>JAVGWX010000003.1:26147778-27347778 GCA_036924085.1 Ariolimax columbianus
CCTGTGTGCTGTTCCCCGTTTGTTCGTCTATTAAGTCCTCTACTCTGGAGTTATTGAGCATTTACCGATAGCTGTTTGTGTGTACTCTTTTTAAAGCTCAGAAATATTCATCCACCTCCATTCTCTGTTGGATTTGATGCTGGTCCATCTGAGACATGGGTCCAAATGTTGTCTGTGTAGTTTCTCTGTAGGTTTTACAGTTAGGCCTCTTCGTTCAGTTTCTGACTGGCTGTTCTTTTCAACAATGCCGCGAATGTATTCTGTCAGCTCCCATGAGCGCTGTTTTTTCCATCCTTTCGGCATGTGCATATAGTGTACATAGATGTTATTTTGTGATCGTGCTATGTGTAGGATCTGTTCACTTTTCTTTCACTCACGCCTCAAAGCTGAGTCTTTCCCTCACAAACCCATTTATTTTCTGGGTCCAGCTTCTGAATGTCTCACCTTATTGTTGGGCCCTACTGTCTGCTCTGTCCTCGTTGCTTACATGTTCTTATAGTTTCTCCAATCGAGTAAGTTTCTATTGCGGCGCCCCCCCCCCCCCCTCCCCGTTATGATTTCCATTGATTGGTTTTGGACTATCCATTTTGTTTTGTTGGCTGCAGTATAGCTATACTAGTCTCGCACATGCAGTGTACGGTTTCTCTGTATACACTTTCATCTGAGTAGGTTTCTCTGTCGGGGGTCAAATTGCCATTGATCGCCAGCGTAGTTGACAGTCTAACGTCTATGTGATTACGACATTTGCTGACAAAAAAAGAATAGGCCCACTGCATGTTTAAGAAGATAGTTGTGACTAGCCGCCTCACCCAGCCCCCCCCCCCACCCCCCCCCCCCCCCCCCCACCCCCCCCCCCCCCCCCCGCACGATGTCATTGATTGAACCATGTCAGTACATCCAGGACAGTCGAACATGAAGTTTATTTGGAAAGCCTGTATAGTTTAACCTCACCCTAGTGGACAAACATAATAGGACAGTGTCCTTCTTCGCAGGTGCAGAAGGAAGGGCTGCAACCTCATCATGTAAATACCATTGCTATGAAACCGCACCCACAAATGACCGGAAACGTTCTTAACCTAAAAGCTGGTTGTTGTAAGCTAAATGTAGTGTCTAATTTATGCTTCCATTTTTTGGAATAGTGGAACAGTTAAGTTTCTTCTTCTTCTTCTTCGTACGCGTAACCATTATTTTTTTCGAAAAAAGCGGCGGTCATCCTGAGGCTGTCGACACTGCCATAGAGCTTGTCTTGTGGTTCCACTGGTGATGGCCACATCTGCTCTCACTGATCCTCGTATGTCGGGCAGTTCTGCAGCAGATGCTCAGCGGTCATTTTCTCGGTACCACACGGGCATTCGTCGGTGCCACCTATCTTCAATTTGTTGAATAGGTGGTACCTCAGTCTATTGTGGCCAGTGCGAAGTCTGAAGACCACAACCTGCTCTCTTCTGTTCAACTGGTAATAGGCATCGTTTTTGGTGTAGCCGGTATGTTCAGTTTCCCATTTGGTCATGTATCTGGCTTTAATAAGCCGTTTTGACTCTTCGTACGTCATACTAGTATCTGTTTGTAGTAGTCTTGCACCTTCTTTTGCCAGTCTGTCTGCCTTCTCGTTGCCTTGGATGTTGCAGTGTGATGGGACCCACTGTACCACTACCCTTTTTGGTGCGGACTGCTGGCATAGTTGACAGAGTGCTGCTCTTAAGTCATTAAGCTCAGTGTTTTTCTGGCTTTTTAGCGCTGTGACTACGGCCAGAGCATCTGTAAGCAGGACTATATGGCTTTCATTTTCTTTATGTGTCACCATTTCTTCCACTGCCGCCCTCAGTGCCTCTGCCTCCGCTCTGAAATTGCTTGTGTACTTACCAGTAGCGAATGACTGTTATTTTTCTGCCATTTGGTAGGTTCAGGAATGCTCCTGCCTCTCCGTTCTGTGTGGTGTCGAACAGTTAAGTTTGACTGGTTGGGGTGTGAGGTTGGTTCGGAGATCATAACTGGTATTTTTTGCAACTCACATTCGTTGCCTTGTGTTGAGTGTACAGTTCTCTATTCCTGTTCTGGATCTTCCTTTCGGTTATTAGTGAACATATTTTTAGTCCTTATAATATACGCATTCTTAACTCATGCGTAACGAGATAAAGTTAAAGAAGTGTTGGGGATGTGGGCAGTGACCACGACAGACCTCATGGTAATGATAATGTAATGACCACTAAGAGAGTGTGTGTGTGTATATATATATCGTCGATGGATTGACCCTAGTTTGCATGACGCACCATGTTCGACTCAAAATGAGAACCACTTTCAGTTGCATTATTCTCTTTTCTTTGTCTCGGTACTTGAAAGCCTGCCTATTTTTCCCCTTTAGTCTGGCTTCCATTTTAAAATAATGTCAGCCCTAGTGGGTCTGACAGACGTTAGAAGTTGCGGTGATTGCAGATCCCCTGGGAGGATGGAACAGTTTGAAGAGCTCACACGGGGGAATAGCCTTCAGTTGTGAGCCAAAGATGCAAACTGCTCTTCTGTTACATTGGCCGTTGCTTTTCTTTCTTTTTCAACCGATAAAAAGCTGTCGGGGAGATTGATTTGCCAACGTGGCTTTCTGAAGCCAAGCAATGGCGTGGTGTGTGTAAGGGACTGATGTGGGGGGGGGGGGGGGGGGGGGCATGGGAAGATCGAGAACTGCCAGTGTAAGAAAGAGGTTACGATTTCAGTTGTTTTCCTCGTCGTTCGCTCCCAAAGCACGTCTACCACAAACTATTACTACGTTGTTGATTCCCATCCGAGGTGCAGCGCTGAGGTTTATTAGTGTACAAGTACAATTGCCACTTGCTCATTCAGTCGCCGCGGAGTGTAGTGGTTACATTTTCATTTTACAAATAGGAGAATAAAACATACGCTGTAACAAGATTATGAACTCGTATCCTTTTAGTAAAAAAACAACTTATCCTCATTGGTTGTCCACCTGCTCCTTATTCAGTCCAAAGCATTCGCTGCTCTCGGAGCATAGGCCATTGACAACATCCCGCAGCATACGCGGTCCTGTGCTGCTCTTTCTGCCTCACTCCTTGTGTAGTAATTTAATCTTAGTTCCTGTTCACATTATCTTCCTCGTGTATTTTTGGGTATACCTCTCTCTCTCTCTCTCTCTCTGTCACAATTCCCTTGAGGATTCCATGTGAGAATCTAAGTTTAGCGGTTCCATCCGTAGCGTATGTCCTATCCAGCCTCATTTTCGTCGCTTAATTTGTTGTTTCAGTGACTGCTGTTGGCTCCTTTCCCAAGTCTTCATTCCTCACCATGTCCTGCCACTTTATGCCTATTATTATCCTTCGAATGCATCTGTTAATGAAGGACTAGTGTCTTTGTTGTATCGACTTTGTCGCTCTCCATTTCTCTGCTCCATACAGTAACACCGACTTGACACTGTTGAATATTAACTTTGATGTGCATCTTCATTTCTCTGGATCTCCATATATTGCTTAGTGCCAGGAATGCCCGTCTTGCCTTTCTAGTTCTGGTCCTTACGTGTGCATCTCCTGAGATGTGTCAATTGTGCTGCCCAAATAGGTATAGATATACCGTTTTTCCAACGGCTCTCCCTCTAGTATGATTAGTTATTTATTGATAGCGTTGAGTTTAACTGCTCCTCAATTGCACCTATTTCAGTGACATACTTTGAGTGTATTCCACGCGCCTTTATTCATACATTTGATCCCTCATATGAGCTGGAGGCTCATGCTGTCATTGAGTTCATCAAGAAGAAGCTGACAGTTTGTGATATTTCCAATTATACATTGTGACTTTTGAACTGATCAATCGATGCTTTCGTTGACAATTAGTACATGCAGCCACTTCATCCAAACCAACTGACCATTAGCACACCGTGTTCACATACCACCACTTCATCCAAGCCGAACCAAACAAATAGCCTTACAAAACAACATGTGTACTTGTCCCTTTCCAACTTGTATTTTCTGTTGGCTTTCATCTGCACCTTTCACGAAGTAAGGCGACCCTGGTTAGCATGTGTTTAAAAAAAAAATACGAACATCTCGCGCATAAGCACAGTGCATACAAGGTCCCTTGTAAATGAGTGGGAATGATGATAGAATATTAAAGCATAGGTTCACTGCACCTGACCAACAAATGTCATTGTAGTTCTATTGCAGTCTCTACCGTCGGGTATGAAGCTTTAGAGACTTCACTGTGCTTGTTCTCATCTATTTCTGAGGTGTGGTGACCCATTATGTTCATCGTTGACTTCTGTCTTGACTGTGGTCAGTATATCATTAATACAACTGGGTAGACTGATAGGTGTCGAGACAGGAATCGAATGTACAAGAGGAATGTCATAAGTCTTTACCCTGACTATGGAGGAGAAAGTTGAAATTTGGCACATATGTATGTAGCTCATTAATTTGCACTGGGCTTGAAAAGTATGAATTTTTCTCCTCGGCGGGTTTACCTGGTATAGTGCATGGCGCAACATACATTATTGACCGAATCTCCTACTCTAACGGTTTGTCAGAACAATGGAGAAATCAGAGGCTAGAACTGTGATAAAATTCTTGATCTTGCAGGGAAAAACATCTACAGAAATACACAGGGAGATGGAACCAGTGTTTGAAGAATTCTGTCCTTCTTATGTCTTTCGTAAAAAAACCAACTGGTGTAGGCAGTTTAAGTGTGGCCATTCCCATGTTGCTGATGTTCCAAGATGAGGAAGACCATCTTCAGAGTGCATCGATGAAAATGCTGCAAGAGTGAAGAAAATCATTGACCATGATAGGAACATGACACTTGCAGAGATATCTACGTCAGCAAAACTGAATGAAAGTACAGTTTTTAGAATTTTACACAACAGACTGAACATAGAAAAGTGTGCCCGTTGGGTCCCATGCCTGCTGACATGTGAACAGAAACAAACGAGGGTTGATTGTTGTGGCCAGTTGCTCAAGATGTTCGTCAAAAAACATGTTGCTGACCATGGTGACAGTATATGAGACTTGGGTTCACCATTATGATCCAGAATCCAAAATTTCAAGCATGCAGTGGAAAACCCCTAGCTCACCAACATATGTCAAGCCAAGAGCACTGAAATCGGCAAGAAAAGTGATGCTGGCTGTTTTTTGGGGACGTCAAAGGTGTCATATTGAAAGATTACCTGCCTCATGGCAACACGGTTAACGGACAATATTATCTCCTTACCAAACTAAGAAAGACTGTGACCAGAAAACGAGGGACATTTGCTTCAAGACAACGCGCCCTCCCATAAAGCAAGGCTTGTGCTGCAAACAGCCAACGATTTGAATATTGAAATTCTTCCACGTACACGATATTCTCTGGATTTAGCTCCATCAGACTTTTTTCTTTTCCCAAACCTTAAAAAACAACTGAAAGGAAATCATTTTGACAGTGACAAAGATGTCATACTGGCTTGTGATGACTGGTTTAACAAAGATGTCATACTGGCTTGTGATGACTGGTTTAACAAAGATGTCATACTGGCTTGTGATGACTGGTTTAACAAAGATGTCATACTGGCTTGTGATGACTGGTTTAACAAAGATGTCATACTGGCTCGTGATGACTGGTTTAATAAAGATGTCATACTGGCTCGTGATGACTGGTTTAACAAAGATGTCATACTGGCTTGTGATGACTGGTTTAACAAAGATGTCATACTGGCTTGTGATGACTGGTTTAACAAAGATGTCATACTGGCTTGTGATGACTGGTTTAACAAAGATGTCATACTGGCTTGTGATAACTGGTTTAACAAAGATGTCATACTGGCTTGTGATGACTGGTTTAACAAAGATGTCATACTGGCTTGTGATGACTGGTTTAACAAAGATGTCATACTGGCTTGTGATGACTGGTTTAACAAAGATGTCATACTGGCTTGTGATAACTGGTTTAACAAAGATGTCATACTGGCTTGTGATGACTGGTTTAACAAAGATGTCATACTGGCTTGTGATGACTGGTTTAACAAAGATGTCATACTGGCTTGTGATGACTGGTTTAACAAAGATGTCATACTGGCTTGTGATGACTGGTTTAACAAAGATGTCATACTGGCTTGTGATGACTGGTTTAACAAAGATGTCATACTGGCTTGTGATGACTGGTTTAACAAAGATGTCATACTGGCTTGTGATGACTGGTTTAACAAAGATGTCATACTGGCTTGTGATGACTGGTTTAACAAAGATGTCATACTGGCTTGTGATGACTGGTTTAACAAAGATGTCATACTGGCTTGTGATGACTGGTTTAACAAAGATGTCATACTGGCTTGTGATGACTGGTTTAACAAAGATGTCATACTGGCTCGTGATGACTGGTTTAACAAAGATGTCATACTGGCTTGTGATGACTGGTTTAACAAAGATGTCATACTGGCTTGTGATGACTGGTTTATTTCGATAAATACTTCATTCTGACGGTCTTTTCAATGACGTGCAGGAATGGCAGAAATGTATACATTCAGGTGGTGGCTACATTGAGAAGGAATAAGCACTGTGCCAAATTTCAACTTTCTCCTCCTACTGCTTCATGGTTAGGGTAAAGACTTATGACAAGTCCCTTGTAATCTTTTTGCCTGGAGAGATGTTGCTAGTGCTTTAAAAAAAACGTGCGTTGACACATGATGGCGGATATTCTGCGTTCGTCCTTAATAAAAGGTCATTATAGCGAGGCTGCGATATCTTTGCTTTTCACTGGACTTAACCAGCTTTAGCACGTCATTTGTTGTGACCAAGTTTACCTCCCCACTGTGCCCCTATTCTCTTAGTACAATTTGTTTCAAGAGCGGAACTTGTTAATCTGTGGTTCGCTGCTCACGATGCAAGCAGCCAGGTGTGAGTCGATATGCGGCATCATCTCTTGTTAGCGGTTCAACTGAAGCGTCTGCCTTCTCTTCGATATAATCGAACCGGGAAAGAAAGATAAAAACACATCCATAGGAGTGTTCAGTTGGAGTGTTCCTTCTGCTCCCTCGTTCGCCACCAGGCATCCACACCACTGGCTCTAACATAGTCATTTCATTGTCTTGTATTTGGAAGTCGGGCTGTACTGCCATGTGTTCAGCTCCCAGAGACTTTGTCCTGAACGTTCAGTGGTTAATGGCTACTTACTGTCCCGCCTGCATGGCAGCAGTTGTTTGATGTTGTCTCTCCTAACAAAGCTGACTTGCCTGCATGGCAGCAGTTGTTTGATGTTGTCTCTCCTAACAAAGCTGACTTGCCTGCATGGCAGCAGTTGTTTGATGTTGTCTCTCCTAACAAAGCTGACTTGCCTGCATGGCAGCAGTTGTTTGATGTTGTCTCTCCTAACAAAGCTGACTTGCCTGCATGGCAGCAGTTGTTTGATGTTGTCTCTCCTAACAAAGCTGACTTGCCTGCATGGCAGCAGTTGTTTGATGTTGTCTCTCCTAACAAAGCTGACTTGCCTGCATGGCAGCAGTTGTTTGATGTTGTCTCTCCTAACAAAGCTGATTTGCCTGCATGGCAGCAGTTGTTTGATGTTGTCTCTCCTAACAAAGCTGACTTGCCTGCATGGCAGCAGTTGTTTGATGTTGTCTCTCCTAACAAAACTGACTTGCCTGGATTTTTGATCGTAGCCTCCTTCTTTTAGCGGGTCACTTTAGTCACCGGGACGGGCTATGTGTATTTCCAGAGTACACACTACTTGATTTTCTCTTGATGGGTGCATATTGTCATCTTGCGTCTTTTTTTATTTGCTGCTTACGAAGTATATGACCACCACTACATTCGGCTTGTTTTATATGGGAAGTCTGCGCCAAAGACCTTTCTCAACTCCTGTAGTGAGTGTTTATTTATATAGTTTGTTTTACACTAGGAGCCGGCGATCTTCCAGACAGTGGACGGATATCATGTCAGTGCGTGAATGACGGATCACATTTCTCCATATATAATGTTGTGGAAGCCACTATTTGAGTCCATTCAACTGCTGCTTACTTTTCTTTGGTGGCGGGTTCTTATTACCAAATACTGTATATTTGTCAACTCGTCTGTGCACGGCCTCAACATTTGACAAATATTGTGTCGGTGTCGTCATGCATGGGACCGGGACTACTTGAATGATATATTAGTGCTATGGGGAATATTATACGTTATTTAGAGATTACAGACCAGGTATTTTCTGTTTGCTGGCTGGCCGGATCCAGTCCGAAAGCCTCAGGGTTCCTATCCCTGTTTGACATGATAAGGTTGCTAGGATCATACCCAACCCTCATCAGCACATGTTATTCTGATTAAACTACTTGTCTCTGCCATTGTTCTTGGAAGTTTACTTTTTTCTGAGTTGCTCATTGTTTCCATAAGAAACATATGACTTGATTACGACATATAGGTAGATTTTTGTCTCCATTGTGCTCAGTGTATTATGCGCAGGTGTCACTGACTGCATACATAATACCGTTTTGCCTGTCAGTAAGCTATTCTTTGTGTAGTATTTTCCCCCAGTTCCCTATAGTTTGTGCACACCGTTCCTAGGTTACAAAATAATACTGTAAAATTATAGGCGAGTGGGGGCCAGTGATTAAAGAGAATATGGTTTATGTATATTATAATCCAATCTAGTCATATTAGGGCTGACATGTTACTGTAAACTCCTCATTTGTTGCATGTACCATGCTTATGTTTTTCCCTCAAAATGAGTGACTCTTTAATTTACTGCATCACATATGGGGTATTGTTTCTAACAGAAACCGCGTCACACTGGACAAACTGTTGGCGCATGTGAATAATGGGACATGTGCAAGCCCGTGAGTTGGAGAGCCCTCTACCCTGGTTGGTCTACTCGTAAGATGTGCTCAGCGTGGCTTAGGGGAAATTACTACTGCAATTGATATATGTATATATTATCATATTCTTCACGATTCCCAGTGAAGCATAGGGTCACCATAAGATGGCACATTACATGTGTCCTGCATCAAAGACACGTCATATGTTCTCAACAATATTGGTTTCTGCTGCATTTCGTTTTACATGTTGAGATTGCTAGTTCCACGAAGAACCCTCTTTCATTGTCAATTACAGTTGGTTGCGTAAGTGGTTAGTGGCATTGCTCACAGCCCAAACATGTACGTGTTCGAATTTAGCAAGGTAGGGCTCCCGTGGGTAGTGGTTAGTGACACTGCTCACAGCCCAAACATGTACGTGTTCGACTTCAGCAAGATAGTGCTCCTATAGGGAATACGCGGATTAAACAAAATGACTTGTTGAAGTTGGATGCTGTGGGCACAGCATGTGATAGATTATCAAAATGGTTAACATTTCTACCTTTTTAACCAAGCTTTACCAGTATAAATTGTGGTCGTAGTTATATTATTTATTATAGTGCATGATATATTAATGATATCCCATTATACTACATGTCAAGTTCGTACCCAAACTGGCTGGAGCCGGAGAATCTCCACCCGAAATACCTGGCTTCCGACTCCACGCCCCTGTCTGTATGAACTGAAATAAAAAATGAGTACCAATAAATGGGTTCTTTAGAATGAAATACAAAGTTAGAACCAATAAATGGGTTCCTTAGAATGAAATACAAAATTAGTATCAGTGATTAGATGCATATAACAATAAATGGGTTCTTTAGAATGAAATACAAAATTAGTATCAGTGATTAGATTCATATAACAATAAATGGGTTCTTTAGAATGAAATACAAAATTAGTATCAGTGATTAGATTCATATAACAATAAATGGGTTCTTTAGAATGAAATACAAAATTAGTATCAGTGATTAGATTCATATAACAATAAATGGGTTCTTTAGAATGAAATACATTAAACCCACCACATGTCCACAATGAAATGTTATATTATTTGTGGGGGTGAGGGTGGGTTGTTAAAGACAGCGGTTTAAGAAATAATCCGACGTGAGTTTAAGCAAACATTAAAGTGCTGTTTAAAGCGAAGCTACTCCCGCTAATCTATTCACTATTGACTTCTTCTTTGCGTTCAGGATCTTTTGGTCATGCTATATCTGCAGGCCAGTCGCCATGATGAAGGCTGTAGTCTTCACCAGGTCGGAGCTTCTGCCCAACAGCTTTTTGTTTTCATTCTCTGGTTGTAGCTTGCTCAGCAGGCTTACTCAGCACTGCGGAGATCAGAGTTTCGATCTTAGTCTTGTCGTTCAGACTACTATAACACCCTGATTCCATGTGACGGATGTGACGATAGGTTGAGACTTGGCTAGTATGTTGCACCAAGCCATTCACGATCGACTTTGCACCTCAGGACGTTTGATTTAAAGGACCCTGATAATTGCATTTTTCGAACAAGCTCGAACCCAAATGACACATCTACCACCTCTTATAAACGCCTATTGGGGTTTCCCCAGCGCAAAATTGCACCTTCCACTCCATAGTCTCTCCATGCTATCCGGTGTCACGTCACATAAATTATAGATCGCATGCCTTGCCCTTCCCGCCTGCACATGTACACGCGCTCTTTAACCTCTCGTTCCCTGGGAGGACTTTGTGTTACTTCTAGGACACCATTTCCGGCGCTGATATAATGCGCGGACTGGTTTCACTGATGTAATATTGGCTGTCGAATAGGAAGGGGGAGAGCCGGAGAGAGTGTCGCTGTGTCTGTTCTGTGTGCTGGTTTAATCTTAAAACAGAACTCGAGTTGTAGTATGTAGGCTGCAAGTTTAGACAGTGTGTCATCCTAGCGTCGCCATGCAGGGTTGTTTATGTTGACATGCCTAGTGTAAGGGCGATGCTTTCATATTTGAGTGGGCAGGACGTCACATAAGAGGCTTCTACAATCTGTCTTGGAAAACTCAGCTAATACTAACTTGTGTGAGAAAGTTGTTACTAACTTGTATGACTGCATCGAATAGCAACGTGGAATGATGTATTACTGGTGAAGTACAATGTAAAACGTTCAATGCCCACAGACAATGCTGTCGAGGATGAAGTATTTTTAAAGACCAGTTTACTTTCCATAAACTCCCCTAAAATTGGTACCCATTTGTAGCTTAGTCTATTGAAGTGTGTCGAGACCGCGAATTAAACACGCTGGGATCAAGACCACGAGCGGCGCAGCTGAATGCTAGCGTCAGAGCCTGCGAACCAGAGCTGCCAAGACCATTATACACCTCCACGCCGTGATCCTGGATAACCGGCTGCAACAGAGCAGACTGGCTAAGGAGAAGGGATCGAAGAGGGAAGACAACCCGGTAATAAAAATGCCTGCCGAAGTTTGGTGTGTCGGACCGAAAGGTGCAAATACCGCAGTCAAGCTGTAAGCTACGACACAGCGCATTCCGTTCCCTGCTACTTGCAAAGCCCTTTTCTGGTCTTGGTAGCAGGAGATTGAGAACGAACGAAGAAGAACACGCTCATTTTGTCGCGATAGGCAAGCGCTCTAACCATTCCTCATATTTACAGTACATGTATCCACAATAAAAACTTTTCAATTTCTTGCGTAGCATAGGTCTTCAACAAATACTCGCTAACTCTCCCTGTCCTATGCCATGCTTTTCAACTCTGTCCATGTCTTCTCCTGCTTGATATATGTTTTTCGTTGTCGTTTTAATTGCTCCCGACGATCTGGAAGCCATACAATATGGCACACTTTACCTTGAGATCTGAATCTACTGCATTTATTAATACGAGTCCATCGAACAAAATAGCTATAACGGTTACACAAAATGCCAAGTTTATTTTAAGCACTCGGAAAACGCACACGTCAGACAATAAAAAGGAAAATAATATTCAATCCGGTTTTGAACCACGTCCTCGAGCGACATGGTTTGTTTTGTTGTTTTCTTACTGATAGGTCTGCCTCAACTGTTGTAGTCAACGTGGATAAGATTCTCTATTTGGAAATACTGTACTGGCTGTCGCAGACAGGCGCATATACTTGTGTGTTTATTTAGTGAAGCACATCTAGTCACCGTTTCAGTTTACCAGAATGAAACTCAGTAAACACATGTTTGTGTCTAGTCACCGCTGCAGGTTACCAGAATGAAACCCAGTAAACACATGTTTATGTCTAGTCACCGCTTCAGTTTACCAGAATGAAACTCAGTAAACACATGTTTGTGTAGAGAAGCATGATCAGACTTATCATCTCAAGACACTCTCATGGAACAAGGCCCCTACATCTGCTTGAGTATAGATTATACCTCACCTAGAGTAAGCAACACCTTACTTGTGGTTAAGTATGTGTGTATGTGCATGACAGCCAGTTACTCCTCTCATTGTGCCATTGAGCACATCATGCCAGAATTCATGGTTCTGGACTACTTTTCTACATCTTTCCAAGTGTATCCATTAAATCGTCCTATCCCTGCGGATTCCATATGAGGGCCTGCCTTTGTTGAGCGGTGCCTTCCTCGTCGAATGTCCTTTCCAGCCCCATTTTCTTATCTTAATTTGCTGTTCTAGTAGTTGTTGTTAGCTTCTCTTTCATAGTTCTTCATTCCACACCATTCCCCGCCACTTATACAAATTCTCCTGCATAGGTATCTGATAACGAATGATCGGAGTCTTCTTTATATGACCTTGGTCGTTCTCCATGTTTCCGTTCCATACAACAGCACCAATTTCACACCGGCTTTGAATATTCTAACTTTGGTATAAATCTTGATTTTTCTTCATCTCAATATGTTTAGTGTCAGGAATGCAAAGCTTGCCTTTCTAATTATTGTTTTTATATCTGCATCTGTAACCCTGGCATGTCTATTATGCTATCCAAATAAGTAAAGACATCTATCTCTCCCAACGGCCATCCCACCAGCATGATTGGTTTCTTTGTTGATCGGGTTCATTTTATGGACCCAGATTTTCTTCATGTTGATACTTAGTCCCGATTAGGCTGATTGTTCTTTCACCGTGGCCAGTTCCTCTTTGTATTAGGCTATGACTGGTTAAACAACCAGACCATCTGCGTCATCAAATTGTGACAGTAGTGTCCTTTGAATACCATTTCTCTTTTTCTTGATGATGCAGAGAGAGAGAGAGAGAGAGCGTATCTATTTCTTCATTTTTCGGCCAGGCTATTGGTTTTAATTATTCTTGCCGCGTATGAGGACCTTTGTGTCTATGCGTTTATTATCTCTTTCTTCTTTTCGCTTGTCCTGTGTGCCTTTCACTGAAAGCGGCAGGTTAGGTAGCGATTTTTTGACCGGGCCCTGATATGTGCTTCTTACAAGGGGAGCTTTACCTTTACTGCTTCTGTTATTTCTGTTATCCATCAGTTGCCTGGTCAGCCTTTGGCTTTGTATCCAATGTATCTGTATAGCAGTGCTTTTTGAGGGATACTATCTGGTGTTTGACGTATCATGTGTCCGAACAATTAGTCAAAATGTCTCTTGATGAGGTCTAGCACCGCTGTTGTACCTACTTGTTTCCTATTATCTTTTAATTGAATTTTGAAGTATGCATATGTTAAAACTAGGGCACTTTCTGTTATGGTATGTCCTACACATTCGCAAGGTTTTTGCGTTTCAGGTGCGCAATGAGTAACGGTGGAGCATCTTCTGCAGATCTACCTGTTCCTCTATAGGAGCAGAATGACTAATAGGCTCACCCCAACTCTTACGACATAAACTGTAGGATGAAGAGAAGCACGAGAAAAGCTGCCATATTTAGGCATGTAGTTAGTTACTTGAGAGAAACGACGAAGAAGAAGACAGTTCGTATCTCTGAAGTAGAAGACTAGTTCGTATCTCTGAAGAAGACGACTAGTTCGTATCTCTGAAGAAGACGACTAGTTCGTATCTCTGAAGAAGACGACTAGTTCGTATCTCTGAAGAAGAAGAATAGTTCGTATCTCTGAAGAAGACGACTAGTTCGTATCTCTGAAGAAGAAGACTAGTTCGTCTCTCTGAAGAAGAAGAATAGTTCGTATCTCTGAAGAAGATTCTTTGTAGTTCATATCTCTCGCAGTCTAGCAAGTAGTGGTTTATTTTTTTGTTCAATTTTGTGCAATCATCTCATGCTTGCTCTTCTGTTCTAACGTTGCATTGGTATAGTAAACCCCTCTATCATGTGTACTACATTTGTCCACACGTTCCAGCTCCCAATATAAACAATAATTGGTTCCGGAAAGGGAAAGACGGTTGTACCGAATAAGACTGAATGAAATGTGAAAGTATTGCCAGCTCGCTAGATCTCTCACAGGCACTGGTCAACGAAAGCAACACAGCACACACAAACATACAGACAGACTCGTATGTATACAATCGCTAATACAGTCTGATATAGCCTTAAGACACTGTCTAAAGATGAAAGTAACAAACAAATGGTTCCACTTTAGAATGTAGCGCCGAAACAGCAGGTCTATGCTTGCACCTATTTCAAACTAACTTCTTGATCACCAGTTTGCCTAGCTTCCTCTTCAAATAATCTGTGGTGTCTCCAGAATGTTCTACAGCTACCACAGGCCCCAGTCATTGCTGTTAAGCCACGAAAGTATTTTAAAAAATGTACTTCTTCCCTTGTCTTTCCCTGACCACGCACCTGTGACCTTGCGCCCTTCCCTCCCTGTTACTAGCCCCCGTAGGTTTAACATGTTCGTAGCCACCTTAGGTTTAACATGTTCGTCCTGGTCTTGCCGAGGTTGTTTGATTTGAGCGTAGGCCGGGCCACAGATTGAGACTTATGACGTGCTGGCAATGTTTGTTTATGTAGGCAGAAAATCTATGGGAAAGACCAGAACGAGCGAACACTGATAATTCATGTGACTGACAAGTATCCGTTCGCGCCATCTTGCCATCTTGCGTTATTGAAGCGCCCTGGATGAGGATGCCGGGTCCAAGTCGCATAGGTTATTGTCTCTTTTCAGGTGCAGCTATGGTTGTAGAAATCTTGTTCATATTCCAGCTTGACTAGATATGATTCGCCATCAAGGACTTTCTTTTTTTTGTTTGTATTCACTGTAAACCGCTGTAACACTGGTGTCAACATTTTTGTTCAGCATTGTTTTACCTTTAACGAGAGCGTGGTCGAATGGTTACGACGTCTGCGTGCTGACAAGAAGGGCGGCGGATCGAATCCCCATTACGGCATATATAGTATTCGGGGGTGGAAGGGAGATGAACAAACATAGCCAGCATACGATGTAACCGCTCGACTACCCCAATAATTGGAATAAAGTTGTGCAGCTATTTACTTCTGCTGTTTTTGCTTTCGATTGTTCAGTTCTTGCTATAGACATACATGTATTCCGATAGTAACGTCCCGTACGTATCAGCCATGACTGTAATTGGGTCTCCATGTAGTACGATAGCACGCTCCGCGCAAACCTCCCTTACTTGCCTGTAAGGTCGCAGATATGGTTAAGAATTTCTGCTCTTTCATCAACCACATTGGACTTCTGAATCGATACGTATTTTGTCGACGTATGTCGTTAGATATAGGTGCTTATTTTTCTTTAGTGTACCATCTCTGTGGCGAATGTGCTCAATCCATGCCACTTTCTCGAACACTACTGCACATAGCGACAATTTGGACTCAGCACATCTCCCCGAAATATGTCAGAATTTGGTGTGCGCCTTGTACGTTTTTAATTGGCTTTGAATTTAATTTTGGTATTCTGTTACACGCAGAATTGTGCAAATACAGTATATTAGACTAGTGCTTGTGTTTTGAAGTAAACCACTGAGCTCAAGAGGTTTTCCAAATATATGGGTATTGCTATCATTTCTTGTAATACATTACTGGCAGTCGTTCTTTGACTCTCTCCTACATATGTGTCCTCTCTCCGTCTCAATCCTCTCTTATCCTGACACCTACACATAATATGATTAATTCCCTCTTTCTTGCACACTCGATTCGTCATGATGGCTGTACATTTTTTTGTGCTTTCTTTTTTCCTTTCGTAAGGTGGTGTAAGTTGTACTGTGTTTTGTGATTAATGGTCCAGTACATCTTATTTCAGCACAAATCTTCCTATAAGGATGTCACATAAATGTTTCGAGTATCCGAGTCCGGCAAGTATGCGATGTCACTAACTGCTTCGTGACAAAGATAGGAGACAAAGGAAAAGATGAATTGGCGGTGCTAAAAAAACCGCAATGAAGACACGTTTTGATTTCAACGACTGATCATACAGATGGTACATAGATAAGATTTCACACGCCATGACGTCTAACAACATAAGTGTACTGATGAAATGGGACGCGACGGCGAATGACGAAGAAGAATGCACCTGACTCTTGATCTGCTTGAATGTGTATGTTCGTACTGATGATTGTGCTACCAGTGAATAGTTTCAGACTACCGCTCATGGTACACTTCAACACGCCTAGACATAACTACCTGTGGTTACACACCCTTTGAATGGGTGGGGGAGGGGGGGGAAGAAAGAAAGAAAGCGATTCCTCTTATTCCATGTATTCATGATAAATCCTATAACTTGTTCAAAATGAGAAATATACCCCACCCTGCATACGATGTGGAAAGTCCCTGACATTAGAAGGGAAATATTCGACAGTTAGCACACATTCTTTCCAGATCTTATTGTCCATACAAATCAGGTTTCAATCATCCCTGTCACTCAGACGACATTTCAAAAGTTCATTGCTAGCTACTCACTCCACATGTAGCCATGTTGGAGACCAAACGATTATGCAGTGAACTTTAAATACCATCAACAGTGTACTTGTATCTGATGTATGTACATCATGGCTGATAGCTCGACAGTCTAACCAATGCATAACTGCCACTGGTTAGACTCTGACTAGCTATCAGCCATGATGTACAAACGTGTATTTTGAACTGTAAAGCTTCCATTGCTGGGTCTGCTATCATTGAGTGTCTCAGCCCAGTGAGATCCAGCTCGCAAGCCATACCAACCCGCTATCATCACCAACCCGCTAGCATCACCAACCCGCTATCATCACCAACCAGCAATCCTCACCAACCCGCTAGCCTCACCAACCCGCTAGCCTCACCAATCTGCTAGCCTCACCAATCCGCTAGCCTCACCAATCCGCTAGCCTCCCCAATCCGCTAGCCTCCCCAATCCGCTATCCTCACCAACCCGCTAGCCTCACCAATCCGCTAGCCTCACCAACCCGCTAGCCTCACCAATCCGCTAGCCTCACCAATCCGCTAGCCTCACCAATCCGCTAGCCTCAAGACCACGCTATCCCCAGCAAGCCATACTAACCCTCTAGCCTCACCAACCCCACATTTCATCTCTGTCCTTTTTAAGGCGACCTCTGTCTGGTCTCTTTCAAGGCCTACTTTTGTCCTTGTCAGACCTCTTCAATTTAAGATTGCTTTCCCTCTTCTCCCCTGCCTCTCCCCTTTTCATTGACCACTGCCCCGTGTGGATTTAGCATTCTCAGCTGGAGACTGAGAGCCAAGCCACACCATTTCACCCACACACACTACAGTAAACTTGATTCCCTCAGGTCACACCCCCAATGGAGCACTCCTCTTTGCCCTCGTTAACTGGACTTTCTGAGGTTGGGCGTCCTGTTTGACTGGAGGCGATGACTGATTACCTCTCGCTACCGTCACGCCACTCTGAACGTCGCATACCAAACGCCCCTCCCAGCCTTACCAAGCTGCCACATCAGGCGTAGAGTTTTTAATTTGCTGTACTGGATTAATATGTGATGTCTATATTTGTTCACTCACGCGAGTGGCTTGAAATGAATAGGGCCACTGTAACCTCCCGAGCTTATTGTAAAAGGACTAGAACACCGAATGCGTAACCGTTGCTAAGGAAACTGCCACCGTAAGTACTTGGATAATCTTCCACTTCTGCATTCATCCTGAAAGGGACACTGTTACTTTTCGTGGAAGTTTACAGCGAGGCTGATTAATCTGCTCCGTTCGGCTCGACACTTCAGTTTCAACACTGCACATATTCGCGACCATGTTTGCCTTTCCACTTTGATTCCTAATCACCCATCCAGGTCTCGCTGATGCAGTTTGTTTCCAGGTCTGAGGTGGGGCACGGTCTTAGTCAGAGCAGGTTCACTGACTCAAGCAGCCAAGGGAGCCGCTGACTGCTGTCATCATATTCATTGCGTTTGCGGCCCCAGATACTCAGATACAGGCTTCATGTGAAGCAATCAGCCGTAGTGGTGGTTCTGTTTCAGTAGGAACAAAAGGATGAATCGGTCAATATTTACTCGATATGCATTGCAAGTAATGCTCAAGAAGAAAGAATAGCGCATATATATATACACACACACACACATACACACACACACACATATATATACACACATACACACACACACACACATATATATATATATATATATATATATATATATATACACCTACACACATAGGGCGTGACAAATTTTAGGGTGACTTACCGGTCAGTCACAGATTTCACCAGTATGTAAGATCGAACTACGGTCATGCAATTTATGTTAACAAATTTAAACTAGGCACCAAATCACCCTTATTACTACATAACAATGCGAACCAAACCAACATATATTGCATTACTTACACATTATTAGCCTTATTTCTTCTGAAGAAAAAATGTACCACTGTCAGGTGCATGGCGGTCGTGTCATTGAATATGCTTAGTAGTTTTAGCACTGCAGTACCATTTATCAATGACTTTAGTAAGTTTAAATTCTGACAGTGGAGGCCCATTTAGATTCACCATCATAACTAGCTTATGTACAATCTATTTCAACCGTAATATCATTAATAATCGTGCGAGAGTCGTTATGTAGTAACAATTAAAAACGTAATTAACAATCAAAAACGGATATTTTTTTTTACTCGTGAAGCAAGAATTTTTACTCGTCACAAACGAACAGACGAGCGCTTTTGTCAAGCCCTTTTGTCAAGAGCTCTTGTCAAGCCCTATTATATATAGTGTATGTGTTGTGTGTGAGGTTCTAATTCATTATCTACTATCCTAGCGTAAGTATACGTGTTCTGGTATGGTTATAACTGCCGCCCTTTGTCTGACACATCCGTTTTCAGCAAGTTTCGCGTATTCTCTTATCTCTTGCCATTTGCTGTCAACAGACTACCTAACGACTGCAGGTGGTTTAATGATAGAGCTTTTTATGAGAGTTACCTCCAGTCGTCTCGACTTAATGTCTTGCCACTGCATATGAGTTGTAAGCATTGTTCAAAATTCAAAGCACATCTGTAACACGCATTGCTCTATTCGGCACCGAATCGAATATTCGAATAGCATGACGATGTTACTAGTCCCATAACAACCTTTATCATTCGCCTTTAACGACATGCTTCGGTGATTACAGAGGAGCATATTCTTTCCACCTCAGTGGTTGATGCGATGACCATCGCAACAAAAAAAATAAAAAAATTAAAACGTAAGTATTTTGATCCTAAGAGATGCAGTACTGTACATCAGGAAAATATTTCTTGCTCCCTTTTCACACACGTATTCTCTTTCTATCTCTCTCCTCTTTATCCACCCCCTCACCCCCCGACTCAAAGCCATGCAATTAAATAAACGAGAAAATTATATATTACGTTTTCCAAGCCGAAGACCATACAACAGAACAGTATATCTACCGCTCTCCGATTCGAAGATATGCAGTACTATACAACAGAAAAGAAAGTGCTAATAGTACCCTGCCACGAATACGAATGTTATCTGTTCAAATTCACGTGGAAAGTTATTTCATAGGATGATGGTTCTGTATTGAAGCACAATTTTCTATGATGAACATTGAGGAAGGTGACACTTGTTGAATCGAATCGTGAGCTTGGCCGGTCTAGTACCCTAGTTGACTTCCCATCCGAGGTAGTTCACCGTGACATTTCTGTCCTTCCCCACCCCTAATCAAGTCGGCAGGAGGTCTTTGTCCTCCTAGGACCGATGTCTGACCTGTCATCATACATCGTCCGTCACCAGGCTTGACCGTTGTCCTGACTGGCAGGACAGCTTCACTCCCATACCATTCCTTTGATTTCCCAGGGCCACACAAGTAGTGGACACCCGAAAGCCATTGATGGACCGAACAAAAGCCAGTTGTGTTGCTCGACCCCTCTGGTGTGACACGTCTCTGGGTTTAATGGTATGCCTGGACTAGGGACACGTGGGCTAGAGACGCGTTACTTACACAGAACGGATAACTTCGGTGGTTGTTAGTTATTTATTAGTATCCAGACAAATGTCATTAGATAGAGCCGCGAGTAAAGTTCTGTTTAATCATATATAGGGAGGCGTGGGTGACCGAGCCAGGACACAGGTGTCAAAGCCTTGCTACATCATCGTGTTTTCTCTATCGGAGAAAAGAGGAATACAACCTAGCATGCTCAATCTATCTTTATTCCTCATTATAAAGTTAGTTGCTCATCGCAAGCGTTAATGTGGACATCATCAGACGGTTTTGTCTTGGTGTAACTTGTCGCTGTATTTGGATTATAGTGAGAAAGAAGTGCGCTGGTCGTCATCACTCTGACCAAGAGCTATCTTGAACCAGTGACAAGACGTCAGTCGAGACGACGGGTTCTAACTCAGACTATCAATCCAACCGGTGTACTCCAGCAATGGAAACACATGCCGTGGTTTAAAAAAAACACTAAAATTGTGGGATTGTAATTTGTTTCCTAGTAGTTGTGCGCTCTGGTTACAATCCTAACGTACCAGGTACGAAACGCGTCACGCTCAGACCAGGTATGTTGGGTTTTTTCATGATATAACCTCTTCTTCCCGTTGACCTATGGGAGGTACGAAGTTGGTGCTCTGTCGTCAGCACTTTCACCAATGTAATGGACTGAGCACACATGAGGGTGCCCAGGTGCAACGAATCACTTTTCATTTCCAATTCGACAATTACAAGTTGTATAAACACTACTCTTTAAAATGGAAAAAAAAAAAACCAAAAACAACTTGTCCTCTACACGTTGTGTGTTCTGACTGACTCTCGTAGAATGAACTGTTGCGACCAAGCGATGTCTATGACTCACTTCTTCTAATCCGCGGGGAAACAAGTTACTGAATATTTGATTCCTTTGTTATTTGTGGGGTGTGTTGTCTGGAGTTATCGTTTCAAACACAGAAAACTACTCAGCTTACATGTCCTGTGTGTGTATGATGTACACCACAAACAATGATTGTAAGTCATCTACCTTGTTGCTTGAAATCGCACTGTTCACCGCCATTATCACCTGCCAACAGCTAGTCACTGTCACACTCAGAGAACTCCTGGAAACAACTCCAAACAGCAACCCACTTTCTTCAAGCTTCGAATATTTTATCGCTACTTCAAATAGACCGAACCTTCACTAGCTTATTGTTGGACAATTGTTGTAGACCGAGCCTTCACTAGCTTATTGTTGGACAATTGTTGTAGACCGAGCCTTCACTAGCTTATTGTTAGACAATTGTTACCCTTCAAGTGCCGTGACAACTGACGCTGCCGATTGTATCTCGCCACTGCTTCCTGCGATTACGATTGTTTTGTTTTTCCCTTTGCATGTTAACTTGTTGCCTCCTTATCACACACACGCATACAGACAGCGCGGCCGATGAATCCATGACCTTAAAATAGTTTGGTTAATACTCGGTCGAACCGTACCCCATCATTTTTTGTAATAGTTAGGACATCAAATCCCGTTTCGAATTTCGGGTTTCAAATGTAGCATTTCGCGCCACGAACGAATATTTACGCATTGCAGATGGCGCTGCATAGAACTGTAACTGACGCGTCAGTGAAAAGATGCGCACCCGATTTTGCGCATGTGTTGCAGCTGGCGGGAGACAGTTTGAGCACCAACTGATATTGGCAAAATGTAGGCAGACATCTTCTCACCATTGTCACAAAATTGTATAATAATCGAGTCACTTTCATATAACTCGTGTCTGTCTATGTGGGGGGTGTGGGTTGTCCCTACAGTCTATGCAGCATGCAAGCTAAGTTTTTTTATTTCACGCAGACCACCACCATATAGAGGGGGGGGGGGGGCCCTACGTCCTTCTTGTTTTCGAACTTGTCTTCGGGATCAAGATGCTGAGCAGCGCATGAGCTGCAGTAGTCAGCGACCCATATCTGACTGCTAGCGTCAGGGCCAGCGAACTATAGCTGCCAAGACCCTTCTACACATCCACGCGGTGATCCTGGATAACATGCTGCAGTAGGGCAGACTGGCTAATGAGAAGGGGACGAAGAGGGAATGCTAACCCGGTACTCAAATAATGCTTGCTGAAGTCGGATGTGTTGGACCGAAAGGTGCAAATATCGCAATCAAGCTGTAAACTACGACACAACGTATTCCGTTCTCTGGACTACATTCTGCTACCTAGCCCTTTTAGGGTTTGGTAGTGGGAGATTGAGAACGAAAGAAGAAGAACCTGTCTTCTCCTGGCTATGGACCAGGTATACTAAGAACACGACCATCAGCCCATCCCTCTTCTTATAACTGGTGAGGAGCATGGGCACTGTTTTTCACCTTTAACATCTTTATACAGTCCCTTTTGCACGTTGTCCTGTCTCAAAACAGCCCGCGTCATCTGTGCAGTAATATCACTGCAACCTCCAGTCTTATTCAACGTTCGTCATGAACACGACCTTGTGACGTCGTGTGGTAGTGTACAAACAGACATCGTGCGATATCTGCGCCTTTCGGCCGATACATCCGGTTTCAGAACGACATTTGTGGGTACCAGGTTTGCTTACCCTGTTCGCTCCCTATTCTCTTAGCCAGACTACACTAATACATCCTGTTGGAGGGGGGGGGGGGGGAGAAAGAATAGGACCGTGTTCAGCTAACAGTAATCATGTTTGTTCATTAATTGAAAAACAAAAGTGTCAGTGATTTACCTCCACCAGCAGAGACTTGTATAAGGCGTTTTCACTTTCTCAATATGAATTCTTACTTATTTTAGTCTCGCCTGAGATGCCTCTACGTCATCTTATCTTTATAATGTGTCTACGTTTTTAACTTAATTGTTTTAAAACAGCCTCCCTCTTCCTAACAGGCAACATGAGAATGGTTAGAGTGCTCTGTTACAACTGGCAACATGTTAGAGTGCAGTGTGACAGCGGGCAACACATGAGAATGGTTAGAGTGCAGTGTGACAGCGGGCAACACATGAGAATGGTTAAAGAACATTGTGACAACAGAAACATGTTAGAATGGTTAGAGTGCAGTGTGACAACAGAAACATGTTAGAATGGTTAGAGTGCAGTGTGACAACAGAAACATGTTAGAATGGTTAGAGTACAGTGTGACAACAGAAACATGTTAGAATGGTTAGAGTGCAGTGTGACAACAGAAACATGTTAGAATGGTTAGAGTGCAGTGTGACAACAGAAACATGTTAGAATGGTTAGAGTGCAGTGTGACAACAGAAACATGTTAGAATGGTTAGAGTGCAGTGTGACAACAGAAACATGTTAGAATGGTTAGAGTGCAGTGTGACAACAGAAACATGTTAGAATGGTTAGAGTGCAGTGTGACAGCAGAAACATGTTAGAATGGTTAGAGTGCAGTGGGACAACAGAAACATGTTAGAATGGTTAGAGTGCAGTGGGACAACAGAAACATGTTAGAATGGTTAGAGTGCAGTGTGACAACAGAAACATGTTAGAATGGTTAGAGTGCAGTGGGACAGCAGAAACATGTTAGAATGGTTAGAGTGCAGTGGGACAGCAGAAACATGTTAGAATGGTTAGAGTGCAGTGTGACAACAGAAACATGTTAGAATGGTTAGAGTGCAGTGGGACAGCAGAAACATGTTAGAATGGTTAGAGTGCAGTGGGACAGCAGAAACATGTTAGAATGGTTAAAGAACATTGTGACAACAGAAACATGTTAGAATGGTTAGAGTGCAGTGGGACAGCAGAAACATGTTAGAATGGTTAGAGTGCAGTGGGACAGCAGAAACATGTTAGAATGGTTAGAGTGCAGTGGGACAACAGAAACATGTTAGAGTGCAGTGGGACAACAGAAACATGTTAGAATGGTTAAAGAACATTGTGACAACAGAAACATGTTAGAATGGTTAGAGTGCAGTGGGACAGCAGAAACATGTTAGAATGGTTAGAGTGCAGTGGGACAACAGAAACATGTTAGAATGGTTAGAGTGCAGTGGGACAACAGAAACATGTTAGAATGGTTAGAGTGCAGTGGGACAGCAGAAACATGTTAGAATGGTTAGAGTGCAGTGGGACAACAGAAACATGTTAGAATGGTTAGAGTGCAGTGGGACAACAGAAACATGTTAGAATGGTTAGAGTGCAGTGTGACAACAGAAACATGTTAGAATGGTTAGAGTGCAGTGGGACAGCAGAAACATGTTAGAATGGTTAGAGTGCAGTGGGACAGCAGAAACATGTTAGAATGGTTAGAGTGCAGTGTGACAACAGAAACATGTTAGAATGGTTAGAGTGCAGTGGGACAGCAGAAACATGTTAGAATGGTTAGAGTGCAGTGGGACAGCAGAAACATGTTAGAATGGTTAAAGAACATTGTGACAACAGAAACATGTTAGAATGGTTAGAGTGCAGTGGGACAGCAGAAACATGTTAGAATGGTTAGAGTGCAGTGGGACAACAGAAACATGTTAGAATGGTTAGAGTGCAGTGGGACAACAGAAACATGTTAGAATGGTTAAAGAACATTGTGACAACAGAAACATGTTAGAATGGTTAGAGTGCAGTGGGACAGCAGAAACATGTTAGAATGGTTAGAGTGCAGTGGGACAGCAGAAACATGTTAGAATGGTTAGAGTGCAGTGGGACAACAGAAACATGTTAGAATGGTTAGAGTGCAGTGGGACAGCAGAAACATGTTAGAATGGTTAGAGTGCAGTGGGACAACAGAAACATGTTAGAATGGTTAGAGTGCAGTGGGACAGCAGAAACATGTTAGAATGGTTAGAGTGCAGTGGGACAACAGAAACATGTTAGAATGGTTAGAGTGCAGTGGGACAACAGAAACATGTTAGAATGGTTAGAGTGCAGTGTGACAACAGAAACATGTTAGAATGGTTAGAGTGCAGTGGGACAGCAGAAACATCTGAGAATGTTTGGGGAATGAAAATTGATGGGATAGCAAAAAAGGCGATCATGCGCGAACTCATCGCTTACGTCAGTTGGCATTGCATATGATGAAGAAGGCAGTCATTTTGACAGAATGACATTGCTTCTAGTCTCTATAAGCACGCAGGGCTGGTGGCGCAGCTCTCTGCTGATTTATATATTGTGGACATAGTTTGCAATCTCAGCCTCTTGCGTCCGATTTTATTGGTATTCCCCAAGTATTCTTTAGATTTCCCACAATTTTTACCTTCCGCGTGTGGGTTTCAATTCAGCGCATGTCAGGTTAGATTTTGGTAGATCGCAGCTGTAATTAAGTCTTGCAGTTGCATTTATGTCACGGAACACTATTCAAGGGGTGCCTGACCGCATCGAAGAACGTGACACGTAGACGAACTGAAAACCTGGCTCATATTACAGTGGTTCAGAAGTTCACGTTCCCTCGCTCTTTGTGTGGCTGGCTCCACGCTAGCCTAACCACTGGTAGCCAGCATTATTGACTTGGGAGGCTAAACCCACAAGTGGCTGCTGTCCGAGAGGGGGACACGACAGACACGCCGATAAAGTATTGTGTACTCAGAAGAACGTTCAACCAGATATGTGCAAGGTGCCTACAGAAAGTTGTTTTGTTTGTTGGGGGGGGGGGGGGGGGGGAGGAAAGATAAATGATATGTATATGATTATGTTATTTGAAGCCAATCATGATGTGTTCATTTAAATTCAGATGGCGTTTTTTAGTGGCTGGTTACAGTGATTCATCCCGATGTGTACTTAAGAAGGTGTTCTGGTGTGTTGTAGTGCAATGCGAGGCTCATGTGAAACTGTAGTGCAATGTGAGGCTCCTGAGGAACTCATTATGGGAATCACAGTGTAGATCCCCACCTAGTTAGGCAGACTTCTGTGTCGCATCCTGTTTCCAGGTGCTATACGATGAAATGAGGTGGGGGTCTTGATCAACATGTTTCATCTGTCCTGGATGTTAATCTTCGCTCTCCATATAGCTGTTAAAGATTGTAATAATAATAATAATAATAATAATAATTACCCATTGCAATCAAAGATTGCAGCATCATCGTACTATTGCTGAGAAATACTTTCTCTTGTCGCTGTAAAGACAAATCCTGGAATGGCATAGCCTGCCACATGTGGGGAGCCGGCTATGAAATCGTCGTCCGTTTTGTATTTTCTGGCAAAGCTACCGCGATGACTATACTCGCTGCGATCTGATGATATAGTTATAACAATATTACCTCTATCACCTCATATGTCATCACAGATATAACGTTTTCTGCATCTTTCATCAAATGTATTATTACAAGCAGAGAAGCATGTCACATCTCATGTGCCGTCACAGGATAAACATTAACCCGCATCCAGTCTATCGTCAAACGGAGGAAAACGAATCAACTGACATCTGATGTGTCTTTACATGAGAACAAAGGAATAATAACTCACATATGATGTGTATTTATAAAGAGGGAAAACATATCTACTCATATCTTATGTTGTCTTTACAAAGAGGAAACCATATCAACTCATAGCTTATGTCTTTACAAAGGGAAAACATCAACTCACATCTTATGTGTCTTTACAGGAGAATAAAGGAATTATAACTCACATCTGATGTGTATTTACAAAGAGCGAAAACATATCAACTCACCCTGCCGAAGACGGATGTGTCGGGGCGGAATATACAAATATCGCAGTCAATCTGTAAACTAGCGACACAACGCATTCCGTTCTCCGGACTACATCCTGCTACTTGCAAAGCTCTTTCAGGTCTTGATAGTGGGAGATTGAGAACGAACGCAGAAGTAGAAGAAAAATATCAACTCACATCTTATGAGTTTTTACAATGGTAAATCATCTTTATCAGTGATGTCTGGTGTTAGCTGGCTTGTAGAACAGTGATTAATCTACCCGCCCTGATTGGTTAAAAGGTATGGGTTGTGTTGGGATCTGTAGCTCGCTGATTGTACACACTCCTGCTATCCTCTAAGGAGTCACATTCTTTGCTTTACCTACATCTGCTTTTATGTTTTGTTTAAACTGCAAACTTTGAATTGCTGGTTCATATTTAGCAATTTATCAGACAGTTTGTGATAGTCTTAGTGTTTCTCCCGTCCTTAAAATCCATATCAAGTGTCCTCACTATAGGTATTACCAAAATCAGGGTTTCAGCTCTTTCATTGTCGTGAACTCAAGCATAACCAGGTCATTATAAACATTCACAACAGGTGTTATTCAAACGTTGTGAAAGTTTGTTGCAATGTTGCAGTGTCAAAGTATATTTTTTTGTTAGTACTGGAAGCGTTTCACAAATTAGGTCTAGTTGGCCTCTTATAGCAACATTGTGTGTATGTAGGTGTCATTCATGTCTTCTCTCTGTCTCTCTCTCTCTCTCTCTCTCTCTCCCTCTCTCTTTTACTGGTAACACTCATAGAAATAAACTGTGTCACAGCAGTTTGACCATTGAGATTGGGATCGGGATCAACATTGTAATTCACATAATGATGATCTAAGGAGCCTTGCATTGCACTACAGTTAGGAGGATCCCTGTTCACCTCAAGTATGCTCGGGTTGTAAGACGAGTCACTGTAACCACTCACCAAAAAAACGTCAGTAAATAAAGTCGAATGTCTTCCTATTGCTGCTGCCACCACCACCATCACAAACAACAATGACCACAACCACCACCACTACCACTACTGTAGTTTCATAGCAGTCGGGGATGGCGCATTAGGGACCTCATGGTACTAGATATCTTTATAAGGTTGGCGATTGCTCTGTCTCGCTGACTTTTCAGCTCTGAAATCAGTCCACACGCTCAAGACGACCCAGCTATAAATAGAGTATCTATAACATTTGTGCTGTGACTCCTATTTACCACACAAATTGAGTGAATGGGATATTTCATCTGCCCTGACCTTATACAAAAGCATTGCTCAGCTGTCATTCTCAAATATCTCAGTTTATTACATGTCACACAAAGCACAGTTAATGCCGAGAAGCAGTTTAGGCAATGTCAGCCAGTCTCGTTGGAGTTTAGGCAATGTCAGCCAGTCTCGTTGGAGTTTAGGCAATGTCAGCCAGTCTCGTTGGAGTTTAGGCAATGTCAGCCAGTCTCGTTGGAGTTTAGGCAATGTCAGCCACTCTCGTTGGAGTTTAGGCAATGTCAGCCAGTCTCGTTGGAGTTTAGGCAATGTCAGCCAGTCTCGTTGGAGTTTAGGCAATGTCAGCCAGTCTCGTTGGAGTTTAGGCAATGTCAGCCAGTCTCGTTGGAGTTTAGGCAATGTCAGCCAGTCTCGTTGGAGTTTAGGCAATGTCAGCCAGTCTCGTTGGAGTTTAGGCAATGTCAGCCAGTCTCGTTGGAATTTAGGCAATGTCAGCCAGTCTCGTTGGAGTTTAGGCAATGTCAGCCAGTCTCGTTGGAGTTTAGGCAATGTCAGTCACTCTCGTTGGAGTTTAGGCAATGTCAGTCACTCTCGTTGGAGTTTAGGCAATGTCAGTCACTCTCGTTGGAGTTTAGACAATGTCAGCCAGTCTCGTTGGAGTTTAGACAATGTCAGCCAGTCTCGTTGGAGTTTATGGAATGTCAGCCAGTCTCGTTGGAGTTTATGCAATGTCATCCAGTCTCGTTGGAGTTTATGCAATGTCATCCAGTCTCGTTGGAGTTTATGCAATGTCAGCCAGTCTCGTTGGAGTTTATGCAATGTCAGCCAGTCTCGTTGGAAGACAGATCTGATCGGTCACTGTCTCCAATACAGACACACAATGGGGGTTCATCTTAACTGCGTGGCGTGTCCTCGTCTCAAAGCATGCTCCAGTTACTGCTCGTTTTACCATGGTGTTTGAACTGCCAGATTGGTGTCTACGAGGGCTACATATTTGATAGACGAGATTAGGATCATACCAACACCGAGAGTACGTTGTAAAGGTAGTCCCATATTAGACACTGCTGTCGGGGATGAAGTGTTGATGACTTTATTGTACGAGGTCACATTTTGTGTATGAGATGGTATGAGATGAAATGGGTGAGCAGGTACCCATTTACAGTCGGCTGGTGCATGCCTCAGTCTACCTACCGTTCGAACTCCGTACCTTTGCCGTGACAAGTCAGCACTCCACCGCAACGCCAACCAGGCGTCGTAGATCGGGATAACGGTGCATTCAAGGGCCAAAATGAGACTCATGGGATTCACACCCCTATTCAGGTATGCCATATTCCTGCTAAATGAAGTAACTGCAGGGTTTGTAAGAAAGCTATATACACGGTGCCCCACACATGAGATGAACAACTTGTTTTACCTGGAATCACAATGAGTCTTACAGCACACTCAACGCTTCTTCATGTAACGTGGAACAAAAAATACAATGAAATAATTCAGATCGTCTTTCGGACACAGTCGTGTAACTGTTAACACCGGGTTCGTGTCGCTCCCTTTGCAAGAAACACAACTTAACACTTATATATTGCACACGACACTGGTGGTTTGGTTTGTAATCATATCAGATTTGAAACATATATTTTGTGGGAATAACATATGATCCAATGTTATATTAATGCTCGTGGATAGCTTTCTGAGTTGATATAAATGTACATAGTTCGACTGAAATCCGTGCAGGGTCAAGACAGCTCATATGTTGAAGACTTGTCTTATATCTGCATTGTTGCAGTCTTGTTTCCAAAGGCCGCCACTAATATGCGGAATAATGTCCTGGTCAGTTATGGGTCACTTATCGTGGTGCAAGCAGCCAGCTATGAGTCCCTGGCTACACCTAGTGAGATTGTATTTTCCAGGATTTGTGAAATTTGTCAACATCAGATATCATGTACGCCATTTTCCTTTAATGAACCAAATAAATGAACCAATCTAGACGTTCGTGTTCCATGCGGAGTAGAGGTCTGCAGCAGTTACACGCTAAGTCAACATTTGTTGAAGCTTCGGTGGTTTGTAGTTTAAATAGAATAGTGTAGCTGGCCCAATACTCACCACTCATTAGTTTACTCACGCTGGGACATTCCTAGCAGGCTACAGTGTTGCTTTTCTGTTTCAACGCATGCGAACGACATGCTGGAAGGGAATCTCAGAAATGGGTTCATAGTTCTTAGTAGACCTGTACTTCTACAAGGGCAGATGCCCCTGTGCAGGTCCCAGCTCTGGAATGAGCTGGATATAGTCAGGAGAAGGATTTCCTGCTTAGGGGGCTAGGCTTGAGCAGCTTAATACTCCGCTGCGTTTGGTAGTTAACCCGCGCCCTGTTATGCGCCACCTAAACTGCTCTAAACAAACCACCTAACAATGGCCGGTGTTATGCTGTGTCACATAGTTAGTCGCCTTTTACGACATGCTCTCTGTGGGGATGTGGTGCTATTCTTGTCCTTATCATGCACAAAGACCCCAGCAGGCCATTCGGCATATGGTTACGTAGATGAAACTAATATAATACTATGCGGTTTGTAAATAACAGCTATATTAGCACTGACTCTACAGTTGGGTTTCTTCTCTTCTCTAGCACTTGTATGCGTCTAGTCAGCCTGTTAGCTACGCAACACAGGTAGAAGATGATGAACGTGTACTGATTACTTGTAGTGATGACTTGAATCTTTAAGCTACTATTACAACTTTCTTACCTCCACTGTTTTGTTTCCCAGACAGAAAGCCCGGCTAGGAAACGTCGTAAGATTGGAGCATCTCTCCAAGACCTGACAGCGGATCCTTGTGTGGAAGCCAGGACTGATAGGCGCCGAACTCTGCCCGTACGTCGAGCATCTGGAGAGCGAGCCCAGACCCCGAGACCTCGTAGAAGGTGAGTCTTTGCTTGAATTACTTTTGACATGTTGTATGTTTCTGGGAATGTAGATCGAAGTTGTATGTTTCTGGGAATGTAGATCGAAGTTGTATGTTTCTGGGAATGTAGATCGAAGTTGTATGTTTCTGGGAATGTAGATCGAAGTTGTATCCTAGGTGTAAGAATGTTGGGACTGCTGGTCGTCGGATTCCATCTAATATTTGAGTATGATATTTGCTTCTGACGCTCCCACATTATTCAAGCGTTTCCACTCTACTCATTTCATATCCCTCCCTTTTGTCCAGGCATGCGCATGAGAATCATAACAATTGAAACAGACTATAAATGGGTTAGTTTCCTGCAACAGCTTGACCATGAAAGGGTAGGAGCGTGTCTAGACAGCCATATCTTATGCACTTATTTTATTATGCAGGCCTTGGATTATCAAGTTCATGATCATTTGTTATCTCGCTCGCTATTTCAATATTCATCTTGTTCCCATCGCTCACCCCATTTTCCATATTTTATTACTATCATTACTTTTAAAAAAAAAAGTAAAGTAACCCATAGCATCACTGCCGTAGGGGTGGGAGATGTTAGCGATCTCGCATTTCAAAGGATCGGCTATATGAGGGCGGTAGCCACCTCCTCTCCCTCGCCGCTTTTACTTCCCGGACTGAACCGGTACCCATTTAAGGCTGGGTCGTGTCGACCCAGCGTTTATTTTGTGCAGGATAGGGGGAAAGAAACGGCTCTGTGAAACCATTTATGATTGGATGTGGAACACGTCTAGCTGACTCTCCCTTTTGATATGCAATGTATAATGAATTCAGATACGATCAGCTGCTATCTCCACATTAGAGACCGGCTGCAATGATCTATTGTCTTCTATCTCTTGCCTTGATGGTGTACTCTGGCAGAATGTTCCATAGTCAATCTCTTGACGTTAACCTCATTTATAGCCTGGCTTTCTTCTGCACACCTCATCTTATTTTACTTCCAGTATGACTTCTAACAACAGGTGTGTAACAAGTCAGTTTATAATATATTACACATTTAGTGACGGGACCAGCACATTTTACGTACTTTCTCAAGTGTTGTCGGTGCCCGAAAGGGGAGCAAAGAATAGTAACACCGTTAACCTGTAAAGCATGTCGTATGACTACGAGGGTTGGACAGAGAGTTGGCAACCTCATCCTGTAGACATTTTTAATCCACATAAACTTAGGAAAATATGGACAAACCAAAAAATAGCAAAGGGCAAAGGCCGCCGTCCATCGTAGACGATGGCATCATTTATTTTGCTAGCGCTATTTTTAGTAAGGATTAACTGCGCTACTTTTTATCCTCACTCTCTCGTCTCGTGCCGCCAGACCCCAGTGGCAAGTCAAGGACAAGGTGACTAGGGGGCGACTACGAGATGCAGGTAGTCGAACCCACACCACCTGATCACGAGGCCGATGGCTAAACCACTTCGCCACGGAATCCCCAAACCAGCTGAAACCTAAATATTCAATTCAACCAAACAAGTCAGTCAAATCGACTGGCCTGGACGGAATCACTGCACAAGTGCTCTAGGCAGGCGGAAATACACTTGCCTGCCAACTGGCCCAACTTTTCAACGTCTGCCTTCTTACAAGACCTATTCTAGACCAGTGGAAGAGCTCCAAGATAATCCTCATCTACATAAAAGGTGACACAAATTCTGGCGACTACTACCGCCCAATCTGCTTGCTATCAACTATTTATAAACTGTTCACAAAAGTCATTACCTGCAGAATAGAAAGACGAGAACCAACGGCGGAAACAGGCAGGTCTCAGGACGGACTACTCAACCAATGACTACCTCTACAACATCAACCAGTTGGAGAACGTATGCCTCTATGCATTGTGTTTGGGTACTATTAAAAGGCCTTTAATAACGTGGAAGAAATGTGTATGGTATTTGTCCTAAAATAAAACAAACAGTCGATCGTATTTGTACAAGGAAAATGGAAACTCATCTGTGTATAACTGCTCCCCTTTTAGATATGTGCCCCTTTTAGATCTGCCCCTCTTTTAGATATGCCCACCTTTTAGATATGCTCACCTTTTAGATACGCCCACCTTTTAGATATGTGCCCCTTTTTTGATCTGTGCACCTTTTACATGTTGTGCCTAGTAAACCCAGTGCTTTGTTGGCAGGCATATTTCGTGAACGTATACCTCCGACCTTAACAGAGGCAACTTTTGTGAGTGTAATACTTTCGACTTTGACAGCAGACAAATTTTGTGAGTGTATACTTACGACCTTAACAGCAGGCAACTTTTGTGAGTATATACTTACGACTTTGACAGCAGGCACCTTTTGTCAGTGTATACTTACGACCTTGACAGCAGGCAACTTTTGTGAGTGTATACTTACGACCTTGACAGCAGGCATATTTCCTAAACGCCTGCTAATATTGCTAGGGACAACGCCATACGGTTATCAGATTGTAGACCCGCGCGTTCATTTGATATCAGTCACCAGACACTTAACTTTGTCAGTAGCGGCTTATCGTCTCACAAAGTTATCTTTTTTAATCAAAGAAGCTTTTCCTGTCCGAAGGCTTCGTTTCCTCTCTCTCTATTTCTCTATCCTTCTCTCTCTCTCTCTCTGTTTCTCTCTCTCACATCTCTTTCTCTCTCACATCTCTTTCTCTCTCACATCTTTCTCTCTCACATCTCCCTCTCTCACATCTCTCTCACCTCTCTCAAACCACCACCTCCAGATAAATAAATTCTCGCTACATCTTCTCTATGTCAGAAATGTTTATTAATTGTCGCATATCCCATCTATTAGCGGTTGGTAAAGGGACAGAGCGTTCTATTTTCACAACAAAGGTACCGCATTGATTCTCTTTTATGGACACTCTCCAATCAATCCCATCTGTGAGGTCAAGTTGCTGCAGTGCATGCAGGGTCAGCAAACCATAGCTGGCTGCTTGCAGCAGGGTCAGCAAAACCATAGCTGGCTGCTTGCAGCAGGGTCAGCAAACCATAGCTGGCTGCTTGCAGCAGGGTCAGCAAACCATAGCTGGCTGCTTGCAGCAGGGTCAGCAAACCATAGCTGGCTGCTTGCAGCAGGGTCAGCAAACCATAGCTGGCTGCTTGCAGCAGGGTCAGCAAACCATAGCTTGCAGCAGGGTCAGCAAACCATAGATTGCAGCAGGGTCAGCAAACCATAACTGGCTGCTTGCAGCAGGGTCAGCAAACCATAGCTCGCTGCTTGCAGCAGGGTCAGCAAACCATAGCTTGCAGCAGGGTCAGCAAACCATAGCTGGCTGCTTGCAGCAGAATCAGCAAACCATAGCTGGCCAAGACCCTATTGTTCATCCATGTGGCGGCTCTGGAAACAGGCTGTACTTGTAATTAATGTAGTGTAGTCTAGCCCAAGGATAGGGGTCGCAATGGGAAGGTAACCCCGATTTTAAAAAAAGATAAGGTGGGTCCCATGGCAACAATTGCCGTCGGGGATGAAGATATCTATTTATGGACTTAGCTGCAGCCTATGTAAGGTGGGGTGGCCAGTTCCATTCCTTGCTGTTTACATCTTCCCCGCTGTTTATACCTTCCCCAACTCATACGTCAGGTACCCATTTAGAGCTGAGTCGACTGACAGAGCGGCCATACCAGGAACTAACCACGTCCGGATTTTTGTTTTGTCCATCCGTGATTTCGAACCCTGACACGTGTAATCCCAGTTTTAGCAAGTCAGCTCACTGTCGACTAGGCTACACACTCCACGGTACTCAAAAAAGATTGCCGAAATCGGATGTGTCGCGCCAATAGGCGCAGATATCTCGCAGCCTCACTGTAAATTACGACGCAGCGTCCTATTTTAGAACGAATACCGAAGAATACTCTTTTCTGTAATGGATTACTGTCATAGAAGGTAATGAAGCGTCGAATGGAACTTACATCGCCTGATTTTTAAAAAAACGAGGCCTGGTACAATGACATTTCTAACACTTCATCACAGACAGCAGTGTCTGCTATGACACTATCTTTACGTGTCCCAATTGCCTACCTCAGACTGACCAACGCCCACCACTTTTTGTAAGATAAACGTTACATCCTAAAAGAATATTTTCATTCAGTGAAGTACAGTAAATGAACATTAGTTGACAGCGTGTATTTGTTGAAGACATATGCTCCAATGGTAGCTGAAGTAGTTGTTATTGAAGTCATGCATTATTGATGTTAATATGCAAAGCAAGTCCCACATGTTTGGTGAGGATTGCATTATTGTTGAAAAGCAACGGTGAATGAAGAACATACTCAGTGAATGCAGCTGTCTGTTGTCAATAACCTTGTTTGTACCTTAAATGCTTTCTGTCAGTATTTCATACTATATCTTATCTCACATCACCATTTTATACGGTTACGCTGTTTTTGTATGACTGTTCCTTGATAAACGTTTTTAGGCGTTGAAACGCCAGTACACGATTGTTACTTTTCTCATATAAAATTGCATTTTTACATCCCGGCGCCGGAGACAGCCCACAATTTAGTATTTATTCTTTTGTTACCGCTTATATATTGTCACATCCTTATAGTTTCCATTAGGAAAATATATATCTAGTTCCTTTATATCCGCATGAATTAATACTACACATCACCTTATATAGCCATGGTTGTCCTGTCTATAATCGGTAACGTTCAGTGGTTACAAACCATTTCCAGTTTGCGCACCTCTTGATGTTAATCATTTAGGCGGCCCCACCCATTTCCTCCAAACTGTCTCTGTGCGGCAGACCCCTCTCTCCCCCCCCCCAAAATTATTTTATTTCTCATTTATGATTTTTATAAATTACTTTCTTTAATATACACATCCATCGGCTTTTAAAACATTTTTACACCCACCTTATATGTACGTACGCACGCGCGCTAAGAAACATAAAAGGAACTTCCTTTACACTTCACCTTGTACAGGCACGCGCGTTGATGTAATACACCTAATCAGAACACACCTTATATTCTTCTAACATATACCTACCTATTTTTCTCGTCAACCTGTTCCTTGTGACTCTAAGGTCACATATCCATTGGTGTTGATGAAGTGCAGTAGATCAATTCTCACCATTCTGCCCACCTTTTCTCTTTGAATCCTAACGTCACTGCAAACACTATTGAATGTAATAGTGAAATAGAGCTCACATTCAGCTGCAACACCTGGTATCTGTATCTACTGGTAGTACACACGTCCTACACAATCGTGGCACGCTTACATCAACTAGACTTAACATTTAAAAAAACAGCTTGATTTGTTACATAAATGGTAACATTTTTATTGATTTCTTCACACTTATTTTCATACGTCTAGTCCACATACACATATACATAACGATGTCCTTAAAATGTATGTCACGTGTCTACTATATCTACCGAGGCATGTGGTGCAAATGTACGTATGTTAGTCTCGTTACACAACAACCCAGTGTTCAATTCTGTGGTCAGTATCTCGCTACCTCTAGATACATATGATACTTCTTGTATTCTGCTTATTCTAAATTACTCAGAGCTTCAGCTCACATTTCCTCTAGTTAATGGATGAAACATAAGTGTGACAATATATATCTAAACAGATCCTGCGCTGTTTTTAAAGTGCTCTACGAGAGGCAATGGTCACAATTGGCATTCTATTCTACCCTTTATGCTAAGCTTGGAAATGATTGTCTTCTGCTCTGGTCCTGAGGGAATCTGATCGATTTCGCACTTCTCAATGAAAGAATGTCTTAAAATTATGAACATTAGGGTCATCTGGAAGACCAGACACCACCTCCTCCCCCTCTCTCTCTCTCTCTCTCTCTTTCTCTTTCTCTTTCTCGTTCTCTCTCTCAACGGACATGCTTTCTCGACTCCGACCAATCACCGTGTTAAGTCTCTCTCACTGTCCGCCTGAGACAATGGATGATCTCACACTTCGGTTAATTTCTTCATCGCGATTCGTCTCAATCCATGAGCATTGTGTCTCAGTTCGCGTCTGTCCGACTGGGATTTTGTTGCAATACCCCACCTAAGCGGGGACTGTTAGGTGTTTCTCGATGGCTCGTTGTCGTCTGCCTTGGCTAGCAGAGGTTGGTATCGCCACTGCCGGGAATTGTTGCGTCTTGGAACTGTGCACAACTAGCCCTGTTTAACACATTTGGGCCCCTGACATTCACACTTCAAAGGTTCGCATTATGATTGTCCGATACCTGAAAAGGGACTACAACCGAACCATCATCCAACGTCTTGGTCGCGGTTCTGAAACTCCTTGGTCCCGTAATTTGTATTTCAGAGGTCGGAGATCTATTATAAGCAAATCGAGGGTAGGGGATTTTCCAACTCATTCTTCAAAGAGGCACCCCCACACCCACCTATCCCCATCTCAACTCGTCTATGATTATTTCAGATTCATAGAACTGTTAACGACTTGCATAATTATACCTATGCAGCGCCCATATTGTGTTTTGAGCCAAGTGTTGAGTTGAACGTAAATTAAATCACGAACCTTCACTCCCACTACCATCCCACTCTCTCCTCCCCCTTCCCATCTAAAGCCGCCCAACTCTTCTTTCAAATTCAGAATTCTCACTTTTCCAGTCTTAGCATATCGTTGTCATGTGCAGAACATTGTGTTGTAGTGCTTCTCGCGAATCGCCACTTTGATCCATTAAATTTGAGATAAGTGATTCGATAAACCAATCAAATCGCCCATACAGGCAGGTGGAAATTTGTTAATTATTGTAGGCATATTGTTATACTTAATCATCAACCCATATACATACTCTAACATTGATTCTATCCTGTCTACTTAGTGTGGACTTGATTATATTCTGCCTACTTATATCACTTGCTAGTAGGGTTCGAGAAGCGCGTTATCTCAGTTCATAGCGAGAAATTCGCTATTTTCTTTGGTAACAGCGTGCCTCGGTTCGAGTCGCGTCCGGAGACTAAAATAATCAGGGTCGTGATTTCTCCACTCAACCCAGCTGTAAATGGGTACATGACGCAAGATTTAGGTAAAGTAAAAACAACAAGGAAGGGTACTGACCACCCCACCTCTTACAGGCTGCGGCTTAGTACAATATAATCTTCAAAAACCCCATTTCCAACCTACGGTTAATTCTGCTGAATTTTCACTTTACTTTACTTTAGTATGGCTCCTGAAAATAGCCTGTGTCGCAAGAGTCTGGCCAATAAGGTGGAGATCTACCCTGTTATCCCTATAGTAGTGAGCTTACCTAAGAGGCTCGCACTGCATTACAGCCAATTTGACCACAGTCCACTTTCTCAAGTGCTTCGCAGTAAGTAAGAAGAGCCACGCTAACCCGTCACCAAAGAAAAATTGTCAAGAAAAAAAAACTCCGACTCGTACGAGTCGGTGTCTTTCACGAACAATTCTGCATAACCCTTCTGAGACAGTGGTGGACTGTCTGGTTTCTATATAAGGATAACCGTTTATTACCAAGCCTAGACTTCAGACACACCCGCCACCATGTTTTAATTGCAGACATTTGTTTGGCGGAACTAAAATAATCCTGTCACTTTATTGACGAAAATTGTTTGGTTGGAGGGAACGTCCGTATATGGACGGTATAAATAAGAACACGTCATGGGAGTGTTCAAGTACATAACACCCCACCGAATATTGATTTATCACTGTGACTGGATAGGTCACACGTGGGGAAACTTGCCTGAATTTCGCCCCGTTCGAAGCATAGGGGTTATTACTGCAATTGAGAACTTACATCAAGGGCCGTCATCGTCTTCCGGGCATGGATCAGGAGGCAATGTCAGTGTTGGGGCTAGCGGGCAATTCAAAGGGGGGGGGGGGTGCGAGCATGAACGAATCTTTTCTATCTGTTGTGGCCCACAATGGACAGAGACACTCATATTGCCTAGTCATAATGATAATAGCATATATCATCTAAAGCTGTGGATCCCACGGAGCAGAGAGTAGGTTCCTCCAGACTAGTCTTATGCCATCGGCAATTTAGGAGGTTTGCGGGTTCAGCCAGCAACATTCATCGTAGAACATGTACGCAAAAGCCATAACTGCACGAGAAGACCAAGTGGTTATACACAGGCTTCATGTAAACTACTAGCTACAGATGTGTCCCAATGATTAACAAAGAACCATCAAGGGTGAAACAGAATAATAAGTATCCGGCCCCATGCCCAATCCTCATTGGTCACCTCTTACCATATGCACAGTATTAATGGTTCCCCCTTCTGGCTTTGGTAACAAGCAGCAGCTTGTCTAATAACATTAGTCAAACCACCTTCTAGGACATTATGTAGTGGTGTCAAACCTCTTTCTATGACATATGTAGTGTCAAACCTCTTTCTAGGACATTATGTAGTGTCAAACCTCTTTCTAGGACATTATGTAGTGGTGTCAAACCTCTTTCTAGCAAAGTATGTAGTGGGTACTGATGTGTCGAACCTCTTTCGAGTACTGGAAAAAAATGGGCCAAACCTCTTTGGAGTACTGGGAACAGGTGTGTCAAACCTCTTTTGAGTACTGGAAACATGTGTCAAACCTCTTTCTAGTATTGGGAACCTTCTAGTACTGGGAACAAATATGTCAAACCTCTTTCGAGTACTGGGAACAGATGTGTCAAACCTCTTTCGAATACTGGGAACAGATGTGTCAAACCTCTTTCGAGTACTGGGAACAGATGTGTCAAACCTCTTTCGAATACTGGGAACAGATGTGTCAAACATCTTTTGAGTACTGGAAACAGATATGTCAAACCTCTTTCTGGTACTATCTGCAGAGGTATTTGTGTAGTAGCCTATAATTTCTAGAGTGGTGTTGCCCAACCTCATTAAGCCCACTCTAATGACATGTCTAGCAGGTTAGTGTTTTAATTCTTTGCTCCCCTTTCACGTATTGGTAACCCACGGGCGACTTTCTAATATCAGAATGTAATATTATCAGCCCGATACATCCACTTTCTGAAGCCCAATTTTCCAGTCAGCGGCCTTCCAGATTACATATCTGCCGCCACGAGTCTACTATCTCTGGAAGTGCCTAGAATGTCATGACAGATTTCATTTCCTTCCCCCGTTCGCTGGCCACCTGCCAAAACCTCCACTTCCCTAGGGCCCAGGCAAACTTAATCATACTTGTACGAGGCTGAAGCTTCCTAGTGCAACGTAGTTCTCATAAAGATTTTCCTGCAGCCTCCTGTCTAGTTAATGTGTCCCCCCCCCCTCTCCTCTCTCTCTCTCTCTCTCGCCGCTCTCTACCCTGTCTCTCTCATGTCCCTCCCTCGAATTTCTTTCTATTCGCCAAACTTCAGTAATATGGAGGAGATACCATGATCCGTATTGATTGGTGATTGATTTGCCTTTTGGTTCCAAGTAAAGCACAGGACACATCTGCACAGGAAGCCTGTATCCGTATCTTAGCAGCGTGACGACGTTACCCCATGCCCAACTATCATCAATCGCCTTATACGCCCTGCTTGAGTGGTTCATTCGATCACCGAAACCTTCTCAGCTTCCCCTGGAGCATAGGTCTTACACGTATACATACACCAAGTCAACAAATGTTGACCTGCCTACATCTTCAATGCTTTCGTGGATTAAACTTTCAGCAGTATGATATAGCCAGTCCAATGCCCAACGCTTACGGCATGCCTGGCAGGCTAGTGCGAATATTCTTTGCTGTCTATGCTCCTCTTTCGAGTCCCGGCAACGCTCGGGTTTTGTGAGGTTACCGTTGTCATATTTTTGTTTAATATACTGAAAGGTAAAGGTAGTATCACAGACAGCTGACAGTGTCAGATTGCCGTCGGGGATGATGTAGTTGAGACTGAATTGTACTAGTTTTCAGCTTTAAAACAATGAGTTGGAACGACTTGTTCCCTCTTCTCTCCCTCCCCGTCTCTCTATCTCTACTGACACACCATAAACATGTATCATTTTGTCAATACCTATTTACACTCATGCCTAACTTCTATCTTTTGTTGATTAGGCAATTTCTGTTGCGAATAAATGACACAAAAGCTGACAAAGAATTTGGTGTGTCAGTGTCATTAACTGATGAGATGCAGCAGAATCTGCACACCAAATGGTCATTCCTCATAACAGTGTGTGTACACACTCATGCCACTGGCTTCTTATATCTTTGTACATTGTTCTGTGTTCAGTTTTAACAGCATTAGAATATGCTTGACATTGTGAGAGAGCTAGTAATAAACAAATATTGATCTAAAAAAATGTTTTAAGATCAAGGACAAGAGAAACAAAGAAAGACGTATCATAACAAGAAATCTGTGGTTGCATGACAGACTGGATGGGGGAAAATAGGGAAGATTTGAAGTGTCAAGCTGTTCTAAGAGATTAAAGGGGTAAAAATTGAGATGGGAAGAGAAGAGCAAAATGTTAACAGAATACGTGCGAGCAAAAAGTTAACAGAATACGTGCGAGCAAAAAGTTAACTGAATACGTGCGAGCAAAAAGTTAACAGAATACGTGCGAGCAAAAAGTAAATTAAAGAACACGTGAGAGCAAACATGTCAACAGAGAACACGTAAGATCAAACATGTCAACAGAGAACACGTAAGAGCAAACATGTCAACAGAGAACACGTAAGAGCAAACATGTCAACAGAGAACACGTAAGAGCAAACATGTCAACAGAGAACACGTAAGATCAAACATGTCAACAGAGAACACGTAAGAGCAAACATGTCAACAGAGAACACGTAAGATCAAACATGTCAACAGAGAACACGTAAGAGCAAACATGTCAACAGAGAACACGTAAGAGCAAACATGTCAACAGAGAACACGTAAGAGCAAACATGTCAACAGAGAACACGTAAGATCAAACATGTCAACAGAGAACACGTAAGAGCAAACATGTCAACAGAGAACACGTAAGAGCAAACATGTCAACAGAGAACGCGTAAGAGCAAACATGTCAACAGAGAACGCGTAAGAGCAAACATGTCAACAGAGAACGCGTAAGAGCAAACATGTCAACAGAGAACACGTAAGAGCAAACATGTCAACAGAGAACACGTAAGATCAAACATGTCAACAGAGAACACGTAAGAGCAAACATGTCAACAGAGAACACGTAAGATCAAACATGTCAACAGAGAACACGTAAGATCAAACATGTCAACAGAGAACACGTAAGAGCAAACATGTCAACAGAGAACACGTAAGAGCAAACATGTCAACAGAGAACACGTAAGAGCAAACATGTCAACAGAGAACACGTAAGAGCAAACATGTCAACAGAGAACACGTAAGAGCAAACATGTCAACAGAGAACACGTAAGAGCAAACATGTCAACAGAGAACACGTAAGAGCAAACATGTCAACAGAGAACGCGTAAGAGCAAACATGTCAACAGAGAACACGTAAGAGCAAACATGTCAACAGAGAACACGTAAGAGCAAACACGTGAGAAGATAAGAACATGAGAAGAGCCAAAAGTCAACAGAACAATTGGTAATAAAAAAAAAAGAGCTAATGGTCAACCAAAATACGAGAAACGGTTGCATCTCTCCTGTGTTTTACGGTGAACGAAAGAGTAGATGATGGTGAGATTCTTCTAACGGACAACCTGGCCTCGCCTAGCTCGCCACTCCCTCGCAGCACTCCCTAGCTATAACATCCATGCATGTGTGTCGTCAGCGTGTGCTAGCCACAAACCAGCCAGCTACACACGTGCACGCCAGCCCTGGTAGCTAGGCGGCGACTTGAATATATGATTCAGGCGAATATTAAACATCCACTGAGCCGTGTGGCTTTGAAGTCTCGCGTGTGAATAAATCATTTCAATCGGAGCTAGTAATCTGCCTGGACAGAAACACACCGACCCTGGCTCACACACACATCACTCTGCCTAGCTGGCTTGGCTTATGCACACTCCTCTTGTCACCAGGAAAAGTGACTCGTACCCATTGAAAGAGGGCTGCAACAGATGCTCTCCGCCGATTCATATTCCCGAGCTCTGCCCACGAATACCAGCTGCACTGGTCTTTCTATCTTACATCGTTCTTAGCTATGTGTTGTTGGCCCCTCTCAATGTTCAAGAAAAGTGTAGTGGTTTGATAGAATAAATAATGAAGAAAATAGCTTTTTGTTTTGTCCTGTATGTGTTGTTGGCCTCTCTATGTTCAAGAAAAGTGTAGTGGTTTGATAGAATAAATAATGAAGAAAATAGCTTTTTGTTTTGTCCTGTATGTGTTGTTGGCCTCTCTATGTTCAAGAAAAGTGTAGTGGTTTGATAGAATAAATAATGAAGAAAATAGCTTTTTGTTTTGTCCTGTATGTGTTGTTGACCTCTCTATGTTCAAGAAAAGTGTAGTGGTTTGATAGAATAAATAATGAAGAAAATAGCTTTTTGTTTTGTCCTGTATGTGTTGTTGGCCTCTCTATGTTCAAGAAAAGTGTAGTGGTTTGATAGAATAAATAATGAAGAAAATAGCTTTTTGTTTTGTCCTTTATGTGTTGTTGGCCTCTCTATGTTCAAGAAAAGTGTAGTGCTTTGATAGAATAAATAATGAAGAAAATAGCTTTTTGTTTTGTCCTGTATGTGTTATTGGCCTCTCTATGTTCAAGAAAAGTGTAGTGCTTTGATAGAATAAATAATGAAGAAAATAGCTTTTTGTTTTGTCCTGTATGTGTTGTTGACCTCTCTATGTTCAAGAAAAGTGTAGTGGTTTGATAGAATAAATAATGAAGAAAATAGCTTTTTGTTTTGTCCTGTATGTGTGTATTGGTTGAGTGATGTAACTACTATTTGTATATATAGTATTGTGCTGTAACTGCACTAATCTATGTGTATGTTCTTGTGCTATAACTATACTAATCTTATGTGAGTGTGCTATATTGATACTACTCTTTTGCCTAGTTTTTTTAGTAGTTGTATATTGTTGAGCGTCAAGAGTAGTGAAGTGGTTAGAGAGTTTACTACTCGACAGAATGTAACGAGATCAATCCTGATATCGACATGCTAACGTCTACTCAGCTGTAAAAGGATATCTTATAGAAGAAAAAGGCAGAAAAAGAAATTCTCTCTACCATAAACATATTTTTTTAAACAATGAATCATGCACTTTGCCGAATGCAGAGTCCAGTATGGAGTCTTTAGTATTAATTTATTTAAATACGCGTAACACGTCATCATCATGTGCCACGCCCACTGGAGTATGCGATCATAGCGCTGTAGCACTCCAATCTTTAGTCATGTTGATCAGTTTCGTGCAATGCTGGTAATTAATTATGCCTTCCACTCCTCGTCTCTCTCTTTCTCTCTATTGTATATTGTCCATTTAGCAATCAATTTTTTCTCATTAGCAGAATTTATTCACATACAATTAATTTAAGTTGTAAATGGTGCTGATAAATCCTCATCATGTAACGTAAAGGTCGGCAACCTTTCGGATGCAGGTCAGAGACCATATCAATGAGCAGATATGGGACTCATGGACAGAACTCAAAGGGAATCTCTCAGAATGGAACTGGAGCCTTATTTGGACATAACTAAGAGAATCTACCAGAATGGAAATTGAGCCTTATTTGGAGATAACTAAGAATCTACCAGAATGGCACTGGAGTCTTATTTGGACATAACTAAGAATCTACCAGAATGGAACTGGAGCCTTTTTTGGACATAACTAAGAATCTACCAGAATGGAGCTGGAGCCTTTTTTGGACATAACTAAGAATCTACCAGAATGGAACTGGAGCCTTTTTTGGACATAACTAAGAATCTACCAGAATGGAACTGGAGCCTTTTTTGGACATAACTAAGAATCTACCAGAATGGAACTGGAGCCTTTTTTGGACAACTAAGAATCTACCAGAATGGAACTGGAGCCTTTTTTGGACATAACTAAGAATCTACCAGAATGGGACTGGAGTCTCATGAACAGAACCAAGAAAACCCAAAAAGAATGGAGCTGGAGCTGATGACATTTTTTATTTTCTTTTGCGTTCACTTTCATTTTCTATTCCCCAAGTCGATGTACATTGTACTGTTTTTATTTTGCGCTTGTCGGCCCTGTCCATCCAATTTCGGCATGCATTTTATGTAAAGGTCTCTGTCCTCCTGCTTTTTCTTGGGGTTTACTTCCCCGGGGTAACTGGCTGTGATGGGGAGCGAACTCAGCACCTTCGGATTGTGAGCCGTGCCACTTAACCACAACCGCCATTTAATAACATAATTAAGATAATCTCACAGAATGAAACTGAAGCCTTAAAGACACAACCAAGATAATCTCACAGAATGGAACTGAAGTAGGAAAAAACTAATAACATCCTACAGAATGAAACTGGAGCCTTATAGAAAAAACCAAGAGAATCTCACAGAATGGAACTTTAGCCATAAAGACAAATCCAAGAGAATCTATCAGAATGGAACTGGAGCCATAAAGACAAAACCAAGATAATCTCACAGAATGGAACTGGAGCCATAAAGACAAAACCAAGAGAATCTCACAGAATGGAAGCAGATGAACATCAGTTGCAGCTCACTGAGCAAAAGGAGCCGGATTGATTTAGCCAACTAGTCATTTGAAGACGTATATTACAGCGAGTCCAAACCCGTATAAGAAAATCTCGTACATTCGCTATGACGACAAGAAGCAAAAATTCAAATGACTACGGAAAAAAATGCTTTGTGCTTTGCCGCTCAGTTGCAGGCTATTTTCCTGGCCGACTTTCTTGCACGCCGGGACAATCCCTTATTTGTTTCCGTTAGTGACATTGGGCCCTCAGGCACACGGGCACACACGCTTGCGATCCAGGCTAATGTCCCCAGCCTAGGCTTAGTTCGTATTGATTTTGGGTACTCGATCTCGTCTGTTCTCCATCGATACCGAAGAGTGTGTGTTGTGTTTGCGTGTTGCACATCGATACCATAGTCAGATGTGAGCGTGGGGTGGCGGTCGACATTGATACAGAAATAATAGGTGGGAGTGGAAATTATATGTCGATACTCCTTTCTCAGTAACTTTACTCTCACGCTCTCTCCCCCCCCCTCTCTCTCTTTCCCTCTCTCTCTATCTCTCTCTATATATATATCTATCTGCGCGCATGTGCGTGGCTCCTCCATGATGGTGTGTATGTATACGAAAGAATAGCGATGATACACATACAAACCAAATGTGCGAGGGCGTAGGATATTAGGTCTCGACACCAGAGTGTGTCCTACCGAAATAGCGTGCTCGCTTGACGTCGATGACAAAGTATAGTGTGAGAGAAACAATCATCAGACGTCGATATTGAAAGAGGTGTGTGTGAGCGCGCATGTGTGTGTGTGAGCGCGCATGTGTGTGTGTGTGAGCGCATTCTGCATCGGTGCTTGCATTGATAGGTGTTTGAGGGAGGGAGAGCCCGGGTTATATAGTGTTGTGGACGTAGGAAGTGGGTTGTAGAGGAACTGGAGGAACGATCCCCCTAAAGCAATTCAAATGTAGTCTAGATTTGTGTGTGTGAGAGAGAGATAGAGAGTTCATACGTGCGCCAACGCGAAAAAGAATAACGTGTTAGAGAGAGAGAGAGAGAGATAGTGGGGATGAGGGTGTCAAGACAAGAAAGAGTTTAAATGCACTCGAAATATAGATATGTGCTGTGTATATATAGGCGGCACAGAGAGAAATATGTTTAAGAGTTTGAAAGAAAATATGCTGATCTGTGTGTGTGCGAGGGCGAGAGAGAGAGAGAGAAGAAACATTTGGCTTTGCGCTATTATGTCGTCAACAAGAAAACACCAAATGTAGTTGTTGTCCCTGGAGAATGGACAAAGAGTACACATGTGTTTAGCATTCTTGCTATTTGTTTGAATGTGAGAGACAGACCGAATGAAAAAAATAGTTTTTGAATTAATAAAATATGATACGACATTATTGTAACGGTCTGACTATATGGTGCAGATAATGCGTACACAAACGTGTGTTATTGTCGTGAATCTATTTTCTGTGAATACATAATTAGGTTGCTAGGTTTAGGAGAGAGAGAGAGAGACATACATATATAGAGAGAATGTGTGTGTGTGTATATATATATATATATGGCACTACAAATCAAGGTCACTATGGAGCCTAGACATCTTGTTGTTCGTCCATCGTAATCAATGAGGACCACTTTGTCAGCATTCACTGTAAACTGTTCTCATGAGTTCGAAGATGGCTAAATAAGCCAATCTGAGCCTTGAATTGTTTGTTGCACTTGCTACAGGGAAATAAGAAACCTTTTTCCGCCGGGGTTAAAGAAGGGTTGATGTGAGTGACTTGCGTTGACATCTTTTCGTGATGCCTCATGTCTCACTCTCAGCATTAGTGCTGCGCCAGTCTGCGATTGGTGGCGATTCTTTCCCAGTCATCGTGGTTAACAACAGCTCTGAATCAATGATCTCTTTAGTGTGTCCTTGTACCTTTTCCATTGCCCACCGCTTGCTCTCTTGCCATTTTGGAGTTCACCATAGAGCAGCTCTTTTGGTAGATGTTGATCCGACATGCGTATCACATGGCCAGCCCATCTCAGCCTAGACATACTGCTGTGGCGCCTAACATTTCTAGACCATTGACGTATCTACTAGCATATTGTCCCCAATCTCTGTTTAATGGGCACACAATCTATCAATAATTTCCTCTGCTTCCGACGTGTCAGACTGCCAGCGTCATGTTACGTACTAGCAGAGAGACCGAACAACTCTCCAGTGGCAAAACATCTGACTCCCATGGAATTCCAGTTGAGTTCTACAAAAAGGTCGGTATAGCACTAATTGTAAAACTCCACTTGCTTTTCAAACAAATGTGGGGCAGTGAAACCATCCCGCAAGATCTGAAGGATACCTCAATAATACATCTGTATAAACGGAAAGGTAACCGCCGATCATGCGATAACCACCGCGGCATTTCTTTACTGTCTATTGCTGGGAAGATATTCGCCAGAATCCTCAATCGCTTCACAGCTCATCTTGATGAAGGTCTCCTACCTGAAAGTCAGTGTGGATTCCGGAATGAGCGTGGAGCCGCGGGTATGGTGTTCGCTGCCAGAAAGCTACAAGAGAAATGTCAGGAACGGCACTGCGACAAAGGCGTTCGATAAGGTCAACAGAGAAGGCCTGTGGAAAATCATGACAAAGTACGGCTGCGCAATGAAATTTGTCAACGTAGTACGGCAACTGTATGATGGAATGCAGGCTAGAGTTCAATAAAATAGTGTTATATTAAAGTCTTTTCCAGTAACAAACGGAGTTAAACAGGAGTGTGTGCTTGCACCAACCTTGTTCAGCATGCTGCAATGCTGACTGATGCTTTTAGAGACAGGGACATATGAATCGACATAAGATATCGTATAGCTGGTCAGCTGTTCAACCTAAGGCGGTTTCAAGCGAAAACACACACCATCAGAGATCTTCTGTTTGCTGACGACTGTACCCTGAACTCTGCATTAGATGCGTGTGTGCAGAAAAGCGTGGATAATTTATCCTTAGAGTGTTTCAACTTTGGACCTACCGTCAACACATAGAAAACTGAAATAATGTACCAACCAGCTCCTGGCAAAACGTATACTGAGCAAGATCAATGGTAAAAAACTGAAAGTTGTAAATAGATTCATACTACCTCAGTAGTACACCGTCTCAGAATGTAGTCTTTTTTTGGGGTTTTTTGCTTAGATGTTTGCCTCACTAGTTTCTACTGGCGGAGGCGCGCCATTTTCCACCCCAGACCGTAGTCCATTGGGCGATATCAGGACGCATAAACCAGTGCTTGGATGCATGTGTGCGTCTGTATGTACCTATGCTAGGTTTGTGCGCTCTCAGAAGCCAGCCCAACCAAATTGCAATGTAAGGGCCTCACCATGAGGGCGCGTGTGAAAGTTGTGCAAGAATGTGACTGTAGGACAGAGTCAAATGAAACAGAGTGAGGTAAGAGAGGAGAGAAGGGGAAGAGTGGATGATAAGATGAACGTCAGAATCGTTAAAAATTGAAGGTGTACAGAGCAGTGGTGGTCCCTGTGTTGCTATATGCAAGTGAAACATGGATAATATACAGGAGTCACGCGAAGAAGCTGAATCACTTTCACACATTTTGTCTCAGGAGGGTGATGAATGTCAAATGGCAAGACAGGATCCCGGATACTGCTGTTCTTGAGAGACCTGTTATCCCTAGCATTGATACCAACACTATGAAATCACAGATTCGCTGGGCGGGTCATGTGGTTCACATGCCAGACTATCGGTTGCCAAACGTAATCTTCTTTGGCGAGATGCAGAAGGGCAAACACTCCAAAGACCAAAAAAAAAGTGCTTTAAAGACACGCTAAAAACGTCTTTACAAGCCTTCAGCATAAACCTCGAAACATGGGAAGATGTTGCAAAATGACCATACAACCGTGGCACTCTGCTCTCCGCAGAGAACTGCTGCAGAACAACGGAGAAAGGCTAGAAAAGCCCGTGAAATATCACCGTCTCCCTCACTGCCTGCGAGTATGCAGATTACAAATCGGACTGTCAGCTATCTCCGCACCCATCCACAACCTCGACTCACAGAATACTCGACTGGAGGGACTGGCTAAATGAAAAAAAGAAAAGGTCTTCATCACTCGTGATGGACGAACAACAACGCAGCAGCTAAGGCATAAACACAAATAATGAACAGCATAAATAGATACGTATTACTTTGAAATAAACTTGAATGTTATATATATATATATATATATATATATATATATATATATATATATATATATATATATATATATATATATATATATATATATATGTATATATGTATGTATGTATGTATGAAGCCAACCAGCACCAGGCATGCCGTACACAAAACCAGAGACTACAGTCAGCGGGCAGACGTTGAATGCCGTAGACAAATTCACATATCTGGGCAGCAGGCTGTCGAGATCTGTAAGCCTAGACGATGAGGTGGCAAGCAGAATAGCAAAGGCCAGCACAGCCTTTGGTAGAATGCGCTCGATGTACTGGGCACGTCGTGGCATCAGCGTCAAGACCAAACTCAAAGTCTACCGTTCAACCATCATCCCAACCCTACTATACGCTTGCGAAAGCTGGACTGTATACTCTGGACATACAGGGAGGTTAAACCACTTCCACACAGGTTGCCCGAGGCGAATATTCCACATCCGATGGCAAGATCGTGTCGCTGACATCGAGGTTCTCTCGAGGGCTAACATTCCCAGCATCCATGCACTGCTAGAAAAAGCACGACTAGGATGGGCCAGACACCTCGTCCGTATATCAGACGAGCGGCTCCCAAAGAAGCTTCTCTACGGCGAGCTGAGAGAGGGATGGCGCGAGAGAGGGCGCCCAAAGAAACGTTTTAAAGACGGTCTGAAGGACTCACTAAAAAGTTGCCAGATAGACATCGACACCTGGGAATGTCTTGCGCAAACCAGATCTGACTGGAGAAGCGCAGTCAAATCGGGTGTAGCTGCCGGTGAAGACGACCGTGCTGTGAAAGCCCAGAGCAGACGCGAGACGCGGAAATCCCAAGCAGCGGGAATACCATCCCCTTCTACAAACTTCGTGTGCCCGATATGTAGCAGATGTTTTCGTGCTCGCATTGGCTTGTTCAGCCACATGCGCACCCACACCCAACAGGGAAATCTGTGACGAGGATGATGTCGGCGGTCCTCATCGACAACGATGGACAGCTATTATGAAGCATACAAGGGGCTTATCATAAGTCTTTACCCTAACCATGAAGGAATAGTGCTTATTCCTTCTCAATGTAGCCACCACCTAAATTTATGCATTTCTGCCATCTCTGCGTGACCTTGAAAGGACATTCAGAATAAAGTGACCTATTTATCGAAATAAACCACTTATCACAAGCCAGAATGACATCTTCGTCACTGTCAAAATTATTTCCTGTCAGCTGTTTTTTAAGTTTTGGGAAAAGAAAAAAAGTATAAAAGAGCTAAATCCGGAGAATATGGTGGGTATGGAAGAATTTCAATATTCAAATCGTTTGCTGTTTGCAGCACAAGCCTTGCTTTATGGGAGGGCGCGTTGTCTTGAAGCAAAGTCGGAATTTGATGCGTGCTATCCCTCGTTTTCTGGTCACAGTCTTTCTTAGTTTGGTAAGGAGATCTGCATAATATTGCCCATTAACCGTGTTACCACGAGGCAGGTAATCTGTCAATATGATACCTTTGACGTCCCAAAAAACAGTCGCCATAATTTTCTTGCAGATTTCTGTGCTCTTGGCTTGTGTTGGTGAGCCCGGGGTTTTCTACTGCATGCTAGAAATTTTGGATTCTGGGTCATAATGGTGAACCCAAGTCTCATCTACTGTCACCATGGTCGGCAACATGTTTTTCGACCGACATATTTTGAGCAACTGGCCACATCAATCAACCCTCGTTTGTTTTTGTTCATATGTCAGCAGACGCGGTTTTTCCTCCGCCTCTCCTTCCTTCGCCTCTCCTTCCTCCTTCGTTCATTCATTCTCAATGTCCCACTACCAAGCGCGAAAAGGGTTTTGCAAGTAGCAAGATATAGTCCGGAGAACGGAATGCGTTGTGTCATAGTTTACAGCTTGGCCGCGATATTTGTACCTTACGGTCCGACACATCGACTACAGCAGACATTTTTGAGTACCGGGTTGCCTCCCCTCTTCGATCCATTTTACTTAGTCGGTCTGCTCAGCTGCAGCCTGTTGTCCAGAATCACCGCATGAAGATATAGAAGGGTCTTGATAGCTCTGGTTCGCTGGCCCTGACGCTAGCAGTCAGCTATGGGTCGCTGACCGCTGCAGCTCATGCGATGCTCAGCGTCTTGATCACGTCTTTCAATGAAATTCTGTTCATCTTGACATCAAATCTTTTAATTTAACGTTAATTTTGTGTATATTTACTTCACATTTGTTTCATTTTTGTGAGAAACGTTTTAGAACAGTTTTTGGGGGTAATTTGTACGCCCTTGAAAAAAATTCTAAGAGACATACAAAAATATGTCACATAAACATTTTGTTACTCCATATTTTTTTTAGTTTTTACGTAATGTTTCCAATCCGCACGTCTAATTTTTCTTCTGAAATTATTTTCCTTTACCTCCATTGTTTGTTAATTAGTTCAACTCTTTCTTAATTACAAAAGTGTCTTCTCCTGTTTACGTCAATTATTTCTTTTTTACGTCCATGTTTGTCTACATTATTTCATTTCGGCGTCACACTTTTATCAATGTCATTAATTGTGTTCTTCTTGACAATATTCTTCTCTACTGTTTCCTCCTTTATGTCAATTATTTCCTATTAATGTTTATTTTCTATTGACTTCAATTATTTCTTTTCCTCAATTTTTCTTTCTCGAATTTACGTCCATTCTAGATAAAATTCATCGATTGTTCGTAACTTCAATGTTTGGTCTTTACATGAGGACTACTTCTTCATGTGGACTTCTGTTCTTCTTTACCACAGTATTTGTCCTCACTAGTCATTGTTTTTCACTTTGCGTCATTTTATTCTCGTTTAAATATATTTGTTCTTTTATTTTCACGAAATGTTATTCTGTTTTAACATTACCATTTTTTTTCATCATGACTTTCTTTCTTCTTACCGCTCAATTTTTGGTTTGATTGTTGCGTGTTCTTTGAACTTTTGTTGGCCTGTTTCACTTCCGCCGTGCACACCACCCCAGCATTCAGCAGGCAGCGGTCGGTAGTATCGCGGCTGAATACACTCCTTGATCCGCACTTCAGATTATGTTCAGTGGCCCGAACAAGAGCTTGACAGCCTAGATTGAACGGCTCTGGCGTCAGCTGTTGGGCTATACCTTCTATACTACTGAAAGTACCGACTTTTTGAAAGCCTTGGTTGCCGCTGGAGTCATTTTGTGGGCATGTCTACCAACATAATAAACCAAAACACGCCCTGCATTGCGTTGTTGCTTTCCTTCTATTTACCATCTGGTGTTTCTGGCTTATCGGGCTCAGGTCAAGGGGTTGACTGACTATCTGTATAGCAGGCTGACGCTAGTTGGCAATTATATCTAATGACCCGTTATAGTTAAAAATGACGCGATTATCTCCATTTTCTTACTTCTTTGGTAAATAACGGACAAAGCAGTCGGTGACCGTAACCCCTGATTGCATCTCTACTGACAGAGACAAACTCCTTCCATTTCACATGTTCTGCAGCCTCTCCCACCCCCCACAGTATGTGCCCCAGTTCTGGTTCAGGATTTTAAAATGTCAGCTCTCATCGGTTCTTTGCCGTTTATAAAATAGGTGGACTTGTTTGTCTTTCATCTGGGTCCAATAGCTTGGCGAGTTCTGGTGATGATATCATGGTATCTTGTTAGGACAAGCGTGACCCAGTTTCAATATCAATATATTGTGATGTTGGTGTCCTGTAACACCTCTGCTTGATGTCTCCCCATAAGGAAAGACACAACCCATAACAGAACAACACAAAGAAAGACACAACCCATCAGTCTCCCCACAAAGAAAGACACAACCCATAACAGAACAACACAAATATTATCAAGTTGGTTTCAATTTTTATCCAATTTCCAACTGCATCATGAAAATGGGACTGGTTCCAATATTTATCCAATTGCCAACTGCGTTATGAAAATGAGACATCAGTGTTCTACACATTGGTCTCCAGTGGGTAGGAACAGAGAAGGCCACGTCACTACTAAGGTTTATAGTACGAATGGGCACGTCGTTTTATAAAATCTATTTGTAAAAATATTATCATTTGGAATACAAGTCGTATTTGTTAATGACATTCTGCTGCATTTACATGAGCTATCACTACCATTAAATGTGTATATAACCTTCTTCTGTCTTGAAATGTTTAAGACGCCTGGCGTGACGGGATCTTTACTTTTCTTTACCCTGACCTTATTCTGCTTTTAAATGTTTACAAATACACATTCTCTCATTTATTTCCGAACCCCTCAAGGGTAGAAGATTCAAACTCATTGCATTTTGTACACCCCCGCATTCGCACCAGCCGAAAGCCTGTCGCGTGTGGCATTATGTTTCTAGGTCTGAAGGAGAACCCTAGCAACAGTCCCGAGTAGTCGCACCCTCCTGTATTTTGGCAAGACTAATGCCATGGCTCCTAACATTTCAGTCAGTGTGGTATTTACTCGCACAATTTTCCCTATCACTCCATTTTTTGTGTACCTGGCTCCGAGATACCAAACACGTTTGTCATCTCCTGCCATATAAATACTCGCATAGAGTTTTTTTTATGTACCTGACTCCGAGATACTAAACACATTTGTCATCTCCTGCCATATAAATACTCGCATAGTTTTTCCGAGGCTACGAAGACAAGGGATTGCTATGATCATGGTGGAAACTATCTGTCATTTCAACATAATTGTAACTCTCAGATTACAGACAAATAATATGTGAAGTCACACTTGTCAACATGAAATACTTTATTATGAGGTAACATTATCTAGATGCGCTCTTGCAAAATGTCTCATCTCATACATAAAGAGATTGCCTAATTTGACAACTAAACTCAGTCCCGATTCGATAATGCTAGTTTATGTCACTGAAACGATTTTGAAGGGTCTTGCTGTGCTCCAGCAGTACAGACCCGAATTCACCACGTTATGCAGAGGTCTCGCCATCATTCTCAACAATTAGAAGTACGAGTCAGTAACAGCATTTCGCGAAATGTAGTCAATATTGTAACTCTTCCCCCACCACTAAGGGGATCAAAGCGCGTCATTGCAACAGTTTTGACTCACCGTGGCCAAGCCAAGGCTGACTGGCCTGTCCCCGTCACCTGTTGCTAGCGGTCACGCCGAGTTCTCCGGTGCATCGGTGAATGTGATCAAGAGCGCGTGGCCAGGGGATTGTCACATCATAGTCACCAATGGTTCGATTTTGTTTTTTTTTGGGGGGGGGGGGGGGGGGGGCGCAGGATGAGTCACTTCACTCGCTTTACATATTTTCACACCGTTTTGGCTTCGTATAGACAATGCCTATGGTTTCCCATAAACACAATTCAAGGCAGTACCATGGCAGACACTGCCGTCGGAGATAGAGTGTTATAGACCTTTTTTGTACTAAGGAGTGTGAAAGAAAATGCCACATTGTACGTCGTGGTGTAACAAAAAAAAAAGAGCCTTCATATGACATGTTCTGTTAATTAAGGTTACAAATTAAGGTTACTTGTTGACACCTACCGCGCATGTTCACAGCTTTCTTTTGAGGTGGATAGTGACCAACTACCTACCTCGTTACACTGCCTCTTTCAGGCTCCCGTATCAGGTGGATAGTGACCAACTACCTACCTCGTTACACTGTCTCCTTCAGTCTCCTGTATCAGGTGGATAGTGACCAACTACCTACCTCGTTACACTGCCTCCTTCAGTCTCCCGTATCAGGTGGATAGTGACCAACTACCTACCTCGTTACACTGTCTCCTTCAGTCTCCTGTATCAGGTGGATAGTGACCAACTACCTACCTCGTTACACTGCCTCCTTCAGGCTCCCGTATCAGCTTGTTACGCTGGAGAGTATCAAAACCGTGATTGAACTTGGTCACTAGAGACGATGATCAAACCTCAGTGACACACAAGCTGACGGTGTTGGCGCACTATTGTTTATTACTGAGGGTCTGTTCTTTAGATACACCCAGTCTGGACCTTTGTGTATGACAAAGACAAGAATATCACCACTGTCTCAGAGAGCCTGTTGTAAGAGACGACTAACTGTGAGATGGTTTAACACCGGTCATGGTTAGGTGGTGTGTAAAGAGCAGTCTCTAGATGGCGCTTATCAGGCTGCGGGTCTACTTTGCTCTATTGTTTATGTCTTTTAAGATGGACTTTCACATCGGTTAACCACCCTTCGCCGCACTTGTCCCAACGCAGCGGAGTAATAAGCTGTCGAGGCTAACCCGTTAGGCAGGAAATCCTTCCTCTGGCTATATCCAGCTCACGCTAGAACTGGGACCTGTACAGGAGCATCCGCGCATGTAGAAGTACAGATCGACTAAGACTGTCCTTTAGATTCGTTAAACCTGACAGTGAACATCCTCAGTGATAACCGTCACGGCAGAGAGGAATTGGTTTTTAGTTATCGCGACGGTCCACGAAATGAGAGTTTATGCCAGCTCCACAACTTCTGTGTCAGCTCAGCTCAGCTCCCTCTGGCCAGATTCGGCATCGCAGGTCTCTATGCTGGGCAGTCCTGTAGGATCTGTTCTGGGGTCTGGACTACGGTTCCACTTGGACATATGATCTGTTCTGGGGTCTGGACTATGGTTCCACTTGGACACTATTTGTATGTGATATCTTGTACAAATTTAGGTAGCCCAAAAGTCTGCAGCGTTCTCAAACGAAAGATGGTGGTTTGTTGGTGTCTGTGGAGCTGGTGGTTTGTTGGTGTCTGTGGAGCTGGGGGATTGCTTGTGTCTGTGGCGCTGGTGGTTTGTTAGTGTCTGTGGAGCTGGTAGTTTGTTGGTGTCTGTGGAGCTGGTGGTTTGTTGGTGTCCGTGGAGCTGGTGGATTGGTGGTTTCTGTGGAGCTGGTGGATAGCTGGTGTCTGTAGAGCTGGTGGTTTGTTGGTGTCTATGGAGCTGGTGGATTGGTGGTGTCCGTGGAGCTGGTGGATAGCTGGTGTCTGTGGAGCTGGTGGTTTGTTGGTGTCTGTGGAGCTGGTGGTTTGTTGGTGTCTGTGGAGCTGGTGGATTGTTGGTGTGTATTGAGCTGGTGGATTGTTGTCTGTGGAGCTGGTGGTTTGTTGGTGTCTGTGGAGCTGGTGGTTTGTTGGTGTCTGTGGAGCTGGGGGTTTGGGTCAGGTCTGTGGAGCTGGTGGTTTGTTGGTGTCTGTGGAGCTGGGGGTTTGGGTCAGGTCTGTGGAGCTGGGGGTTTGGGTCAGGTCTGTGGAGCTGGTGGTTTGGGTCAGGTCTGTGGAACTGGTGGTTTGTTGGTGTCTATGGAGCTGGTGGTTTGGGTCAGGTCTGTGGAGCTGGTGGTTTGTTGGTGTCTATGGAGCTGGTGGTTTGGGTCAGGTCTGTGGAGCTGGTGGTTTGTTGGTGTCTATGGAGCTGGTGGATTGAGTCGGGTCTGTGGAGCTGGGGGTTTGTTGGTGTCTGTGGAGCTGGTGGATTGAGTCGGGTCTGTGGAGCTGGTGGTTTGTTGGTGTCTGTGGAGCTGGTGGATTGAGTCGGATCTGTGGAGCTGGTGGATTGAGTCGGATCTGTGGAGCTGGTGGTTTGTTGGTGTCTGTGGAGCTGGTGGATTGAGTCGGGTCTGTGGAGCTGGTGGTTTGTTGGTGTCTGTGGAGCTGGTGGATTGAGTCGGGTCTGTGGAGCTGGTGGTTTGTTGGTGTCTGTGGAGCTGGTGGATTGAGTCGGGTCTGTGGAGCTGGTGGTTTGTTGGTGTCTATGGAGCTGGTGGATTGAGTCGGGTCTGTGGAGCTGGTGGTTTGTTGGTGTCTATGGAGCTGGTGGATTGAGTCGGGTCTGTGGAGCTGGGGGTTTGTTGGTGTCTGTGGAGCTGGTGGATTGAGTCGGGTCTGTGGAGCTGGTGGTTTGTTGGTGTCTGTGGAGCTGGTGGATTGAGTCGGGTCTGTGGAGCTGGTGGTTTGTTGGTGTCTGTGGAGCTGGTGGATTGAGTCGGGTCTGTGGAGCTGGTGGTTTGTTGGTGTCTGTGGAGCTGGTGGATTGAGTCGGGTCTGTGGAGCTGGTGGTTTGTTGGTGTCTGTGGAGCTGGTGGATTGAGTCGGGTCTGTGGAGCTGGTGGTTTGTTGGTGTCTATGGAGCTGGTGGATTGAGTCGGGTCTGTGGAGCTGGTGGTTTGCGTCGGGTCTATTGCTCCGTCCATGTCTTTCTTCCAGTTTCAGTTGTGCTATTGTGAACATTTGTAATTGTATATCCCGGTCTTAGCACTTGGAATCAGAAATTGGAAGTTTAATTCAAAGAAAACTGCCCAACTGATTGGTACAGCTCGAGTACAACTACTTTCACAATTTCATCACCAACTTTACAGAAGGAAATATGTCATATTGTGCCACATTTTTTTTAAACAAACACTAGTGAACGACAATTACCCAACAAAAATAAAATAATTTTTTTTTTAAATGTCAGAAAAGAGGCTTTTTTTTTTGTCAAACACGAAAAAAATATGTGGAAAGGTTTGAACAGTTGCCAAAGTTCTGGAATTTGGCACTAAGTTAGCAATATGGCAACCCTGCCCCGAGGTGCAGATACAATTTGTGTTCCATGATACCTACAGTTTTTCAGTGGACCACACGCACGCACACACACAAAATGTTGAGAAAAGCTTCTCTGAATATTAGATTTTGAGATGATTGGTTCTCTGCTTTGCACGTTGGTCCTCTAGAACCAGATACGTACTGGGTATCTAGTATACAACTAGGTAAACTGAGGCCGAACCGCGAACTGGCTCTCTTTGGTACATATATTGCATATAAAAAAAGTTGGTTGCCCATTGCAAGCGATGGTGGCGACATCATCAAACGGTTTTTTTCTTGATGACGTAACTTGCGCTGTATTTGGATTATAGTGTGAAAGGAGCTGCGCTGGTCATCAACATTACTCTCTGATCTCGAACTACCTTGGACCAGGGGCAAGACATAAGTCAAGACTACTGGTGGTAATTCAGGATCTAGGCACTCTGTTCCCACCTCTTTGATACCAGGGGTAGCTTGAAACCTACGGGGCTAGAACCCACGCCGGTTCCGTTTATCGCTTCACACATATACACAACATTAACTAGCGTGTTGTCCTGAATATAATGCTTATAACTACTCGTATGCGCAACATAACATCCAGTAGATTACTTAGTCACTTCTCTTCTACCCTGAAGTTAAGAGGTTTGCCAGAGAGATCGCCCGACTTCTATCTGCCGCCATCTTTAGCCTTGCCTGATTCAAGTCCAGGCCAGAGCCACTCGGGCACTGTCGTATGTTGTGTTCTCATCGTACTTTAGGACGTTCTAGGGGCCTTAGTCCCTGCCTATTGGTCTCTCATTGCTCTAATGTCCGTTTCGCTCTGATTCTACAGCCATGACTCAACCATCACAGTTAAGACTGCTCCACTAGGACCTGCTGGGGTTGGGCTTGATCTTGACGCCATATCTTGTTGCATACCTTGTCACTTGGACCACCTTTCTCAAGTACTTCATATTTGAGGACTCTAGTTATCTTTTTGGGATTGGGGTCATTGTCCATTGCTCTCATCCTAATGTCAGGACAGTTACAAGCATGAACCGGTAAACATCAGCTTTTGTTTTCTTGCTTATTTCCCTTCTGCTGAGTAATCCTCTTGTTTATTGCACGGAAAAGCCTGCCAGCAGCTGCCTTTTATGTGGCTAACTCTTCTTGCTCCAAGATATTTCAATTGGCTAACCTCTGTAGATTGCTACAGATGTCAAATTTGGTGCTTGCTAGAAGTGTATCCACTAGTACAGATATGTGGGTTATTGTCGAGTTGTGTCGAATTATGTTCGAGGTCATTCCTGGGCATTCCTGGGTTATTGTCGAGTTTTATTGAATTATGTTCGAGGTAATTCCTGGGTTATTGTCGAGTTTTGTCGACTTTCTCAAGTTTTAGTAGCTTATTCTTCCACCAGACTTTCTCAAGTTTTAGTAGCTTATTCTTCCACTCGACTTTCTCAAGTTTTAGAAGCTTATTCTTCCACCCGACTTTCTCAAGTTTTCTATTTTTTTTACTTAATTAAATAGGTACCCATCGTAAAGGAAGATGGCCGCAGCATCAGACTTGTGCTGTGAGATGTCATCTCATTTGACTGTAAAGTCAAATCCTGGCATACCAGTCTCTTCCGCACTTGAAGTATAATATAATGTAGCTCTAATATATATCCTAAATACGTCATGCTTCAGTTTAACAACCCAGCGGTAAATAAGTAACCAGACTCCAGTCAAGGCAAGTAGGAGGGGAACAGTTTACACCCACCCACGCAAGCTCAGACCTCGTACAAAGCAAACACTTCATCCCCCAACAGCAGGATCTGATACGGAGCTACATTTTCCCGTATTAGATCAAATATTCCAAAACAGACCATTAGACGCAGAGGAACAAGCTGGTATCAACATACCGCAACTCTAACAAGTAGTAGATATATGTTCAAATACAAGCAAACAGAAACCCACGATCAGCACGCTTCCCCTCTTCCCAGACGTGCGTGATCTATTTACATGTCTACACACTGTATGTGGCTAAAAAAAAAACAAAAAAAAAACGTCTCTCTCGTAGCACACGGGACCCCCGATGGCCTGTATTAAGGCTGTCTTTAAATATTCAAGATAGTCTTTTCAGGGCTGTGGAAATCTCATTTTCCAAGGTGTGCGGGGTAGGTCGGTATAAAAATGTGTTCTCCCCTTCTTTTCTCTTCCACCTTACAGGTAAGCCGTTCCCTTCAATTTTGGGCTGTGGTAAAGAACAGGATGAGTAACAGCGGCGCTTTGGAAAAGACTCGTAGGATGTAGGGCAGTGTTTCCCAAACTTGTCAATATGAAGAACCGGTAGCGAGTTGTCTATTACAACAGGGATCTGTACCAAATTTATTCAATAGTGTTCATCTTCGACCATCTTCAATTTGTATTAACATTTTTATTTGTTATATTTCGATTTATTTTTATGTGAACAATTTGACGGATATAATATTTTGGTAGAGAGATTGAAATAAGGCGAGGCTGCGGCGACACTGTGGATATATATAATGGAAAAAACATAAATGGAAAAAACATAAATGGAAAAAACATAAATGGAAAAAAAATGTAGATGAAAAAAAAAAATGTGTGGAAAAAAAATGTTAAAAGTTGATTAAAGTTAAGTTTAATCAAAATTTAAAAATAGGTATGGTCAGAAACCGCACCGAGACGAGAACACAAACAAAACCTACGTTACGACCAATAGGCCTTCACCAAGGACAACAACAACAACACTAAACTAGCCATTTTTTCCTTATATGTTGATTGCTATACCTATTTAAAATTGTGATTAAACGTAACTTTATCACCTGTAACATTTTGTTCTCTCATAAATTGTTTTTCCATTTGATAGAGAGAGAATCGTGTTTTTTAAATATTGCAAGTATTGATGGTTTGACCTGTGGTTTCCGGGAGGGTTCCGAGGGACAGACGTTGGAATATGGCTATTGGCATATTTAGAATGTACTGACTAATAGTACATCAGCATAAGACAATTACCATAAGATATAACGGACAAAAGCAAACTGCTGTGCTTCAGGACACAACCGACTTCGCAGCCAAACTTAACACAAAATTGAGGATTGATGGAGAGGCACCCCAGCAGACTGATTACAGAACTGCTCCGAATATGGTATACAATGGAAACACTCGCTGGTCCACAGAAGCAGTACTGAAGAGAAAGTTTATGGACCTGTATGTGAACTACAAAAGACAATGAAGTTTATACAAGAGACGACATTGCAAATATAGACATTACATTTTGAAGCGAGCGAAGGAAGAGGAAGAGGAGGAGGAGGAGAACTTCCATGAATTATGTTTTAGCCTCTTATCCCCTTCCTCTGCGCTATGTTTCTGAATCTGTGAATGTATCTGTCCGTTTGTTGCTGTCTAGTTCCGTATATATTTAAAGCAAAGGTCCTTCATCTTTTTACGATAACACACCCCCCAATTGATTGCCCAATTGGTCGTTATACACACTTTGACATACTGTTGAAATCTAACCAGTTATTTTAGAGTTATGACTTCAGAAGATGTCAATAGCATAGGTTTATTTTACACATAGAAATAGGACAGCTGACAAATGTCAGATTTTAAAATCGTATTTATAGAAAAACAGCACATCCCAAACACACACGTTCAGAGATACCTGACGTTCAGAGATACCTGAGATTCGTATACCCTAGAACAATTTTATCTGAGATTAGAATACCCTAGATGCATTTACCTGAGATTCGTATACTCTAGATGGGTTTACCTGAGATTCGTATACTCTAGATGGGTTTACCTGAGATTCGTATACTCTAGATGGGTTTACCTGAGATTCGTATACTCTAGATATGCTTATCTGATATTCGAATACTCTAGATGGGTTTATCTGAGATTTGTATACTCTAGATGGGTTTATCTGAGATTCGAATACCAAGATGGGGTTGTCAGAGATTTGCATACCCCGTTGTCCTCATTCGTTTTCTCTTATTCTCTATCTTCCACACGCACGCGCGCCTCTCGATCCTCTTCCACGTGGATCTATGCCGATTGTATGAGGGGTTCAGCCTTGCGATATGGCAATGGACATCATGGCTGCTACATTTTTGCTCAGTTCATGAAGGCTATCTCGTTCCCTTGATTCCGCGGAAACAGCTGATGTCCTTTGGGATGTTGTTTAGCTCTGCCCTACTATCATGCAGCATGTGTTCGTTTCTGTTGGAAGTTACCATCAGAGATCACTAATCCTTTCTTGCTTGCCGGTATAGATAGTTCTTCAAGGTTCCCGAATAGGAGTACGAAGTTGCTTAATAAGCACACATAACTTCTTCCGTAGACATATAGTAAAGCGTTGGCGAACGAGTGGTTGATGGTTCGTTTTTTGGTGAGACATTTCAGTACTTATCAAAGCACCATTGATTCTGCTCTGAAGTTTGTGATGGATTTCCCAGATATGTGGACTGTCATCCCATTAATGTATCTGACAAGCGTATTATATCTAGCCCAGACACAGCAAATACTTTCTTGTGTAAACAATCATTCTCTGTCTAGGATTGAAAGGGCCGGATTAAGCCAAGGCACTAGACCAGACACAAATACTTTCTTGTGTAAACAATCATTCTCTGTCTAGGATTGAAAGGACCGGATTAAGCCAAGGCACTAGACCAGACACAAATACCTTCTTGTGTAAACAATCATTCTCTGTCTAGGATTGAAAGGGCCGGATTAAGCCAAGGCACTTGACCAGAGACAAATACTTTCTTGTGTAAACAATCTTTTTCTGTCTAGGATTGAATGGGCCGGATTAAACCAAGGCACTAGACCAGACACAAATACCTTCTTGTGTAAACAATCATTCTCTGTCTGGGATTGAAAGGGCCGGATTAAGCCAAGGCACTCGACCAGAGACACATACTTTCTTGTGTAAACAATCGTTCTCTGTCTAGGATTGAATGGGCCGGATTAAACCAAGGCACTCGACGAGACACAAATACCTTCTTGTGTAAACAATCATTCTCTGTCTAGGATTGAATGGGCCGGATTAAGCCAAGGCACTAGACCAGACACAAATCCTTTCTTTTGTAAACAATAATTTTCTGTGTTTTGGGTTGAAAGGATCATATCCTCGCCTGAAAGATACGTAACATTTAAGAAAACTTGATTCGTTTCACGTCTTCATTAGATATAGCCAGGGGCATACTGTCTCCCCCGTTCTTGAACGAAGCCTTCCTATACATTTATCAAATAAATCTGCAATCAGGGGAGACTATCATTTATTGGCTGTCATAAAATTTGGTCCATTAGGTGGGGTTCGCACTACTCTTTCTTTCCTGTCCAATTTCCATGTCTAATGTCCATAACCCATTCTCACATACTCCTATGTCAAGTTAAGAAAACACATTACTTCTCCGGGCCTTCTTTCTTTTTTTTTTTTTATTTCATCACAACTTTCTTTGCTGCTGCACTCTCGCTTTCTCTCGCTCTCGCTCTTTTTCGCCCTTTCTCTTATTCACTCTTTTTTCTCTCTCTTTTTTCTCTCTCGCTCTGTTTCTTTCTCTCCCCCTCCCAGTATTAGACTTATTTTTCTGCCGTCCCCCACCCCTATCCCATTCATTCTGAACTGAGCCCGATGTTGTTGCAGGACTTTCACCATCCGCCAATGTAGCAGCAGCCAATAATGGTGTGGAAGTGGAGGGGAGATGGCCAGAATGTATGGGGGAGCCTGTGATTGCTATAACAGCAACGGCAGCTGAGTCTGTTGGTGGTGGAGGACTCATTGATTGATGTTCCAACGCTTGTGCGTTTGCTTGTGTGCATTTTATTTTGGTGTGTTCGCGAGTGAGTAGGTGGAAAAGACGCGTTGTGGACGTGTGTGTATTGTGGACGTGTGCGTATTGTGGACGTGTGTGTTACAGAGGACGTATGTGTATTGCGGACGCGTGTTACAGAGGAAGACGTGGTATACTGTGATCGTGTGTGGCAGAGGTGGACGTGGTATGCTGTGGATGTGTGTGGTAGATGAGGACGTGGTATGCTGTGGCAACATTGTGTAGCTGTCGGATGTACACATGTGAATGTGTTCTTGTACACGCACTCCAATGTATTCGGGAGCAAGAGAAAAAGGACAGATAAGGTTGAAAAAATAAGAAGAAAATGGGGCCACTTTTGGGGCTGTGATTATTGGGGCAAAGCAATGTGAGAAAATATGTAAACGTAGGAGTTAATTAGTTTGGGGACAAAGAGCCATCTCTAAGGTATGGTCTTTGAGGCAGAGCGACATGAGCCACGAAACAATTGTTGTAGATTGCAGGGGTAAACACAACAGGTCATGATGGAGCGAACAAAGGATTGTTGTAGATTACAGAGGTAAACACAGCATGTCTTGATGGAGCGAACGGATTGTTGTAGATTGCAGGGGTAAACACAGCAGGTCATGATGGAGCGAACGAAGGGTTGTTGTAGATTGCAGGGGTAAACACAGGAGGTCATGATGGAGCGAATGAAGGATTGTTGTAGATTGCAGGTGTAAACATAGCAGGTCATGATGGAGCGAACGAAGGATTGTTGTAGATTGCAGGGGTAAACACAGCAGGTCATGATGGAGCGAATAAAGGATTGTTGTAGATTGCAGGTGTAAACATAGCAGGTCATGATGGAGCGAACGAAGGATTGTTGTAGATTGCAGGGGTAAACACAGCAGGTCATGATGGAGCGAACGAAGGGTTGTTGTAGATTGCAGGGGTAAACACAGCATGTCTTGATGGAGGTAACAAAGGATTGTTGTAGATTGCATGGGTAAACCACAGCATGTCTTGATCAAACGAACTAAGGATTGTTTTAGATTGTAGAGGTAAACACATCATGTCTTGATGGAGTGAAGAATTGTTGTAGATTACAGAGACACATAATGTCACGATGAAGGGAATGAAGGATTGTTGTAGATTACAGATAAACGCATGTCACAATGAAGGGAATGAAAAGAATTGTAAGTATCAAATGGGTAAGAACAGAATGAGCTAATTGAGGGAGCAGGGAACGTGTCCAAATATGTTTAGGAAGTGGAATGTATTTCGGGGAGGGGGGAGGGAGAGGGGTTGTGTGTGGTTCTATTTTGTCCTAACGACCAGGAGCGTAGATTAGACTCCAGCACAGCTTGTAAGCGGCGTGTGCTGAAAGATTGATAAATTCGTGCTTGGCAACCCAGCTGTGGCCCAAGATAGTGTCGCTTAGGACCTTACGTTAGCTGTACAAAAAAAATAGCGCATGTGTATGTGGGCCGGAATATGTCAGTCTTATACTGCTGCGTCTGATCCACTGGAAACAAGAATTATTTGATCTTTATTTGTGTATTATATATGGGGGTATTGCTGGCTTTCAAGCTGGGAAGACTACTCCACGGTCAGCAGGCTTTTCCTCGGTGTGAATGTCAGTGTTGTGCAGAGCCACGAACGTCTTCCTTAGTGGGGGTAAGTCGCCTTGTCAGTGTGGGACTTAGTCCTATTCTCGTCTGTGTCTCTCATAGTCCTCCCGGAAATCATTCGTGTATATTCTATATGCAAAAAATGTGTCTCAGTAATGCTGTTTCACTAGTGTTTAATAATAATGAGGTCCTATGTATGTGCTGGTTTCCAACTCAATTTGTCTGCTCGCTTACGTTTTGAGAGCACGACAAACCTCAGATAACAGAAAGTGGGTCACAACGCTCCTGCTAATTCTTAGTCTGGATGTGAAATACCAGTGTGGCAGAGTGTTTGTTTTGTGTCTTGGCATATGTGCATGTTAGTCTGTTTGCGTATGCGTTCTTGGTTTTTACATCTGCACCTTTGTATCTGCATTTGTGTCTGTGTGAATATGTCTGTGTTAAAGTATATACTATATGTTTGCGTTAAAGTATATACTATATGTTTGCGTGTTGACTTATGTTTGTATTTTTTTTAGTGTGTCTGCTGTCGTCTGTTTGTTACTCAATACTAAAAACCTTGATAAATAATCCGCGGAATTGCAGTATGATGAAGAAAGGGAGGGACAGTTACTATTCGGCTGATGCTGATACAGACATATGATATATGAGTATGACTGGCGGAGACTGGTGTTTTGGCAAGGGAACGAGTTTCTTTCAGACAGACTGTGATGAGAGCGACGTTCTACAAAGCACATGATGATGATTGATATATATATATATATATATATATATATATATATATATATATATATATATATATATATATATATATATATATATGTTGTGTGTTTTTAAATCAGCAAAGAAATATACTTCCCCTTTTAAAATTCCTTTTTGCAGGGAAGCATTTTTTATATGGGGCTGACATTTACTTTCTTAAGCCCAATGTTAGCCAATAGTTTCATTCTCATGAGATGCCCAAACAACTTCTAATTTAGAACTTAGCGTTTCTACCATGACCAATCCGTCCGTTCTACCCTGACCTCTTTAGAGGTCTGTTTTTGTTTGATTCTTGAGGCTTATAGTTTACAGGATGGAGTAGCCAGCCTAACGTCCAGCTCTTCTTTGTACCTTTCTACACTTAGGGGTTGCCAAAATACTTTTTCAATAGCCGACTGAACCAATTTCTTTTTTGTATTTTTGGCGTTTTTGTGTGATTTTCAACGAGTTGTTTGATACCCATAAAATTTTTGCGCTGTTGATTTTGTTCATTCTGACATCAGAAAATTTAGTTTCTGGCTTTTGAAAAACATTATTTTCTCAAAAGTAAGTACAAGTATTTGATTATAGTATTATAGAAACAACAACATAACCAAAACAAACCTTTTGAAAAATCACCGTTGGTGAGTGGAAAGAGAGAGATTCCATTTAGGAAAGATCCTCCCCAAAAACAACAGTTGTTGTTACAGTTGCAGGAGAATCCGGGCTCTCGCCCTTTGGCCCAATGTCATGTAATGATATCTGCACGTGTTTGCCAGTTGTCTAGTGCTATACAAAGTATTCCATATATATGGCCTCGGAGGAAGAAGCGTTTTCCTAACACTGTTGAGCTCTGAGCACCCAAAGAGATAACCATCAGCGTTTTGTAATGGGTGTGTACACAGTTGGCACTCAAGAATGTGTTGTGGTTGGAATCTGTTGAGGTGCTTAAGTGGGATGTGTTGAATTCTCATGTGAAAAAGGGTGCTCTGATCCTTCTTTGTGAGTTGATTGATAGTGTCATTTGCATCGGGTCTGCTGCCGAAGACAGATGTGTCAGACAGAAAGGTGCAAATATCGCAGTCAAACTGTAAACTAGCGACACAACACATTCCGTTCTCTGGATTGCATCCTGCTATTTGCAAAGTCTTGTTCAGGACTTGGTAGCGGGAGATTGAGAACGAACGACGAAGAAGGATAGGGGCTGTAGACCTCCTTCTCTGTGACTCATCTGTTCAACCAAGTTTCTTTATTTGCTGGCCTTATGGGCTGTTTGTAAAGTTGCTGCTGTCTTTGACGGTTCTTGTCTTGATGCCTTATTTTCTAGTCTGTCTGCCTTGTCATTGCCAGGTGTGTTCGAGTATCAAGGTATCCACTGCAGAACTATTTTGGCGACATGTTAGATGATAATGTGGTCAATGACTAGAGATATTTTGGATAATGTCAGAACTACTATGTCCAGCATATTCTAATGCTTGAAGAACTGCCACAGAGCTCGGGGAAAATGACAATGTTTTTGGAGGAAAGGCATCACAAATTATCCTGAGATGGTACAAGGTCACTTCAAGTGCAGTGATTTCAGCTTCATAATTGGAGCAAACCTCTCTGCAAGCATCTGACAGCTCATCATAGGATCTGTCTGGGTATTCTATATAAATGCCATATGTTTCTTTTAAATGAAAGCTCACCTTTTATGTTTATATTTCATTATCTTTATTCGCAACTCTTACTTTGTCTGTACTACTACCATGTATGATTCAACATCTTATAGGACCATCTCTCAGCTGAGTAGCCCCTGGGGTGGGGACAGGGTGTTTGCATTTAAAATTAAAAGTTATGTTTTTGATTTTGTCTTTTTCTGTTGATATGGTGTTGTTTGACTTATTCTAGGCTTTTTCAGTGCTTGCTTTTTCTTCAAAATTTTAGATGTGACAACCACGCCTATGTCTTGCCTGACAGGTTACAGTCATACTATTCTTTGCAACCTTTCTAGCAAAGGCAGCACACAAAGTGAGACGCAGAACAATTTCTACTGGCCTTATAGTCTGGTTTACATGCTGGACGTTGATGAGATATAATTGTCATAATTGTGCTCGTCTGTCTACTGACTGTTCTACCAGTTGCGTCAGCTGTTCTACCAGTTGCGTCAGCTGTTCTACCAGTTGCGTCAGCTGTTCTACCAGTTGCGTCAGCTGTTCTACCAGTTGCGTCAGCTGTTCTACCAGTTGCGTCAGCTGTTCTACCAGTTGCGTCAGCTGTTCTACCAGTTGCGTCAGCTGCTCTACCAGTTGCGTCAGCTGTTCTACCAGTTGCGTCAGCTGTTCTACCAGTTGCGTCAGCTGTTCTACCAGTTGCGTCAGCTGTTCTACCAGTTGCGTCAGCTGTTCTACCAGTTGCGTCAGCTGCTCTACCAGTTGCGTCAGCTGTTCTACCAGTTGCGTCAGCTGTTCTACCAGTTGCGTCAGCTGTTCTACCAGTTGCGTCAGCTGTTCTACCAGTTGTGTCAGCTGTTCTACCAGTTGCGTCAGCTGCTCTACCAGTTGTGTCAGCTGTTCTACCAGTTGCGTCAGCTGTTCTACCAGTTGTGTCAGCTGTTCTACCAGTTGTGTCAGCTGTTCTACCAGTTGTGTCAGCTAAGTGCTGGATAGTTTGTACAATCTCTGTGTTTCTATGTTAGATGTCACTATCCAATAGACAGTTGTGAACCAGAAAAGAGGCAGCCCTTCCACTATGCAAAGATGCAATGGTCAATCACCTGTTTGTCTACTGACTTGTTTAAAAGTAAATGCAGAAAGAAAACCAGATGTACTGTAAAGACGAACTGTGATGACTTATGGACTACGATTTGTGTAATGTGCAACATATTATGTATCCAGCAGTCTTCTTCTACCTGATGCCACCTAGCAGGGTATCTGCATAAGTTTATTAGTTATTTAGTACCATATAAAGTGTTTCCTTTATCCAGGTTTTGTTTTTGTTGTTACTCAGCAGTAAACATTTGTTTTGTGGAGTGAAATTTGATTGGTAAAAGTAAAGCCTAGAGAAAAACCATTTTGAGAATTACTATGCTAACCTCACCAGTAAAGTGGGATTCTCAGTGCAGTCCACCACAGAGCACAAGTGACTGAAGTTCAATCTTTTGCCCTTCAGAAACAGCATGCTTGAAGGTCTGTTTCCTCTTAAATCATCATTCATTTGTCATTCCCTCTGACCCCAATAAGAGCATGGGGCCATAACTGAAAGCAGGCTTCAGTTTAGAAAACATGTTCTTGTAATAGTGGTTACTGTGATGCATTGTTTTGTTGGATGTGCTCACAATCTTCTGCACATCCAACCTACCTTTTGTGTGATATGGTCACAATCTTCTGCACAACCAACCTACCTTTTGTGTGATGAGGTCACTATTTTCAAGCACAAACCTATTTGCCATCTTTTAACTGCACATGTATAGTAACCAGCAGTTGTCATGCTCTTACTGTCCTCCCTATTATGGTCTCTTGGGACTTCACTTTTTTTCTCTCAAAGGAAATAACTTTTTGAAACAGACTAACACTTATTTGAAAATACCTACAAGATAGATTATGTTTAATTTTAAATAATTTCACTTCATTTCCAACTCTTTTCAGTGAAGGATGGACTATTCTTGTAGAATTGTGTGATGGTACTGTCCTGAAAGTCTGGTTCTCCTGCTTTATTTCAAAAAAACCATAACGACCACCTGTCTTCTGCCCAAAATACTGCTTTATCACGGGAATCTATTTCAGGGCACAGCTTATCAAAACTAAACATTCTGGAGGACCTGATTTAACAACATTCTGCCATGTCATAAAGTACTTTTAGACAGCTCCAACATGTTTGGCCATTATTGCATATCTTTACACCAGGCCCGTGATGGCAGAGTGTTTGTGTCATAGCCTGCTGTTATGTGGCCAAATATAGCCTAATGTGAGGTGGCCAGACTTTTCACGAAATATTGACCAAAACTCACGCACTATTTCTTACCTTTGTAATGTGCTGTTCTTTACTGGTGATCTGGAGACAGACATATTGAGATGAAATTACATGTCAAATAACATTCAAACTTAAAGATCAGCTGCTAAGCCTGTTGTAAGGCTAAAGAGAAAAATGCGGGTGCCCCCCCATTCATTCGTTGCTATATTTTTTTTCTTCATTCATATCGGTCACTTCAAACGTTCTCTCTCCCTCTCTCTCTCTAACCCTCTCTCTCTCACATATTCATTCATGTTGCTATATTTTTTCTCTTCTTTCATTTCAGCCACTCCACTCGTCGTCGCACACGCGACAGAGCACCCACATCCTCCACCACGGCCACGCCTGATGAGCGCCGAGCTTTCCAGCCCCCAAACCCACCTCACATTCATGTGGCGACCAACCCAGCATTCTTGGCCCGACAGATCCACCCGGCTGTACTGTCTGCTCAGCACCCACCTTCAGTTCTGGAACATCTAGAACAGGTAGGCTACTACGTCCACATTTTTTGTGCACTCTTTAACAAAAATGGACACTTCAAAAGTTTGCTGTGCGTTTTGGTCTCATTTTTAATGCTGGATATAATACATGTCTCCAGTGGTACCCTTGTTGAAAAGGATAGGACCTTGTAGCTTGTAAGCTTGTAGTAAAGGCAACTACAGTTGGTTGTGCATAGGGCTGGCAACCTGATTATGTAAAACCATCAGGGGTGACCCTGTGCTTCATCATTCGCTCTTTCCGTCTTGTCAGATGATAGTAAGTTGTGCTTTGAAAAAAAAAGGATGTCTTCCATAGTGTGTGTAAGGAAAATCAGGATTGTTTGCGGTATTGCATGGTATGGTGTGTCTTCTCAAGCATCGAGTCCTTAGCCTATCCGTAATCAGTATGTCCTTTTTCTGTATTTCCATGCTTAATCATACCCTTCCATGCAACACGATTCATGGAGTCCTGTTCCCATGATTACAAATCAATGTCCGCATCATTCATATCCCGCTTGTATACATCCTTGTATTGAGGTAGTGGCCGGCCCCGAGATCTTTTCCCTATAGAGAAGATCTTTGGTATTCTGTCATCCTCCATCAGCCGAGTGTGTCCCAGCTATCGAAGCCTTCGAAGACAAACATGGAAAAGATCGTGACAGTGCCTCCAGTATCTCTGCTCTGGTGATCTTGTCTTGCCACCCAACTCCCAGGCACCTCGTGTGAAAGCTGTTTAGTGTCCCTCCTGGTGCATGTAGTAGACCATGTTTCACTGCCATAAATAATGGTGCTGGCGACACTGACCTTCTTGTTCTCACAGACACATTTTTGTTAGTCTGGCATTGTTGCTGCCACCTATCCTGATATTAATCTCTTGGTCCAGAGAATTAACAAAAATTAATGACTGAGAATCCTAGTTAAGTAAAGTGATCTACTACCTCGAGCTCCTCATTATCAAAGGAGATTACTGGTGTCTTGTTAACACCCTGCACCATAACTTGTGGTTACTTTTTTGTTGATTGTTAGTCCAAACTCACAGAAAATGCAGTAAACTTTGGAGTTTGCCTCTAAGTGAGTCGTAATTGCTGCACCATCTGCAAAGAGCAGCTCTCCAATTATGGTCTTGGCTTTCAACCTTTTGGCATTTAGTCTTGTGCTTCAATAGAAGTTAAAAAATGGTACATCAGTCAATATAGCTTTCCTTTGATGTAGAAGCTGCCTCCAAAACTTAGCATCAACATATTCTATGATTTTGTTCCCATGAAACTGAAAGGACTGGGTGTGTTGCTTGTCACTGGTATTTATTTGGAGCATGTTTCCCATCTAGATATTTAAGTTTATATTATTATGACTTTCTCTTGTACTGTGCTGCAGGTTTCCTTTGTCCTGCATATGATTATTTTTCACATTTCGCGTCAGAATGTCTGCTATTTAGTTAGGTGCTCATGTGCTCTCCTGTTATGTCTTATCCATTTTCACTTTCCTTTTGACATTCAGTTATACTGGTTGTTGTATGATTCTCCTACCAGATCCTCATTTGTTCTTTGAGGTATGCTATAAAAAATGTATAACAGCCACATATTTTGTGCCATGTTATTGACATCGTCTAATTGCAAGGGATTTGTCCACCTGTACTGTAAGATGACATTTGGAGGTGTAATCTTCTTTCATGTGCCATATGTGCAGCTGTTATTTTCAATCCATGACTCTGAAGTGTTTCTTTAACATTGTAAATTCATATTTGTACTAGGTTTCCCTTGCCCAGAGCCCTGTTTGTTAAACCTACCCACGTGATGGTCAAACCACTTAATTCTCTGTTTATATGTGCAATGGTTGGCATTGTCCCGTCTTTCTGTTGGATTTCTGAATTTCTCACTCTTTTCTAGTGACCATGACCACTTTTTGCAAGCATCTCATTTCACATGTTATAATCTTATATTCTTATGCATTATTCTCATGTTATTATGCATTATTTAAAACTTGTCTTCCGCTGATAACAGAGTCAGTATGAATATAGCGTTGACCATTAATCTTTTTGAATGCATTGAAATACTCTGATATATTAGTAATGGAGATAGCTAAACAGGTTTTACATTTGTGACCAAACAACCTAATCTTCTTTGTCCAGGGGATAAGCTACAGAATTCCAAATTATCTAGAGATGTGAAAATTTGTTAGGGGATATCTCAAGGACACAATTCATTATAACCTTACCTGCTGTTGGAGTCTACAAAGAAAGAAAAAATGGAAAAGCCAAAGATGATTTGTAGAAGAATAATGGAACAGGAAGCCAAAACCAGCTGGAACTTAATGTGCAGATATAAAGTAGGCAGTCCAGAAAGGAAGACAATGGGCAAGAGCATTTGCAGTCTCTTGTACCACAGGGAATCAATAGAAATGTACGGATAATATATGTTTTTATATTTGTATTATTGTTTCTTGTGAGTATCTTAATATCTTTACATTATCATATCCATGTTTCATAGCTAGCTACAGTACTGTGGTTTACTTGGAGTACATCCCTCTTTCGGGATAAAAGCTATTTAGCCCTGCTCAGGAGTTCAGACTTGTGTGCTGACTGGTATGCCAACAGATCAGACATTGTCTACTGACTGCAGACCTGTATTTTTACTGAATTCAGACTTGTGTGCTGACTGGTATGCCAACAGATCAGACAATATGTCGACTGACTGCAGACCTGTATTCTGACTGAATTCAGCCTTGTGTGCTGACTGGTATGCCAACAGTTCAGACATTATGCCAACTGACTACAGACCTGTTTTCTGACTTGAGTTCAGACTTGTGTGTCAACTGGCATGCCATCTGTTTAAAAAAAACAAACTTAAATGGAGTAAATTAATTTAACTAGTCCTGTTACACTTACTTGAACACCACCTTTCATCTCGTTTTGAAGAGCACACCAATACAACATTTTTAAAAAATTGTTTAAGCAAAGACATTTTTTTAGGTACCATTAACCATTATGTCCATAATTGATGTGCCTAGCTAATCTTAATGTATCCTGTTTTTTTCCCCCCTTCCTGTTAAATGAAAAACCTACATTTGTAATGTAAAGTGAGGTATCAACATATGTACGTTTCATTATTATCTTACCAAGGAAAGTACCTGTCCAGCTGATTCTGGCTGATAATATTTATTTGGAGCTTGTACATTAATATAAGATAAAAACAAATATAACCAAAAAACAGAAAATAAACAAACCACACAAAGTGATGTTTGCATATTGATTTTACCTTTCTATGTTTGGCATCATAAACATTGCATGACAAGTTGGATAGTGTTGTTGACGTTTAGGGCAGTATTATCATGGGAGTTTGATGGCTCTAACACATGCCAAGTACTTAATGGTTCTCTTATGGTCCAATACTAGCACATGCTGCTATTGGGGATGAAGTGGTCGACACTTCTTCATAGCTTTTGTGAGGTGAGTTTACCAGTTTATATCCTTGATGGCATGCTACATTTTTGTTGTTAAAATCCGGTACTTAACTGTGGCACCATAATAGAGTAATTCAGACTTCAGAGCTTTGGAATCGAACGAGGTGCAAGAGAAGACGGAGCAGACGTGTGTACAAGCAATGAGCTGCAGGAACAATCTGCATCCACACTTTTTCCCATTTGCCCAGAGAGCTTGTGTACCTATGGTATGCTTGGAGTGCAGTGAAATTGATTCTTGGGAACAGAAGTGTTAGGAAAGACAAGACAGTGAGCAGGAGTTCACTCTACTTCACACATTAAATTGGGAAAAATTGTGAAATAAAGATATGTAAACTTTCTCCCTGACAGCAATAATTATTGTGCAACTAATTTTATATATGCTTAATATATGAATATTATTGTTCCATGACCATTAGGTCTCAATGGCAGGTGCTATGCCAATGGGTCATTATGTGCCCCTGTGCGCTACAGCCACCCCACATCCTCTGGGCATGTGTGCCCCAGTGCCTCAAATCCATATGGGTGGCTCGACAGCTGTGCCTTCCTGGTCCCTGGCAAGCCTGCCTGTCAGATTCCAGTCCTGCACAATTCCTCACTGCACTCTCCCTCATCCCATCCCACAATATATACCGTCCAGTCATGCCCAACACCAGCCACCTCCCCCACCCCACCAAGCCCACATACCATTGCCTACACACATCCCAGGATTGCACCATCAACACCAGCATCGGCCATACCACCACCAACAACAACAACAGCAACAACAACAGCAACAACAACAACAACGGCATATACCAGGAGCACAGGTATGTAAAATATATTAGCATCATATAATTTGATCATATGATCTTGTCTTGAAAACTATGTCAGAGAGGTGAGAATAGGGTCAATCTTACTACACATGGAGCATGTCATGAGATGATTTACAGTGTTCTCTGACCAGTCTAGAAAATAAAACACAAACTTGGGGATGACGTGGACTAGTAGTTAAATGACACGGCTCACAATCTGAAGGTGCTGGATTCACTCCCCATCACAGCACCGGCCGTTACCCAGTGGAAGCAAACCCTTAGAAAATGCAGGAGGAATCAGACACTTATATAAAATGAAGGCTGAAGTCGGCCGACAATTGCAAAATAAAGGAAGACCCTTCCCTTATCTTATATGCAATATCCCCAACATTGAAGACAGAAAAACACATAGTTACAAATTACAACAATTAAAAATTTCCACCAACAGCCTGGACACAACCCATATGGATGGCTCAGCCAAAGATGCCATTGGAAACGGCGGAGGAGGCATCACTATAAAATTAAAAAGCAAAGTATACTCAGCAGCATTTGCCATTGGGAGATGCTGCATCGCCTTCAGTGCCGAAGCCAGTGCCCTGAGACAAGCAGCTGAAACCCGTATAGACCATAAGGAGCAGGCAGAAAAGCAAGTGGTCATTTTCACAGACATCCTCGCAGTGTTAATGGCGCTCAAGAACCAGCACAAAAATGAACTCGGTGCTCTGGCAGACTCGCTCGAATGCCAGTCCGAGTGCTTCAAAAAAAAAAAAGCACAGTTCAGTAAATTGAAGTTGAGGTCTGAAGATGAACGAGGAAGAGACATTTTGTTTTGTATGATAAAGTTGCTAGTCCCATACACAACACTCTTTAGCCAGCATTTATGAGACAGTAAATGCAATGGGCCTGTTTTTACCTCCCTAGTAAAGATCTACATGAGGATTTCCATACATCATCATCTATATTGTGTCCTTTGTCTTTCTCATTCTTTAATTAAAATGGAGTCAGCACTACTGTAGGCCTCTTTCTAGAAAGCAAATTATCAAGTGGTCTATTGACCAATTCCCTTATGTACTTACTCTCTCTCCCTCCCTCCCTTCCTTCCTTCCTCTCCCTCCCTCCCTCTCATTCTTACCTTTCCTTATCTCACACACACCCATCCAACCCCCTCTCTCCCTTTCTCTCACACATCCACACACTACCCCCGCCCCCAACTCTCACGCACCCACAATCCCCTCCTCATATCTCTCTCACACCCGCAAACCCCCTCCCTCTTTCTCCATCCACACACACTCACTATATCTCTCACTCACTCTCTCTCAATCAGTACTTTGTATATGTCTAACATTTTTAACTGAATAGAAAAAAAACTTGAAGGCAATACAACAAAGGGACAAAACAAGCAGACATCTTCAACCCAGTGAATAACCACATCCTGTTGAACAGTTGGTGGTGAATCATTTGAAACAAGTTTTACAAAATGCTGTTTCTAATAACTTCGATTAGAGCATAAATGACATACTATAGGAACAATGCAACTCTGAATAAGATTTCAATACCAATATTAAAGATTAGCTGGGAGAAGCAGAAGAAAATGCAGATAATGACTAAAGTAAGGAGTAAATAATCATGACAATTTATCACCTTGATTTTACATTAAAAGAAAAAAGATGAATGTAATTACATTTTAAGACCATTTTCAGCAACATCATCTTCAAAACTTGAGGATCGCAATATGTGTGAGGTCATACTACATTAGAGCCAGTACAATATGTTATTTGCTGCCTTGTGCAGTGGTGATGGGATTATATTTGATTGCTAAAATATTTCAGGAGGAAGATGTGCATTCAGTGCTTGCAGATCAGAGGGGAGCCGGCGTGTATCCTCTTCATCCAAGCTTTCATCATCATCACCATCACCATCATCACCATCAAACCGCTGCAGCAGTGGCAGCAGTAGCCTCCACACACCTTTCCCATAGTGGTCATCCTCACAGCCTTTCACATCCAATCAGTTCATCGCAGTCGGTCATGCTTCAGGAACCTACAGTTCACCCAATGCCTCCAGATTTTTATGTAAGTTTTTCATTTTAATATCTTTAATATCTGACATTTTCAAACATTTATTATTTTACCATTATTTAAAAGCTTATAAAAAAGATAGGTTTTACATTTGTTACTAGGTCTGTACCAAACAACAGTTCTAAATATTTGACCAGTCAAATACGCATAGAGGCGTAACTATTTAGCTGAATACCAATATGAATAGTGAGGGAACACTTTGCAAAATAAACTGTTTATTAAGTCTACAGACATTTTTATTAGTTATAAGGTAATTAAGCTTCCAACACGGATCGTTCAAAATGCTGCAGCATTACAAAAATACAGCAAATAATTTTGTTCTATTTAATGCTCAGGGATCTCGGGGTAAGGTGTCCGCCTCGAGTGCTGGGTTCGGATCACAGTGGAGACTTGGATTTATTGGTAAAAATTCCCCTGATCTCTGTGTAGTGAGACCAGATTCCTGTGATCAGTGTCATGTACGTTAAAAATAATTTGGCAGTTAGAAATTGAAAAGAGTAGGCTTAACGGCCGCTGCACACACAAAAATTAAAAATTCCTAAAAGTTTAAATCTACCCAATTATTTGTATTTTTCCCCAGGCCTAGTAAGCCGCAGGAAGTTGTAAAAATACCTACTAAAATTAACCAAAGCATTCAGCTACCTGGCAACAGACATTAACATACCTGTTTGAATGCCAGTAGTCCAAGTAATGCTACTAAACTACGGAATTGTTTTTACATGCAGTTCAAGAATCAAAATCAGTATATATCACCAGATACCCTTAGAATTTTGTTTCCGTAGGGATTAAACTAATATTAAACCAATTTCAGTGCAACTACTGCTGCGTGAAGTACATATTCACCTTTTGTTAAAAGAAATTCTCTCCAAAAAGCTTTTTGTAGGACAATATTGTTGACAGCGTTGGAACAAGTGTATTAAGGGTGTTTTGTTACAGCATACTATTCGTAAATACTGCTGGGCTGGGCATGTGGTACGCATGCATGACAACAGATAGACAAGACAAATGATGTTTTGGAGGCCTTAGTTACACATCACAAGCGATGGCAACATCATCAGACGGTTTTGCCATGGTGAAGTAACTTGCGATGTGTTTGAACTATAGTGAGGAGGAAACTGCGCTGGTCATTAATCAATCTCATGCTCTGGTCCTAAGTTACCTTGAACAAGTGGCAAGATATAATGTCGAGATGACTGAAGATAGCACAGGATGCAAATTTTTTGCATTAGGTTTTATTCCTGAGGCCTTTTTTGTAAACATGTATACAACAAGGCAGCAGGCATGTGACATCCATTAGGCTGGTAATGTAGGATGACCAGGACTAAATCTCTATGTTCGTAACAAATGGCACAGGAACTGTAAGTGCCAAATAATGTTCCAGATATTCACGGAGTGAAAGTCAAAACCACCCACATAGTTACAGACACACTGATAATCTTGCCTGAAACCTGCAGGAGGCACCAGAGATAATCCAGCCAAATTGTGATGATGTGCTCAAACCAAAGATACAAATCACAACATTTCATCACTGACAAGGATAACTGAATAACTAGTTGATCGTTGCTGGTAATCCATTTGCACCACCTTGACTATGAAATGTCACTCAATGCAAGGATGACAAGTATCACAAACAAGGTAAACAGTGTTACAATAGACAACTGTCAAATCCCCACAATCGCTATGTTCAAATCAAATGTCACAGGAAAATAATAATGCATTAATCCGGCTTGCCTCTAGATGACAAAATATACAGCTACTGGTAATAACACACTTCCAGCCATCCTACAGACCAGTAGCATGTGTATTTAAGGGTTTAATCATATCAAGAAAAACAAAAACATTGATTTTCTATCCATCATTTGCGGAACACACAAAAAGGCACTGCCATCTTGGTTGCCATGTGAAGTCACACCATATGGTGGCTTTAGGGAATATATGTCCACGGAGCCGCCCATCTATGCTGTGGCGGGATGGTTTGACAAAAGATCTTGGTCTGCTTTGCTACAGTCAAGTATCGGGATGCATACCAATGTTGTTGACTTCCTCACATACGGCATACCAGCTGGATTGACGCTCAGGATAATGTGATTTACTATTCTGCTGAATACAGATGTGATGTAATACTATTCTGCTGAATACAGATGTGATGTAATACTATTCTGCTGAAAACAAATGGGATGTGAAACTGTTCTACCGAATACAAATACACAAAGCGAATATTTGGTGCAGCCATATATGTCACTGCCATTATTGTCATGCCCAGAAAAAGATATAGAAAATACTGAATTTATCAAAATTCGTCTCTATTTCACATGCATTTTATTTCCTGTAATGTAGTAGTGTGTGGTTACCTACCTTTTTGTGTAGATCACTGACTCCTTGCGGCCAATAACATTTAATCTCGCCACCCCTCACCCACGTCACGTGAAAGTCTAATTTACAAATCAAGATTTGATTATGGGATCCCATGGCACCCTGCTTGGGGACCACTTTAAAATACTAATAATGTCGCGTAGGTGTCATAGGCCGTTGTATCGATCGACCACTACCATGTCCAACTGCTGAGGCTGTGTTCATGCGTAGCGTAGCAACCGAAATCCCTACAGACTCCCCAGGTGGAGTCGAGTACTCCGCTGCCTTAGGATGGGGGCCCCGAGGACCATTATAAAATAACATAACTTTTGAACTTAACTTCTTCAATAAGTTCAAGTGTATTAATTTCTGAAGTTATACACAATATTTATCAGAATATAGTGTATTTGATTTCCAAAATATATCCTCATAAAACGGTAATAATTTTATATTAGCTCCCTATCATTTTTTGGATACAGTAGATTGCTGCAGAGATTTTTTTGGTAGGCTGGAAGAGTTTTTCACCTCCCAGATACATTGCCATTAATGTCTTACTAACTTCATCTACCCTTATCTACCTGGAGAATTCTGGTTTCAGAGACTGCCAACTCACCTCTTCTTTTCATTAGTAAGAACAGCACCACCATAAAGAGGTCAGGATTTGAACTTTGACTTGACTGTCCAAGGCCCAGAGTTGAATGTTGACTGTCTGAGCCTAATATTTGAACTTTGACTGTCCAAGGCTCAGAGTTGAATGTTGACTGTCTGAGCCAAATATTTGAACTTTGACTGTCCAAGGCCCAGAGTTGAATGTTGACTGTCTAAGGCAAATATTTAAACTTTACTGTTCAAGACCAAGAGTTGAACTTTGACCATCCAAGACCAAAAGTTGACTTTGGGCTGTCCAAGACTGTGTTACACATGCCTTAGCAACATATGTTAGAATGGATAGCACATTCTCAATTCTAGTCCAGATTATAACATCAATTGAGACTGTTTTTAAGATACATGATTTTAAAATATGCATATACTACATTGGACACTGGCTTTATCTAGTAATAAAATGAAATGTTAAAGGTGTTAATTGTATCTTTTTTTCATGTATCCTCTAATATTTCTTCTTCTTCCTCGTTCATCCTCAGATCAAGGTCCCGGTTTCTCTTACAAAAGATATCGTTGTTTGTAAGGCTATTTTATCTCCATACAGCTTTTGTCTCATATCTGTCTTGTGAGGCCAGTATTGTTCTGTCATTTCCTGCATGAGCAAGCAGCTTTGCAGGATGTGTTCCACTGTCATGATATGCTCCCCACATGGACACTTGTCATCTGTCCCAATCCTCATTTTGTTGTAAAGATGACCATTGAGTCTGTTATGCCCAGTTCTCAGTCTGAAGATGATGACTCTCGTTAAGTTAAAGTACCTGTCTTCTTTTTGGAAGTTGGAGTGTTGATCAGCCCATTTTACCCTGAAGTTGGCTTTAATTATGGTCTTGGCCTCTTTTGTAATACTCTGGTCTGTTTTGTGGGGATGCTCCTCCACACTTTGCTAGTTTGTCTCCTGCTTCATTGCCTTCAATATTGCAGTGGGATGGGATCCACTGTATGACCAACCTTGGGTGTTCTGCTGAGAGCTGTGTCAGGGAGAAAATACATTGCTCATGTTCTTCATCTTTGTGTTGTTTTAGCGCTGCTAATACTGGAGCGGCATCAGTCAGGAATACTATGTTTTCTTGGTGGATATCTTTATCTTGGATTACAAGCTCAGCTGCGACCTTTAATGCCTCTGCTTCTGCATGAAAGTTATTAGAGTATGTTCCTGTTGTTAATACTCTAGTTTTTTCTTCTCCATTCCTTAGTCTGTAATAGACCCCTCCAAATCCATGGGATGTCGCTTTGTTAGATGAGCCATCTGTATGTACGTGTATCCATGTTTCTAGTGGGTATACTCCCTAAGATATTCTTCTGTGATAAATTTCCTTTATAAATATGTTTCCTTTTTCCCTATTCCGTCTATGGTTTCTACCATCTCAGGGGACTTGGTTTTTTTCCATGGTGGCATTTGGGATGTTTATTTTAGATATCTAACCACTGCCTGGCTTATGATTTGGTCTGCTCTTGCAATTCTTTTCTTTTTGATATGAAGTGGTTTCTGTTTAATCTCCCTCTTCCCATGTGATTTATCCTGTCATATATTGGGTCTCTAATATTTTAGATGATTTGTCATCTTATCCAGGGCTCCATTTCACGATACTATAGAAGATCAACCACACGAAGTCGAGTGCGCATGCAACAACAGCAGCACTATAGTCCAGGGTTCTTACTACAGTTCTTGTGAGTACATAACTATTTGTTTTTCTAAGATTTAAAAGAAATGCATAAGGGGCATTGTCTGGTAAGCCACACATCGATGTCAATTTGTAGGACCCTGCTCTGATCAAGGGCTTTGATCATGTTCTGTTGTAGCGAAATCTGGGTAACCTATTCCAAACAAGAGTACAGGCATTCCATCTACAGCGCCTGCAATCCATCCTCGAAGTTACATGGAGGGAAAGTTACAAATGCAGAGGTGCATTAGTGCACCGGTCTCTCAAACATTCTTCTTAAGAAGTGAAGGCTACGATATCTTGGTCATGTTCGTCACATGGTAGATGATTGCACCCCTAAGATATTCTCGGTGGACATTTGGTAGATTGCAAAAGAACAGTCGGGCGGCCGCCCACAGCTCAGGTTCAAAGTTTTATGTAAGTGGGACATGAAGGTACTGAACGTGGATCTGACATCTTTGGAAGACAAAGTTGTAAACTGATCCAAGTGGAGATGTACCGTGAAAAGCCAGCTCAAGCTGGGTGAAAAGAAGCTCTTGCAACACGGAACTGAAATGACAACGCCACAAGGAAAAAGAAAACCAGAAACTCAGTAGAGGGTTACCACTCAAAGGTCATATCATCCTATAGTCAGTCATGACTGAAAGGGGCTACTATACTATACTACTGGGCTGAAGATGGATAGGACACATGCCTAGAAAGCAACATAACAATTTAACCAGACATGTTGAAATGGAACCCACAGGGATAGAAGCGTGTGGAAAGTCAAAGAAAAAATTGTGATGTGGAGAATGGTGAAAGAGGGAGGACAGGGCAGCTTGAGAATCTCCAAGTTGGATCTCAAGACGATCCAAAATAGGAATTGGAGAGCTTCCGTTACAGCCGTGTGTTCCAATGGAAATATGAAGGAAGCCTGGTGGAAGTCCTCCTTTGCGCTCAGAAATTGACATTTAGTGAAAGGGCTACTAATGGTCAGAAAATGGCATTTCCTGAAGAGTTAATGGTGGTCTGAAAATGACATTTAGTGAAAGAACTAATGATGGTCTGAAAGTAGTTTTTGTGTGAGAATTTAGTTGAAGTTGCTATGTGGATGTTAAGAAATTAGTAGGGGGCTTTTAATACAGTTCTAAAATTTTATTACAAGCTTTTATTGAACTTGACTTGATCGTTGTTTGCATGGACTTCTATTTTCTCCTATTTTAACCAACTTCCCCATAACCCAGAGAACTGAAATTGTGTACACAGCCTCTACTAGTGCCACCTGTTAATATATCAAATTTGACTCCTGTAGTCCTCTAAACAAAATAAAAATAATAAACATGTCTCAGTATTTTACTCTCTCTCTCCTCTCTCTCTCTCATATATATATATATATATATATATATATATATATATATATATATATATATATATATATATATATATATTTATTTCTTTTTGCTTTTCGCTAACAGGTAGACAGACATTCATCAAACCTTCTCAATTATTTCATGGATCAATGAATTTTTAAGACACTTTTAAAATGAACTGTTTTCACAAACTTCCCCATAATCTACTAGTGCAACATGTTAATCTTATCAACTTTTGACTCCTGTATTCTCCCCCCCCCCCCCCCACCACCACCACCACCACCACCACCACCACCACCACCACCACCACGTCTTAGTATAAATAAAAGCTTATACGGAAAAAAAATGTTTGGTCTGTCTCTTTAAAAAAAAAGAAATTTTCAAAGTCTGATAATCAAGTGTTATGTGAGCCAAAAGGAAAATTATTTTGTTCCTTTTTTTTTTTTTATCGTATTCTAAGTTACCTTACAATGGTGGCATGGCATCCATTGAATTGATCATATTTTGTAAATAGAATTGTTTTCATACTGAAAAGATGTTCTGAAAGTTATGGAATGTTTGAATTAATAACAATACGGAACAAGCTGTTGAACTTATTCTGAATGATTTAGAGGCTGATGAGTTAGATTTAGATGGTGATTATTCTGAAAATGACATCAAAATGGAATCTGATGATCATTTAAATAATGAAATGTGGGAATTGGATTATGATCTAGTTGGATCTAACCATGTTCCCGGTCCCGCTGGGGATCAGGCTGCGGTAATGTGTTGTATCCCACATAATATATCAGGTTAATTTGACTAGCATTGTTTATAAGTGTCTTGTTTTTATGCATTGTTTTGCTCGAGAGTTGAGGGGAGCTGGACTGTATGAACTGTGAGACCAGGGTTATAGGTGTTGAGAATTATGAAAATATAATCACCTGAAAATTTTGAAATATTAAATGTTAGCAGCTTTCGATTATCGGTGTGATGTTCTATGATTCTAATTGTAATGTTTGTTACACAGAGCTATGTTAGGCAGTCCACCTATGCCTCCTTACAGCAGAGACCTTGACAGTCCTGAAGAGGTGGAGAATTATGAGGTAATAATGTGATCACTTCCACTGTTCATGCTTTGCATGGAATGGATAAAAACATTTGGTGCTTGTGACAGATTTTGAGACTTGGGCCAAGAATAAATGAGATAACGAAATATATAGCTAATTATGAAGTAGTTAAATAATAATGTGTATGCAGATATTGTGAAATAATCAAGGACTAAATGAAAAAGATATATAGATAAAAGTGAAATGCAGAAGTCAAGTTTATGTGAAATATAGAAGTAGATAAAGTGTTAGTGTAAAAGAGAAATAAGGAATGTGTTTGTGAAGAACAGAAGTAGGTAAAATGTTAGCATACAACAGAAGTAGGTAAAATGTTAGCATAAAACAGAAGTAGGTAAAGTGCATTAGCATAAAACAGAAGTGGGTAAAATGTTAGCATAAAACTAGGTATAGTTTGGTGAAAAGTAGGAGTTAAAGATAACTATAATATGGAAGAACATTTTTTTTTAAATTGTGAAAATATACAAGTGTCGTTTTTATTCATGACTAAAATATATAGGTGCTTGTGAAGCCAGGATGTCAGCTCTTTCGTTTCCTGGAACACCAGCATAAGCAGAACAGTAGATTTTGCACATTCATGAAATTACCTCCTCCAAGGCAAAACTTGTCAAATTGCCCTCGTAGTGTAAACAAAAGATGTTGACGGAAGTGGGAGAGGAAAGATATCTGTAACATAAAATACAAAAACAATGACTGACCTGGCTGGACCACAACCGTCATCGGTGAAGGCCGTGGAAGACCGAACACCAGGAAAGAGAGGAAGGAGCAGACCCAGAAATACCTTTGCTATATAAACATGCAAAGATATGGTGGTAAAGACATGCACTGCAGACAAATAGAAAGACAGAATCATGTGCTTGCAAACCAGTCCCATGAGTGAATGACTTGATGATTATGATTAGGGAATGTCCTGTGTTTACCCTTGTATTACCTGTGTCGTCTAATATTTCAGAAGAAGGTGTATCTTCTTCTTCTTCTTCTTCGTACGCAGTCAGACAGTAACCATTATTTTTTAGAAAAAAGCGGCGGTCATCCTGAGGCTCTCGCCACTGCCATAGAGCTTGTCTTGCAGTTCCACTGGTAATGGCTACATCTGCTCTCTCTGATCCTCGTATGTCGGGCAGTTCTGCAGCAGATGTTCAGCGGTCATTTTACCAGTACCGCACGGGCATTCGTCGGTACACCCTATCTTCAATTTGTTGAATAGGTGGTACCTCAGTCTGTTGTGGCCAGTGCGAAGTCTGAAGACAACGACCTGCTCTCTTCGGTTCAACTGGTAATAGGCATCGTTTTTGGTGTAACCAGTATGTTCGGTTTCCCATTTGGTCATGTATCTGGTTTTGATAAGCCGTTTTGACTCTTCGTACGTCATACTGGTATCTGTTTGTGGTAGTCTTGCACCTTCTTTTGCCAGTCTGTCTGCCTCCTCGTTGCCTTGGATGTTGCAGTGTGACGGAACCCACTGTACCACTACCCTTTTTGGTGCGGACTGCTGGCACAGTTTGCAGAGTGCTGCTCTTAAGTCATTAAGCTCAGTGTTTTTCTGGCTTTTTAGCGCTGTGACTACGGCGAGAGCATCTGTCAGCAGGACTATATGGCTCTCATTTTCACTGTGTGTCACCATTTCTTCCACTGCCGCCCTCAGTGCCTCTGCCTCCGCTCTGAAATTGCTTGTGTACTTACCAGTAGCGAATGACAGTGTTATTTTTCTGCCATTTGGTAGGTTCAGGAATGCTCCTGCCCCTCCGTTCTGTGTAGTGTCTGTTACAGAACCGTCGGTGTATACATGGGTCCAGTCCATGCTTGGGTAGCTTTTCGTTATGAAGCTTAGGGTAGTATCTCTCCTTTCTTTTTCAGTCTGGCAGTTTTTGTTTGCAATACCTGGTATATTTTCTACCACCTCTGGAAATATATCCTGCCTCCAGGTAGGTTTTCGTACAGTAGTGATGGGTTTTGGTGTTGTTAGTGCGTTTATGGGATCTTCGTGCATCTTTGCTTTGGCTATTTCTGCAAAGTTTCTCCGCTTTAGTTTCCCATTTCCCAAATTGTTTAGTCTCTGGTGCATTGGATGGTCCGTCAGTCTTCGGAGTTTCTCTGACTGCAGCTGGGCTCTGCAGTCTCTTCTATCGGTCAGGGATTGCAGTTTTGTAATCTTTTCAAGTTCTACAATTGGCGTTGACTTCATGCCACCTGTTATAATTCTCATGGCTTGGTTTTGAAGTTTGTTAACTTTATCGAAGTTCGCCTTCGCTGCTGTTGTCCATGCCGCAATGCCATACTCGAGAACTGGTCTCACTCTTCCAGTATACAGTTTCTTTAGTATGCCTTCGTCTGCTCCCCAGCTTGTGCCAGCAAGTTTCCTCATGATTGCCATTCTTTCTCTGGCTTTCATTCGGTTTCTCTCAATCTGACTTTTCCATGTCATGCGCCGATCAAATGTGACTCCCAGATAGGTTGGGTTGTCGTTTGGCTGCAGGATTTTGCCATTTAGACTTAATTTGGTACTTTGGGGTTTTAATGAAAGCGAGAATATTGTGCATGTGGTTTTCTCCTCGTTTATTTTGACCAGCCATGAGTTCGCCCACTCTTCCAGCGATGTTAGGGCCGTCTGCATCCGATTTCTTGCTATGGTGAGATTCTTTTCAGAGGTCCACATAGCCAGATCGTCTGCAAACATTGAGCTATGGACTCTTCTTGGTATATTCTCTGTAATATCGTTTATATATACCAGGAAGAGTGTGGGTGACAATACTCCCCCTTGGAGTACTCCCTGCTCGAGTGTCACCTTTTTGCTCATCTGTACTTGTACTTGGACTCTGGCCGTTATTGTTTGAGGTAGTGGTTGATCCACTTGTACATTTTCTCACAGACATCACTTCGTCTTAGCTTGACTAAGTCCATCTTTCCAGACTTTGTCAAATGCCTTTTCCAGATCCACCCAAACAGCTACTGTGTGTTTCTGTCCCTGGTAGGCATCTTCTATCTCCTGGGCTATGAGGATGACCTGGTCCTCAGTGGATCTGTGCTGTCTAAAGCCGGCTTGCTGTGGAATTAGTATTCGTTTTTCTTCCAGATGCCACATCAGTCTGGTGTTTATCATCCGTTCCATCAGCTTGCCGACACAGCTCAGTAGGCTTATGGGCCTGTATCCATTTGGATCTGTTTTGTCCTTTCCTGTTTTTGGTACTGGTACCAGTATTGCATCTTTCCATGCCTGTGGTACAATTCCCCTTTTCCAGCTTTGGTTCAGGACCGATAGCAGTTTCTTCTTCGCTGTTTGGCCCAGCCCCATCAGCATTTCGTTTGTTATCCCGTCTTTTCCGGGAGATTTCCTTTTCTTTAGTGTTCTCATAGCCTCTTCCATTTCGCGCATTGTTAGTTTGGCCATCATGTGCTCTTCAGGAGCCGTATTTGTGTTTTCGTGTCCCTTTAGCTCTTCGCTAATGTCTGTATGCTTATCTGCAGGGACCTCGATGTGGTTTGCTCTGGCATAGTGATCGACAAAGGCGTTTGCGGCTCTCTTACCTGTGATCAAGTTCTCGCCCTGCTTGATAGTAATTTGTTTATTTGACGGGGTTTCGTCGTTTATGGCTCTGACTAGCTTCCATAGCTTGTTCCCGTCTTTGTCCAGGTTTAGACTTTCCGTTTTATTTTTCCAGCTTTCTCTTGCTGTTTGCTTGAGAGTGTGTTTGTACTTTGCCGTGGCGGCTTTGAGGGCGATGTTTGCCTCCATGGATTTTTCTCGCTCTGCCATGTTCCTAGCATTTGTTACTGCATCTTCCACTTTCTGCAACTCATCATTCCAGTAGGGCTTATAGTTTTTCCTAGCTCCTCTTGGGATGGTTTCAGTGGCGGCTTGCATTATTGCCTTGCTTAGGCTCTCTACCATGGGCTTCATTTTTGTGTTTCGTGTGTTGATGGTTTCACACAGCCCATCTGTCAGGATTGCAAATCTGTCCCAGTCGGCTCGTTTGTAATTCCAACGTGGGAGCGGTTTTGTTTCCTGTGGGCCTACTTCCATGTCAATGGTTAGTCTGATCGGCCTGTGGTCGCTACCTGCCAGTTGGTTTAGCATCTGGCGGTCTATTTTATGGGAAGGTGTATCTATATCTTTCTTCCAAACCCAGTAACACCTAACTTGTCCAGCAAGGTGTGGCATAATGTCTTCTACAATAGAGGAGTTTCACTTGATCCATCTGGTTTCCTTTTGAACATTAATCTGCAATGGATGTCCTTCACTGATTCTTATTAAACACCATCTTCTTGAGCTCCCCCAGGAAACTGGGGCTGCCCTGGTCTCCTATCATTCTTTACCATGTTTTCTTTAGGTTCCCACTCGTCTGTTCTTTTTTTCTGTGGATTCTAATCCAACCCTGGCCTGGTTATACTGTTGGGAATCTTTCTGCAGATGCAGCTTATCCATCTGTATGGGCTAGAGCTAGCCTTTATAGTCAATATTATAAGTGTTTTCATTGTGACAACCAAGTATAGTGTGATGATTGAATTCATTAGAGATTTCTTCTGTCCAGGCATTGCTGTCACTGGCTGAGCGACTAGGAGAGGCCAAGCAGAAAGGACTTACCAAGAGTGACATTGATCAGCTTCCTGCTTACAGGTTTAGCAGCGATGCAGTTAGATCTGAGTCAGATCAGACCTCGTGTGTGGTCTGCATGTGTGACTTTGAAGCTAAACAGCTGCTGCGTGTGTTGCCTTGCTCTCATGAGTTTCATGCCAAGTGTGTAGACAAATGGCTCAAGGTGGGTGCTACTCTTGCTAAATCTGTCATCTACCTAGGCTGTTTTGTGTTTCATGCTTTATAAAAAAAAAAACTGGCCAATTCTTTTTGTTTTTATTTGTTTAAGTGTACATAGCTAAGATAATTGACACATTAAAGTGTATGTTAAAGACGATGCACTCTGCAGAAACTAGGTAAACTGCTATGACAATGTCCAATGATTTGTACTGTACCTAATAAAATCAAGATGCATTGCAGTTAAACATTTTCTTTGTAGGCAATAAAAAAAACAACCTTATGTACTACGTCACTCACGTAGGAGAATGGGATCACCACTACAGTTGGCCATCAAAGAATAAATGTGCCACTATAGAGGTGTCTTCCATGGCACTTTATGTATATGATGTGTAGCGAAAGTGACAGCTCACAACCCAAATTAGCTGCGTTCATATTTTTGAAACAGCAAGGTAGAACCCCAATGTGAAGTCAAATGGGAGCAGAAATAGGTCATTTGGCGCAAAACAGAGAAATGCACACCACTGAAAAAAGTTGAGTGTAAATACATTATGAGGTCAGCTCTATACACAACCCTACTTAGTCACTATTTGCAACATGCATTGTAGGGTACAGAGGCCCTATTCTTTCTTGCACTTTCTGGTATCTACTGGATACATTCAAGCTGTCTTTTCTGTTTGCCTCACCTGTATCTGCCCCATTAGAATGAAGACTTACATATGATTACTTATTTATTTGGATTAGTGGTAAAGTGAATTATTGATTTTTTTTCTTTCTCATCTCTTCTCAGACAAACCGAACCTGCCCAATATGTCGACAAGATGCCACAGAGACTATCTGTTGCACAGAATAACTCTTAAAGATGAGCTTGGAAAATGATTCACATGGTTTCCTAACACTACTAGTGACACATGAGATGTGTCTACATTCATTTTGATCTGCTCGACTTCAGATATTCAATTCCATATTCTGTTCATATTCAGGGACAAATGTTTGAAGTATTGTTGTAGCAAATCAAGTGGTACTTTTGATACAAATTGATCATAAGACATCATGGCCCCATGGATTATTTTAAAATGTGCTTTTTTGCTCCAGAATTGCATTTTGAAGACAAAAGTGTGAATATAGAAAGAGACTATATTGCCAAATATTTGGTGTTGTGACAAGGCATTGTGAAGTGAACTATTCATAGGAGACTTCTGTGGTATGATGAATCTAGAGTTTTAGAACTCTGAACCAGATAGAGTACATAGGAACGAACGCCAGCCAATGTTTAAATATAAATGACCAAGACATCTGAAATTGGCCATTGAAGAGGCTTGGTGAAAAACCTATCTACATAACTTGGCGCTGAAAGGCATAACAGGATAAGCGAAAAGAAGACCAAGTCTTCATTTAACTTGACAAAAATTGGCTCATGAGAGTTGATTATTTTAGGAAGTGATGAGCTTGTCAGTATTGCATTTCATCAGAGCAAGGAGGCTTGATTCTGAAAGTAGATGAGCAGATTATTCATCCTTACCATAGCCTGAATCCGATCAACAACCACAGCCAGTCTGCATCATTTGAGTTTTATTACAATGTTTAAATGTCTACTGTTCTTATTACTATGCCAAAATGTATCAGAAATAGCTTCCTGACTCTGGAACTCCAGTATTTTCATTGTTAGCTTAACTTGGATATTCACAAACAAAGGCCTCACATACACACCCACTTAAATGGAAGTTCACCATTTAATGGACATGTACATTGCATATGGACACAAACTATATGTGATCATATGGACACAAACTATGTGTGATCATATGGACACAAAATATATGTGATCATACTTTCTCATTTTGATTATCATTTATTTTTGTAGAAAAAGTTTATCAATATATAAAGACATTAATTGCATTATAAAAGGACAAAAACACAAGAAACAAAATGAGATTGTTAAAATCAGTATTTGATAATGTTAATGAAATGCCAACCTACAATGTTATGTGAAGGATGGATTTGTAGCCTCTCTTCAGGTTGATATATACTAGGTAGGCAGCAGCACAAACAATTGGTGACATCTAGTTAATACACTTTTATTGGCACTATCTTTCAAACAAATTCATAGACACAAGGCATTCAGAGTTTATGGTGTACAATTCCAAAATTTACAGGACATACTCCTCTTGCTGATATGGAACACCTTAATGAGTCTTGAAGTTCTTTCGCATGCTCCCTACAGATACACGCACACCAATATAATATAATCATTTAGGAGCTGCTGGTATAAAGAAAGTTGATGTGAAGAAGATTGGCACATATTGTCTGGATATAGATCATGTATTGTGTATGTAATTAGGTTTAACCTATGGACGGAAGGTAATTCATACCCAGAGAGATATGAATTCTGTTTGTTCATGAACTTGTAACTAAATTCAAGTGCTTTGGTGGTCATGCCACCGTTGGTCGTGAAATGAACTAGTTTTTGACTTTGTCACAATTTTACATGTGAAGTTGTGCCCATACGCAGTTGTATATTCATTTCTGAGCTAGTTTGTGACATTGTTGCAACTTGATATGTCAAAGCTCTTTAGGCTATCATATTCTGAACATGTTTTTTTGACATGCTTTTCTTATAGGATAAACTGCTTCTACATCATCATTATATTAAATAATAACATATACATACATTTGTGAATAAAGTTATAAAGATGACATTTTAGCAGGGAATTTAGAAAATAAGTCCAGAATAAAGTTATAAAGATGACATTTTAGCAGGGAATTTAGAAAATAAATCCAGAATAAAGACAAACTGTAAACAATGAGAAGAGATGTTGCTCTGTAACAGAACAATTAATTATGTACCTGGAGAGAGATGAAGAACAGTGGGCCATGCACACAGGAAAGCAGAAGGTTTGAATTCATTGGTTGATTTGGGGAGAATGTATCAAGTTAATCACGCAGATGAGCAATGAAATTAACAATTCTGCTCCCTCGTTGGTTAGATGGAAACTGGACTAGTGTTGACACGTGTAATTTTTTTGTTGTTTTGCGTTTGCCTTATTTCTCTATTCCCCAAGGCGGGTGTGCGTTACACAGTGGTTTTTATTTTGCGCCTGTCGGCCCAGTGCATCCGACTTCAGCAAGCATTTATGTAAGGGTCTGCTTCCTCCTGCATTTTCTAAGGGTTTGCTTCCCCGGGGTAACGGCCGGTGCTGTGATGGGGATCGAACCCAGCACTTTTGGGTTGTGAGCCGTGCCACGCCATCCCCACACAGTCTAATCACTTTCACATGTCTGCCTGACACAGTGCAGCGGCTAACATCTGTGACAACCAAGATTTTATCTGTGGGAAATGCTTGACAGTTTTCTGATGTCTGAGCAGTATTATTGTCTTTCTAAAAGCTGTTGATATAGGAAAATGACTGCCTGGCTATGCAAGAACTAGAGTCAGAGAATTTTTGTTGTTGGTCTGGCTCAGGTGAGGAATTCAGTCTGGGAGAAAAACCTACAGGCCATGCAGTAAGTAAAAGCATAAAAACAAAGGCCTACACAATTTGCATAGGACAGATTTAGTCTATCAGATATGCATAAGTCATATCATATGATGTTTTTGAATACTTGACCTTTGGGATGTCATACACACATCCCAAAAATATATGTTTGTTGTAATATTGACATCATTTTTGTTCTCTCTATCGATGTTGGTATATAAAAGAATCTTTTTGTAACTCTTATCCAAACACAATATGTTGTAGTTTGATGTTTTGGCAGATTTATTTGTTCTCTGAAAATAATACCTAGGGTAGTGACGAAAATATACAGCTCCATCTCACATCGTTTGGGATTGAAGATTACGTAATATACTTCTGGTATTCCTCGCCAGTTTTTGTTTTCATAATTTGTTGCTGCGTGTTTATTCTCATTGCTCAAAACTGCCATATTTCAGGCTGGAAACAATGTTTATATAACTCTGTTCATGTCTCCTTGGGAGATAATTATAGTGCATCAAAACATGTACTGGACCTGGCTTTCTTGCATTTTCCCTGTCGTACTTCTTATACTCTTAATATATGCAAACAAATGTTAGTTAAATTACATACAAAGAAACGAATACTGAAGAAAAGGTAAATGATATTTCCAGAGGTGTCATGTCATTAAACACTTTAGACTGACCTTTGTGGTGGTTACTGATTGCTAAAGTCATTGGAGATGTTTTTGTAACTGTTCTGGCTGTTGCATACATGTCAACTTGTACTAGATGTAAACCCTTATACAAAGTCAATACAACCACTCTAGAGACAACACACAAAAACTACTTGGTCAATACAACCACCCTAGAGACAACACAAATACTACTTGGTCAATACAACCACACTAGAGACAACACACAAAAACTACTTGGTCAGTCAATACAACCACAATAGAGACAACACACAAAAACTACTTGGTCAATACAACCACACTAGAGACAACACACAAAAACTACTTGGTCAGTCAATACAACCACACTAGAGACAACACACAAAAACTACTTGGTCAGTCAATACAACCATACTAGAGACAACACACAAAAACTACTTGGTCAATACACAAAAACTACTTGGTCAGTCAATACAACCACACTAGAGACAACACACAAAAACTACTTGGTCGGTCAATTCAACCACACTAGAGACAACACACAAAAACTACTTGGTCAGTCAATACAAGCACACTAGAGACAACACACAAAAACTACTTGGTCAATACAACCACCCTAGAGACAACACACAAAAAACTACTTGGTCAATACAACCACACTAGAGACAACACACAAAAACTACTTGGTCAATACAACCACACTAGAGACAACACACAAAAACTACTTGGTCGGTCAATACAACCACACTAGAGACAACACACAAAAACTACTAGGTCAATACAACCACACTAGAGACAACACACAAAAACTACTTGGTCGGTCAATACAACCACACTAGAGACAACACACAAAAACTACTTGGTCAGTCAATACAACCACACTAGAGACAACACACAAAAACTACTGGGTCAGTCAATACAACCACACTAGAGACAACACACAAAAACTACTGGGTCAGTCAATACAACCACACTAGAGACAACACACAAAAACTACTTGGTCAGTCAATACAACCACACTAGAGACAACACACAAAAACTACTGGGTCAGTCAATACAACCACACTAGAGACAACACACAAAAACTACTTGATCAGTCAATACAACCACACTAGAGACAACACACAAAAACTACTTGGTCAGTCAATACAACCACACTAGAGACAACACACAAAAACTACTTGGTCAGTCAATACAACCACACTAGAGACAACACACAAAAACTACTTGGTCAGTCAATACAACCACACTAGAGACAACACACAAAAACTACTTGATTAATACAATCATACTAGACGTAACACACATAAACTACTTGGTCCATACAACCGTACTAGAGACAGCAAAACTACATGATAAAGTGCACACTTGTATATTTGTGTTGTTGTCAGTTGGAGCTGGAGGTGACATACTGGAGAGAAACGTCTAGTAAAATCTAACAAAGTCTAACTATAAAACAATCAAACTTCTACATAACATTATAGAAATTCATTTCTGGACATTGGTAACTAGTTTGATTACTTACTGTCAATAACATTTTCAACCATAACCATATTTTTTAACACGAAAAGATAATCAGATAATGCATTTCTGACTCTTTTGGTTGATTGCATTAGGAGGCTCTAATGGTTGAAAGTTGCCGATCTGGTTCCCGGTATATAATAAAAAATAGTATATTTATATCATTACTAGTAATAAAACTCTTTGAGTAGTAGAAATATCTGCAGCTTACACTTAGGAAATGCGACAACAAATGTAAAATAATGAGTAATCCATATGCAGTGGTGTTTATGTGCACAACTGAAGTCCTTAAACCCTTTGAGCCCTGGCTACCTAGTTCATGAAATAACACACCACATACACCCCACCCCCCATGAGAAAATAAAAACCAGACAAACATGCGAGGGCAGTTAATTACTCTGACAAAAATAATTATTTTTCTATTTCAAATTGAACTTGATGCTACACCACGGAGCATGGTCTAATCCTCCAAGGAGGGGACAGCGTGGGCTAGTGGTTAAGTGACACGGCTCACAACCAGAAGGTGCTGGGTTCGATCCCCGGGGAAGCTAACCCTTAGAAAATGCAGGAGGAAGCAGACCCTTTGAAGTCGGATGCTCTGAGCCGACAGGCGCAAAGTAAAAACCACAGTGTAACGCACACCGCCTTGGGGAATAGAGAAATAAAGCGAACGCCCAAAAAAAACATCATCCAAGAGACAGACCAATTTTCATGCATGAGAACACTTGTTTTTCAGAATAATACCATCTAAATCCAATTTTTAGCCCTCCAAATCTTTGAGATGTGTGTTGACGTCACTAAATTATGGCCAAAATTCAAGCAGTATAGCCCAGAATATGCCTCCAGATAATGGTCTATAAGCGATGCGGGAAAAATGGATGGCTCAAGCTCAAAGCATTAATACATTATCAACAAACTTTATCCAGCACTTTTTCCAACTGTCTTCGAAATTAATGCCAATACCTGTTATCTAAACATGGTCAGGAATTATTGCTGATCCAGTATGTACTATTAGCAACAGTCATATGTTTTGCATTGCAAAAATGTACTATTCTGTTATAATTTAAAATTCTTTTGTAATTGAACACTATTTCTTGTGGTCAACATTGCTTTCAGTAGTTCTTCTTCATCGATCAACTGATGTTTTGCTTCTAGTCCGGTGAGGTTCACGAAAGAGACTGCCTTTCAGGTTTTCGCCTGTCCCCCACAGCTTTTCGAGCATGATTGCTCCCCCAGGCCATATTGCCTCTCTTTGGTCTGCATAAGTCGGGCATTCTTGCAGAATATTTTCTGGTGTTTGCTTGGGTGCTCCACAATCGCACATGGCAGTGTCTGAGACCCATTTTGTGGTGGTGGGCCTTGAGCCTACAATGCCCCGTTCTGAGTCTGAAGATCTTTGTCTGCCCATCTCTGCCAAGTTTGCCTTTCTTGTCATATTCTGGCATGCATTCTTTGTACTGGTCTCTCCATTCTGTCCTCATAGATCGTTTGATGAGTGTCTTTGCTTCTTTATAGCTCTATGGATGGGGAGTTTGCGTGCCGCCACTTCCAGCTTTTGCAAGCTCATCTGCTTTCTCGTTTCCAGGGATCCCACAGTTGGTCAGAATCCATTGTAGAAATAAATCTTTTTTTGAGACAGCAATCCTATGTTGTATTTAATTTCATGTGAGAGTCTATCTTGTTTGTGGCTTGAGATGACTTGGAGTACACTCCTGGAGTCTGTTAGAATAACCGTCTTCCTTGCAGTTGTTTTGGCTGATAAGAATCAGTTGCTGCATGAACAGCTCTTGTTTCAACTCTGAAATTTGTACAAGTCTCTCCAGCTGGTATGGAGTGAATTTCTATGTTGCCATTGGAGTGTTCAATGTAGCTTCCCCTTTTTTCGCTCACCGAGGCAGATCCATCTGTGTACATGTGTGTCCAAGAGTTACTAGGGTACTGTATCTTTAGCTTTTGTAAAACGTGGATTTTTTTTGCTCTGTTGCGGTCTCTCACTTTTCTTTGTTAACCCTGGAACCTCCAATTTCATTTTGGACCGGCCCTGGCTTCCGTGTCCAGGGATCAGGAATGAGTGTATATCGCACTTTTTAGTTTCAGCTTCAAGGATATCTGCGTGTTTTCCGTGGATTTCTCTGGCCAGATGGTTGGAGCTTTTCCTTAGTAGTCTGTTTTTTGTTCTTTCTTGAAACTTCTGGTGCAATTGCTTTCAGTAATATGATAGGGTGCTCTGAGGACAGGATCTCATTCATGATTATTCAATGTAGAAGATAATATATGGCTTAGAGAGACCAGTTTCAAGTGCATGCTAGCAAACTCATGTTTACTTACAGGGCTGTCATACTTCTGTTATTTCCATTGTCACTTCAATTTTTGAATTTACGCTTCAAATGCTTGACGTACTCTTTCACTTCATTTATACATGTCACTTCATTTATAGTTCTGACATTTCATTTTTCAGCTTATTATATCTGAGCTTTCTTTTGATTTCCGGGTTGAATGGTTTAGCTTTAAGTTTATGTTCAATAATGGCTTTCATAGAGCGTTGTTTTAGATTTTTGGGCAGTGCTTTTTATTCTCATTGTTCTTTGGGGTTGATATATTCTTCTCATGAAGAAACTAAGAATTTGAGATGTTTAGATCAGTGGTTCTTAAACTTTGAGGTCAGGGATGAGTTCAGCTCTTTAATCTGTTCAGCAGAACAGTTGTGAGGGATGCAAGCATAAATACTTATCTTTGCCATTCATTCAAGTGCCCAACTGGCCTATGTGATCATGAATTACCACAACTCTCTATCCTTTGTACTATTTAGCAGCGTACGAAGAAGAAGAAGTACTATTTAGCATTTCCGCTGTTGACCTTTTCCCAAACCATGATGTTAAACCGTCCAGCATCTTATCTCTGTCTCTCCTGACTACAATCTTGTCAGCAGTCTCAGAGTGCTCCAGCATGCCCCTTCTCATAACATGTCCTAAAAAGGGATTACCTTTCTCTGACATGTGTGATAAGTTGTCTCCGCTCATTGACCTCACTTAGAACATACTCATTAGCTTTCTTTCAATCCGTGAGATTTTTAACACACTTCTGTCAAACATTTCTGCCAGCTTCCGTGGTTCATCTTGATTGTTTGTTAATCGTCCATGACTTGCTGTCATATGACAGCACTGGCACTACATCTCTTTCTTACCTTCATCGATAAGAACCTGTTGTACAAATTCTTTCAATTTCTTCAATGTTTGTCATTCATACTTTATTTTTTGTAATATTTCTTACTTTATGCTGCATTTGATAGTTATAGACTATCTGTACCTTTTGGATAATCGTTTTATGCAGTGTGACTTTTCCTAGTCTTAGACTATCACTCAGTGCAACAGATAATTAGTTCAATTTTTCCTGTAAATAATTAGCCATTATGGCTTAATTTAACCAGAAAATAATAATGATCAATTATGGTTCAATTTAACCTGAGCATTCTGGTTTTCGAGTTATCGGCATCAGAAACCCACATCTCATGCCTTCACCTGTTAATAGACAGTCCTGCCATGAGGTCAAGATTTGTACTTGTGCTGACAGGAGGGAGCTACATAACCTGTGTTGGTGTTATCAGAAGTTAGGTATTTCACATGCTTTGGGGACATTTAGTTAGATTTGAAAACTCATCCTCAATTCCACTAGTGGCTATGATATTTGGGACAAGAATGAATGCAAATATTCCTGGAGGTGGCCCCAGTTAACTGAAGTGTAAGAACCACTGTTCTATTGGATTAAAACGTTTTTGTTTTGTTTGATCTCAGCATATTGAGTAAGAAATGGAGAAATTATAACGCAACATATATAGGTACGTGGTTGAGTGGTGATACACACAGAGGTCAGAATAAAGCACCTGCACCCTTCGAAGCATTCCGTAAAAGGTGAATAAAGAGAGTTGTCTATAGAGATAGCAGCATCATCATGTACAATGAATTGCTACAGAAAACACCCCTGTAAGAGCATAGGTGCTTTGAAACAGGCTTCCTGAAAGGGGACCATCTGGTGGTTGCCATATGCTTTGCATATAGATAAGATGAGACAAATGTAGATAAGCACCTGGTGTTACATAGGAGTAATGTATCCTATCAGTTTGTCTTGTGGGTGGCTCTTCTAACAACATATAACCATTTTGTGTATGTTTTATGTTGTTATATTGTGGTGCAAGAAGATGGCTACATTTCTTTATGAAACAAAAAATGTAGTACCCGAGGACTTGCATTTTCTTCCAATCTCAGAGAAAACTAGTTGTTTACTCCTTTGTTCCTGTCTCATATTTGTAGTATTGTTTTTAGACCTCTCTTTCAATGCTAGAAGGCTACTCCACGCTTAGCAATGCACTTTTATTAGGAAAACAGAAACATAACTTTCAGTCCAACTAAAAAAAAACAAGTCAAGGCCTTGTACAAAGAAGCACGTTATCCCAGACAGCATTGTCTGTTTATTGAATTCCTTTTACCATATTTTATACTAATATTTCAGCCCTGGTTTCTGTGCCAGTTGGAGTCAGCATTCAGCATAACAGCCGCTCTCAATTACTGTGAACTAATATATAAATCTGCAACCTTAGAGAAATAAGTCAATCAACACTGAAGGTCAAAAGGTTTAATAAGAACATATAGGTAATGGCTAAGTGACCACAGCCACACCAGGACAAAAATATAAATAGGTAATGCTCAGCTACCACACCAGGGCAAAAACCCTAAACTGACCAAAGACAGTAAAAAGAACAAATGAAAACGAACAAAGCACAATGAAATACGTCGAAGACATGATGTAAAAGTAGAGATTTAGACTTTAAGTATATGCCATATTTTGGAAGTGGCCAGGAACATGCAAGTCGTGGTATGCCAGTATCTTTTTTAAAACTGGCATACCACGACTTGCATGTTCCTGGCCACTTCCAAATATGGCTACTAAGTTAAATCTCTCATTTTACATCATGTCTTCGCGTTTTTCATTGTGCTTTGTTGTTTTCATTTGTTCTTTTTACCTGTCTTTGGTGTTTGGGTTTTTGCCCTAGTGCGGTAGCTGAGCCATTACCTATATATACTTTAAATCACTTTTGGCTTACCACAGAAGCCATTCTTACCTAGATCACGCCCAGACATCACAGAGCAGTTCTGTCCATTTCAGTTTTTTAAGCCATCAGTTTCGCAGTACCTAGATGGTCCAGTGTCTGTTCTTTGTTATGCTCATGTAGCCATATAATTTCATGTGATATTGCAAAAGAATGTCATCAGTCTATGGCATGGATACATACATATGTATATCCTAATGACAAATGACTTGAATAACAAACTTGTGCTGTGACAAGATGTTATATTTTTGCACATAATACACAAGTTTGGAGTCTTTATTTTTGTTATCTATCAAAACACAGATACAGGAGAGAAATCAAGTGATAATTGTCATATACAATTTTGTTCAAGTGATATTATAATCTTCACTAAAAAGTGATAGGGCATCATCATCACAATGTTAGCACTACAGAGACATTACAATTTATTTGGCATTGTTCATTCAGATGATGCAGACAGAGAGGAACTTGTGCCTTCTCGATGCTGCATGTTGTGTTTGTATTATTTTTTAGTTGCTTTATTGGTGATTCAGATTATGTGCCCAAATTAGCAGTTGGCACTGAATTGAGTTTTTTTGTGTGGATTCTAGGCTGAACTTAATGAATAACTTGTGTTTAACTTTATGTAAGATAAACCTTGAACCAGAGTTGTAGCACTCTATGAAGGATTGTAATAGACCTTGCAAAGTGGAGAGAGTTTGTCGCTTCCCTGAAGGGCATGATGATCACCAAGTTCTTCATTAGTCATCCTCCATGGATCCAAGAGGAAGAATATTGTTAATAACGGAAACAAAACTAAACCTATGCGTACTTGTTTATGTTGTTTAGCCTTCCGTACCATCGCAGCTTGGCAATAGCGTCATCATATTTCTTCATGTGAAACTCTATGTACAGTGGTTGTTTGTGTTTTTTATTTCTGCCACATCATCCTTATCCAAAATATGTGAACTTTTCTAATTCTGATCTGGTGTGACTCACCCATGAGCATCTTAGCTTTACCAAGGTCTAGCAACAATCTATCCAATATTGGGTGTTTGTTGAAGCAGACCATACCATACAATGTAACGTCAGTCTTCCATCATAGTACAGCAGTGTACATACTACTTGTTGCCTCTTCACTATCAGTAGCTTCACACATTAAGTAGTTTCATTTTGCTGTGTAAGAGATACATTTCAAGCTGTCATTTCTACTGCAGATTTGTAGCAAAATATCTAAAAGTCAATGGTCAGGGTTAGAGTCAATAATGTTTGGAAATAAATGGATGTTATATAACATTGTTTATGTACAGCTTTACATGGATGTCATGTGACATTTTTGTACACTTTTACATGGATGTCATATGATATTGTTGTAGGCCTTTACATGGATGTCATGTGACATTGTTTAGGTACACCTTAACATGGATGTCATGTGACATTGTTTAGGTACACCTTAACATGGATGTCATGTGACATTGTTTAGGTACACCTTAACATGGATGTCACATGACATTGTTGTAGACCTTTACATAGATGTAAAGTCTGTTAAATCCAAATTTCACTGATTTCTCTCTACCTCCTACCCAAGGCACTGTTGGTCCAGTGTGCAAATTGATTTTGATCAGATCACAGTCTCATAAGTGTTACACACTTGTAACTTTCAGAACAAATGAATGATAGAGGCCTGATGAATATCAGCTGAAACTCATATTTAACTAAGTACTTTGACATTAATAAAGTATTGCATCTGACATGACTGTTTTGTCAAACTGTAATATATGATTATTATTATTTTGTTAACAGTATGTGTTTGTTACATACGTTCTTTTCTTGTTTTATGTTAGAAAAACATATTCAGTTCTTTTGGAAAAAAATGTTGAAAATTATGTTTATATTAATGTTGTACATAGTTTGTATGTCATAATTTGAAGTTCAATTTTCTTTTCCATATTGCATGTACTGTTTACCATTACTGCCTAGGGATTTTTGTGTGTGTGTGCATGCGTGCGCTAAATGAGAAATGCCAGGACTAATCAGTAAATAACTTTACATGTGCTGACATTTCAGTTATGATGCCTGAAAGTGAACAGGAATTGCAAGAACTAGTGAACAATGTCGACGCTAGCCTAGTTTTTTGGTTTGAATATTAACAATCATAATTAGCAAGGTGGTTAAATAAGAAGCTCTACAAATAAGAATAAATAAGGTGATAAGAAGCTCTACAAATAACAATAAATAAGGTATCCTAGGAAAGTTTGTCCAATCTTGGACATACGATAACTGAAGAGAATAGTAATAACTAACGTTGTATTCAAGGATCTTGACATGCAAACAAATAACTCAACAATGAGGGTAGACACTTATGTATACTCATCATTACAGCGTTGCTTGAAAACATGGGCCATGAATAACCAATTGAAAGAGAGAGAGGGGCAGTACGTACTGAGGCCTTTGAAATGTGGATATATAGTAGAATGGGGTACTTCTTCTGCGTACGCAGTCAGACAGTAACCATTATTTTTTCGAAAAAAGCGGCGGTCATCCTGAGGCTGTCGCCACTGCCATAGAGCTTGTCTTGCAGTTCCACTGGTGATGGCCACATCTGCTCTCTCTGATCCTCGTATGTCGGGCAGTTCTGCAGCAGATGTTCAGAGGGCATTTTACCAGTACCGCACGGGCATTCGTCGGTACACCCTATCTTCAATTTGTTGAATAGGTGGTACCTCAGTCTGTTGTGGCCAGTGCGAAGTCTGAAGACAACGACCTGCTCTCTTCGGTTCAACTGGTAATAGGCATCGTTTTTGGTGTAACCAGTATGTTCGGTTTCCCATTTGGTCATGTATCTGGCTTTGATAAGCCGTTTTGACTCTTCGTACGTCATACTGGTATCTGTTTGTGGTAGTCTTGCACCTTCTTTTGCCAGTCTGTCTGCCTCCTCGTTGCCTTGGATGTTGCAGTGTGACGGAACCCACTGTACCACTACCCTTTTTGGTGCGGACTGCTGGCACAGTTTGCAGAGTGCTTAAGCTCAGTGTTTTTCTGGCTTTTTAGCGCTGTGACTACGGCGAGAGCATCTGTCAGCAGGACTATATGGCTCTCATTTTCACTGTGTGTCACCATTTCTTCCACTGCCGCCCTCAGTGCCTCTGCCTCCGCTCTGAAATTGCTTGTGTACTTACCAGTAGCGAATGACAGTGTTATTTTTCTGCCATTTGGTAGGTTCAGGAATGCTCCTGCCCCTCCGTTCTGTGTAGTGTTTGTTACAGAACCGTCGGTGTATGCATGGGTCCAGTCCATGCTTGGGTAGCTTTTCGTTATGAAGCTTAGGGTAGTATCTCTCCTTTCTTTTTCAGTCTGGCAGTTTTTGTTTGCAATACCTGGTATATTTTCTACCACCTCTGGAAATATATCCTGCCTCCAGGTAGGTTTTCGTACAGTAGTGATGGGTTTTGGTGTTGTTAGTGCGTTTATGGGATCTTCGTGCATCTTTGCTTTGGCTATTTCTGCAAAGTTTCTCCGCTTTAGTTTCCCATTTCCCAAATTGTTTAGTCTCTGGTGCATTGGATGGTCGGAATGGGGTACATCTCATTGGAAAAAAAAATGAGGTCCTTGATAAGTTAGGAGTTGAAAAGAGAGCAGAGAGCATTTAAAACAGTTTGTGCATAATTGCAGCAACAAAACTCTTTTAAGGGGAAACAAATTGTTGTGCAGCACCAATAGAAATATAAAATAACATATATATTACAGGTAACTTCTTCAAGCTGGCAAGTATGGACTTGAAGTGATGCAGTTGAACATAACATGAACACTTTTTAGGCATAACCAGACCTTAAAGTTTGAATGTTTGCACGAGACCGAATGGTACAATTGAACACACCACACGCAGCTTATTTTAGGGTCTGAACACACTACAAACAGCTGGTTTTAAGGCCTGACCACACCTGATAGTTGAGCACACCACACACAGCTGGTTTTAAGACCTGACCACACCTGATAGTTAAGCACACCACACGCAGCTTATTTTAGGGTCTGAACACACTACACACAGCTGGTTTTAAGGCCTGAGCACACCACACACAGCTGGTTTTAGGGTCTGAACACACTACACACAGCTGGTTTTAAGGCCTGACCACACCTGGTAGAGCACATCACACACAGCTAGTTTTAAAGGCTGACCACACACAGCTGGTTTTAAGGCCTGACCACATCTGGTAGTTGAACACACCACACACAGCTGGTTTTAAGGCCTGACCGCACCAGGTAGTTGAACACACCACACGCATCTGGTTTTAAGGCCTCACCTGGTAATTGAACATACCACACAACTGATTTTAAGGCTGGACCGCACCTAGTAATTGAACACACCATACACAGCTGGTTTTAAAACCTGACCACACACACGCAGCTGATTTAAGGCCTGATCACACCTGGCAAGTTCTGTTTGTATGCATGAGATGATGATTGACACTACCTCACTGAACTAACACTGGATGTCATCATTGATTTCCCCAGTTCCCATATGCTCTTACATCTACACTGTTTTTCAGTTTGCTTGTGGATATATTGTTTTGGTTTCATTTGTACTTTGAACATTGTATTAATTTCATGTGGTTATTCCTTTTTTTTTAAAAATCCTCTTTAAATTCTTGAATACCAGGATCATATTTTGCTGAGAGCAACCATTTTGTCCCTGTTTTGACTTTTCTAGTGAGTTCATCAGATTTTTTCTTTATTCTAACTGTTTTTAAATGATTTTTTCTTACTCTGCATGTGAGAACAGACTTTCTTTGTGAAATGTTTCAGTTCAAGAGTGATCTCCACATTGAAGATCAGCAGCAGTGGTATATTCTTCCTATCTGTTTGATATCTTTCTCATTAAGCAAGGTGTCTCCATTCTTCTTGTTAATGTCACATCATTGATCCAGCCTTGTAGTCTTTGAAAGATGCATGCATAGCTCTTGTGTTGCTCTTCTTTCCCTTGATTCTATGCATTATTTCTGCTGTTATTTTGCAGGTTCAGGTGTACTCCGCTATAACAGCGAGTTCATTGCAGGACCACTGTCAGACGATAGTAATTGTGCTATTAGCACAAAGCCCGAGCAGAAATATAGAGACCATGTGTTGCCCATGCAGTATGGTCCCTCTTTCGGTATGCCTTGTTTACTCTAAGGAAAAGGTGGTACCAATACATTTGGAACAAGGTAAGCTGCAGAATCAGCAGAGCAATGCTCTATCCGTTCACCTGTTAGGGCTTCGCTCCTAGACCAGTCGCCAACCAAGACTAAGGGCCTGGTCTGCCCTGCCACGCCACAACACTCGGCTGAGGTTGTCTTTCCTTGCTCTAGGATAAGGCATTGTATCCTCTTGCGTGTGCTCCTTTGCACATCATCGGTTGTCAGGTTTGGTAGACGCTGACCAACTTTCAGAGTTATCAGAAAACAGGTTGCACAGCCATATCTGACAAGATACGCCAGTATCTTATCTGCAAGGTTTCAGATGGTTTGAAATCAGTTATTCTTCTAGATTGAGCTGCCTTCCAATGCTTTCGAGCCCCATCTGCCTGAAACTACTGGTTTTAAGGTACCAGTGACTCGCCTTCCGCCCCTTCTCCTGTTAGTCAAGGCCAGGAGTTGGACTTTTGTTGTCAGAGGCTATATGAGACGCACGCAATGGGAGCATTTAGTTGGTGCTGAGAGTTCATCCTCAGCCCTACCCCCTGGCTATAACTACATTTAGAACCAATCACTAACATAGATCAAATGAAAATCTCTCCTTTCTAAACCCCCCCTTCCTCCTCCTCCCTATCAGTGCATAGACTATAATTTTTTAAGTGTGCAATAGTGTTAGACCTAAAGAAATTATATAAAAATCAAATGAGTTTCACTTTGTTTGCTTACATTCAAATATTTGTCTTTTGCTTATGGTGACTGACAAATTTAAATGTGAAAGTTATTTAAGGAAGTCTGAATGAGATTCAACATCTCCACCAAAGTTCTTTGGTGACAAAGGCCAAGAAGGAATACAATTTTGAATGCCATTTTCTTCTTTAAACTATTAATCCAAATATTCAGTAAACCATGTTATAACAAAATCTACAGTCAGCCAGTCTTTTTTGTTTGATTTGTAGTAGACAAGGAGGCTAGATTTGGTTAAATTCCTTGTGTCCAGAATTTTTGAAATCATAGACCTTACAATCACTAGCTGTATTAAACTTTAACAAGAGCCTTAGCATATCCTTTGAAGTGTGACATTGACTTTCCCTTAACAATGGAAGGTCCTATATGGCAATTTCATCAACATTTATTAAATAGCTGTCACTACTAGCCTGTGCTTAATCTAGTCGTTTTATTATATACAAAAATACAGTAGTAAGCATTCATTTAACAGCTAGCTATATGGTTTCAGTTGACATTTACAGCATTGGTAATCTGAGTTTCACTAACCTAAGAAAAAGAGCACCAGTATTGCAAAAGCTCTATAGATCAAAGTACACCTGTATCATATTGTTCAGTGGACTTTTTCTTACATTTCCACTTTCAGTGTTTACATTCTCTTCTGGGCTTTCTTGTAAGTGTATTGTTCCATGCTTTCTGACAGTAGGCTATCATTTTTATTTTTGACTTCCACAAGGTATTCTAATGTTTGGCTGCTTCAATCCTGATATCTGTTTTGGAATCCTGTGTATATTTTCTTTCTATATTTTTCAGTTCGATGGCTATTTACATCACTACATGATTGTGATAGGAATTTATATCTGGGGGATGAGAAGAACAAAATTTGACAGAACTTGCAAAAACCGATCATTATTTGTGTGTAGAACTAAAGCCACCTAAACTTGACAACAATAGCGGCAGACACATAGTCAGTGGACAAGCGGAACTCAAGAAGATGGCTCAGACTAGAAACGGTTGGAGAATATCTGTTGCAGCAATGGGATCCAGACAGATGATCATACAAAACCAATGAAACTACAGCTTCATCCTAAATTAACTAAAGAAATTAATCCTATCCCAATTTCTTGCTTGAGGCCTCTATTGAAGGCTAAATAAAATTCATTTATTTCCAAGATCATTGTAAAAAAACAAACTTGCAGTTTATTAATTACCATTGCTGGGATCTGCCAGATGGACATATAAGCCTGAGGAATAAAGATTGCTTGCCTCTGCAGTCACCATATAGTGTGCATACCAGGTTTTTATATTTCACCGATTAGAAAAAAACAACCCATATCTTGCCGGGATTTTGAACCCGTGTCCCCATTGGTCAGGAGCCTGTCATGCCACCAACTCCTCACTCTTGGTACTGGGTTTCAAGTTGAAACAAAAATTCCAAACTATATATTTGTTACATTTATTTTGCCATCTCATAGCATTTATACTTTTTACTGGTTATACGTATTAATGCATACTTTACATAGCCGGTGTTTGTTGACATTGTAAGACTAGGGTAACATTTGTATGGAGACAATATTGGTCACTTATACTGGAGACAAACTAGAGACATTATTTCCAGTGTTCATACCATACTGAAAAAACCAGACAAATCTTGTTTATATCAAGTAAAAGTAGTGTTTGAATTAAATCATTTCCAGATTAGTGGTTGTTCAGTCAATTTTTTTTTTTAGTGCTTATCAGAATTAGATTTCTCACATGGTGTACATTGTTCCATTTAGCAAACTAATATCATGTTTTAATTTCTTGTAGCAATTGACTTTTATAATAATATAAATCATGTTTTTATTTTACTAACTGCATTGAGAAAACAGCAATTTTGTGTTACAATTGTTGAAGATTAATTCAGTTTTAATTATTTGTTTGGTAGATGGATTTAAAATAACTGGAGAGAGAGAGAGAAATTCATATTACACAAAACAAGATGTGATTATTAAAAGCCCCTCTCATTTGGGCAAACCATTTATCAAAAAGTTTTGCTGTTTTTGTTTGTTGCTGCCCCCATTGCATAAACAATAAGTTTTATTCATCTTTTGCTGTATTTTTGCTGTTTCTATATTTACTATTGTAATTTTTCTTGTAATAACACCTCATGCAAATACTACAAATTCACATTTATTGGTATCTACAAATTATATGGCAAATAAAAAAATGTATAAATGGATCTGTAACTTCTTGTTTGACCTGGTTCATCCATTATATTTGTCAGATATTGTCATAGTTCATCATTACAAATAGACAAACCTGCATATATTAAATTATTTATCTAATGAAAGTCCTGTATGTGTTTCCAACATTTGCAAGGGAGATTTGATTGACTGATGGAGTCACATGAACATGACATCATCATTGGCTTGTGTATAGTCCAAACAAACCAAAAATATTTGTTAAACATGCCAGAGATGAGAGTAGACAAAAATAATTTTTCAATAATTGAGATCAGAATAAAGCTGCAGTTTGTTTAATATTTCCTGACTGTAAGCACCCACAAATGGCAATAGACCATAAACCGAGCTCATTTTTGTGGCGGTGATGTGTAGGCCAAGGAAGAGGAGACCTTTAATTGTTAAACTGCAACTGTTCTGTATTTTTAACCCCCAAAAATACATTGAGCAGTTCTGTGTTCACTTTAAGAACAGCCATCCTCCACTCAATGTAACATACACCAGAAATTTACAGACTGCAGAACTTTGAAATCAAACGAGGGTCTGGCGGATGAGAGGACAGATTAATTTTGTCAAACTATGGAAACGATGAGTATCCAACCTCCTTCACCATTTACTAAGGAAGATTGAGCACCTATAGGTATGCCTGGAATGCAGTGAAGTTGATTTTTTAAGAGCAAAACAACGTTTCTTCCATTTGGACGTCATTTCAGGTCTCTCCCGACTACATTGGCCTTTTTTTCCCCTTAGTCTAGAAACTTATTTACGTGACTTCATTTGTTTATTCCTCTTGTATCCCGGGATATAGAGGTTATCTGTTCTGTTTCATGTTAGTTATAGACCAGGATGGGCGTAGTTGACCTTAAACCTAACCATCCTTAGTCACCTCTTATGATATGCCTGTTACAGTTCTTTGTTCCCCTTTCAAATCATGGTAACTCGAGACTTCCCCTAAATAGTTGCCAGAGCAAACAGTAGAATCCTTCATTGCATGTTGTAAATAACTATACAGGATTGTGCATGGGGCTGGCAACCTCATGTAAAAGCCATTATGAAACCACACTGCAAAAGATTAGAAGCAGGCTAAAGGTTGGTTAAGGTCAGCCAAATGCAGTGTTGGACCAGCTGGTTAGGGTCAGCCAAATGCAGTGTTGGACCAGCTGGTTAGGGTCAGCCAAATGCAGTGTTGGACCAGCTGGTTAGGGTAAACAACATGCAGTGTTGGACCAGCTGGTTAGGGTCAGCCAAATGCAGTGTTGGACCAGCTGGTTAGGGTAAACAACATGCAGTGTTGGACCAGCTGGTTAGGGTTAGCCAAATGCAGTGTTAGACCAGCTGGTTAGGGTAAACAACATGCAGTGTTGGACCAGCTGGTTAGGGTAAACAACATGCAGTGTTGGACCAGCTGGTTAGGGTTAGCCAAATGCAGTGTTGGACCAGCTGGTTAGTGTCCGCCAAATGCAGTGTTGGACCAGCTGGTTAAGCCAAATGAAATGTTGAACCTATGTTTAACGAAATTGGACGACAGAAGAAAAAAAAAAGCGGACTCAATTCCTTTCTAGGGGTCGAAGGCGCAATGAATCAGCAGTCAGTGGCTCAGCGCTAGCTAGGTCAGCAAATCCGAGCTGATCAAGATCCTGTTCTGCCTCCAAGTGGCAACTCTGGAAGCAGACTGCACAGCCTGGCCGAGAGAATGATTGAAGACAAACCCAGTGCCACCCAAAAACGGCATGCTGAAACCAGATATGTTGAGTCGAATGGCAAATATTGCAGCCCCACTGTAAACTATGACAACAACACAAAATGTCTTTTTTAGGACAAAGAATGTTTTCATTATTAGTCAAATGTGTGTCTTATTTTGATGATGTATTTCACCTGCATGTGTTACAGGGGTGCATGAAAGTGAAACAATATCAACACAGCTAGAGGCAATTAAGTTCATTGGGCCAGCTAGTTTAAAGTTTTAGACATAAGAAAGGGAAAAGAAAACGGCTCCATTTCTTGTTAGAAGAGGGATGCCTCGTTATGAACAGACTGCGTTTCTGTATTCATTTTATAATACATAGGTTGTCAGTATAAAAGGCAGGGCCATCTCCATTAATATTATTCTGACCTGGGTGCCTCTTTATGAACAGACTGCGTTTCTGTATTCATTTTATAATACATAGGTTGTCAGTATAAAAGGCAGGGCCATCTCCATTAATATTATTCTGACCTGGGTGCCTCTACTAGCAGTCAATGCTGACACAGATCTTGATCATGTGTATAATTATGTTAATACACATTAAGTGATTAAGCAGACCAGAGTACATGGCAACCAATGAAATATGGAGATTATGAAATGTTTGCCACACTAGGTATCTATCTGGTTGGTGAACTTTTTAGAATATCCCATTTCGAGTTATAAAACTCTAATGGCAGCAGTTGCTGTTAATAGATAGGGTCGAGGCAGAACCTAGGTTTATATTTGACCTCTGAAAGAAAAGCAAAACTTATGTGTTTCTTCAGTCGAATCTGTCTTTTTGTTGTTCGTTACATATCAAATAGCTAGACTGAACATCTGCTGCAGAACTGCCCGACATACGAGGATCAGAGAGAGCAGATGTGGCCATTACCAGTGGAACTGCAAGACAAGCTCTATGGCAGTGGCGAGAGCCTCAGGATGACCGCCGCTTTTTTCGAAAAAATAATGGTTACTGTCTGACTGCGTACGAAGAAGAAGAAATAGCTAGACAAAGCTTTTCTTCCCCCTCTGGCTGGGAGCTTTCACTTTTTACCTTTTGCTGTGGTTAAGACCCAACCTATGACAAGATTACTGAAGTCCACCAATGGATAGGTGAGGGTGGACGCACACGAGCGGCTTTGAGACATGTTTGTCTTGTCCTACACTGCCCCATTTGTACCCTGTATTAATATATTGTCTCCAGACAGATATCCAAATAGTTTGGTCACCTACTCAACATTTGCTGTCCAATCTAAACTTCATGTGTGTAATATGCTCATTGGCTTTATTTTCTTCAATGTTTTCCCAAGTGTATGAAGCCTCCAGTAGTGTGTATATACCAGATAGGATAACTGTAAAAACATTTTTAAAAGCCTCACATGTTCTGCGTGGTACCATTTTTAATCAAACGTAAAACATTACAAGTGCTATAGATTATTATAGAAGAAGATATAAAACAAACTTGACTTCTCAACATTTGATACACTCCTTTTAACAAGAACAAACTATTTAAAAGGATTAAACATGCAAATAAATAAGGATACACAAAAGCACTAAAAGTAGAGATCTACAAAATATCAGATCTGTAACAGAAAATAGTTTCCTGACACAGACCTCTTGATTACAAGCTTGACGAGCGAGGTTCATAAATACTTTATGTACAATTATTGTTCCTTTCTTCTTGTCTATGTTTTGCTTTTTCAGCAACATAGGACTACTATGCTACCTGATCCAGTTACAGAAAGTCTCAAAAGGTCATCTTGTGCAGCTCTTTAGTAATTGAACATAACAACTAGCCCTATCCCTGTGCAATGAACCTCCATAGCCTCATTTTGCTTGTTATGTTGCTGTGGTCCATGTTCTTTGATTCCTGTATCAGGATCTAAGATTAACATGGTCCAGTTACCATTAGTGATATTTAAAGAATGCTCTTATGTAGAAAAATGCACATTAGTTGTGCCATGTTCTTGGATCATATTTGTGTAGCCAGTTGGATGGTAACCTCCCCTGAACATTTTTTGCCACTTTCTTCATATTCTGCAAGTGATCTTTGATACAAGGCACATAATGAAAATGAGTCTAAAGATTGATCATTTTGACTAGATGTTCTGATCCAAATAACATTATCTGTTACTGCTGTATGTATTTCATACACTCAACATCTCTCCTAATAATGTTTTTCCATCTTTCACAAACAACAGGAATGTACATTTATAAAATACATGATCATCTCCAATGATTATCCTTAAACAATGCACTGCTGGGTTACCAACTGTCAGCCACACCAAAGATCATGTTTCAGAATCTACCCTGAGAATCAGCTGTGTAAAGGTCACAAATGATGTCATACCAGGAATTTGAAGATGAGCTATCAGTTGTAACTAAATACTTCCATAGAATATTATGACAGGAAAGCCCAACTCCTGGCCTTGTCGAAGAAGCATTCTTGCTTCCAGATGGGTCAAGGTGTGTGGGATCATTTTTTACAGAAAGGTCAAGAGGTGCAGGTGGTCTCGAGATTAAGGTGTCCACCTCGGGTGCCGGAGGTTCGAATCATGGTGGAGACCAGGATTTTGTGGTAAAAGTTTCCGATATCAGGGTAGCGAGATCGGACTCCCATGTTCAGTGTCGATCACGTTTAAAAATCCCTTGGCAGTTAGAAATCGAAAAGAGTAGGCTTAATAGTCGCTGCTTGGACAAAATTCTAGTTAAAAATCTACCCAAAAATTATTTGTACCTTCTCCCAGGTGGTTTGTTAAGAGCAGCATATAGATGACGCCTAGCTGGCTGCAGGTCTACTTAGCTCTAAGTGTTTGAGTCTATTAAGCATATCGGTTAAACCACCCTCCAAGAAATTGGTTGTCTACAGAGTCTTTTATACCAGTATAAAGACAGTATCTTAACAGAATGGTTTAAGTGTGTGGGACTATTCTTACAAAAAGGTCGAGGGGTGTCCTGGACCGGTTCTTACTAACAGTACCAACTGTAAAGTGCTGTACAACACATATTACATTCAAAGTTAAGTGGTGAACAAGCTGCTCATAAATAATAGTTAAATACAAGAAGCAAGAATATGTCTGCATACAATGGGTTCTGTGACAACTGACACATAATCAATAAACAGAGCTTCAAACAATATACAAATCTTTACATGGTGGCAAAATGTTGAAAAAATTCTTGTGAAAAATAAGCTGCTGCCATTATAAATTATTATGGCACCAAAACAAAAGCGAAACCAAACAATTAAGCTTACGAATTTCTAGTCCAAGGGTCTCAAACTCTAACCAGTCAAAGGTCCAGATTGAATGGTCAGTGGGCCACATCACAGTAAATCGTTTTCTTCACCACAATTACCAAGGAGGTTACATCTCACAGTAGCATTAATTACCTGTTGGGAGCCGAAGACAGCACAAGTGAATGAGCTGACAGCAGTCAGCAATTCTTCTTCTTCGTTCGTTCTCAATCTCCCACTACCAAACCCTGAAAGGGTAAGTAGCAGAATGTAGTCCAGAGAACGGAATGCATTGTGTTATAGTTTACAGATTGGCTGCGATATTTGCACCTTTTGGTCCAACACATCCGACTTCAGCAAGCATTTTTTGAGTACCGGGTTAGCATTCCCTCTTTGATCCCTTCTCCTTAGCTAGTCTGCCCTGCTGCGGCCTGTTATCCTGGATCACCGCATGGAGGTGTAGAAGGGTCTTGGCAGCTATGGTTCGCTGGCCCTGACGCTAGCAGTCAGCTATGGGTCACTGACCACTGCAGCTCATGCGTTGCTCAGCATCTTGATCCCAGTCAGCAATTCATAACTGGTTGTTTGCACCAGGGTCAGCGAACCATAGCTGATCAAGACCCTATTCTACCTCCAAGTGACCACCCTGGAAACAGGCTGCACTAGTCTAGTCTGTCCTAGGAATAGAGATCACAGTGAGAAGGCAAACCTGGTACTCGAAAAAGCCAGCTGAAATTGAATGTGTTGGGCCGAAAGTTGCAGATATTGCAGCCTCACTGTAAACTACGACACAACGTACTTTTCAGGACGAATGCCGAAGGAGGAGGAAACTGACTGTACTTGTGCAGCATAACTGAGACAACAATGCTCAAAATGGGAAGGCGAACATGATCCCAAAAATGCAGCGCTGAAATTGGATATGTAGGGCCGAAAGTTGTAGATATTGCAGCCTCACTGTAAATTGCAACAACACAGTAACACAACGTTCTCTACATATTTCAGTTGCAAAAATTGAGATCTTTCGAATGCTTATCAAATGTCTTCCTGATTTTCTACCTTGTTATTTACCTCATCACCCGGTTCATAACCATGAAAAAGGTTGTTGAAGATAGTAGACATTCATGTTGGACGCTAGTTTGAATTGTATATGGGTCGGACAATTCTGCCATTGTGTGTTTACATTGAATTTATTCATTCACCAGGTTTCATCAATAGCGTAGTATTGTTTTTTAAATAATATTTTGTCTAGAAACCTGCTATGACTTCCCCCTTAGCCCTTTTAACAAAAAATAAAACATAACTGTCTGTTGTAAGAGTTTTTCACTTTTCTGAACATCTCTATTCTGTACTGTAAACATACTTTATTGATGTTTTCTCCTAAGTTAGACCGTGTTTCTGTTTTGTAAAAATGTAGATCAGTTCTTTTATAGTACATGCCACGTATACTTATCACCACTAAAATGCCAATTATGTCGAAGGCTGCATAAAATTGTTTCTCGGACCATAAATTTCAGACCCCTAATTTAGACATACAGTGAAAGAAAAGTGCAAGACTGACACAGAATGACGGATAAGAAAGATCTGGGATGAGCATGAAGAACTGGATAGACGAAACAGAGACCACTGAAAGTGCTAAAATGCTCAAAGGGTTAACGTAATGGAGCAGGATACAGGCAAAATGGCATCTCATGAGGAGGAGCATAGCATAATATTGCCAGTGTTAGCAGGGTCTGAAAAGAGAGTATGAATAGCAACACTGTAACCTACCAGGCATGTCATGAGGCGACTGAGTAGGGTTGGGCATGGAACTGGCTAGCCCATCCTGTTGAAACATTAAGCCTCAAAAACTTCAATAGATATGGACTGGTGTGTATTTGTTGAAGACCTATGTGACATTTTTAAAACACCTTTCAATGTGAATTATCTTCAATGAATATACGTGTTTCATTAATGTATTGGTTATAAAGTTGAATAATTCACTGTTGGATACACACAAAATTCACAATTTAAAAAAAATTAAAGCCTATGCAACTATAATCCCTCACATAAATGTTCATCCCTACATGTTAAATATCTGCATTCAATTGTGAACATTTTAGTATATAGTTAAGCATTTCAGAAAACTTTTACTGAAGATAAATGTGTGACTGAAGATAAATATGCGACTGAAGATAAACATGTGACTGAAGATAAATTTGTAATTGAAGATAAATATGTGACCGCGAAGATAAATATGTTACAACTAAGTGATGCTATACTGAGTGTTATGTCAGAAAAGTAGTGATTAAGCTAGCAAGCATAAATATAATACTATTGAAAAGAAAACTTGTCAATTATGAAATTGTACGGATACAAAATAATTTGCTTCACATAAATTTTCTAAACACCCTCAAGTATAAAAAAAAAGTAAGGAGCATGTCCTTTACAAAACATCACTTCTTACAACCGTCACCTATTTGGCTGTTATAAGTTTCTTGGTAAGTGTGCAATACAGTAGGTTGCCATTACTTTCCGTACGTGGAGGAGCGAAAATAATCAGTGTCTGCCAAACTTGACACGAGCGTGATTCAAACCGGGTGCGTTGGGATTGTGAAACAGGCGCTTCACCTCTATGCCACGCAGCCTTCTCCCCATAAGTGATGAAACATCTTCTTAAATGCTACATGCTTTCAACCATTCAACTGTACCTAGCAGTGGCTACAGTCAAAAGCTACCAGTGCTCTATGCAATCCGTTCGAACATGTCCCCCTAAAACTTAAGTGTTTTTCTTGTCCCATGCATCTTAGTTCCGCAATGAATATTTAGTTGGTATTAATGGCTAAAGAGACTGTACCCCATAAAACACTTATCATATACAAAATAATACCCCGCATTTATTTCTTCACAAACTCAGTGAGAATAAGCATCCAAGTTAGGCTAACAAAACTTCTTCAATTGAAGTTCAACTTGGAGAATAAGCATCCAAGTTAGGCTAACAAAACTTCTTCAATTGAAGGTCAACTGGGAGAATAAGCATCCAAGTTAGGCTAACAAAACTTCTTCAATTGAAGTTCAACTTGGAGAATAAGCATCCAAGTTAGGCTAACAAAACTTCTTCAAATGAAGTTCAACTGGGAGAATAAGCATCCAAGTTAGGCTAACAAAACTTCTTCAAATGAAGTTCAACTTGGAGAATAAGCATCCAAGTTAGGCTAACAAAACTTCTTCAAATGAAGTTCAACTGAGAGAATGAGCATCCAAGTTAGGCTAACAAAACTTCTTCAATTGAAGTTCAACTGGGAGAAGAGCCTTGTGTTTCTCCATAACCTTCAGGACTAGTGTTCTTCAAGTCATTATGGCTTTTCCAAAGTGACTATTCTGTTGTTAATTTTCCTCATGAAATAGCTAAGATGTTCGGAATCTAATCTTTGTTGCTGCCCATCTTCTTTGGCGTTCCTCCTGAAGAGGATGCTTGTGACATTTGCTAGGCTGTGATATATGTGCCTTTCGGTCTGACATATTCGATTTCAGAACTGTATTTTGGAGACTTGTTTGTCTTGCCTCTTCGATCCCTAATCTCTTAGCCAGACTGAATGGTTTCAGTCTGTTTCCAGGGCTGCCACTTTGAGGTGGAATAGGGTCTTGGTCAGTTATGGGTCACTAACTCAGATACAAACAGCCAGCTATGAGTCCCTAGCTGCTACCAGCTCAATCACTCTCTATCTATTCCATGTTTTGTTAGTGTCCCTGGCTGCTACCAGCTCAATCACTCCCTATCTATTCAATGTTTTGTTAGTCTCTAACCTTGCTCTTCTCAAAACATCTCCAAGAAAAATGGATTGTCAATCTCTAATGGCTTTTCATTTTCCATTTTGAAGACTTCTTGTTAATCCTAATTGCTCCCATCACAAGATATGATCTTCACTATAGTAATCCAATCTTGAGAAGGTTTTTAAAAATGTTCATTTGCCACATTCAGTTCATCCTCATTAAGTAGTCTCTCTCTTCTCTATTTGTCTTGCTGTATCAAGTAAATAGTTATATCTTTCTCATCAAACAAGATGTCTCTATTTCTTGGTCTTAATGCATCCTCCTCCCTGAGCCAGCCTTGCCGTGTTTAAAAGATACTTCTGCATGCAAAGCTCTTGTGTTGTGCTTTCTTCTCATGTCATCTATTATCTTGAATTTTGATTCTATCCACTCTTCTTTTGCATATCTGCACAATAGTACGTATCGCACCTATTTTTCTGAGTTATAAAATATTTTTTTCATTGTTAATTTTTCTTAACCTTTTTCAACTCGTAGTCGGCAAATTCAAAACCTCAAAATGGCTGCCCGTCACAACCAAAACCGATCTCTGAAACGTGTGTTTCATGATTTAGTTTGTGGAATTTAATTTTGTTATGGTTTCACATGATATGCAATTGACATTTAACTAAGATTATTTTGGGCAGGCCGACTTTTAGAGTGTGTTATGATCTTTCAAAGATGACACATATACCGCAACAAAAGTTATGCTGCAAGACCAAAGAAATGATTTAGTATTTGATCAGCCCAATCACACGCATCTAGATTACTAGTGAATATTCAACACGCAGCCGATTCAGACATTGACTGGGACGTGTAAAGAGAATATCGGCGAAACACAATAGAAAAAATGTTTCCTCTCCAATTACCACCTCCGCATTAATGCCATATAGCGCTTCATACTAATACTTTCATTTTTATTATAAACGCTTCATGTCATAGATAGTTTAACTACATGCCTTACACTGTTTAGATCTTCAGTTTAGCTAAATTTGTTCTATATTAATTCATTTTATTTTGAATAAAACGTACGTAATCCAGCATTTTGGTCCAGACGGAAGGACACAAAACAGCAACATTAGCCCGGCTAAAAAGATGTCTATAATTCATATTTGATTTTTCTTTTATAGGCAGTTTTATTTGTTGCTTGTATGATTTTTAGACAGCCTCACTTAGTACTTACATTCTTTCGTGGGCTCTCTTTTGTTGTTCCGTGGTTTCTGACAGTAGCCAATAATATTGTTCCGTGGTTTCTGACTGTAGCCAATCATATTGTTCTGTGGTTTCTGACAGTAGCCAATCATATTGTTCCGTGGTTTCTGACCGTAGCCAATCATATTTATTTGTGCTTACCACAAGATATTTCTGTTTAATGTCTTGCTGCTATACTGCCCATATATTTATTTAGGGATCCGTTTCACATATTCTTTCTATATTTTTCAGACTGGTGGCTTTTTTCAATCACTGCAGAATTGTGACATAAGTTTATGTCTGCATTTGGATAATTTCTTCTTTGTGAGATTATTATTATGATAAAGAGCAAATTCATAAATGATGCCACATTGGTAAAACCTTCCTCCACATAAATGATGTCACATTGATAAAACCTTTGTACACATAAATGATGTCACATTGGCAAAACCTTTGTTCACATAAATGATGTCACATTGGCAAAGGCTTTGTACACATAAATGATGCCACATTGGCAAAGTCTTTGTACACATGACATCACAATGACAAAACCCTTGTACACATAAATGTCACATTGGTAAAACCTTTGTTAACATAAATGATGCCACATTGGTAAAACCTTTGTGCACATAAATGATGTCCCACTGGTAAAATCCTTGTACACATGACATCACAATGACAAAACCGTTGTACACATACTGAATTCCTTCTAAAAACCTAATCCAAAGATAATAAAATGCATGAAGGAAAAAAAAAAATTTAAATTTTAAAAAATTGATCAAACAAGACTCAACAATGGCATGTTTTAACATTTTCTTTTCAAAAGCTTTCTCTGAAAACATGCATATTACTTTCTCATGGAAGTTGTTCAGTTGAAGAAAGATGCTTAGAACTTCAAGTTTCTGACTCCAGTTCTAGACTGTGTCTTGTCATCTGACCATGATTTGCACTTGGCTCGAAACTTGCGCAAATCCTCCGAGTGATTCTTATCAAACATAGTCTTATATTTTTTTGGTTCACAAAACCCCTGTCCAAGAAGATAAAAGAGTAAATGAAATGATTATCATTAACTGACAAGTTAGTTTTCATAATATTTCATTGCATGTTCTCTTGGGAAATTATTTTGAATTTCCCAAACTACAACTTATCGTTCTTCTTCTTTCGTCTGTCTGAAAATATATTGTCTATATCTGCAATGTTTTCTCTTGTATAAACTTCATTGTCTTTTGTAGTTCACATACAGGTCCATAAAGTTTCTCTTCCAGTGTTGTTTCTATGGGTCAGTGGGATTTTCTCTGTATTTCATATTCAGGGCAGTTCTGTAGCATGTACTCTGCAGTCGGAGGTGCCTGTCCGCATGTACACGCAGCTGAGTTGACAATCTTCATTTTTATGTGCATGTGATTGCGGAGTCGGTTGTGTCCTGTTCTAAGAAGCAACACAACAGTTTGTTCTTGTCTATTCATCTTATGGTAATCATCTTGTGTTACTGTTCATGGCTAGATTTGATCATCTTTATCTTCTGTTGGTATGTAACTGGCACATTTGGTTGCAGCTCCCTCCTTTGCCAGTCGGTCTGCTCTCTCATTTCCTGGTACTCCACAATGAGAAGGTATCCACTGCATGACAATCTTGCGCTGGTTGCTCAGTTCAGACAGTAGAGCCTGTAGATCTGGCAGTTTCCCGGACTTCAGTGCTTGGAGTGCTGATTTTGCATGTCAGAAATACTACAGGCTGTGGACCAACATTGGTGTTCAACAGTTTCTCAGTTGTCACCTTGATTGCCTGTATTTATACATCATATGTATGACAGAATTTCCTGGTTGGTACTCTTGACTGTATCCCTAATGTTGTTTGGATATTCTATGTACACTCCAACCCCTCCATGTTTTACTGCACTCTTTGCTTACCTATCTGTGTATACTCTGACCCAGAAAACTGAGTCACTACCCTATGTTGCAGACTGTTCTGTTCATCCTTGTCTAGTATTCCTTTCACTTTTGTTTGAATGCATAATGATAGTCCATGCTCCTCTCTCTAAGGAGTTTGTTCTGGTAGACTTTAGGGGGATGTCAGCTTTGCCTACAAAGTTGTTTGACTTGATACAGCTTATCCTAAATAACATTTGTCTGTAAACTGGTGCCCAAGGTTTGGGATACAAATATGCATAAAAACACTAATGAGAGGGTTCACAGAAAAGTTTCAGATCAGCTGATATACATCGCTGCAATGCCAATATTTTTATTTTTGTAAACAAAACATAAGTTTCCTCCATTGTTCATCTGGACTTCAATCTGCACTTTTTAACCCAAGCATCTGCTTTCTGTGAGGCCTTTTATTTTGGCGACCTCTATCTAGTCTTTGACTGGCACAAGACTTCCTGCAAAGCATCTGAAAGCGTAAAGTTTTTCTTCTCCGAGGTGAAGTACCATCTATGGCTTAATTTACACAGTGCCCCTTCTCTTGTTATCAGGATCAGTCGTGCTGCAAGAAGGCCTGGGGTTAGACTTTACCTGTCAGAGACTATATATATGTTGAGCGTGCCTTTAGAGCAATTAGAATTGTCCAGGAAAACACTCTAGAAGTAATGACATTCCTACTGAATAATGGTAAGTCAGCATAAAAGCCAAAAGGAAGCAGCCCCTCCATTGATGCAAATTATACAACAGACCAATTATCTGTTTGTCTGCACACTTAACTGCAAGTATATACAAAATAAGGACCCCTACACCCCAAGGTAGAAGAGGACCTACCTCTGACAGCACACTTCTCAAACATATTCTATTCAATTATGCCTTGCTGGTTATGAACCTAACTAAAGCAAATAAAAATCTTTCATTAATGTACATGTATGAGCACATATACATACATACATAAAAGGTAAGTCAGTAAGTAGGTCACATGCTGATATAGTATAGCTGAAAATGTAGCTGGTAGTTTCTGAAGGCGTCATTAGGTGGCAGCAGCAAACAGCCTATCTCCGCCATGGCCGGTCCTAAGCCCGGATGAGAAAGGAGGAAGGATGAGCGTGAGGCCAGCTACCCCACCTCGTCAAAAAACAATTGCTACAAAAATGACAACCAAAACAAACCAAAAGCCGTCCTTGAAGGGAAAGGTCCCCTCAGCAGGAAGAACTATGACTCGGCTCAGCCAAACCCGAAAGGAAGCTGGACTGCAGACTCTTTTGACAAGGAAGCCTTCCAGGCTAGGCACCTGGAAGGAATGTTCAAACCATGTGGGAGGAGGAGAAGACAGTGCAGATTGCAAAAGAGAGGGAGCAATATGGCATTATTATCCTTGGGCTGAGTGAAACTAGATAGACTCAGTCAGGAAAGGTGCTATTGGCAACAGGGAAGACTAATATATTCAGGACACGAGGAAGAGAAAACGTACCACACACAGAGGGAGTGGCCCTAATGCCCTCAGCGGAGGCCCAAAGTGTACTCATATAGTGGAGAGCGGCAGGATAACGACTGTTGATGGCTACAATTCGAACAAAGAATAAGAAAATTAAACTAAATATAATTTTGTGATATGCCCCAACAAATGAAAAAACAGTTAAAGAGGTTTTCTACAGCAACTAGTGGAGTAGACAGGGAGGAGTGACATTACCATAATAATGGGAGATTTCAACGCAAAAATAGGACATGACAATGTGGGATATGAGGAGATCATGAAGAGGGAGGGAATAGGAGTCCTAAACGAAAATGGAGAACGGTTTGCAGATTTTTGTGCAGGAAACAAATTAGTCATAGCAGGAAGTATGTTTGCTCACAGAGCCATTCATAAGACAACATGGGTATCCCCAGACCAGAAAGCAAAGAATCAGATTGACCGTATCTGCGTAAACTCCAAATTTAGACGATCATTATTAGATGTCAGGGTCTAATGGATAGCAGATGTTGCCTCAAACCACTTTTTACTGATTGCGAAGGTACAGCTGAAGTTAAGTATGAGCAGAACGATGCAAGTCAGCAGGCCACGGTACTGCGTACAATACCTGAAAGAAGATAAGAAAAACTAGTTCCGTATAACACTCTGGAATAAATATCAAGCACTGGAGTAGCTAGATGAATGGACCAGCATTGAGGATAAATAGGAACAAGTACAAAGTACATGGAAAACTGCATGCGAGGAAGTGCTAGGCACTAGAAACGGCTGCATAAAGAACGGATAATAGCAGAAACAATCAGTAAGATCGAGAAGTGGTGAAATAAGAAAATGGCGGCACTAAATAGTAAAATGAGAGCCGCAAAAAGCAGAGAACAGAAAGAGTATGTAGAGAGCAACAAGGAGGTTAACAAGAGTGTCAATGCGGACAAAAGACGTTACATTGATGGTCTAGATGAGGAAGCGGAAGAGGCTGCCGGAAAAGGAAATATGAAAGGTCTATTTGAGGCTATAAAGAAACTATCGAGAAAGTATCAACAACAAGGTAGACCAATCAAAAATAAATTGGGGAAAAGATAACTAACCTTGAAGAACAAAAGAAAAGATGGGTAGAATACTTTGACAGCACTGAAAAGACAGAAAAATACTGAACTTAATGATTTAAGAGCAGTACTCTGTCAACTATGCCAGCAGTCCGCACCAAAAAGAGTAGTGGTACAGTGGGTTCCATCCCACTGTAACATCCAAGGCAACGAGGAGGCAGACAGACTGGCAAAAGAAGGTGCAAGACTACCACAACCTGATACTAGTGTGACATACGAAGAGTCAAAAAAGGCTTATTAGAGCTAGATACATGACAAAATGGGAAACAGAACATACTGGCTACACAAAAAAACCATGCCTATTACCAGTTGAACAGAAGAGAGCAGGTCGTGGTCTTCAGACTTCGCACTGGCCACAATAGACTGAGGTACCACCTATTCAATAAATTGAAGATAGGTGGCACTGACGAATGCATGTGCGGTACTGGGAAAATGACCGCTGAACATCTGCTGCAAAACTGCCCGACACACGAGGATCAGAGAAAGCAGATGTGGCCATCACCAGTGGCAACACTAGACAAGCTGTATGGCAGTGTCGACAGCCTCAGGATGACCGCTGCTTTATTTGAAAAAATAAAGGTTGACATCTGACAGCGTACGAAGAAGAAGAATCAGAAGAAGAAGAATACTTTGAAGAGCTTTTGAACAGACCAGCACCAGACAACCCACCAGCAGAGAAGGACCTGTCGATCAACTGTGATAATCCAAGTAAATCAGAGATTGGAACGGCAATAGACTTTCTAAGGAATGGAAAAGCAGCAGGACCTGATGTGATACCACTCATAGCCATAAAAGCAGCAGGACCTGATGTGATACCACTCATAGCCATAAAAGCAGCAGGACCTGATGTGATACCACTCATAGCCATAAAAGCAGCAGGACCTGATGTGATACCACTCATAGCCATAAAAGCAGCAGGACCTGATGTGATACCACTCATAGCCATAAAAGCAGCAGGACCTGATGTGATACCACTCATAGCCATAAAAGCAGCAGGACCTGATGTGATACCACTCATAGCCATAAAAGCAGCAGGACCTGATGTGATACCACTCATAGCCATAAAAGCAGCAGGACCTGATGTGATACCACTCATAGCCATAAAAGCAGCAGGACCTGATGTGATACCACTCATAGCCATAAAAGCAGCAGGACCTGATGTGATACCACTTATAGCCATAAAAGCAGATGTTGAAACATCTACTAACATGCTCCACAACTTGATAGGCACCATCTGGAAACAAAAAACAAACCAAAAGATTAGAGAGATGGGCTACCTGGTGAAATTGCCTAAGAAGGGAGATTTACAGTATGCAAAAACCATAGAGGAGAAGGCATAGGCAGACCAAGGAATACATGGACACGAGATCTGGAGGCGGAAGTAAAGAAAACAGAAAAAGCTGGAAGGAAGTGGAAAAGATTGCACAGGACAGAGCTGCTTGGTTGATGGCCTATGGACCCCTGGGCGAAGAAGGCGAAAGAGAGAGCATACAGCTTTGCAATTACTATAGGCAGTTGACACATGCATCTGTCTAGCTCAGATTCAAAATGGGGGTTTTTTTGGGAGATAAAATGACTTTCTGCAAATGATATTCATAAGGAAATGTTTCCTGTTTACGGTGAAAAGTGTTTTTCGCATAAAGTGCTGCAAAACTGGGTCCAAAATTTACTCAAGGACACTAAAACATTGCTGATAAGTTGACGTGGTCGTCCTCTTCAGAATGCAACAAAAGCATCGGGTGGAGATGATTTGAGCTGACGAGCAACAATAGACAGTTTAGCAACTGCAATACGGTATTTGTATGGTTTAGTCTACAGTATAATATGTGATTTATTGAACTTCCGGAAAGTGCTAGCGATAGGTACCCAGACAACTGACTGACAAACACAAAATTAACTGAATGGGCCTGTGATTGCATTAAATAAGTGATGGGATGTCTATCAATGTTGATGAAAATGTGTTGAGAAATATGGGACAATTTAAGTACAATTATAAATGGTTTTCAAGTTTACATATAATGACATTTTTGTTAAATGACCAACTGTGGCCTATTTACTGACTTTCCCTGGTACATTCAATCATTTCATTTCATGTTGAGTAGAGCATAAAGCCATCACTACAGTTTGCCCCTTTACAGAAAAGATGTATCCAAACACTTTCAGTACCAGTTTTACTATCATGACACCTACATGATGTGCTTGTTAAACACCAAGCTTTCTTATTCCTTTTTTACAACATTTTTGGAAGGTACCAGTGGTCCTATTCATACATTGACTGAAGTAATTATAATTGTACATTATTTATGTCAACTTACAGAAAAGTGTTCAAAGAAGTTTTTGTAACCTCCTTCCAAAAGATAAATTTCCGGATAATGTAGGAAAGGGTAGTGCTCCTTGTTCGCTTCACGATCTTGTCTGCGAAGAAATCTATACCTGAAAGAGGTAGAACATAGTGACCTAAACTTGTTTATTAACACATATCATAAATCTATACCTAGAACATAGTGGCCTAAACTTGTTTATCAACACAGATTAGAAATCGATACCTAGAACAAATGACGTAAACTTGTTTATCAACACTGGTTAGAAATCTATACCTAGAACAAGTGAACTAAACGTGTTTATCAACACAGATTAGAAATCTATACCTAGAAAAAATTACCTTAACTTGTTTATCAACACAGATTAGAAATCTATACCTAGAAAAAATTACCTTAACTTGTTTATCAACACAGGTTAGAAATCTATACCTAGACCAAGTGAACTAAACGTGTTTATCAACACAGATTAGAAATCTATACCTAGAAAAAATTACCTTAACTTGTTTATCAACACAGATTAGAAATCTATACCTAGAAAAAATTACCTAAACTTGTTTATCAACAAAGATTAGAAATCTATAAGTAGAAAAAAATGACCTAAACTTGTTTATCAACACAGATTAGAAATCTATACCTAGAACAAGTGAACTAAACTTGTTTATCAACACAGATTAGAAATCTATACCTAGAACAAGTGAACTAAACTTGTTTATCAACACAGATTAGAAATCTATACCTAGAAAAAATTACCTAAACTTGTTTATCAACACAGATTAGAAATCTATACCTAGAACAAGTGAACTAAACTTGTTTATCAACACAGATTAGAAATCTATACCTAGAACAAGTGAACTAAACGTGTTTATCAACACAGATTAGAAATCTATACCCAGAACAAGTGAACTAAACTTGTTTATCAACACATTAGAAATCTATACCTAGAAAAAATTACCTAAACTTGTTTATCAACACAAATTAGAAATCTATACCTAGAACAAGTGAACTAAACGTGTTTATCAACACAGATTAGAAATCTATACCTAGAACAAGTGACCTAAACGTGTTTATCAACACAGATTAGAAATCTATACCTGAAAGAGATGGTTGTTGAATGCCCACAATGAGTAGGTTTACTCTTTTGTGAAAAGGACGTTAATTGGCGGGATGTCGTAGCTTTCCTCACACCCCAGGCATGCCGATGAAGGTGGACGGGTCCTCAAGGCGTTTGTGCTATGCTTGGCTTCATCTACGTGCCGCTCACTACTACGGGGATCATGTCAATCTCTCACCTTGTTAGCCAGGCTGCTATGAAAACAGCCCGTTTCCAGGGAGAGCTGCAAGGAAGCAGAGGAAGGGGTTTTGGCCAGTATATTTTGCCTGACCCTGACTAACATGTCTGATCAGTATGCTTTACTTGACCCTGACTAACATGTCTGATCAGTATGCTTTACTTGACCCTGACTAACATGTCTGATCAGTATGTTTTGCCTGACCAGTCTTCCTCCCCAAGTATGGTTGCTAACTCATCAAATCTCCTTTCAGAAAATATCAAGTATAGGAATGTAGGATGTCAGATCGGGATCAAGATGTTGATCAGCGCATAAGCTGCAGTGGTCAGCAACCCATAGCTGACTGCTAGCATCAGGGCCAGCGAACCATAGCTGCCAAGACCCTTCTACACCTCCACATGGTGATCCTGGATAACAGGCTGCAGTAGGGCAGACTGGCTAAGGAGAAGGGATCGAAGAGGGAATGCTAACCCGGTACTCAAAAAATACTTGCTGAAGTCGGATGTGTTGGACCGAAAGGTGCAAATACTGCAGCCAAGCTGTAAACTACAACACAACGCATTCCGTTCTCTGGACTACATTCTGCTACTTACCCTTCCAGGATTTGGTAGTGGGAGATTGAGAACGGAAGAAGAAGAAGAAGAATGTCAGATCATCTCTACATTCTAGAGTAGAAGAGAAGTGACTAAGTCAGAATATATACTTTAGAGTAGAAGAGAAATGATTAAACAAGAATGTTAGATCCCTTCAACCAATGAACGAAATGGAAGAGGCCATGAGAACATTAAAGAAAAGGAAATCTCCCGGAAAAGACGGGATAACAAACGAAATGCTGATGGGGCTGGGCCAAACAGCAAAAAGGAAACTGCTATCAGTCCTGAACCAAAGCTGGAAAAGGAGTATTGTACCCCAGGCATGGAAAGATGCAGTACTGGTACCAGTACCAAAGAAAGGAAAAGACAAAACAGATCCAAATGGATACAGGCCTATCAGCCTACTGAGCTGTGTCGGCAAACTGATGGAACAACGTATGATAAACACCAGACTGATGTGGCATCTGGAAGAAAAACGGATACTAATTCCACAGCAAGCAGGCTTTAGACAGCACAGATCCACTGAGGATCAGGTCATCCTCATAGTCCAGGAAATAGAGGATGCTTACCAGGAGAAAAAGCAAACAGTAGCGGTTTGGGTGGACCTGGAAAAGGCATTTGACAAAGTCTGGAAAGATGGACTTAAGAGTCAAGCTAAGAAGAAGTGATGTTTGTGGGAAAATGTACAAGTGGATCAACCACTACCTCAAAAACAGAACGGCCAGAGTCCAAGTACAAGGGCAGATGAGCAAAAAGGTGACACTTGAGCAGGGAGTACCCCAAGGGGGAGTACTGTCACCAACACTCTTCCTGGTGTATATAAATGACATTAAAGAGAATATACCAAGAAGAGTTCATAGCTCAATGTTTGCAGACGATCTGGCTATGTGGACCTCTGAAAAGAATCTCACCATAGCAAGAAATCGGATGCAGCAGGCCCTAACATCGCTGGAAGAGTGGGCGAACTCATGGCTGGTCAAAATAAACGAGGACAAAACCACATGTACGATATTCTCGCTATCAATCAAACCCCAAAACACCAAATTAAGTCTAAACGGCAAATACCTTCAGCCAAACGACAACCCAAATTATCTGGGAGTCACATTTGATCGGCGCATAACATGGAAAAGTCAGATCGAGAGAAACCGAATGAGAGCCAGACAAAGAATGGCAATCATGAAGAAATTTGCTGGCACAAGCTGGGGAGCAGACGAAAGCATACTAATGAAACTGTACACTGGAAGAGTGAGACCAGTTCTCGAGTATGGCATTGCGGCATGGACAACAGCAGCAAAGGCGAACTTTGATAAAGTTAGCAAACTCCAAAACCAAGCCATGAGAGTTATAACAGGAGGCATGAAGTCAACGCCAATTGTAGAACTTGAAAAGATTACAAAACTGCAATCCATGGCCGACAGAAGAGACTGCAGAGCCCAGCTGCAATCAGAGAAACTCAGAAGACTGACTGACCACCCAGCACACTAGAGACTAAGAAATTTCGGAAAAGGGAAGCTAAAGCGAAGAAACTTTGCAGAAATAGCCAAAGCAAAGATGCACGAAGACCCTATGAACGCACTAACCACACCAAAGCCCATCCCTACTGTACGAAAACCTACCTGGAGGCAGCATATATTTCCAGAGATGGTAGAAAATATACCAGGTATTAGAAACAAAAACTGCCAGTCTGAAGAAGAAAAAAGAGATACTACCCTGAGTTTCATTACGGAAAACTACCCAAGCATGGACTGGACCCATGCATACACCGACTGTTCCGTAACAAATACAACACAGAACGGAGGGGCAGGAGCATTCCTGAGCCTACCAAATGGCAGAAAAATAACACTGTCATTCGCTATTGGAAAATACACAAGCAATTTTAGAGCGGAGGCAGAGGCTCTGAGGGCGGCAGTGGAAGAAATGGTGACAGGTAAAAGGAATGAAAGCCACATAGTCCTGCTTACAGATGCACTGGCCGTAGTCACAGCACTGAAAAGCCAGAAAAATACTGAACTTAATGAATTAAGAGCAGTACTCTGTCAACTATGCCAGCAGGCCGCACCAAAAAGAGTAGTGGTGCAGTGGGTTCCATCTCACTGCAACATCCAAGGCAACGAGGAGGCAGACAGACTGGCAAAAGAAGGTGCAAAACTACCACAACCTGATACTAGTATGACATACGAAGATTCAAAACTTCTTATTAGAGCTAGATACATGACCAATTGGGAAACCGAACATACTGGCTACACCAAAAACGATGCCTATTACCAGCTGAACAGAAAAGAGCAGGTCGTGGTCTTCAGACTTCGCACTGGCCACAATAGACTCAGGTACCACCTATTCAACAAATCGAAGATAGGTGGCACCGACGAATGCCCGTGTGGTACCGGCAAAATGACCGCTGAGCATTTGCTGCAAAACTGCCCGACATACGAGGATCAGATGTGGCCATCACCAGTGGCAACACTAGACAAGCTCTATGGCAGTGTCGACAGCCTCAGGATGACGGCTGCTTTTTTCGAAAAAAATAATGGTTACTGTCTGAGTGCGTACGAAGAAGAAGAAGATCCCTTCAACACTTTAGAGTAGAAGAGAAATGATTAAACAAGAATGTTAGATCCCTACTACACTTGAGTAGAAGAAGAGTCAGATTGTTAGAGCATTATCTGAATAGAGTGAAACACAAATAACTGAGCGGAAAATCTAGAACAGTGGAACTCACCAGGATGGGAGTTAAAGGAAAAACTTAATACAGGAGAAATAACTGTTAATAATAACTCAGGTGGCTAAGAAGGAATCGTACTTCACATAACCAGTAAGGTATATTTCACTTAGATCTTAGAAGACCTGTACTTCTACCTAATTTTAGAGAAATCAATGATATAACAATGATACTATTAAGACCAACAATAAACTAGCAAATATATGCAAATACAAATCAGGTCCTATTTTTAAAATCTGAATGTTCAACACAAATGTCAAGTCAATCATGTGATATAGATGCTAGGAAATATTTTTTGTCAGAAAGTGGTGAATTGCCACGGGAAATAGTGGAGGCAGGGTCATTTAATGCATTCAAGAATAAATTGAATGTGCTTAGTCATTTTTAGATCAAGTGAAGTAAAAGATACTGGTTGTATACAGATTCTGCAGTCTTCTAAACCAGTATAAAGATGTTCAGTTCTGAAGTATGAGGACAACAACAACAATAATAATCAATATGTTACAAACATTCATTAATGTACGCCATCGGAAGGACTCAAATGGCTTGGCTTCGTTCGTTCTCAATCTCCCACTACCAAGCCCTGAAAAAGCTTAAGTAGCAGAATGTAGTCTAGAGAACGGAATGCATTGTATTGTAGTTTACAGCTTGACTGCGATATTTGCACCTTTCGGTCCAACACATCCGACTTCAGCAAGCATTTTTTGAGTACTGGGTTAGCATTCCCTCTTCGATCCCTTCTCCTTAGCCAGTCTGCCCTACTGCAGCCTGTTATCCAGGATCACCGCGTGAAGGTGTAGAAGGGTCTTGGCAGCTCTGTTTTGCTGCCCCTGACGCTAGCAGTCAGCTATGGGTCGCTGACCACTGCAGCTCATGCGCTGCTCAGCATCTTGATCCCGGACTCAAATAATATGGTAATATCACCAATGTACAGGATACAGCTTGACAAATATCATGGGGCAAACATATTGGACACATATTAGGTCACAGAAGCATGCTAATTATTAGGTTAACTATCCCAAAGTTTCACATCATTTCAACAAAGACAAAAACATGCATTCACTTCATCTTGAGACACAAACTGACAAACTCACAATCCTGGTCCTCTCTCTGAAGAAAATTCGCAATGAAAGACCAGAATGATTCTCTTGTTTGAGTCTTTTACAGTAACTGGTGATTTGATGTACTTTTCCATCACTTCCTTCTTTGTGTAAATGTTCACTGCATTCTGAAATGGCACAAGTTATGTATGTTAGGTTGGAAAAGTTCAAGGCCAATCACGCACTGTTAATCCTGCTATTAACATTCAGGTGTGTTCCTACGAGGCGTGTTCAAATGAAATTAGACCATACCGAAATAAGTGAACGATGATGTACAATGCGCATGATTATGTCACTTCTGCTGTAAACAGCACATACCAACCGTCAAGTTTGCAAAATTTCATTATTCTCCGACTCATAGTTTCCCCAGCAGACGTTGAAAACATGGGGGGTGTGATACGGAATCCGTCCAGAGTTGATCACTGAGCGGTGATTTGGTTTCTAACAGCTGAAGGATGCCAACTAGTTGACATTCATCGCAGAATCCAAGCAGTGCATGGTGATAATAGTGCGTCAAAGACAACAGTAAAGAACTGGACAACGATGTTTAACCTTTAGCACGCCACCTTTTTTTAATTGCAAACACTTGACCTAATTAATTTGTAACTTTTCTGTTTGTCAATAAATATTATTGTTTTTGTGTATAGAGACACAATTGAATAGCGAACATGTGGGTGTTATTGTTTTTGTTGTGTGTTTGTTAGTTTCTGAGATACAAAAAGATGAAGTTGAAAATTTATGAAAATCTTGGAAAATAATTTGGACTCGACCACTAGGCCTAGTCGCTCCAATAGAAAACCATGGACACCACAACAACGTATCGATACTGTGTTTACAATATCAACACAACTGTTAGTTTCCAATTTAAACATAGTTCTTTCATCTAAACAAACAAAATAAACAGATCTACTCGATAAAGATTGTTCCCAATAACCTACTTTACCATTCGCAAAAAGTCAGCTTGCTCTAAATGGCGTATACAAAATTAAAACTGTTCAAAAGCCATTTGTAATCTAACATACGATACTTTAACCGGCAAAATGTCGTGTATATATGGTGACGTATTCAGGATTTAAAAAATGGCGTCGGGAGTGGCTTCGTTCAACAACAAAAAATTTTTTTTTTAACACCGTTTTTGTAGGCAGAGTTGGTCCGCTAGGGTGTTAAAAGGGCGTGCTAAAGGTTAAAGAAGAACACGAGTTAACAAAAGATCTTTCAAGAACAGGTCTTACGTATATTGTTGAATCAGAAGATGCCATCGCCAAAATTTATGCAGCAATTCGGATGGACAGTCGCTGGAGCTTACGTTCACTAGCAGAGGAATATGCTGTGTCGGCAGTTCAAATGGTGGTTAGCAAGAAAATGAAGTATCAGTACCCATTGTGAACCACCATTTTAACTGTAGGCACAGCAAATTCATCTGCTAGTAAACATAAGCTCCTGCGACGGTCCACCCGAATTGCTGCATCAATTTTTGCGATGGCATCTTCTGATTCAACAATATGCGTATGACCTGGTCTCGGAAGAGCTTTTGTTAACTTGTATCTTTCTTTAAACATCGTTGTCCAGTTATTCACTGTTGTCTTTGACACACATTTGTCACCACACACTGCCTGCATTCTGCAATGAAGGTCAACTGGTCGACATCCTTCAGCTGTTAGAAACCGAATCACCGCTCGCTGATCAACTCTGGACGGATTCCGTATCACACCCGCCATGTTTTCAATGGTCTGCTGAGGAAAGTATGAGTTGGAGGATAATGAAATTTTGTAAATTTGACGGTTGATCTGTGCTTTTTACAACAGAAGTGATGTCTTCATGCGCATTGTACATTTGTTCACTTGTTGTAGTTTGGTCAGGTTTAATTTGAACACGCCTCGTATGTTGTCAACATCATCTCCTAAACAGGTAAACTGTTGCACTTTCTTGTGTTACTAGCTATTTTTCTTTATTTCACAAGTGCTGATTGTTCTTCCTTGGCCGTTGGTTAATATCCAGGTTTGACAATGTTAATCATCATCATCTTCTATCCACTTGTATCATTAGACGTCGTGGGGAGGTGTCGTTTTCTGTCATGTGCCAGCTTTGTCGCCGATGTTGTCATTCCGTGTCTCATTGACACCATCTATCCATCTTTTATGTGGTCTGCCTCTTGCTCTACAACCCTGATGTCTGGTATTGTAGATATGAGCAGCTTGTAGCTTTGGTTGCATTCTTGTCAGTTGTCCGAACCATTTTATTCTCTGCCTTTCTATGTCTTCCAAGGACGGTGTTGCACCCACCTTCTATCCTTCTTATCTGATTATTTAGTTTCATACTCTGTTCAGCCTTGTACCCCAACAACCTTTCTCAAACACCTCATTTCGCATACCATGATTTTTCTTTCTTGTGCCTTACTGAGAGTCCATGCCTGAGACTCGTAGCATAAAGTTGGTATAAAAATACTATTTATCAGATGTCTTTGTCTTCATTGGAATGTGTTTATGTCCTAGTAATGGTGAGAGCTGTTAGAAAACCTCATTAGCTTTCTGTTCTTGATTCCACTTCTCTATCTAGCCTTCCACCTTGTGTGAACATGCTGTCCAAGTATTTGAATTCACTGACTTGTTTAAGCTCTGTACTTTTTATCCGTATATGTTTAAGCTCTGTACTTTTTATCCGTATATTTAGTGTTTTCTCTATTCTGTCGATTTTCATTGCCTGAGTCTTTACTGTACTAATCCTCATATTATATCTATCGAATGGCAATGTCAAGGACAATTCAGATGTTCATCGGAATGAAAGAGACTCTGATCATCTGCAAAAAGGAGCTCGTTCATTGTGGTGGTTTCTGGTTTTGCTTCAGTTGTTATTTGATCCATGTATACAATGAACAAAAGTGGTGATAGTTCACATCCCTGTCTTAACTGCAAATCACTTAGTGAGTCCGCTTGGTGTTCTCACATTACTTTGGCTGTTTGTATACATTGCTATTATATTTTTTAATAATTGTCCAGGATCTCCAATAGCTTGTTTCTATCCACTCGGTCAAAAGCTTTCTCTGGTCTACGAAGACGATGTTCTGTTCCTGATTAAATTCAATAGTTTGTTCACAAATCTGTCTTAGAGTAAACAGGGCGTCTGTGCAACCTCTTCTAAAACCAAACTGTGTGCCACAAATGTCTTTCATCTATTGGTCCAGTACTGTTTTCAATGATGTTCGCGTACATTTGACTTATATGACAATGTTAATAATCTTTGATATTGCATTACTCAAAAATGTATTAAAATTGTTCCATTTGTATCATTCTGCATGTCCTGGTTTGTAACATGGTTTCCTTAAAACTTGAGGCAGCAAGCAAATAAAGGTAGGCAAGAATCATAAAGACTTGTTTGTGGCCGTAAACACAACAGTGAAAGAGCTGACCAAAGTCGGTGACTCATAGCGAACAAAGACTCTGTTTTGTCCCTTTCATTGGCGGCCATGGAAACAAGCTGCACTCATGTAGGCTGGCTAAGAGAATAAAGGTAGCATAAGGAAGACAAATTTGGTGCTAAAAATGTAATTCTGAAAACAGAACAATAGAAACTGAAATCATGAATGGGAGCTGGGGCACCATAAGAAGGGTTGTCGCAGACCAGGTGAAATGGAGGGAGTTTTCTCCTGCCCTTAAAGGCACCATCAGGCGTAATGATCACTTTGCCTGTCACTAAGTACCTAAGAAGAAGATAATATGAGGACAAGTACAAAATAATCTTAATATTTTTGTAGAACAAAACATGCTATTTGAAGGTTATACTTAACTGCGAGTCACTCTACCCTTCATTACCAGTGTATCTGGATTAGAGTGGTCACCCCTCCCCTTTATTACCAGGGTATCTGAATTTAAGTGAGTGTACTGTATATGGAAAGCAGAAAAAGAAACTATAGGAGGGGGTTTCATACACACTCACTTGTATGTGTCCTCCTTCATACTCGTATGGATAGCGACAGTCAATGATGTGGTACTTCCCAACAATATCACAAAACTCATCTGCTATCAGTTGACTCAGCTAGTTTAAAAGACAAGATATTAGTTCACTTAATTTACACCACAATTATGCACTCTACATAAAAGGTATTTTCATAAAATGCACAATAATTATGTACTCTATATAAAAAGTAGCTTTCATAAAATGCACCACAAGCACTTTACATAAAAGGTATTTTAATAAAATGCACAATAATTATGCAGTCTATCCAAAAGTTTCATAAGATGCACTACAATTATGCACTGTATACAAAAAATTTACTTTCATAAGAAAATATTTTGTAAATCAGAGAGTGGTAAATGCTTGGAATGCATTGCCACAGGAAATAGTGGTGGCAGGGACAATTAATGCATTCAAGAATAGATTGGATGCGCATAGATAATTTTAGATCAAGTGAATGTAAAAGAAACTGGTTGTATACAGATTCTGTATAGTCTTCTAAACCAGTATAAAGACGTTAATTAAGATGTACTACAACTATGCACTGTATGCAAAAAGTTACTTTCATAAGATGCACTACAATTATGCACTTTATTTAAAAAGAAACTTTAATAAAATGCACTACAATTATTCATTTTATATAAAAAGCTACTTTCCTAATGTTGAAATAGAAAATAAAATCTAGAAACCCTATTCCACGCTTTGAACAAATTTGTGCAGAAAGCAAAACGTTTTATCATTCCAATGTTCCTTTTACCATTTCAATGGCCCTGTTATTTCTTCAATGTTCTGTTTATCATTTCAATGGCCCTGTTATTTCTTCAATGGTCCTTTTACCATTTCAATGGTCCTGTTATTTCTTCAATGTTCTGTTTATCATTTCAATGGCCCTGTTATTTCTTCAATGGCCCTGTTATTTCTTCAATGTTCTGTTTATCATTTCAATGGTCATGTTATTTCTTCAATGTTCCTTTTACCATTTCAATGGTCCTGTTATTTCTTCAATGTTCTGTTTATCATTTCAATGGCCCTGTTATTTCTTCAATGTTCTGTTTATCATTTCAATGGCCCTGTTATTTCTTCAATGTTCTGTTTATCATTTCAATGGCCCTGTTATTTCTTCAATGTTCTGTTTATCATTTCAATGGCCCTGTTATTTCTTCAATGTTCTGTTTATCATTTCAATGGCCCTGTTATTTCTTCAATGGTCCTGTTATTTCTTCAATGTTCTGTTTATCATTTCAATGGCCCTGTTATTTCTTCAATGTTCTGTTTATCATTTCAATGGCCCTGTTATTTCTTCAATGTTCTGTTTATCATTTCAATGGCACTGTTATTTCTTCAATGTTCTGTTTATCATTTCAATGGCCCTGTTATTTCTTCAAAGTTCTGTTTATCATTTCAATGGCCCTGTTATTTCTTCAATGTTCTGTTTATCATTTCAATGGCCCTGTTATTTCTTCAATGTTCTGTTTATCATTTCAATGGCCCTGTTATTTCTTCAATGGTCCTGTTATTTCTTCAATGTTCTGTTTATCATTTCAATGGCCCTGTTATTTCTTCAATGTTCTGTTTATCATTTCAATGGTCCTGTTATTTCTTCAATGTTCTGTTTATCCTTTCAATGGCCCTGTTATTTCTTCAATGTTCTGTTTATCATTTCAATGGCCCTGTTATTTCTTCAATGTTCTGTTTATCATTTCAATGGCCCTGTTATTTCTTCAATGTTCTGTTTATCCTTTCAATGGCCCTGTTATTTCTTCAATGGCCCTGTTATTTCTTCAATGTTCTGTTTATCATTTCAATGGTCATGTTATTTCTTCAATGTTCCTTTTACCATTTCAATGGTCCTGTTATTTCTTCAATGTTCTGTTTATCATTTCAATGGCCCTGTTATTTCTTCAATGTTCTGTTTATCATTTCAATGGCCCTGTTATTTCTTCAATGTTCTGTTTATCATTTCAATGGCCCTGTTATTTCTTCAATGTTCTGTTTATCATTTCAATGGCCCTGTTATTTCTTCAATGTTCTGTTTATCATTTCAATGGCCCTGTTATTTCTTCAATGTTCTGTTTATCATTTCAATGGCCCTGTTATTTCTTCAATGTTCTGTTTATCATTTCAATGGCCCTGTTATTTCTTCAATGTTCCTTTTACCATTTCAATGGTCCTGTTATTTCTTCAATGTTCTGTTTATCATTTCAATGGCCCTGTTATTTCTTCAATGTTCTGTTTATCATTTCAATGGCCCTGTTATTTCTTCAATGTTCTGTTTATCATTTCAATGGCCCTGTTATTTCTTCAATGTTCTGTTTATCATTTCAATGGCCCTGTTATTTCTTCAATGTTCTGTTTATCATTTCAATGGCCCTGTTATTTCTTCAATGTTCTGTTTATCATTTCAATGGCCCTGTTATTTCTTCAATGTGTAACAGTTCCCGCCGGAGCAAGGGGAGTTTAGGATGCCTGAACATGTTAAAGCTTAAAGCTACCTGAATGCATGTCAAGGTCACTCACTGTCTCAGCAAAGGAGAACAGAGTTGGGTTAAGGAATGTGGACAGATAGAAACTGACCACTGGCCTTCCGATTTTGGTAGGGGGAGATTGATTGACAGACGAAATTGGCAACGGGGCTTGCTGCGAGAGAATGAGTGACAGGTGTGCAAAGTGTTTCGTTCCAATTGGAATTGAAGATGACCATACCTGAGATCGATTGGTCAAGCTCTGGCCTTGCTTGAGGATATATAACTCGAGACAAAGTTGAGCTCGGGAGGCTGGATGAGAGATGGAAAGTGAGGGGGAGAGAGAGTGAGGCTAGAGAGAGAGAGAGACTGAATGTAGATAGTGTGTTTAACTCACCGACTTTAGATAGAGAAGCGATTGATAGACGGTTGGACGAATGTTTAGTGATAGAACAGGATCGCTCAAATAGGTGTGTGAGTTTTGCATTAATGGATAATCTGAAAGTGTGTTTGTAAGCAAGGACACATTGTGAACGAGTTATGTCGAGATCGCCCGCCTGAGGGGATTTCAGTAAGGAAGAGTATTTGATAAGGTGTGTTGAAGACGCAGTTAAGGCGATGTGCGTGTGATGTAATTGCAAGGCAATAGAACTAGGTTTTTAGATCGTTGGGAATTCCATCAATAGCTAATGCTTACAATCCCCGTTTTAGTTGAATGTTTAGTTAAGATATGTATTATATTGTGTTTGTAATTTCTCTACTCATTGTATGATATGAGTATGATATAATAAATATGCCACCTGCTGTTTGATATGTCATTTACTGAGTATGGTCATGATGATGTGGATGAGTGTGAGAATGTTCTAAGTTAGATCACGGCCAAGTGAGAGGGTCTGCTACACGTTAATTTCTTCAATGTTCTGTTTATCATTTCAATGGCCCTGTTATTTCTTCAATGTTCTGTTTATCATTTCAATGGCCCTGTTATTTCTTCAAAGTTCTGTTTATCATTTCAATGGCCCTGTTATTTCTTCAATGTTCTGTTTATCATTTCAATGGCCCTGTTATTTCTTCAATGTTCTGTTTATCATTTCAATGGCCCTGTTATTTCTTCAATGGTCCTGTTATTTCTTCAATGTTCTGTTTATCATTTCAATGGCCCTGTTATTTCTTCAATGTTCTGTTTATCATTTCAATGGTCCTGTTATTTCTTCAATGTTCTGTTTATCCTTTCAATGGCCCTGTTATTTCTTCAATGTTCTGTTTATCATTTCAATGGCCCTGTTATTTCTTCAATGTTCTGTTTATCATTTCAATGGCCCTGTTATTTCTTCAATGTTCTGTTTATCATTTCAATGGCCCTGTTATTTCTTCAATGGCCCTGTTATTTCTTCAATGTTCTGTTTATCATTTCAATGGTCATGTTATTTCTTCAATGTTCCTTTTACCATTTCAATGGTCCTGTTATTTCTTCAATGTTCTGTTTATCATTTCAATGGCCCTGTTATTTCTTCAATGTTCTGTTTATCATTTCAATGGCCCTGTTATTTCTTCAATGTTCTGTTTATCATTTCAATGGCCCTGTTATTTCTTCAATGTTCTGTTTATCATTTCAATGGCCCTGTTATTTCTTCAATGTTCTGTTTATCATTTCAATGGCCCTGTTATTTCTTCAATGTTCTGTTTATCATTTCAATGGCCCTGTTATTTCTTCAATGTTCTGTTTATCATTTCAATGGCCCTGTTATTTCTTCAATGTGTAACAGTTCCCGCCGGAGCAAGGGGAGTTTAGGATGCCTGAACATGTTAAAGCTTAAAGCTACCTGAATGCATGTCAAGGTCACTCACTGTCTCAGCAAAGGAGAACAGAGTTGGGTTAAGGAATGTGGACAGATAGAAACTGACCACTGGCCTTCCGATTTTGGTAGGGGGAGATTGATTGACAGACGAAATTGGCAACGGGGCTTGCTGCGAGAGAATGAGTGACAGGTGTGCAAAGTGTTTCGTTCCAATTGGAATTGAAGATGACCATACCTGAGATCGATTGGTCAAGCTCTGGCCTTGCTTGAGGATATATAACTCGAGACAAAGTTGAGCTCGGGAGGCTGGATGAGAGATGGAAAGTGAGTGGGAGAGAGAGTGAGGCTAGAGAGAGAGAGAGACTGAATGTAGATAGTGTGTTTAACTCACCGACTTTAGATAGAGAAGCGATTGATAGACGGTTGGACGAATGTTTAGTGATAGAACAGGATCGCTCAAATAGGTGTGTGAGTTTTGCATTAATGGATAATCTGAAAGTGTGTTTGTAAGCAAGGACACATTGTGAACGAGTTATGTCGAGATCGCCCGCCTGAGGGGATTTCAGTAAGGAAGAGTATTTGATAAGGTGTGTTGAAGACGCAGTTAAGGCGATGTGCGTGTGATGTAATTGCAAGGCAATAGAACTAGGTTTTTAGATCGTTGGGAATTCCATCAATAGCTAATGCTTACAATCCCCGTTTTAGTTGAATGTTTAGTTAAGATATGTATTATATTGTGTTTGTAATTTCTCTACTCATTGTATGATATGAGTATGATATAATAAATATGCCACCTGCTGTTTGATATGTCATTTACTGAGTATGGTCATGATGATGTGGATGAGTGTGAGAATGTTCTAAGTTAGATCACGGCCAAGTGAGAGGGTCTGCTACACGTTAATTTCTTCAATGTTCTGTTTATCATTTCAATGGCCCTGTTATTTCTTCAATGTTCTGTTTATCATTTCAATGGCCCTGTTATTTCTTCAAAGTTCTGTTTATCATTTCAATGGCCCTGTTATTTCTTCAATGTTCTGTTTATCATTTCAATGGCCCTGTTATTTCTTCAATGTTCTGTTTATCATTTCAATGGCCCTGTTATTTCTTCAATGGTCCTGTTATTTCTTCAATGTTCTGTTTATCATTTCAATGGCCCTGTTATTTCTTCAATGTTCTGTTTATCATTTCAATGGTCCTGTTATTTCTTCAATGTTCTGTTTATCCTTTCAATGGCCCTGTTATTTCTTCAATGTTCTGTTTATCATTTCAATGGCCCTGTTATTTCTTCAATGTTCTGTTTATCATTTCAATGGCCCTGTTATTTCTTCAATGGTCCTGTTATTTCTTCAATGTTCTGTTTATCATTTCAATGGCCCTGTTATTTCTTCAATGTTCTGTTTATCATTTCAATGGTCCTGTTATTTCTTCAATGTTCTGTTTATCCTTTCAATGGCCCTGTTATTTCTTCAATGTTCTGTTTATCATTTCAATGGCCCTGTTATTTCTTCAATGTTCTGTTTATCATTTCAATGGCCCTGTTATTTCTTCAATGTTCTGTTTATCATTTCAATGGCCCTGTTATTTCTTCAATGTTCTGTTTATCATTTCAATGGCCCTGTTATTTCTTCAATGTTCTGTTTATCATTTCAATGGCCCTGTTATTTCTTCAATGTTCTGTTTATCATTTCAATGGCCCTGTTATTTCTTCAATGTGTAACAGTTCCCGCCGGAGCAAGGGGAGTTTAGGATGCCTGAACATGTTAAAGCTTAAAGCTACCTGAATGCATGTCAAGGTCACTCACTGTCTCAGCAAAGGAGAACAGAGTTGGGTTAAGGAATGTGGACAGATAGAAACTGACCACTGGCCTTCCGATTTTGGTAGGGGGAGATTGATTGACAGACGAAATTGGCAACGGGGCTTGCTGCGAGAGAATGAGTGACAGGTGTGCAAAGTGTTTCGTTCCAATTGGAATTGAAGATGACCATACCTGAGATCGATTGGTCAAGCTCTGGCCTTGCTTGAGGATATATAACTCGAGACAAAGTTGAGCTCGGGAGGCTGGATGAGATATGGAGAGTGAGGGGGAGAGAGAGTGAGGCTAGAGAGAGAGAGAGACTGAATGTAGATAGTGTGTTTAACTCACCGACTTTAGATAGAGAAGCGATTGATAGACGGTTGGACGAATGTTTAGTGATAGAACAGGATCGCTCAAATAGGTGTGTGAGTTTTGCATTAATGGATAATCTGAAAGTGTGTTTGTAAGCAAGGACACATTGTGAACGAGTTATGTCGGGATCGCCCGCCTGAGGGGATTTCAGTAAGGAAGAGTATTTGATAAGGTGTGTTGAAGACGCAGTTAAGACGATGTGCGTGTGATGTAATTGCAAGGCAATAGAACTAGGTTTTTAGATCGTTGGGAATTCCATCAATAGCTAATGCTTACAATCCCCGTTTTAGTTGAATGTTTAGTTAAGATATGTATTATATTGTGTTTGTAATTTCTCTACTCATTGTATGATATGAGTATGATATAATAAATATGCCACCTGCTGTTTGATATGTCATTTACTGAGTATGGTCATGATGATGTGGATGAGTGTGAGAATGTTCTAAGTTAGATCACGGCCAAGTGAGAGGGTCTGCTACACGTTAATTTCTTCAATGTTCTGTTTATCATTTCAATGGCCCTGTTATTTCTTCAATGTTCTGTTTATCATTTCAATGGCCCTGTTATTTCTTCAATGTTCTGTTTATCATTTCAATGGCCCTGTTATTTCTTCAATGTTCTGTTTATCATTTCAATGGCCCTGTTATTTCTTCAATGTTCTGTTTATCATTTCAATGGCCCTGTTATTTCTTCAATGGTCCTGTTATTTCTTCAATGTTCTGTTTATCATTTCAATGGCCCTGTTATTTCTTCAATGTTCTGTTTATCATTTCAATGGTCCTGTTATTTCTTCAATGTTCTGTTTATCCTTTCAATGGCCCTGTTATTTCTTCAATGTTCTGTTTATCATTTCAATGGCCCTGTTATTTCTTCAATGTTCTGTTTATCATTTCAATGGCCCTGTTATTTCTTCAATGTTCTGTTTATCATTTCAATGGCCCTGTTATTTCTTCAATGGCCCTGTTATTTCTTCAATGTTCTGTTTATCATTTCAATGGCCCTGTTATTTCTTCAATGTTCTGTTTATCATTTCAATGGCCCTGTTATTTCTTCAATGTTCTGTTTATCATTTCAATGGCCCTGTTATTTCTTCAATGTTCTGTTTATCATTTCAATGGCCCTGTTATTTCTTCAATGGTCCTGTTATTTCTTCAATGTTCTGTTTATCATTTCAATGGCCCTGTTATTTCTTCAATGTTCTGTTTATCATTTCAATGGTCCTGTTATTTCTTCAATGTTCTGTTTATCCTTTCAATGGCCCTGTTATTTCTTCAATGTTCTGTTTATCATTTCAATGGCCCTGTTATTTCTTCAATGTTCTGTTTATCATTTCAATGGCCCTGTTATTTCTTCAATGTTCTGTTTATCATTTCAATGGCCCTGTTATTTCTTCAATGTTCTGTTTATCATTTCAATGGCCCTGTTATTTCTTCAATGTTCTGTTTATCATTTCAATGGCCCTGTTATTTCTTCAATGTTCTGTTTATCATTTCAATGGCCCTGTTATTTCTTCAATGTTCTGTTTATCATTTCAATGGCCCTGTTATTTCTTCAATGTTCTGTTTATCATTTCAATGGCCCTGTTATTTCTTCAATGTTCTGTTTATCATTTCAATGGCCCTGTTATTTCTTCAATGTTCTGTTTATCATTTCAATGGCCCTGTTATTTCTTCAATGTTCTGTTTATCCTTTCAATGACCCTGTTATTTCTTCAATGTTCTGTTTATCATTTCAATGGCCCTGTTATTTCTTCAATGTTCTGTTTATCATTTCAATGGCCCTGTTATTTCTTCAATGTTCGGTTTATCATTTCAATGGCCCTGTTATTTCTTCAATGGTCCTGTTATTTCTTCAATGTTCTGTTTATCATTTCAATGGCCCTGTTATTTCTTCAATGTTCTGTTTATCATTTCAATGGCCCTGTTATTTCTTCAATGGTCCTGTTATTTCTTCAATGTTCTGTTTATCATTTCAATGGCCCTGTTATTTCTTCAATGTTCTGTTTATCATTTCAATGGTCCTGTTATTTCTTCAATGTTCTGTTTATCCTTTCAATGGCCCTGTTATTTCTTCAATGTTCTGTTTATCATTTCAATGGCCCTGTTATTTCTTCAATGTTCTGTTTATCATTTCAATGGCCCTGTTATTTCTTCAATGTTCTGTTTATCATTTCAATGGCCCTGTTATTTCTTCAATGTTCTGTTTATCATTTCAATGGCCCTGTTATTTCTTCAATGTTCTGTTTATCATTTCAATGGCCCTGTTATTTCTTCAATGTTCTGTTTATCATTTCAATGGCCCTGTTATTTCTTCAATGTTCTGTTTATCATTTCAATGGCCCTGTTATTTCTTCAATGTTCTGTTTATCATTTCAATGGCCCTGTTATTTCTTCAATGTTCTGTTTATCATTTCAATGGCCCTGTTATTTCTTCAATGTTCTGTTTATCATTTCAATGGCCCTGTTATTTCTTCAATGTTCTGTTTATCATTTCAATGGCCCTGTTATTTCTTCAATGTTCTGTTTATCCTTTCAATGGCCCTGTTATTTCTTCAATGTTCTGTTTATCATTTCAATGGCCCTGTTATTTCTTCAATGTTCTGTTTATCATTTCAATGGCCCTGTTATTTCTTCAATGTTCTGTTTATCATTTCAATGGCCCTGTTATTTCTTCAATGGTCCTGTTATTTCTTCAATGTTCTGTTTATCATTTCAATGGCCCTGTTATTTCTTCAATGGTCCTGTTATTTCTTCAATGTTTAGTTAATTATTTCAATATTCATAGTTTATCTCAATTACAAGTTTCTCTTTGAAAATCAACCAGGGCCTGATTACAACAATTCATTTGTCCGTCTGTTTCATGTTCGAGTTTGGTCTGGCTCCAACACTGATTTAGTGTATGTTTTCTTTTCCTATTTGGATTAATTTCAAGTTCAAGTGCCATCTCCACATCGAAGTTCAGCTGCAATGGATCTCCAGTGTACTCTCTTGTCGTAATGGTACGATCTGACAGGCTTTTTCCAGTCCATCTCTTGATGTTATCCATCCACTTATAACGACTGCCTCTTGAACGACTGCCTTCCACAGTACCATGTAGTATGGTTTTAAACAAGGTATGTCTTGTTATATTCATTTAGACTTTTATTGATTGCAGCTGCTAATGCAGGAAGATTCATAGGCAGTTCAAGGTCGTTGCTTAATCCGAGACCTATTGTTCTCTTTTCCTGTCAAAGGTGTCTCCACTAAAGCTCTACACCTGAGGTCCTAATATAGACGGTTGATGTTAAATGTTTGTCTTTTGTAGAACTTACATAAATAAACATGAGTGTAGTCAATAAGAACAAACAAACAGAGAGAGACATACTGTTTCTGCTGATATTGACTTGAGGTCTTGATGTCTTCCACTGACTGTCGGCAAACAGTAGGTCTGATGACAGACATTGGAATTATACAATAAACTTGAATAAGCCAATCTGACCTCTAATTTCTCAACATTGACTCAAAGTCTGGTTGCTATATTACTGATCTTAACTAAATGTCACCACACTACAGTGTAAATGGATAACTGGTCTTCTTAGAGAAGACAAGGCGGCAACAGGTCATCACCTCACAAAAGCTGAGATATTCTACAATGAGTTTTCAGCCCTTCATTCCCAACTGCAGGATCTATTTTGAGACCTTACATTCAGATAATTTATGAACCATTTTCACATTCATTAAATTATCATGATAGAAAGGAAGCAAAGAGTTACATCAGAATCAGGTGAAACATACTTAGCAAGATCCCACCTCATGCCCTCTGTACTCCTGGAAGCTGGCTGTGTCACAACAGTCTGGTCAATGATGTAAGGATCAATAATGTGATCCCCATAATGGTTGAGCTTACCGAAGAGCCTCACATTACGTTACAGCAAGAAAAGCACAGGAACATTTTCTCAAGTAAGAAGAGCCAATGTAACCCACTACTAAAGAAACATCATCAAAGTTGCAATTAACTCGGTACAAGTTGCTTCCAACAACAACCACCATGTAAGAAAAGATGATAACCCTGGAGCACTAATTCTTTGTGTCTAACTACAGCAGAAGCAGTAATACAAACTCACATAACAGGACATTCGTCCTAGTTTATGCAAGATAATGAATGAGACTGTCTCATCCCATGCACTTCTCTGCAACACAAAATTTTCTGTGAGCTTTTTGGTTGAGGTAGTCAAATATTAGCACATATAGGGATCCAGATGCTGAGCAGCACGTGAGCTACAGCAGTCAGCGATACATAGTTGACTGCTAGCATTAGATCAGGACCAGCGAACCAGAACTGCCAAGACCCTTCTACATCTCCACGCTGTGATCCTGGATAACAGGCTGCAACAGAGCAGTCTGTCTAACGAGAAGGGTTCGAAGAGGGAAGGCTAACCCAGTACTCAAAAAATGCCTGCTGCCGAAGATGGATGTACATAAAAGTGCAAATATCGCAGTCAAGCTGTAAACAAGCGACACAACGCATTCCCTTCTTTGGACTACATCCTGCTATGAGCAGTCATGTTCAGCAGTAGCGCGAGATTGATAACGAACACAGAAGAAGAAGCACATATAATCACATAAAAAACAAACTTGCAAATAGGCCACAAATTAACAAAATGATATACAACTTTCAGACCCAAAGCTTAAATACAAAAAAACACTAAACCAAATAACAAGAGACAGCTGGAAAAACAAAACAGAAAGCCTCAATTTAGATATAGAAGGGAACAAACTATGGAAGTTAGTCAGAGCCATGAATGACGAAACTCCATCAAACAAACAAATTACCATCAAGCAGGGCGACAACATGCTCACTGGAAAAAAAGCAGCAAACGCCTTTATAGAACATTATGCCAGAGCAAACCACATTAATGTCCCTACAGATAGGCATACATAAATTAGTGAAGAACAAAAAGAGCCACGACAACATCAATATGGCACCAGAGGTGCACATGATGGCAAAACTAACAATGAATGAAATGGAAGAGGCGATGAGAACTTTAAAGAAAAAGAAATCGCCCGGAAAAGATGGGGGTAACAAACGAAATACTGATGGGGCTGGGCCAAACAGCAAAGAGAAAGTTACTATCAGTCCTGAACCAAAGCTGGAAAAGGGGAATTGTACCGCAGGCATGGAAAGATGCTGTAATTATACCAGTACCAAAGAAAGAAAAGGATAGAGCAGATCCAAATGGATACAGGCCTATCAGTCTACTGAGCTGTGTAGGAAAACTGATGGAGCGTATGATAAACACCAGACTGATGTGGCATCTGGAAGAAAAACACATACTAATTCTACAGCAAACAGGCTTTAGACAGCACAGATCCACTGAGGACCAGATCACTCTCATAGCCCAGGAAATAGAGGATGCTTACCAGGAGAAAAAGCAAACAGTAGCGGTTTGGGTGGATTTAGAGAAGGCATTTGACAAGGTGTGGAAAGAGGCACTTAAAGTCAAGCTACGAAGAAGTGAAGTTTGTGGGTAAACGTACAGATGGATCAGCCACTACCTCGAAAACAGAACAGCCAGAGTTCAAGTACAAGGGCAGATGAGCAAAAAGGTGACACTTGAGCAGGGAGCACCCCAAGGGGGAGTACTGTCACCCACACTTTTCCTGGTGTATATAAACAACATCACAGAGAATATACCAAGAAGAGTCCACAGCTCCATGTTTGCAGACGATCTGGCTATGTGGACCTCTGAAAAAAATCTCACCATAGCAAGAAATCGGATGCAGCAGGCCCTAACATCGCTGGAGGAGTGGGCGAACTCATGGCTGGTCAAAATAAATGAGGAAAAAACAACATGTACGATATTCTCGCTTTCAAACAAACCCCAGAACACTAAAATAAGTCTTAACGGCAAATATCTGTGGCCAAACGATAACCTAAACTACCTGGGAGTCCCATTTGATCAGCTCATGACATGGAAAAGTCAGGCCGAGAGAAACCGAATGAGAGCCAGACAAAGAAAGGCAATCATGAGGAAACTTGCTGGCACAAGCTGTATACTAAAGAAACTGTACACTGGAAGAGTGAGACCAGTTCCCGAGTATGGCATTGCGGCATGGACAACAGCAGCAAAGGCGAACTTTGACAAAATTAGCAAACTTCAAAACCAAGCCATGAGAGGCATGAAGTCAACGCCAATTGTAGAACTTAAAAAGATTACAAATCTGCAATCCATGACCGACAGAAGAGACTGCAGAGCCCAGCAGCAAGCAGAAAAACTCAGAAGACTGACAGACCATTAAATGCAACAGATACTAAATAGATTTGGAAATGGGAAACTAAGGCGGAGAAACTTTGCAGAAATAGCCAAAGCAAAGATGAACAAAGACCCTATAAACACATTAACAACACCAAAGCCCATCCCTACTGTATGCAAACCTACCTGGAAGTAGCATATATTACCGGTGGTGGTAGAAAATATACCAGGTATTGGAAACAAAAACTGCCAGACTGAAAAAGAAAGAATAGACGTAACCCTGAGGTACATAACGAAAAACTACCCAAGCATGGATTGGACCCATGCATACACCGACGGTTCTGTAACAAACACAACACAGAATGGAGGGGCAGGGGTATTCCTGAGCCTACCAAATGGTAGAAAAATAACACTGTCAGTGGCAACTGGAAAATACTCAAGCAATTTCAGAGCGGAGGCAGAGGCACTGAGGGCTGCAGCAGAAACAATGCTGACAGACAAAAGAAATGAAAGCCAGATAGTCCTGTTTACAGATGCCCTGGCCGTAGTCACAGCACTAAAAAGCCAGAAAAATACTGAACTATGCCAGCAGACCGCACCAAAAAGAGTAGTGGTACAGATGGTTCCATCCCATTGTAACATCCAAGGCAACGAGGAGGCAGACAGACTGGAAAAAGAAGGTTCAAGACTACCACAACCAGATTCTAGTATGACCTACGAAGAGTCCAAAAGGCTTATTAGAGCCAGATACATGGCCAAATGGGAAACAGAACATACTGGCTACGCGAAAAATGATGCCTGTTACCAATTGAACAGAAGAGAGCAGGCAGTGGTCTTCAGACTCCGCACAGGCCACAACAGACTGAGGTACCACCTATTCAATAAAGTGAAGATAGGTGGCACTGACGAATGCAGTTGTGGTACCGGAAAAATGACCGCTGAACATCTGCTGCAAAACTGCCCGACATACGAGGACCAGAGAAAGCACATGTGGCCGTCACCAGTGGCAACACTAGACAAACTCTATGGCAGTGTCGACAGCCTCAGGATGACCGCTGCTTTTTTCGAAAAAATACAGGTTGACGTCTGACAGCGTATGAAGAAGAAGAAGAAGACCCAAAGCTTAAATAACATTTACAGTGCAAATTCTTCTATTACTTTCTTTTGTGATTTGTCCTACCTTTGAACAGTCTCCAATTAGGTCAGGCTCTGAGTACATGCGAGAAATGGCTGATTTGATCATAGCCTCCGTTTCAGAGTGACACCTGTGCAGGTAGCGTGCACCCAACATCTAATGGTAGAAACATAGCACTATTTATATCCTACATTATTTGTCAGCAAAGCAAATACTATTTACATGTTGAGTTTCTTCATCAACAAAATATAACACAGATTTGTAGTATATGATAACCCTTTGAGTGGATACACAATAACCTCTCATGTCGATACTAAACATCGTCGTGCTGGTTTAGAAGACTCGGCAGTGTCTGTATACAACCAGTTTCTTGGAGGGTGGTTAACCGATGTGCGAGTTCAACTTAACCCATTCAATCCCAGTTGATCAGAAAAACTCACAACTGAATTTCCAGTGCAAGGGGAATAACTCCGCACAAATTAGACGTGCTTGCTCAATAACATTAATAACAAATACAATTTTAAATTTATTTGTGAGATTCAAACTCCAGTTTACAGATAAATGGAAGAGGTACTCTTCTGTGCACATGTTTGTTGTGAGTGTCATGTATGTTGGATGCGAAAAATTAAACAAGTGAAGAAAAAAAAATGTATCAATATAAAATGTCTGTTTCACTCTTGTCAATTTTGCTGATAAATGTCCAAGTGAAAAGCTGCAAAACAATCTCCTTTTGTTCATCGCAACTAGTCCATCTTTTATCTTCTTGTCTGACTTTCCAGTATACACCTCAAAGTTATAGAGGTATCTAGTATAAGGATCTGCAGCACACCAAATTTTAATTCCTCAACTACAGGGTTGTTTTTTTTATTTTACATATTTCTTGAACTGCAGTCCTGTAAAAGCAACAATCGCTTCATCAATACTAGTATTCTGTTCAGGCCTCATTAGTTCTCTAGACTTGGCTAGAATAAGATCAAACAGAGGTCTAATCTTAAAAATTGCATCTTGTCCTCGTGGAATGAATTTGGAATTATTGAGGTGCAAATATTTGCCGATACTTTAAAACCTATTTCTTTACATTACACTTGACACTGCAGGCACATTCAACAGTTCATTAGTAGACCTAAACATTCTGTAGGAGGGTAACTGATGAACCCCAAACAAAGAAAGCCCTTCATGTTATCAGGAGAAACAGGTTTCCACTAAGGATCTTTTTTTCCCCTAAAATTCTGATGGAGGCATATGCATTGGTTTGCTCTGCCCAGTACTCAAAAAAGGTCTGAGGTAGAAATAATGAAAGTGAAAGGTAATCAAAAGCAGCGTAATCTTGATCTGGATCTATGTGATCTGCAGGACCTGTTTACTCACTAAATCCTTCAATACTGATATACTCAATTGCTTTGACCATTCTCTATCACCACTATGGCCTGGCTGTGAGGTGGGGTGGGTCATGTTGTCACCGTCTTCTACCGATAATTCGTCATCCCTACCAAGGCCAGTGTCGCTACTTTCATCTTCTAAATCCTGAACTTATTCCTCATCAATGTCCGATCAGTTCTCATTTTCCTCAACTCTATCAACAAATTCTCCACCATCATCTTCAGTCCGCACCAAGTTTTGAAGAAAATTGAAGGCCGTTTTTAAAAATTCATGGCTCGAACACCATATGTGATAGAAACGATCTTTAAACTGCAACTGGGGTCGGTTTAGCAGGTTGGCTAGTCTTGGGCACAGCCAGGAGGTGCTTGACTGATTCCTCATGGTCGTGACAGAATCTGCAATTTGGTTCATGTAGTGGGCCTGTTCTATTCAGATGTCTGTTGAGAGGGGTATGGCCTGTTCTCAGCGTGAAGATCAAACACTGGTCTCTTCATTTCAAATTCTGAGTCCTGTGGATCTGGTTTTGCTTGGTTTTTGACAAATGTTTGGTCTGTCCAGTATGCTCACTGATTTAGCTATTCATGTCTGCCAAAGACGGATGAGTCAGACCGAAAGGTGCAAATATCGCAATCAAGTTGTAAACTTTGACAACACATTCAATTCTCCGGACTATATCCTGCTAGACCTTTTCAGGGCTTGGTAGTGAGAGATTAAGAACGAATGAAGAAGACAATTAAGAAACTTTCATTATGTAAAGACTTTTAAAAATAATCTTTATAAACAATATTGTCTATATCTCTGTCTTGATTGTTTCAATACTTACTCAATTATAATAGTGCACTTCACATCACATTATCCTGGGCGTTAGTCCGGCAAATGTGTCGTATGCATCCAATTTTTTGCAGTGATGTACAAATGCAGACCTATGTCTTTGGTCAGTACATCCCGCCAACACGCAGGTGGATGGCCTCATAACATGTACAGGCATGAGGCCAGCAAAACATTGTACATGTCCATCTGTTGTCAGGCATGCATACTACATGTCAAGCCCAGCAATATTTCTGTTATGTTGCTGCTTTCACAACGTTCCAAAACAAAATTTGATGTCGAATAGTGCACTTATTACAAGTGCTAATAAATATGAAATATTACTGTTTCAATATTACAATATAAATCAATCAAATGTGATGTGGAACAATCTTCTTCAACCAAATGTACAGTACAATGGAGGAAAATTGAGAATCTCTGACAGTAAGCAAGGAATACTAACTATCAATCCTTACCTTTCTGTCTATATTGTCATCAATAATGTCATTAAACTCATTTGCTGATGTTTCATTTTCTCCTCTCCACTTTTTATTGTGAACAGGGGTGTTACTGTCATCTGGAGGATCACACCTTTTAGTGGATGGTCGTGGCCGGATATCCAATGACTGAGATCTGTGCAAGCCACGGCGTGTGACTGTTGAATGGCCCTGGATGAAGTCATGTGAAAAAAAGTAATTTCATGTTTCAGTTATTTATACATTTTTACCGTGGAAGCATCTTGGCCAAGTCTAAAACAAATATTGTTATATCCATGCTATGTGTAATATCTCAGTTATAGATCATTTCCATATTCCAGGTGTCTTTTACAATCCGGTTATGTATTATATTAACAAGTATATAATATAATATATAATATATAAACAAGTAGATGGAAGGCTTGGACAAACAGGAGACAAGAAGAAGAAAGGTTTGGTCAAACAAGAGACAGCAAACAGGAGACAAGTAGATGGAAGGTTTCTTTTGGACAAGCAGGAGACAACAAACAGGAAACAAGATTATGGAAGGTTTGGACAAACAGGAGACAAGAAGAAGACAGGTTTGGTCAAATAGGAGACAAGAAAAAGAAAGGTTTGGTCAAACAGGAGACAAGAAGAAGACAGGTTTGGTCAAACAGGAGACAAGTAGATGAAAGGCTTGGGCAACCAGAAGACGAGAAGATGGAAGGTTTGGACAAACAGAAGACAAGATGGAAGGTTTGGGCAAACATAAGACAAGTAGATGGAAGGTTTGGACAAACAGGAGACAAGAAGAAGAAAGGTTTGGTCAAACAAGAGACAGCAAACAGGAGACAAGTAGATGGAAGGTTTCTTTTGGACAAGCAGGAGACAACAAACAGGAAACAAGATTATGGAAGGTTTGGACAAACAGGAGACAAGAAGAAGACAGGTTTGGTCAAATAGGAGACAAGAAAAAGAAAGGTTTGGTCAAACAGGAGACAAGAAGAAGACAGGTTTGGTCAAACAGGAGACAAGTAGATGAAAGGATTGGGCAACCAGAAGACGAGAAGATGGAAGGTTTGGACAAACAGAAGACAAGATGGAAGGTTTGGGCAAACATAAGACAAGTAGATGGAAGGTTTGGACAAACAGGAGACAAGAAGAAGAAAGGTTTGGTCAAACAGGAGACAGCAAACAGGAGACAAGTAGATGGAAGGTTTCTTTTGGACAAGCAGGAGACAACAAACAGGAAACAAGATTATGGAAGGTTTGGACAAACAGGAGACAAGAATACGGTTATGTATTATATTCCAGGTGTGGAAAGCTGTGTTTACAACCCTCATATGGATCCTTGGGAAGAAAGAATAGGGTCTCTCCTCTTCATGCATGTCATAAACAGCAGGCAGCTATAGATAAAGTGACTATAAAGACAAAACAGCTACAGATGAAGTGACTAAAAACAAGCCAGCTACAGATAAAATGACTAAAGACAAAACAGCTACAGTGACTATAAAGACAAAACAGCTACAGATGAAGTGACTAAAACAAGGCAGCTACAGATAAAATGACTAAAACAAGGCAGCTACAGATAAAGTGACTAAAGGCAAAACAGCTACAGATGAAGTGACTAAATACAACGCAGCTACAGATAAAGTGACTAAAACAAGGTTGCTACAGACAAAGTGACTAAAGACAAAACAGCTACAGATGAAGTGACTAAAAACAAGGCAGCTACAGATAAAGTGACTAAAAAAAGGCAGCTACAGATAAAGTGAATAAAGACAAAACAGCTACAGAAAAAGTGACTAAAGACAAAACAGCTACAGATGAAGTGACTAAAACAAGGCAGCTACAGATAAAGTGACTAAAGACAAAACAGCTACAGATGAAGTGACTAAAAACAAGGCAGCTACAGATAAAGTGACTGAAGACAAAACAGCTACAGATAAAGTGACTAAAGACAAAACAGCTACAGATGAAGTGACTAAAAACAAGGCAGCTACAGGATGTATAAGGTGGGTAAGGCACATTGAAGAAGCCATTACCTAGCACTCCAGTGGAGTCCTTGTTCTCGTAGGAAAAATATGTAAGTACATGAAAGTAGTAAATAAAAGACAATGAGGCTATAGGGAAGGTTTGACAGATGAGGCAAGAATAAGTTCACTGTAACCTATCAAACACATCAAAAGAAACTAATGAGAATTGTGCATTGCACAAGCAAACTCATTTTGTAGAGTCAATTGTTACAAAATATACCATAGCCCATGCAAGTGCTTGGGTAAAGGCTTCCTATAAGAAAGCCAGCAACAGTGGTCTCTCCATTCTTTGTATGAAGTAAACAGGAAACAAGTAGATGGAAGGCTTGGACAAACAGGAGACAAGAAGAAGAAAGGTTTGGTCAAACAAGAGACAGCAAACAGGAGACAAGTAGATGGAAGGTTTCTTTTGGACAAGCAGGAGACAACAAACAGGAAACAAGATTATGGAAGGTTTGGACAAACAGGAGACAAGAAGAAGACAGGTTTGGTCAAATAGGAGACAAGAAAAAGAAAGGTTTGGTCAAACAGGAGACAAGAAGATGAAAGGCTTGGGCAACCAGAAGACGAGAAGATGGAAGGTTTGGACAAACAGAAGACAAGATGGAAGGTTTGGGCAAACATAAGACAAGTAGATGGAAGGTTTGGACAAACAGGAGACAAGAAGAAGAAAGGTTTGGTCAAACAAGAGACAGCAAACAGGAGACAAGTAGATGGAAGGTTTCTTTTGGACAAGCAGGAGACAACAAACAGGAAACAAGATTATGGAAGGTTTGGACAAACAGGAGACAAGAAGAAGACAGGTTTGGTCAAATAGGAGACAAGAAAAAGAAAGGTTTGGTCAAACAGGAGACAAGAAGAAGACAGGTTTGGTCAAACAGGAGACAAGTAGATGAAAGGATTGGGCAACCAGAAGACGAGAAGATGGAAGGTTTGGACAAACAGAAGACAAGATGGAAGGTTTGGGCAAACATAAGACAAGTAGATGGAAGGCTTGGACAAACAGGAGACAAGAAGAAGAAAGGTTTGGTCAAACAAGAGACAGCAAACAGGAGACAAGTAGATGGAAGGTTTCTTTTGGACAAGCAGGAGACAACAAACAGGAAACAAGATTATGGAAGGTTTGGACAAACAGGAGACAAGAATACGGTTATGTATTATATTCCAGGTGTGGAAAGCTGTGTTTACAACCCTCATATGGATCCTTGGGAAGAAAGAATAGGGTCTCTCCTCTTCATGCATGTCATAAACAGCAGGCAGCTATAGATAAAGTGACTATAAAGACAAAACAGCTACAGATGAAGTGACTAAAAACAAGCCAGCTACAGATAAAATGACTAAAGACAAAACAGCTACAGTGACTATAAAGACAAAACAGCTACAGATGAAGTGACTAAAACAAGGCAGCTACAGATAAAATGACTAAAACAAGGCAGCTACAGATAAAGTGACTAAAGGCAAAACAGCTACAGATGAAGTGACTAAATACAAGGCAGCTACAGATAAAGTGACTAAAACAAGGTTGCTACAGACAAAGTGACTAAAGACAAAACAGCTACAGATGAAGTGACTAAAAACAAGGCAGCTACAGATGAAGTGACTAAAACAAGGCAGCTACAGATAAAGTGACTAAAGACAAAACAGCTACAGATGAAGTGACTAAAAACAAGGCAGCTACAGATAAAGTGACTGAAGACAAAACAGCTACAGATAAAGTGACTAAAGACAAAACAGCTACAGATGAAGTGACTAAAAACAAGGCAGCTACAGGATGTATAAGGTGGGTAAGGCACATTGAAGAAGCCATTACCTAGCACTCCAGTGGAGTCCTTGTTCTCGTAGGAAAAATATGTAAGTACATGAAAGTAGTAAATAAAAGACAATGAGGCTATAGGGAAGGTTTGACAGATGAGGCAAGAATAAGTTCACTGTAACCTATCAAACACATCAAAAGAAACTAATGAGAATTGTGCATTGCACAAGCAAACTCATTTTGTAGAGTCAATTGTTACAAAATATACCATAGCCCATGCAAGTGCTTGGGTAAAGGCTTCCTATAAGAAAGCCAGCAACAGTGGTCTCTCCATTCTTTGTATGAAGTAAACAGGAAACAAGTAGATGGAAGGCTTGGACAAACAGGAGACAAGAAGAAGAAAGGTTTGGTCAAACAAGAGACAGCAAACAGGAGACAAGTAGATGAAAGGTTTCTTTTGGACAAGCAGGAGACAACAAACAGGAAACAAGATTATGGAAGGTTTGGACAAACAGGAGACAAGAAGAAGACAGGTTTGGTCAAATAGGAGACAAGAAAAAGAAAGGTTTGGTCAAACAGGAGACAAGAAGATGAAAGGCTTGGGCAACCAGAAGACGAGAAGATGGAAGGTTTGGACAAACAGAAGACAAGATGGAAGGTTTGGGCAAACATAAGACAAGTAGATGGAAGGTTTGGACAAACAGGAGACAAGAAGAAGAAAGGTTTGGTCAAACAAGAGACAGCAAACAGGAGACAAGTAGATGGAAGGTTTCTTTTGGACAAGCAGGAGACAACAAACAGGAAACAAGATTATGGAAGGTTTGGACAAACAGGAGACAAGAAGAAGACAGGTTTGGTCAAATAGGAGACAAGAAAAAGAAAGGTTTGGTCAAACAGGAGACAAGAAGAAGACAGGTTTGGTCAAACAGGAGACAAGTAGATGAAAGGATTGGGCAACCAGAAGACGAGAAGATGGAAGGTTTGGACAAACAGAAGACAAGATGGAAGGTTTGGGCAAACATAAGACAAGTAGATGGAAGGCTTGGACAAACAGGAGACAAGAAGAAGAAAGGTTTGGTCAAACAAGAGACAGCAAACAGGAGACAAGTAGATGGAAGGTTTCTTTTGGACAAGCAGGAGACAACAAACAGGAAACAAGATTATGGAAGGTTTGGACAAACAGGAGACAAGAATACGGTTATGTATTATATTCCAGGTGTGGAAAGCTGTGTTTACAACCCTCATATGGATCCTTGGGAAGAAAGAATAGGGTCTCTCCTCTTCATGCATGTCATAAACAGCAGGCAGCTATAGATAAAGTGACTATAAAGACAAAACAGCTACAGATGAAGTGACTAAAAACAAGCCAGCTACAGATAAAATGACTAAAGACAAAACAGCTACAGTGACTATAAAGACAAAACAGCTACAGATGAAGTGACTAAAACAAGGCAGCTACAGATAAAATGACTAAAACAAGGCAGCTACAGATAAAGTGACTAAAGGCAAAACAGCTACAGATGAAGTGACTAAATACAAGGCAGCTACAGATAAAGTGACTAAAACAAGGTTGCTACAGACAAAGTGACTAAAGACAAAACAGCTACAGATGAAGTGACTAAAAACAAGGCAGCTACAGATAAAGTGACTAAAAAAGGCAGCTACAGATAAAGTGAATAAAGACAAAACAGCTACAGAAAAAGTGACTAAAGACAAAACAGCTACAGATGAAGTGACTAAAACAAGGCAGCTACAGATAAAGTGACTAAAGACAAAACAGCTACAGATGAAGTGACTAAAAACAAGGCAGCTACAGATAAAGTGACTGAAGACAAAACAGCTACAGATAAAGTGACTAAAGACAAAACAGCTACAGATGAAGTGACTAAAAACAAGGCAGCTACAGGATGTATAAGGTGGGTAAGGCACATTGAAGAAGCCATTACCTAGCACTCCAGTGGAGTCCTTGTTCTCGTAGGAAAAATATGTAAGTACATGAAAGTAGTAAATAAAAGACAATGAGGCTATAGGGAAGGTTTGACAGATGAGGCAAGAATAAGTTCACTGTAACCTATCAAACACATCAAAAGAAACTAATGAGAATTGTGCATTGCACAAGCAAACTCATTTTGTAGAGTCAATTGTTACAAAATATACCATAGCCCATGCAAGTGCTTGGGTAAAGGCTTCCTATAAGAAAGCCAGCAACAGTGGTCTCTCCATTCTTTGTATGAAGTAAACAGGAAACAAGTAGATGGAAGGCTTGGACAAACAGGAGACAAGAAGAAGAAAGGTTTGGTCAAACAAGAGACAGCAAACAGGAGACAAGTAGATGGAAGGTTTCTTTTGGACAAGCAGGAGACAACAAACAGGAAACAAGATTATGGAAGGTTTGGACAAACAGGAGACAAGAAGAAGACAGGTTTGGTCAAATAGGAGACAAGAAAAAGAAAGGTTTGGTCAAACAGGAGACAAGAAGAAGACAGGTTTGGTCAAACAGGAGACAAGTAGATGAAAGGCTTGGGCAACCAGAAGACGAGAAGATGGAAGGTTTGGACAAACAGAAGACAAGATGGAAGGTTTGGGCAAACATAAGACAAGTAGATGGAAGGTTTGGACAAACAGGAGACAAGAAGAAGAAAGGTTTGGTCAAACAAGAGACAGCAAACAGGAGACAAGTAGATGGAAGGTTTCTTTTGGACAAGCAGGAGACAACAAACAGGAAACAAGATTATGGAAGGTTTGGACAAACAGGAGACAAGAAGAAGACAGGTTTGGTCAAATAGGAGACAAGAAAAAGAAAGGTTTGGTCAAACAGGAGACAAGAAGAAGACAGGTTTGGTCAAACAGGAGACAAGTAGATGAAAGGATTGGGCAACCAGAAGACGAGAAGATGGAAGGTTTGGACAAACAGAAGACAAGATGGAAGGTTTGGGCAAACATAAGACAAGTAGATGGAAGGCTTGGACAAACAGGAGACAAGAAGAAGAAAGGTTTGGTCAAACAAGAGACAGCAAACAGGAGACAAGTAGATGGAAGGTTTCTTTTGGACAAGCAGGAGACAACAAACAGGAAACAAGATTATGGAAGGTTTGGACAAACAGGAGACAAGAATACGGTTATGTATTATATTCCAGGTGTGGAAAGCTGTGTTTACAACCCTCATATGGATCCTTGGGAAGAAAGAATAGGGTCTCTCCTCTTCATGCATGTCATAAACAGCAGGCAGCTATAGATAAAGTGACTATAAAGACAAAACAGCTACAGATGAAGTGACTAAAAACAAGCCAGCTACAGATAAAATGACTAAAGACAAAACAGCTACAGTGACTATAAAGACAAAACAGCTACAGATGAAGTGACTAAAACAAGGCAGCTACAGATAAAATGACTAAAACAAGGCAGCTACAGATAAAGTGACTAAAGGCAAAACAGCTACAGATGAAGTGACTAAATACAACGCAGCTACAGATAAAGTGACTAAAACAAGGTTGCTACAGACAAAGTGACTAAAGACAAAACAGCTACAGATGAAGTGACTAAAAACAAGGCAGCTACAGATAAAGTGACTAAAAAAAGGCAGCTACAGATAAAGTGAATAAAGACAAAACAGCTACAGAAAAAGTGACTAAAGACAAAACAGCTACAGATGAAGTGACTAAAACAAGGCAGCTACAGATAAAGTGACTAAAGACAAAACAGCTACAGATGAAGTGACTAAAAACAAGGCAGCTACAGATAAAGTGACTGAAGACAAAACAGCTACAGATAAAGTGACTAAAGACAAAACAGCTACAGATGAAGTGACTAAAAACAAGGCAGCTACAGGATGTATAAGGTGGGTAAGGCACATTGAAGAAGCCATTACCTAGCACTCCAGTGGAGTCCTTGTTCTCGTAGGAAAAATATGTAAGTACATGAAAGTAGTAAATAAAAGACAATGAGGCTATAGGGAAGGTTTGACAGATGAGGCAAGAATAAGTTCACTGTAACCTATCAAACACATCAAAAGAAACTAATGAGAATTGTGCATTGCACAAGCAAACTCATTTTGTAGAGTCAATTGTTACAAAATATACCATAGCCCATGCAAGTGCTTGGGTAAAGGCTTCCTATAAGAAAGCCAGCAACAGTGGTCTCTCCATTCTTTGTATGAAGTAAACAGGAAACAAGTAGATGGAAGGCTTGGACAAACAGGAGACAAGAAGAAGAAAGGTTTGGTCAAACAAGAGACAGCAAACAGGAGACAAGTAGATGGAAGGTTTCTTTTGGACAAGCAGGAGACAACAAACAGGAAACAAGATTATGGAAGGTTTGGACAAACAGGAGACAAGACGAAGACAGGTTTGGTCAAATAGGAGACAAGAAAAAGAAAGGTTTGGTCAAACAGGAGACAAGAAGAAGACAGGTTTGGTCAAACAGGAGACAAGTAGATGAAAGGCTTGGGCAACCAGAAGACGAGAAGATGGAAGGTTTGGACAAACAGAAGACAAGATGGAAGGTTTGGGCAAACATAAGACAAGTAGATGGAAGGTTTGGACAAACAGGAGACAAGAAGAAGAAAGGTTTGGTCAAACAAGAGACAGCAAACAGGAGACAAGTAGATGGAAGGTTTCTTTTGGACAAGCAGGAGACAACAAACAGGAAACAAGATTATGGATGGTTTGGACAAACAGGAGACAAGAAGAAGACAGGTTTGGTCAAATAGGAGACAAGAAAAAGAAAGGTTTGGTCAAACAGGAGACAAGAAGAAGACAGGTTTGGTCAAACAGGAGACAAGTAGATGGAAGGTTTCTTTTGGACAAGCAGGAGACAACAAACAGGAAACAAGATTATGGAAGGTTTAGACAAACAGGAGACAAGAATACGGTTATGTATTATATTCCAGGTGTGGAAAGCTATGTTTACAACCCTCATATGGATCCTTGGGAAGAAAGAATAGGGTCTCTCCTCTTCATGCATGTCATAAACAGCAGGCAGCTATAGATAAAGTGACTATAAAGACAAAACAGCTACAGATGAAGTGACTAAAAACAAGCCAGCTACAGATAAAATGACTAAAGACAAAACAGCTACAGTGACTATAAAGACAAAACAGCTACAGATGAAGTGACTAAAACAAGGCAGCTACAGATAAAATGACTAAAACAAGGCAGCTACAGATAAAGTGACTAAAGGCAAAACAGCTACAGATGAAGTGACTAAATACAAGGCAGCTACAGATAAAGTGACTAAAACAAGGTTGCTACAGACAAAGTGACTAAAGACAAAACAGCTACAGATGAAGTGACTAAAAACAAGGCAGCTACAGATAAAGTGACTAAAAAAGGCAGCTACAGATAAAGTGAATAAAGACAAAACAGCTACAGAAAAAGTGACTAAAGACAAAACAGCTACAGATGAAGTGACTAAAACAAGGCAGCTACAGATAAAGTGACTAAAGACAAAACAGCTACAGATGAAGTGACTAAAAACAAGGCAGCTACAGATAAAGTGACTGAAGACAAAACAGCTACAGATAAAGTGACTAAAGACAAAACAGCTACAGATGAAGTGACTAAAAACAAGGCAGCTACAGGATGTATAAGGTGGGTAAGGCACATTGAAGAAGCCATTACCTAGCACTCCAGTGGAGTCCTTGTTCTCGTAGGAAAAATATGTAAGTACATGAAAGTAGTAAATAAAAGACAATGAGGCTATAGGGAAGGTTTGACAGATGAGGCAAGAATAAGTTCACTGTAACCTATCAAACACATCAAAAGAAACTAATGAGAATTGTGCATTGCACAAGCAAACTCATTTTGTAGAGTCAATTGTTACAAAATATACCATAGCCCATGCAAGTGCTTGGGTAAAGGCTTCCTATAAGAAAGCCAGCAACAGTGGTCTCTCCATTCTTTGTATGAAGTAAACAGGAAACAAGTAGATGGAAGGCTTGGACAAACAGGAGACAAGAAGAAGAAAGGTTTGGTCAAACAAGAGACAGCAAACAGGAGACAAGTAGATGGAAGGTTTCTTTTGGACAAGCAGGAGACAACAAACAGGAAACAAGATTATGGAAGGTTTGGACAAACAGGAGACAAGAAGAAGACAGGTTTGGTCAAATAGGAGACAAGAAAAAGAAAGGTTTGGTCAAACAGGAGACAAGAAGAAGACAGGTTTGGTCAAACAGGAGACAAGTAGATGAAAGGCTTGGGCAACCAGAAGACGAGAAGATGGAAGGTTTGGACAAACAGAAGACAAGATGGAAGGTTTGGGCAAACATAAGACAAGTAGATGGAAGGTTTGGACAAACAGGAGACAAGAAGAAGAAAGGTTTGGTCAAACAAGAGACAGCAAACAGGAGACAAGTAGATGGAAGGTTTCTTTTGGACAAGCAGGAGACAACAAACAGGAAACAAGATTATGGAAGGTTTGGACAAACAGGAGACAAGAAGAAGACAGGTTTGGTCAAATAGGAGACAAGAAAAAGAAAGGTTTGGTCAAACAGGAGACAAGAAGAAGACAGGTTTGGTCAAACAGGAGACAAGTAGATGAAAGGATTGGGCAACCAGAAGACGAGAAGATGGAAGGTTTGGACAAACAGAAGACAAGATGGAAGGTTTGGGCAAACATAAGACAAGTAGATGGAAGGCTTGGACAAACAGGAGACAAGAAGAAGAAAGGTTTGGTCAAACAAGAGACAGCAAACAGGAGACAAGTAGATGGAAGGTTTCTTTTGGACAAGCAGGAGACAACAAACAGGAAACAAGATTATGGAAGGTTTGGACAAACAGGAGACAAGAATACGGTTATGTATTATATTCCAGGTGTGGAAAGCTGTGTTTACAACCCTCATATGGATCCTTGGGAAGAAAGAATAGGGTCTCTCCTCTTCATGCATGTCATAAACAGCAGGCAGCTATAGATAAAGTGACTATAAAGACAAAACAGCTACAGATGAAGTGACTAAAAACAAGCCAGCTACAGATAAAATGACTAAAGACAAAACAGCTACAGTGACTATAAAGACAAAACAGCTACAGATGAAGTGACTAAAACAAGGCAGCTACAGATAAAATGACTAAAACAAGGCAGCTACAGATAAAGTGACTAAAGGCAAAACAGCTACAGATGAAGTGACTAAATACAACGCAGCTACAGATAAAGTGACTAAAACAAGGTTGCTACAGACAAAGTGACTAAAGACAAAACAGCTACAGATGAAGTGACTAAAAACAAGGCAGCTACAGATAAAGTGACTAAAAAAAGGCAGCTACAGATAAAGTGAATAAAGACAAAACAGCTACAGAAAAAGTGACTAAAGACAAAACAGCTACAGATGAAGTGACTAAAACAAGGCAGCTACAGATAAAGTGACTAAAGACAAAACAGCTACAGATGAAGTGACTAAAAACAAGGCAGCTACAGATAAAGTGACTGAAGACAAAACAGCTACAGATAAAGTGACTAAAGACAAAACAGCTACAGATGAAGTGACTAAAAACAAGGCAGCTACAGGATGTATAAGGTGGGTAAGGCACATTGAAGAAGCCATTACCTAGCACTCCAGTGGAGTCCTTGTTCTCGTAGGAAAAATATGTAAGTACATGAAAGTAGTAAATAAAAGACAATGAGGCTATAGGGAAGGTTTGACAGATGAGGCAAGAATAAGTTCACTGTAACCTATCAAACACATCAAAAGAAACTAATGAGAATTGTGCATTGCACAAGCAAACTCATTTTGTAGAGTCAATTGTTACAAAATATACCATAGCCCATGCAAGTGCTTGGGTAAAGGCTTCCTATAAGAAAGCCAGCAACAGTGGTCTCTCCATTCTTTGTATGAAGTAAACAGGAAACAAGTAGATGGAAGGCTTGGACAAACAGGAGACAAGAAGAAGAAAGGTTTGGTCAAACAAGAGACAGCAAACAGGAGACAAGTAGATGGAAGGTTTCTTTTGGACAAGCAGGAGACAACAAACAGGAAACAAGATTATGGAAGGTTTGGACAAACAGGAGACAAGAAGAAGACAGGTTTGGTCAAATAGGAGACAAGAAAAAGAAAGGTTTGGTCAAACAGGAGACAAGAAGAAGACAGGTTTGGTCAAACAGGAGACAAGTAGATGAAAGGCTTGGGCAACCAGAAGACGAGAAGATGGAAGGTTTGGACAAACAGAAGACAAGATGGAAGGTTTGGGCAAACATAAGACAAGTAGATGGAAGGTTTGGACAAACAGGAGACAAGAAGAAGAAAGGTTTGGTCAAACAAGAGACAGCAAACAGGAGACAAGTAGATGGAAGGTTTCTTTTGGACAAGCAGGAGACAACAAACAGGAAACAAGATTATGGATGGTTTGGACAAACAGGAGACAAGAAGAAGACAGGTTTGGTTAAATAGGAGACAAGAAAAAGAAAGGTTTGGTCAAACAGGAGACAAGAAGAAGACAGGTTTGGTCAAACAGGAGACAAGTAGATGGAAGGTTTCTTTTGGACAAGCAGGAGACAACAAACAGGAAACAAGATTATGGAAGGTTTGGACAAACAGGAGACAAGAATACGGTTATGTATTATATTCCAGGTGTGGAAAGCTGTGTTTACAACCCTCATATGGATCCTTGGGAAGAAAGAATAGGGTCTCTCCTCTTCATGCATGTCATAAACAGCAGGCAGCTATAGATAAAGTGACTATAAAGACAAAACAGCTACAGATGAAGTGACTAAAAACAAGCCAGCTACAGATAAAATGACTAAAGACAAAACAGCTACAGTGACTATAAAGACAAAACAGCTACAGATGAAGTGACTAAAACAAGGCAGCTACAGATAAAATGACTAAAACAAGGCAGCTACAGATAAAGTGACTAAAGGCAAAACAGCTACAGATGAAGTGACTAAATACAAGGCGGCTACAGATAAAGTGACTAAAACAAGGTAGCTACAGACAAAGTGACTAAAGACAAAACAGCTACAGATGAAGTGACTAAAAACAAGGCAGCTACAGATAAAGTGACTAAAAAAGGCAGCTACAGATAAAGTGAATAAAGACAAAACAGCTACAGAAAAAGTGACTAAAGACAAAACAGCTACAGATGAAGTGACTAAAACAAGGCAGCTACAGATAAAGTGACTAAAGACAAAACAGCTACAGATGAAGTGACTAAAAACAAGGCAGCTACAGATAAAGTGACTGAAGACAAAACAGCTACAGATAAAGTGACTAAAGACAAAACAGCTACAGATGAAGTGACTAAAAACAAGGCAGCTACAGGATGTATAAGGTGGGTAAGGCACATTGAAGAAGCCATTACCTAGCACTCCAGTGGAGTCCTTGTTCTCGTAGGAAAAATATGTAAGTACATGAAAGTAGTAAATAAAAGACAATGAGGCTATAGGGAAGGTTTGACAGATGAGGCAAGAATAAGTTCACTGTAACCTATCAAACACATCAAAAGAAACTAATGAGAATTGTGCATTGCACAAGCAAACTCATTTTGTAGAGTCAATTGTTACAAAATATACCATAGCCCATGCAAGTGCTTGGGTAAAGACTTCCTATAAGAAAGCCAGCAACAGTGGTCTCTCCATTCTTTGTATGAAGTAAACAGGAAACAAGTAGATGGAAGGCTTGGACAAACAGGAGACAAGAAGAAGAAAGGTTTGGTCAAACAAGAGACAGCAAACAGGAGACAAGTAGATGGAAGGTTTCTTTTGGACAAGCAGGAGACAACAAACAGGAAACAAGATTATGGAAGGTTTGGACAAACAGGAGACAAGAAGAAGACAGGTTTGGTCAAATAGGAGACAAGAAAAAGAAAGGTTTGGTCAAACAGGAGACAAGAAGAAGACAGGTTTGGTCAAACAGGAGACAAGTAGATGAAAGGCTTGGGCAACCAGAAGACGAGAAGATGGAAGGTTTGGACAAACAGAAGACAAGATGGAAGGTTTGGGCAAACATAAGACAAGTAGATGGAAGGTTTGGACAAACAGGAGACAAGAAGAAGAAAGGTTTGGTCAAACAAGAGACAGCAAACAGGAGACAAGTAGATGGAAGGTTTCTTTTGGACAAGCAGGAGACAACAAACAGGAAACAAGATTATGGAAGGTTTGGACAAACAGGAGACAAGAAGAAGACAGGTTTGGTCAAATAGGAGACAAGAAAAAGAAAGGTTTGGTCAAACAGGAGACAAGAAGAAGACAGGTTTGGTCAAACAGGAGACAAGTAGATGAAAGGATTGGGCAACCAGAAGACGAAAAGATGGAAGGTTTGGACAAACAGAAGACAAGATGGAAGGTTTGGGCAAACATAAGACAAGTAGATGGAAGGCTTGGACAAACAGGAGACAAGAAGAAGAAAGGTTTGGTCAAACAAGAGACAGCAAACAGGAGACAAGTAGATGGAAGGTTTCTTTTGGACAAGCAGGAGACAACAAACAGGAAACAAGATTATGGAAGGTTTGGACAAACAGGAGACAAGAATACGGTTATGTATTATATTCCAGGTGTGGAAAGCTGTGTTTACAACCCTCATATGGATCCTTGGGAAGAAAGAATAGGGTCTCTCCTCTTCATGCATGTCATAAACAGCAGGCAGCTATAGATAAAGTGACTATAAAGACAAAACAGCTACAGATGAAGTGACTAAAAACAAGCCAGCTACAGATAAAATGACTAAAGACAAAACAGCTACAGTGACTATAAAGACAAAACAGCTACAGATGAAGTGACTAAAACAAGGCAGCTACAGATAAAATGACTAAAACAAGGCAGCTACAGATAAAGTGACTAAAGGCAAAACAGCTACAGATGAAGTGACTAAATACAAGGCAGCTACAGATAAAGTGACTAAAACAAGGTTGCTACAGACAAAGTGACTAAAGACAAAACAGCTACAGATGAAGTGACTAAAAACAAGGCAGCTACAGATAAAGTGACTAAAAAAAGGCAGCTACAGATAAAGTGAATAAAGACAAAACAGCTACAGAAAAAGTGACTAAAGACAAAACAGCTACAGATGAAGTGACTAAAACAAGGCAGCTACAGATAAAGTGACTAAAGACAAAACAGCTACAGATGAAGTGACTAAAAACAAGGCAGCTACAGATAAAGTGACTGAAGACAAAACAGCTACAGATAAAGTGACTAAAGACAAAACAGCTACAGATGAAGTGACTAAAAACAAGGCAGCTACAGGATGTATAAGGTGGGTAAGGCACATTGAAGAAGCCATTACCTAGCACTCCAGTGGAGTCCTTGTTCTCGTAGGAAAAATATGTAAGTACATGAAAGTAGTAAATAAAAGACAATGAGGCTATAGGGAAGGTTTGACAGATGAGGCAAGAATAAGTTCACTGTAACCTATCAAACACATCAAAAGAAACTAATGAGAATTGTGCATTGCACAAGCAAACTCATTTTGTAGAGTCAATTGTTACAAAATATACCATAGCCCATGCAAGTGCTTGGGTAAAGGCTTCCTATAAGAAAGCCAGCAACAGTGGTCTCTCCATTCTTTGTATGAAGTAAACAGGAAACAAGTAGATGGAAGGCTTGGACAAACAGGAGACAAGAAGAAGAAAGGTTTGGTCAAACAAGAGACAGCAAACAGGAGACAAGTAGATGGAAGGTTTCTTTTGGACAAGCAGGAGACAACAAACAGGAAACAAGATTATGGAAGGTTTGGACAAACAGGAGACAAGAAGAAGACAGGTTTGTTCAAATAGGAGACAAGAAAAAGAAAGGTTTGGTCAAACAGGAGATAAGAAGAAGACAGGTTTGGTCAAACAGGAGACAAGTAGATGAAAGGCTTGGGCAACCAGAAGACGAGAAGATGGAAGGTTTGGACAAACAGAAGACAAGATGGAAGGTTTGGGCAAACATAAGACAAGTAGATGGAAGGTTTGGACAAACAGGAGACAAGAAGAAGAAAGGTTTGGTCAAACAAGAGACAGCAAACAGGAGACAAGTAGATGGAAGGTTTCTTTTGGACAAGCAGGAGACAACAAACAGGAAACAAGATTATGGATGGTTTGGACAAACAGGAGACAAGAAGAAGACAGGTTTGGTCAAATAGGAGACAAGAAAAAGAAAGGTTTGGTCAAACAGGAGACAAGAAGAAGACAGGTTTGGTCAAACAGGAGACAAGTAGATGGAAGGTTTCTTTTGGACAAGCAGGAGACAACAAACAGGAAACAAGATTATGGAAGGTTTGGACAAACAGGAGACAAGAATACGGTTATGTATTATATTCCAGGTGTGGAAAGCTGTGTTTACAACCCTCATATGGATCCTTGGGAAGAAAGAATAGGGTCTCTCCTCTTCATGCATGTCATAAACAGCAGGCAGCTATAGATAAAGTGACTATAAAGACAAAACAGCTACAGATGAAGTGACTAAAAACAAGCCAGCTACAGATAAAATGACTAAAGACAAAACAGCTACAGTGACTATAAAGACAAAACAGCTACAGATGAAGTGACTAAAACAAGGCAGCTACAGATAAAATGACTAAAACAAGGCAGCTACAGATAAAGTGACTAAAGGCAAAACAGCTACAGATGAAGTGACTAAATACAAGGCAGCTACAGATAAAGTGACTAAAACAAGGTTGCTACAGACAAAGTGACTAAAGACAAAACAGCTACAGATGAAGTGACTAAAAACAAGGCAGCTACAGATAAAGTGACTAAAAAAGGCAGCTACAGATAAAGTGAATAAAGACAAAACAGCTACAGAAAAAGTGACTAAAGACAAAACAGCTACAGATGAAGTGACTAAAACAAGGCAGCTACAGATAAAGTGACTAAAGACAAAACAGCTACAGATGAAGTGACTAAAAACAAGGCAGCTACAGATAAAGTGACTGAAGACAAAACAGCTACAGATAAAGTGACTAAAGACAAAACAGCTACAGATGAAGTGACTAAAAACAAGGCAGCTACAGGATGTATAAGGTGGGTAAGGCACATTGAAGAAGCCATTACCTAGCACTCCAGTGGAGTCCTTGTTCTCGTAGGAAAAATATGTAAGTACATGAAAGTAGTAAATAAAAGACAATGAGGCTATAGGGAAGGTTTGACAGATGAGGCAAGAATAAGTTCACTGTAACCTATCAAACACATCAAAAGAAACTAATGAGAATTGTGCATTGCACAAGCAAACTCATTTTGTAGAGTCAATTGTTACAAAATATACCATAGCCCATGCAAGTGCTTGGGTAAAGGCTTCCTATAAGAAAGCCAGCAACAGTGGTCTCTCCATTCTTTGTATGAAGTAAACAGGAAACAAGTAGATGGAAGGCTTGGACAAACAGGAGACAAGAAGAAGAAAGGTTTGGTCAAACAAGAGACAGCAAACAGGAGACAAGTAGATGGAAGGTTTCTTTTGGACAAGCAGGAGACAACAAACAGGAAACAAGATTATGGAAGGTTTGGACAAACAGGAGACAAGAAGAAGACAGGTTTGGTCAAATAGGAGACAAGAAAAAGAAAGGTTTGGTCAAACAGGAGACAAGAAGAAGACAGGTTTGGTCAAACAGGAGACAAGTAGATGAAAGGCTTGGGCAACCAGAAGACGAGAAGATGGAAGGTTTGGACAAACAGAAGACAAGATGGAAGGTTTGGGCAAACATAAGACAAGTAGATGGAAGGTTTGGACAAACAGGAGACAAGAAGAAGAAAGGTTTGGTCAAACAAGAGACAGCAAACAGGAGACAAGTAGATGGAAGGTTTCTTTTGGACAAGCAGGAGACAACAAACAGGAAACAAGATTATGGAAGGTTTGGACAAACAGGAGACAAGAAGAAGACAGGTTTGGTCAAATAGGAGACAAGAAAAAGAAAGGTTTGGTCAAACAGGAGACAAGAAGAAGACAGGTTTGGTCAAACAGGAGACAAGTAGATGAAAGGATTGGGCAACCAGAAGACGAGAAGATGGAAGGTTTGGACAAACAGAAGACAAGATGGAAGGTTTGGGCAAACATAAGACAAGTAGATGGAAGGTTTGGGCAAAAAGGACAAGTAGATGGAAGGTTAAGGCAACCAGGACAAGTAGTTTAAAAGTTTGGGCTAACAGGACAAGTAGATGGATTGTTGGGGTAAACAGGATAAGTAGATGAAAGGTTTGGGCAAACAAGACAAGTAGATGGAAGGTTTGGAACAAATGGAAAGTGTCGAGACAACAAGAACCATGTAACACAGGCAGCTGAATAACACCAATAAGTTCAAACAAACCTTCTTCACCCTTATCACCTTGTGGCCATAACCAACCCTCTCCAAGCAGACCTGTTCTTTGTCATTTTCTCAGTTTTCCTTGTATCTCTAGGTCTCTTCTCCATGTGTTCTTTGGCCTCTTTTTCCTTGTTGGTTCTATGACAGTGATTTCCTGGTGATACTGGCTCGAGACTTTAGCAGTGTATGACCTACAAGTTCAACTTTCTTCCTAAGATTTCCTGTTCCACCTGTCCTTGTTATGCTCTCGCCCATAAACTTTCATGTGTATGCAGCTAAGAATATTTCTCTGGGATATATGATAAAGCCCTGTAATATCTAAATATTGAGTTTTCAAACAAACATTAAGATTTCTTTTTCAGTATTTACTATCAGTTTGGGGAGGAAGACTAACATCTGGTCAGGCAAAATACTGGCCAAGACCTTCACCTCTGCTTCCAAGTAGTCCTCCATGGAAACGGGCTGTTTTCATGGCAGTCTGACTAAAGAGGTGAGGGACCGACGTGATCCCCGTAGTAGTGAGTGACACACAGATGAAGTCAAGTATAGTACAACCGCCTAGAGGACCCCTATCCACCTTCATCAGCACGCTCAGAATGTGAGGAAAACTACTGCAACCCACCACTTAACGTCCTTTTCAGTGTGCACAAAAGAGTAACCTACTCATTGTGGGCATTCACAAACAAGAAGAACAACTATCAGTTTAACTGAAAAAGGTAAGGGATATCACTCACTAGGGGGGTATTACGATCAGTGCCAAAGATTAACATGACATTCTTCGACATGATTGGCAGCTCCTCTGATGCAGTCTCATCAGGTTTATCCTCACAAGGCTGGTGCAGCAGCGTGGCATTGATTAGGGAGGACAACTGGTCATCAGCTTCATTCTTCAACTAAAATGACAAGCAGGTCATGGCAATATGAAGAGAAATAAATTAATTCTAATTAAAGGCTAATGAAACTCATAATGTACGACTGTTCCTCGCTGGATTTGTATCTCGACTTGTGTCAATCCAAAATGCATGGTTTCAAAGTTACACTTCCTGGCTCCATATAAATGTCTGAAATATTCTACTGAAGATTTAAGTTAAAGACTTTTACAGATTCTTGGGAAAATGAGTTATTCACATTAACCATTTTTTGTTCTTGATTAAGCATAGTGTATTGTTTCTAGAGAATTTTGTTCAAACCTAGAAGACAGCTGTACACTCAGCATATTTTTGGCCTGTGTCAATATTGAGGTGTGTAAATCCATGAGTTGGAGTATCTTCTAGTCCAGACATGTTAGACGTCACAGTCATCTCTTACAAGAAGCTCTTATGTGTGGCAGTGGTACTATTTCTCTGTCATATACAGAACCATCCAGAAAACCACTTATGCAATGAATTTGAATTCAAATGTCTCCCTCTGAGCTTTGCTGTACTTTCCCTTCAATCCAGTTGTGGGATCAAGATGCTGAGCAGCGCATGAGCTGCAATGGTCAGCGACCCATAGCTGACTGCTAGTCTCAGGGCCAGCGAGCCAAAGCTGCCAAGACCCTTCTACACCTCCACGTGGTGATCTTGGATAACAGGCTGCAGCAGCGCAGACTGGCTAAGGAGAAGAAATCGAAGAGGGAATGCTAACCCGCTACTCAAAAAATGCTTGCTGAAGTCAGATGTGTTGGACCGAAAGGTGCAAATATCGCAGTCAAGCTGTAAACTAAGACACAACGCATTCCGTTCTCTGGACTACATTCTGCTACTTAAGCCCTTTCAGGGCTTGGTAGCGGGAGATTAAGAATGAACGAAGCCAAGCCAATCCAGTTCTATCCATGTTTCAACTTAATGTGTACAACAATCATCTGTGCAAGATAAGAAAAGAAATGTTAAAATACTTACATCATCTAATTTAAACAGTTCCTGAAAGCCATCATCTGTTTCAGATGTTTTTATTTCACTTGTTTGAACTTGTATTACCTGTTAATAAATCACAACATCATAGTTGTTAGATCTCAGTCTTCTAGTATATAATTACATTAAAACATGACCAGTGTAGGTTTTTGTAGATAACTTTTGAAAAAGCATATTTTTAAAATCAGAAAAGCCTAATTATTTGTCCTTGTATAATTTATTTTTTTTTGCATTCACCTTATTTCTCTATTCTCCAAGGCGGAGTGCGTTGCACTATGTTTTTATTTTGCGCCTGTCAGCCCAGTGCATCCAACTTTGGCACGCATTTTATATAAAAGAACATCTACTTCCTCCTGCATTTTCTAAGGGTTTGCTTTCTCGGAGTAACGGCATGTGCTGTGATTGGGAGCAAACCCCGCAGCAATATGAGCCGTGTTACTTAACGACTAGCCAATGCCATTAAAATACAACCAAATAAAGTCTGAAAATAGTAACCTTGTCCAGTCTAATTAATAACGTCATTGATTAAATAAATGTTGGCAGATGGTCACCATAGCTGAGAGGTAAAGAAGCTTGCCCCCTCAAGAGACAATCACGAAGCCATGGGGGTTCCCGCATGCTACAAGTTTCAAGCATTCCCTGGTCTCAAGATAAGTGGGACTAGCACCTAATCATATTGGAGATTGACCAAAAAACTTAAAAAGATCCCATATACACACTATGCAGGTAAAAGAGCCCTTAGCAGTGGAAAGTTCATAAGACCAGGATGTTACCAGCTGTCCGGGAATCATTCTAAAAGTAATGAATTCCCTACCCAAGATCTTCCTCCAGGCCTAGTAAGAAGCAGGAAATAAAAATTGCAAAATAAAAACTCCAAAAAAAGCACTGATAACTTTCAGCTACCTGGCAGCAGGCATTCACCCGCCTGTTTCAATACCAGGATTTCAAAAACGAACTATTAACTATAGAGTGTATGGGGCGCAGGGTTTCTATGTAGTGACAAAAAACTAGGAAAACTATTGGTATAAAATGTAACTGACAAAGGTTTATGAATATACCAATTTAACTCCCCCAGTGCACACTCCAACATTAATGCAGAACCAAAGTCTCAGTATGGATCAGCCGTCATGGTTTTATAAAAAGCTGTCAAGATAATATCCCATTTATGTAACTGGAATCTTCTTCTTCTTCTTCGTACGCAGTCAGACAGTAACCATTATTTTTTCGAAAAAAGCGGCGGTCATCCTGAGGCTGTAGCCACTGCTATAGAGCTTTTCTTGCAGTTCCACTGGTGATGGCCACATCTGCTCTCTCTGATCCTCGTATGTCGGGCAGTTCTGCAGCAGATGTTCAGCGGTCATTTTACCAGTACCGCACGGGCATTCGTCGGTACCACCTATCTTCAATTTGTTGAATAGGTGGTACCTCAGTCTATTGTGGCCAGTGCGAAGTCTGAAGACAACGACCTGCTCTCTTCGGTTCAACTGGTAATAGGCATCGTTTTTGGTGTAACCAGTATGTTCGGTTTCCCATTTGGTCATGTATCTGGCTTTGATAAGCCGTTTTGACTCTTCGTACGTCATACTAGTATGATACTGGAATCAAAATGTTAATAATTTTTTTATTTAGTGATTAGAGAACCTAGTAGAAGAACAGGCCAATTAACTGCAGCATGTAAAATATATTGTTAGAGAAATACACTGCTGACAAATAATGTGAAGTGCTTTGGATGTCTGTTAAGTGGTCACAGATTGCTATGTAACTGAACAAAATTGGAACTAGTAGAAGAAATACTAAATGTACAGACGTAGAGCTGAAATGTCCATTTCACAACCCCAATACATCAGGTTAGAATCACATCATGTTCAGTTTGACAGACATGGCTTTTTTTTTTACTGTACTATCGCGTGAGTGATTCAGAGTTTTCTCAAGTTGTCTCAACTGATAGTCTTACTGGTTCAAGGTCGGTCAAGATGAGAGAAGTCGGTTGATGATCAGAACATATATAATCACTATAATCCAAATAGCATTGCATCATCAACACAAAAAAAAAAAACACCTGATTTCACCATCCTCGCTTTCAATGGGCAAGGCAAAGGCAAAGGCTGCCGTCCATCGTAGACCATGATGGTATAATTAATTTTGCTAGTGCTATTTTTAGTAAGGATTAACTGCGCTACTTTTTATACTCACTCTCTCGCCTCGAGCCGCCCAATCCCACTGGCACGTCAAGGACAAGACGACTAGGGGCGACTCCGCATCAAGCACCCATGAAAAAGACGGCGGAGTATGGAGTCGAGCCCACACCATCTGATCACGAGGCTAACAGCTTTACCACTTCGCCATGGAATCCCCTGGGCTTTCAATGGGCAACTAACTAAATATAAGCATAAACAACCATTAAACTATCATCATTATAGTTTCTATCCCCATTTCTAGGGCGTGGCACGACAAATCCTGGATGTCTTGTGGTCTAGAAGTGTTCTGTGGGGCTTATCATTTCATGATCAGAGTCCTATTTACTTGCACAATTTCCTCCATCGTGTTTATCTTCCTTCACAGGGACACAAAATGTAATATTTTCCAGCATATTTCTGTCCTTTCGCTGACTTTCAAGGTCAGATCACCGGCATTGTGTTCACAATGGCAAAACAAAAAATAAGGAATAGCAGAAATTAAAAACCACAGTGCAACACACACCACTTTGGGGAATAGAAAAATTAAGCGAAAGCATACAAGAAAACAATTAATTAAATAATCATTTGTGAAGATTGCTGAAAAAGTGATTGTTGCATATCTGAGTGTGGTTAACAAATAGAGGGGGACAATTCATAGAACCTTACATCCCAGATGTACTCTATGGTCATTTTAGCAACTTTCTTTGGCCATTACCTGCGAAAAAAAAGAAGTTTCAGAACACGACGGCCGAGGGAGAGATGATGATTTAACAGGGGAATACTTGATTGGTGAACAAGTGTCCTCGCTGAATTGTTTGTTATCTGTCAAACTGCGAGACCGCTTTGGAGGCATTCCTTTTGGTGTCTTGAATCCGGGAGAGTCCTGGGTAAAGAAAATCAAAGTTCAAGTTAAGTTTTAGACAATAAAGTTTATATATAAATAGCACTGTTGGCACTACTGTTTATCATCATCATCAAGTGACATGTGATTGGCATAGATTAAGGGTATCCAAACTTTTCAATATGAGGGCCATATTATATATTTTACACATTTTTGCGGTCAAACCAAAACATTGTTTTATAAATAAATGAAGTTTTTTTACATAATTTTTGTGGAATCAGCATATGATCCAGAACAAATGAGAAATGTGACATTTACTTAGAAATGATGCCATATTTATACTCTTTAAATGACATGAGTAAAGACAAATGCTCTGACGAAAGAATCCTTTACTGTAGATGAGAAAAGCAAGCATTGAGCTTTTTGATTAATTTCATTGTTTTAAATTGAAATGTTATTAATGTTTACCTGAAAGGAAAAGTATGATTATTATTTTCTAGTTGATACAGGTCGGCCAGATAAAGTCTTTTGAAAGATCGAATGTGGCCTACGGGCCATAAATTGGAAATCAATGACGGATGACTATTACTCTACGCAACTTCAAAATACAATGGCTGTTTATCTTCTTCTTCTTCTTCTTCTTCGTACGCTGTCAGACGTCAACTTGTATTTGTTAGAAGAAAGCAGCTGTCATCCTGAGGCTGTCGACACTGCCATAGAGTTTGTCTAGTGTTGCCACTGGTGATGGCCAGATGTGCTTTCTCTGGTCCTCGTACGTCGGGAAATTTTGCAGCAGATGTTCAGCGGTCATTTTCCCTGTGCCACACGAGCAATCGTCAGTACCACCTATCTTCAATTTGTTGAATAGATGGTACCTCAGTCTGTTGTCGCCTGTGCGGAGTCTGAAGACCACGACCTGCTCTCTTCTGTTCAGCTGGTAGTAGGCATAATTTTTTGTGTAGCCACTGTATTCTGTTTCCCATTTGGCCATGTATCTGGCCCTAATAAGCCTTTTGGACTCTTCGTAGGTCACACTAGAATCTGGTTGTGGTAGTCTTGCACCTTCTTTTGCCAGTCTGTCTGCCTCCTCGTTGCCTTGGATGTTACAGTAGAATGGAACTCACTGTATCACTACTCTTAATGGTGCGGACTGCTGGCATAGTTGACAGAGTACTGCTCTTAAATCATTAAGTTCAGTATTTTTCTGGCTTTTTAGTGCTGTGACCACGGCCAGGGTATCTGTAAGCAGGACTATCTGGCTTTCATTGCTTTTGCCTGTCAGCATTGCTTCTACTGCAGCAATGGCTGTTTATCAATTCTGTTCTTGATCTATCCCCTGTCATAATGTTAACCTCTGTCTCCACTACTGCTAGCATAATTCAGAAATGTTCAATGCAACTAAAAAGGCAGATTTGATTTATTTCAACTAATGCAATGAGAAAAATAATCTTATATTATCCAATTAAAAAATTATAACATTACATTAGCAGGAACGTTAGGTGTCATAAATTTTAGTAAGCCAACATAATTTCTCCCCTTAGTGCATTCTTAGGTTAGGAAATAAAATTATAGATTAATGAATAGTGATTCATAGTGATCAGAACAGCAATGAAGCCTTCCACATGCACAGGCAGAGGCGCATTTGTGATCCACTGGCATGACCTGGTCTAAAACGGTAAAGTGGGGCCAAAGATGCAGCACAGTGCTGACACAGCCAGCGACTCATATTTGGTTGTTTGCATCAGGATCAGCAATCACAGCTGACAAGGATCCTATTCCGCCTCCACATGGTGACTCTAGGTGCACCAGTCACTAATGTAGTCTGGCCAACGGATAAAGTTTGCAGTGGGAAGACAAGCCCGGCAGCCAAAAAAGCGAGCTAAAACAGAATGTGTCGGACAGAGAGTGGCAGTCTTGCTGAAAATTATGAAACAACATCCTTTTCAGCACAAGCACTGCAGAAGAAACAACTAAGTCATATGACGGACATCTCAAAAAACATTCACCGTGCTAAACCATTGTCGTTTCGTCCTATTTGGATTTGTGGCCTTCCTTGCCTAGGACATTCCCGCTCTTAAAGTAAGCCAGCGACAACAAGGATGAGAAACGGCCACTTGGCTAGGTCAAATCGGAAAAAAATCCTCATTGCATGCAGCCTGGGACTCAGACACCCACCATGTTCATAGACGGTTGGCCCAGCAGAAGCTTGCTGCCAAGCGGTCTACCTATACACCTATTCTTGTCTGATGCCAAAACTATTTCATTCTGTTTATATACATCAAGGCCTTCTTGTCATATCTCCAAACTGGCAGTGGTCAGCGACCCATAGCTGACTGCTAGCGTCAGGGCCAGTGAACCAGAGCTGCCAAGACCCTTCTATACCTCCACGCGGTAATCCTGGATAACAGGCTGCAGCAGGGCAGACTGGCTAAGGAGAAGGGATCGAAGAGGGAATGCTTACCCGGTACCCAAAAAATGCTTGCTGAAGTCGGATGTGTTGGACCGAAAGGTGCAAATATCGCAGTCAAGCTGTAAACTACAACACAACGCATTCGGTTCTCTGGACTAAATTCTGCTAATTAAGCCCTATCAGGGTATGGTAGCGGAAGATTAAGAACGAACGAAGCCAAGCCAAGCTATATCTCCAAACTAATTTATTATGTCTAGGTACACCGAAGCATTCTTGTCAAATATCCTTCTTCTTTGCCCGTTCACAAACTCCCGCTACCAAGCCCTGAAAATGGCATTGGATGTTGTCCAGAGAATCAAATGCATTGAATCATAGTTAACTGCTTGACTCCAATATTTGCACCTTTCGGTCCAACACATCCGACTTCTGCTGGCAATTTGAGTGTCGAGTTAGTCTTACCTTTTCGATCTCTTCTCCCTAGCCAGCCTGCTCTTTTGCAGCCTGTTATTCAGGAGATGTAGAAGGGTCACTGACCCTGACGCTAGCAGTCAGCTTTAGGTCGCTGACTGCTGCGGCTCATCCACTGCTATTCTTGGCAGATTTCAAAACAAAATTGATGTCTATATATGCTGGGCATTGTTCCAACATCCTGTTGGATATATTTGTTTTTCAATGTTATTTCTATTGATGTTGAGATAGCCTTTACATAAGATACCCATTACATATGCTATGATGTTTTGGGACATGGGAGTTGGTATGATTATATTATCAATCCTTTGTCATTTCATTTCCATTTGGATTTTTAAGTAACGGTGAGCAAATATTTACAGATTTCAAATATATTTTGATAGTGTCTGATGAGAATATATTAAATTGATCAAATACATGTTTCTTACTGCTTCAATATATATCAAAAGCAGGTGCTTACCAATGTGTTCCATACATCCTCTAAAGATGGTAGCCTGTCTAGGTGACTAGAGGAGGATGAAGAGGACACTGATCCAGCATCATCAAAGTTTGGCACATAACTTCTCTGTGGTTTTAAAAACAGCAATTAGAGATTTATTATTTTTTTTAAATTGTTTTTCATCTTAAGCAAACATTACTTTGATGACTGCTGGAAAGAAGAGGTCATTCTGTCAATAATTAGCAGAGTTTGATCTTCAAGCTGAGAACAGGCCATGCCCTTCTCAAAAAACATCTGAATAGATTAGACTCACTACGTGAACCAAACTGCAGAATCTGCCATGACCACGAGCAGTCAGTCGAGCACCTTCTGACTTTGTGCCCAAGGCTGGCTGATCTGCGGTGCCTGCTGTTACCACCACACTCAACACGCTCTACACTTCACTACAACAATTGAGGAGGACGTGTGCTTTTGTTAGGGAGAGGCATTGGGCAGTCAAGAACTGCCAGGTCACAGCTAAAGAGATTATATCATCATCAATAATTAGTCCAGATCAGGCTAGTCCAACTGCGGGATCACTGAAGGCCAATTTTCCTAGAATTCTAAACACTTGACAAGATTGCAGCCATTTTCAATTTAAAAAGTGATGATAGTGACAAAAGTAACAGCATAAAAATGCAATTAAAACAATCTTATTGTTTTTTTTACGAATTACACTTTTTAAAATACAAATACTAAAGCTACACAAGAATAAATTTAAAATGTGCTCATTCACAAACTACAACTAAGCTCTGTGTGTCAACCAATGTATTCTAGAAAGTCTCAATGTGCAAAGAGGGACTATCCCTTAGTCAGCTCCCATATTTGTTTTTTATGAACTTCCTGTTCTAAAAATGCAAATATGGGGATAGAAAGTGTGCATAAATTGGATACACTCTCATAAAGAGAGTGGACAGTATAACTAGACATACACAGTATTGAAACCAACAGGAAAAGAGATGAGTGGAAATACCTGGCGACGAACAGTTGAGGAGGAAGTCAGCTCATTCAGGGTCTTGTGGGCAGAGATCTAGACAGTACATAATAGGAACATGCCACCGAACGACAGTTGTGTCAGATCGAAAGGTGCAAATATTGCAGTCAAGTTGTAAGCCATTGACACAACGCATTCCGTTCTCTGGACTACATCCTGCTACTGGCAAAGCCCTGATCAGGACTTGGTAGCGGGAGATTGAGAACGAAGAAGAAGAAAAATAGGAACAAATGGAGAGCATCTGTTGCGGCCCTATGCTGCAAGGGAAACAAGATGGATAAATTTATGATGATGACCCGCAGTTCCAGGATGATGGAAGTTGAGCTGGGTGCAAGAATATGGGCGACTGACCAATACATCAGAGAAATTAGGGAAGTGTCCAACTGATGAGATTATGATGTAAGAGCAACTTACCCTGTCCGGATCAAATCCAAGCCCACTGTCTTGTGAACAGGCATCATCCATATATAGCTTGGTTCCATCCCCATGTATAATCTTGTCATTATCAAAAGTGAAGGTTTCGTCAACTTCATTATCAAACCCTAGTGCTGAACTGCTGTCACTGTAGATAGTGCACAATTGTTGAAACTGTTAAACTTTTGATAACTGCAGAACTTGATAATTCATCAAAGTTTTAACCATGCTAAAAAGTCGCTGTCTGTCCCTATATAGACATGTGACGCGTCTTGCAGAGGATGTCCCGGTCACCAACTCTTAAAGTAAGCCCTAAACATCAGGGATGGAAAATGACCTTCTCCATCATAGTTACGTCTCCGTGGCCATCCTTGCATTACCTGGCTGAGTCAAACCAGAATGACATAATCATCACTGAGCTGCCCTTCGGCCTGATACATCCGATTTTAGCACATAATTTTTTTAACCGAGTTTGATGTTCCTTTTCGATCACTAATCTTTTAGCCAGTTTGCATGGTTGCAGTTTGTGTCAAGGGCCGCTAATTGGAAGGCAGAATATGGTCTTAATCAGTTATGGGCCACTGACCCTGATGCAAAGAGCCACTATTGAGTTGCTGACTGCTGTTAGCTCATTCACTGATGCATCTTCGATCCAATAACTGATTTCAATTATCAGCTCTTAGGAGTGCGGTTGTGAGCAACATTCTTAACTATCAAACGTGCAGTAATAAAAGTGACTCTACTGGAATATTGGAATCCTGCTGATCAATACCTGATACCAGTTAACCAAAAGCTATACTTCTGCTCTCCAAATCCACTTGGTCAGTCATTAGAAGATGGCCGCCTTGTATCTTCCTTGGTTTGTCCTGTGACTCACATTTGACTATTAGCAGTAAGTTTGAGGGCGGTTTCCTTCTTGTGGCTTACTGGACCTAGGGAAGGTGTGGCTATTAGGTGCCCAGCCTCCAGGCTTTCTCATTTGACGTACCCAGCAGTATATGATCTTCAGTCTACCTTTGGTGGTGCTGTTAGTGGTAAGATGCTATTATTGTGAGAGGTCTTGCAACAAACCGTTTCCAACCTCTGGGAGATGTCAACAGGGATGGCGACTCATTTTGGTACAAAATACTATTAGACAAGGTTTTGTGAAATATCATGTCCAATCAATATGGTTATGTAAATTAAACAAAACATACACCAACGGAAATCCCCTTTCTCTCCCCATCCCCCTCTATCACCACCACATCAAAATGTGAACCTTGTCTACCACCCCTGTTCAGCACACTAATATGAGCCCCTCTCTCCCCAACACATCAATGAAGCTTGCAGCATCCCCCTTCCCCCAATTATGTTTGCTCTCCCATATCAATATAAGTCATGCGCCCCCTCACACAGCAAAGAGGCTTCCCCCACCAGAACACATCAATGAGGCTTGCTGTCTCCACATCAATTTGAGGCTTGCTGTCTCCACATCAATTTGAGGCTTGTCCCTTCCTCCAAGAAATAAGCCGTAAATAAGCTGTAAACTGTACGAAACTTGTAACAAAATAAACTACACATTATTTTTTTCAATTGCTGTAGTCCAGGGCGTGGGTGTCGGAGAGGGTGTAACAGGGCTTAAGAATGAAGACCAGTTTTGTATTACAACTGGATAGACATACCAGGAACATTCCTGGGTTCGAACGTCTCTCCCAACTTCCAAAGCGTTGTATGTATTCTTACAGTGGTGGTTTTTGTAGCAATTTTTTTTTTAAATTTTATATGATGAGGTCACTGGGTACACACAACCTTATTTAGTGCTTTATGACATGCAGTGGACATCATTTTATTCTCGGGAATTCATGAATCAATTCTCTTATCTAAACTGCCCATTTAACTTCTACATACTTGACACCTTGAGTGTGTACAGGTAGTGTAGACGATTATCTATCATGTTCATGTGTACTGTGTTACACAGTTGTGTACATCCTTTGTCAATTCAGATTTTAATAGAAAACTTGCCGTCGTCTCGACACCCCCCCCCCTCCCCTAATATGTCCCTTTTTTTGTGTGCGTGCACATTTAAATAAGAAAACTATCAAATGGTGTCATTCATAACCCTCCTCTTTTCGAGATTATAGCTGCCAGATGCAAACTTTTTTTGAAGCAACAGGTTGAAATTTCCGCCAATGGAAATAGAGGGAAAAGGATGCGGACGTGACCTCCTTACGTAAATACTGGCTTCAGTTTTCCCGGTCATCCACGTTTAAAATGCGCTTGCTCAAAGCAGGGCCAAGTACGGCGTGCTGGCCTATTTCGTGCGTAACAAAGATGGCCCGACATGAGCCAGGCCTACACGCTCACGTAGTTTATTGAAAGTATAGTTTGCAAAAGACGATATGCGACAAACACACACATGTATATGTATATAAATATTCAGCTAGTTTTACATAGTCGCGTATATATTTATCATCATCCTGTGCGAAATAACGAGTTATCCAATAGTATTGGCTGTTTAATATAGTAGTTGCTATAACAATCTGTTACCTCAGTTTGAACAGCCGTTTCTACCATAAACCGGTTTAGACGAGGAAACATGCCTCCGATTAGAATATTTCAAGCATTTGAGCGGCGAGATGAGCACAATTCAACCATCCATACACCATACCAGAGTCTTGATGTTAAATGTATTGTGCATTAAAAATCACCGCTAGAACTAGCGGTTATATTATACGTTGCGTGTTTAACAAGTAGCTACCATTTTTTTTTTTAAACATCTTACAAAATAAAATGAGTAAATCCGCTGTTAACATTTGAATATTTAGTACGTCTTGTAGGATTGTGCCAAACTGCCGGCATAGATACACATTACAAATGATGGTACTACATTGGAAACAGACTATGCATTGCCTTGTTAGTCCACGCTTGCTCGCGAAGGTATTTTCGGTTGTTGATATTGAATGTCTACAATGAGTATGATTACTCTTTTTGCGCGTCCTAAAAAGGACGTTACATGTTGTAGATTTCCTCACATCCCGAGCGAGCTGATGAGAGTGGACTGGGGACCTCCAGACGGTTGTGCTTTGCTTGGCTTCATCTGCGTGTCGCTCACTACCACGAGGATAACAACGATCCCTAACCGTGTTTCCATGAAAACATGCCGTTTCCTGGAATGGCGACAGGGAAGCCGGGGGGGGGGGGGGGGGTAGTGGTGTCCTTGTCCAGTATGTTTTGCCTGACCCTGACTAACATATCTGATCAGTATGTTTTGCCTGACACTGACTAACATATCTGATCAGTATGTTTTGCCTGACATTGACTACCATATCTGATCAGTGTGTTTTGCCTGACCCTGACTACCGTATCTTTTTTTTTTTGTTTTTGCGTTCGCCTTATTTTTCTAATCCACAAGGCGGTGTGCGTTGCACTGTGTTTTTTATTTTGCACCTGTCGGCCCAGTGCATCCGACTTCAGTACGCATTTTTATGTAAGGGTCTGCTTCCTCCTGCATTTTCTAAGGGTTTGCTTCCCCGGGGTAACGGCCGGTGCTGTGATGGGGATCGAACCCAGCACCTTCGGTTTGTGAGCCGTGCCACTTAACCACTAGGCCACGCCGTCCCCCACTACCGTATCTGATCATTATGTTTTGCCTGACCCTGACTACCATATCTAATTAGTATATTTTGTCTGACCCTAACTAACATCTCTGATCAGTACGTTTTGCCTGACCCTGATTACCATGTCTGATCAGTACGTTTTGCCTGACCCTGATTACCATGTCTGATCAGTATGTTTTGCCTGACCCTGACTAACATATCTGATCAGTATGTTTTGCCTGACCCTGACTAACATATCTGATCAGTATGTTTTGCCTGATCCTGACTAACATATCTGATCTCTGATAAACTCTGGTCCTAACTTCTGGCTCTCTTAGCTATTATATCTTTATTCTTGCTTCTTCTTCCATGGTGTTTGATTTCTTACTTGATAGTGGATGTTGTGGTGGGGCTACTCTTTTGCTTGTTTTCTTTATTGTCACAAGGTAACGGTCACTTCTGATTTCTGGCCCCCACGATGGTATAATCAATGATGTCTCATTCCATGTGAGCACAGCGAGTGTATGTATGTATGTATGCGAGTGTATGTATGTATGCGAATGTATGTATGCCAGTGTATGTATGCGAGTGTATGTATGTATGCGAGTGTATGTATGTATGTATGTACGCGGGTGTATGTATGTACGCGGGTGTATGTATGTATGCGAGTGTATATATGTATGCGCTTGTCAGAGAACTTTGTATTTGTAACAACCAGGTTTTACTAATGCAGAACCTCAGGGGTCCCATTTCATTGTTATTCAGAACATTTTCATCGTATCTCCCAATCACTCCATCCCATCTAGAATGATTATTTCTCAATCTCACATTGAAATTTCCCAGAAGGATAATTTCATCATGAAAATCACCTATTTTTTTCAAGCAGTTCAAAGAATTCGGTACTTGGTTTATTCATCGGAATAAAAATGTATCCCTAACAGTACCCCAGCCGTTTCTTTAACTCGATGTGACATCCGGTTTTTCAACCCGAATTGACACAGTAACGACAAAACTGTTGTGAAATAATTATATAATATATTTGTTAAATATTTGAATTGATAATTTTTGTTTAAAGCAATGAATAATTTGTCTCGACTTTCTTTCTATGGTTTCTGTTGTGTTTCAATGTATATCTTGCAATGTGATTAATTGTACGTCAAGGGTATTGTTAGGGATACATTTTAATTCATGTGAATAAACGCACAAGTACCAATTCCACTATCGAGAAGCACGTGACACTCAAGGTCATGACCTCCTGTCATTTTACTTAGTGTCTACAGAGCTAAGATTTTCAAATTGTATTTCTTCATTTTCTTCCATGCTCTCGTCACAGCTAAACTCCAAATATAGAGGACATTCAGCTGACCTGCCTGGTAGAAGGTTAGGCATCTTCCCTAGGTAGATACTTAACTTAACATCAAAACAGCAAACAACATACCTGTCGACTGGTGAAGAGTCTGTGACTGAAGACCAAGAGACACATTCTGGAAATGAAGTCACCATTTTCTCTTAAGCAATGACATACACATCATGTCATGTACTTATTTATGTGTCATGTATTTCTGTATGTCATGTACTTCTATATGTGTCGTGTACTTCTATATATGGCATGCACTTCTATATATGTCATTTACTTCTATAGGTCATGTACTTCTATATGTGTCAAGTACTTCTATATGGGTCAAGCACTTCTATATATGTCATGTACTTCTATATGTGTCATGTACTTCTATATGTCATGTACTTCTATATGGGTCAAGTACTTCTATATGGGTCAAGTACTTCTATATGTGCCATATACTTCTATATGTGTCATGTACTTCTATATGTGTCATGTACTTCTATATGGGACAAGTACTTCTATATGTGTCACTTACGTTATAGCAAGAATACCACTTGCAGTCCAGTTAAACATGTACGTATTAACCACATTAACTCAGTCATTGTTCAATAGGAATGTAACATTAATGTTACTCGTATATGGTTCATAAACATGACATGTGGCAAAGAGTATCACATCAACCCTGTTAACCTTCAACAGCAGAATTCATGTCTTAGATATAATCACGCAATTGCAAGTATATACTTCTTTCTTCTTCTTTTGTGTTCATCTTGAAAAAGACTAAGTGACATTGAGTTTTAGTTTACAGCGAAGCTGTGATATCTACGCTTTCAGCCAGACACATCTGGTTTCAGCTGTCTTTTTTTTTTTTTTTTTGGTACAGGGTTTGCCTTCCAACTGTGATCCCTTTTCTCTTAGCCAGACTTCATATTACTGTCTCTAAGGTCGTTGCTTGGAGGGAGAATAGGGTCTTGGTCAGCTATGGTTCGCTGACCCTGATGCAAGCAGCCAGCTCTGGTTTGCTGACCCTGATGCAAGCAGCCAGCTATGGTTCGCTGAACCTGATGCAAACATCCAGATTTGAGTCGCTGGCTGCTTTCAGCTCTTTCACTGTGTTGCATCTTCGGTCCTGCAAGTATATACAAAGGCCTCTACAGCCCTGGGGTAGAAGAGAAGTGACTAACTGATAAGTAAGATATAATAACAAACACTGATATATGACAAAGAACATGACAACAGTCAATACAGCTGAAGATTAGGGAGAGAACGTGAAAATATGACATACTTATAGAAAAAACTAATGAGACATACACCGAATTGGATCATGGAACCCTCAGAAGAGATGAATGAGGGTGCCAAAATGCACTTAGACATGAACAACACTATGGGCAGAACTCAATAAGACAGCCGAAAATATCACCCAGCTAAGGCCATCTATTGCAGTACTATGTTCCGGAGGAATACAGGTCACCCATCCATGCGTATAAAACATAAGAACCAACTATTTAAACTGTTGATGCCCCCCCCCACCCCCTCATGTATGATTAATGGAGCCAGCAACATCATAATGTGAAACAGCTTGCTACAGAAGCTACCACAAAAGCACATCACGTGCTGCAGCAACTGTTTCAGAACGATTGGGTCATTAGTCTGTCAGTCAGCAGGAAATATGCTCAACCCCTGGAATGGACCTTCATATTTTTTTCTATCCAAGGTTGATTTTTTTTTCTTTTTCTTTGCGGTGGTGGGGGATAAAGGGAAAGAAGAGGATGGGGTAGAAGGAATTAAAAACATAGCCTGCACACTTTGAGGTGACTACCGAGGCTTGCTGGGGAGGAGGAGGGGGGGGGGGGGTGTTGCAGAAAATCTTTCTCAAATAGGCGGACACCAAAATGTAAACAAGTCACCTTTATAGTTTGGTTGGTCTTTTTTTAGTTCATGAAATGGCTGGCGATGTGTTCTTTTCAAATTCAATAGGCAATCCGTACTTGATGAGGGTTGGGGAACATACAATAGAGAGTTTGCCTTAAAGGGGTATATCACAACCATTTAACTTAACTCAGAGGACTCTACAGTTCATGTATTACATTGCCGCGCCATTAGCTCATGCTGAGCAGTTCGAGATTTGAAATACAGCTCTAGAAACAATACCTCATACGACGGGCGCTCAAGTCAAATAGGCACTTTTTGGTTCTACCTGAATGGGTCATGGCGTTCTGAAACTACTATTATTAGTTAGGGGCACTTGTGCCCTATTACTGCTAGGTGGCCCACTTGCCATGACCCAGTCACGTGACAGATAAATAAAAATGGCGGACTACACTGTTAGTGCTTGCATGGAGCAGCGTGTTGTGATGAAGTTTCTTCTGAAAGAAGACGTGAAACCTGCGGAAATTTACAGAAGACTGCAATCACAATACAGTGATGAGACGCTCAGCCGCAGTAAGACATTTGTATGGTGTAAGCGTATTACAGAAGGCCGTACATCCGTGAGTGATGATCCCGCCCGAAAGTGTCGCTCAAAACACCAGTCAATCCTGTGAATAGCCACATTATGGAACGTCTTATCTTGGAAAATCGACGCATAACCTGACGCGATATTGCACAAGAAGCAAGTCTTTCTTTGAGTACGGTGAACCCTATTATTCATTAACATGTGCATTTTCGGAAGGTTAGTGCATGTTGGGTGCCAAGACAGCTTTCCGCTTTTGGCAAGCAGCGAAGAGTTCAAGCCTGCATTGAATTGAAGAAACATTTTGACATGGAACAGCATGACTTTTGGATCGCTTCATTACATGTGGCGAAACCTGGGGGCATCATTATACTCCTGAATCGAAACAAGCATCAAAATAGTGGAAGCATGCAAAATCACCATCGCCTAAACAATTTAAGACAATTGCGTCTGCAAGTAAAGTGATGGCGAGTGTTTTCTGGGGCAAATTTGGCATCATTCGTGTTGATTTTCTACCCCGTGGTGCCACTATCAACAGTGAACAGTACATACGCATTTTAAGTGATGTGGATAACCGTCTGCAGAAAAATTACAAAAGACGTCCTGCTCCTGCGAGATAACACTCGATCTCATACGGCTCACCACACTATGTGCCATCTGCAGCAACTCGTCTGAGAGGTAATGCCACATCCACCTTACAGCACTGACCTAGCTCCAAGCAATTTTCACCTGTTTGGACCCCTTCAAGAATCCCTGGCAGGTCAGCACTGATGACGAAGTGAAACATGTTGACAATCTTTCTACGCTGAAGCTTTTCAATCTTTACTTAAACGCGGGGATCAGTGCTTAAACAGGAGATTATATCGACAAATAAATGGCATTTTGATTACTTAAAAACCAAAAAAAAATCCTTACAATAAAAGGTCCGGTTTGATTAGAACGTCCCTCGTATAATTATGATACAAAATTCAGAGTGAATAATTCGTCTTCTCTAGGATCAGAATGGAATGAACAAGACACGGACATCTTAAAAAACAATCATTTTGGCGGTACTCTCTTTCAGCACGAGCTTGAGTCACGTCCATAATGTCCTCAGAACCAGCAGGCTTTGTTAAGTGTATCTTAGTTATGTCTCGTAGTCATCATATGTCACAGTCAAACCCTCAAGTTCAAGCATGCTCTCGATTAACACGGAGGTCTGGGAAGCCAGTCGTGTTAGCGTAAAACTTCTGTGTTGACTAAGTTGAAGGGACCATAAAATGATTGGCATGCAGAGACCATATAACATCTTGTTTATAAACAGTTGAAAGAGTTAGGGAAAGAGGACATTTATAACGAAGACGAAGGCAGCAGATGTTGAACAATTATTTTTTAAACGACAAATAAAATGGCATATTAAGATAAGCTACGCACAAGACAACTCAGCGGTAAAATAATACTTGACTTTGAGAAAGTAAAAACAGGAACCTCACCTCACAAATAACTGAAGTCAATGAAGTCATTCTCTAATATCTAATGTACCATCTCTACGGTTCTCTAATATCTAATGTACCAGCTCTACGGTTCTCTAATATCTAATGTACCATATCTACGGTTCTCTAATATATAATGTACCATCTCTACGGTTCTCTAATATATAATGTACCATCTCTACAGTATCCGGACTTGTAGTCGCTCAAACTCTATTAAGGAGTATGGTTGTTGAATGTCCTCAATGAGTAGGTCTACTGCGCGCGCGCTGAAAAGCGTGTTAGTGGCGGGTTGCAGTCGTTTTCCTGACATTCTAAGCATACTGACCCAGATCCTCCAGGTCGTTGTGCTATACTTGACTAGCATCATCTACATGTCGCTCACTACCACAGGGATCATGTTGATACCACACCCTGTTAGCCAGCCTGTTTTCAGGGATACCTGCGAATAAGTGAGGTTGGGGTCTTGGCCAGTATATTTCACCTGACCAAGACTAATATGCCTGATCAGTATATTTCACCTGACCAAGACTAATATGCCTGATCAGTATATTTTACCTGACCAAGACTAATGCCTGTACGTGTTGCCTGACCAAACGTTAGTCTTTTCTCCCCATTATGGGGTATATATTTCTTCTGTTATTTCTTGTAGCATATAGTTTCTAAAACGTGGGAGCGATAGCCCTAAATACAACCTTCCGTCGTGGTCTCCTATAACTGACCTTGCAGACACACTGTTACTATTCTGTTCTCCCCTCCCATGCCAAGCGTAGTAAAGTATCAGGATCCGTACATCATGTTACGACACATCTGCCTGATTGACATCAAGGATTGATTTTGTTTGTGAATGCCCACAATGAGTAGATTACTCTTTTGTGCGTCCTGAAAAGGACGTTAAGTGGCCGGTTGCAGTAACTTTCCTGGCGTTCCGAGCGTGCTGATGAAGGTGGGCCGGGGTCCCCATGCGGTTGTGCTACGCTTGACTTCATCTGCGTATCACTCACTACAACAGGGATCACGTCGATCTCTCGCCTCGTTTGCCAGGTTGTCATGAAAACAGCCCGTTTCCAGGGAGGTCTACTAAGAAGCCACGGTGAAGGTCTTGTTTTTCCTGACCCTGACTAACATGTCTGATCAGTATATTTTGCATGACCCTGACTAACATGTCTGATCAGCATATTTTGCCTGACCCTGACTAACATGTCTGATCAGCGTATTTTGCCTGACCCTGACTAACATGTCTGATCAGCATATTTTGCCAGTATTTAGTCTTCCTTGCCAACATTGAGGATAATGTGCGACAAGTTGTTGACACAGGCCGAGCAGCCATGTATTTCAGGTCCAAAATAATACATGATACTGCTGTAATCAGTAATTTTTCTTTACATATTCAGTACCGTCAACAGATTTTCATGTTGCATATAGGGTTCAAGATGCTGAGCAGTGTATGAGATGTAGCTGTCAGCAACTCAAAGCTGACGGCTAACATCAGGGTCAGCAAACAAGAGCTGTCAAGACCATTCTATGCCTCCACGTGGTGATCCTGGATAGCAGACTGGCTAAGGAGAAGGGATTGAAGAGAGAAGACTAACCAAGTACCCAAAAATGCCTGCTGAAGTCGGATGTGTTGGACCAAGAGGTGCAAATATCGCATTCCGTTCTTCAGACTACATCATGCTACTTTGAGCTTGGTAGCAGAAGTTTTGAGTGCGAAGAAGAAGGTTGCAGATATAATTTAATTAATAAATAAAAAGAACACATACAATTTTGATTATTATTACTGATCCTACTAATGTACGTTGATCGATAGATATAACAATGTTATGAAGAGTCCACTGAGACCTGATAATGACTTAACCGGTTCCTCTAAGATGAGGTTAAGAAAGGCTGTGCTACAGTGTAGTCCTGCTGAGAAAACATGGGCTACAGTTTACCCCTGTTGAGAAAGGCAGACCTAGCCTTGCGGTATGCTCGAGGCGCAGCATTGCGTGTTATGAAGTGTAGCCCTGATAAGAAAGGCTGGGTTACAACTTTGTGGTATGCTGAGTTTAGCCCTGTTTAAAACTACTTTTCATTGCCACTTAATAACTCTGGAAATGGGCTGTTTTTATGGCAACCTGGCTAACGAGATGAGGGACCAACGTGATCACCGTAGTAGTGGGCGATACGCAGATGACGCCAAAGCATAGCACAGCCACCTGGAGGAATCCGGTTCGCAATCACCAGCACGCTCAGAATGTGAAGAAAGCTACTGCAACCCGACACACGCCCTTTTCAGGGCACACTCTTTGTGGGCATTCGACATCACCACGGATGCTGGGACTATTTTTGTATGAACTACACACCCTGAGATAGTCACCAAAAAAAAATATATGCAACCTTCAACAAAGAAAAGGAACAATGTTGGCAGAAAGAAAGGTCAAAGAACACACTGGAGAAATGTGACGTATACGAGTAACGTAAGACGGTCTGAAGCTTTACTGCCCAGTGTTATCGTCTGATAGCATCGTGTTCATTCATAGCACAATGCACAGCGCCAGCCGAAGCGGAAGTCGCGAACAGCACAATAGCCAGACGCTAATCAAACTGCATTCAGCAGCTGACGCCCCCGCAGATGGTCTCCAAGCAGTGAAACCTCTGCACTACGTCACAATTAAAACGTGACAACCAGCCAATCTCTTGTCAGGCTAGCAGCACCAACTGCGTGTCACACGGGATTCTTGCCCAATATTGGCTGTATGAAAAGGGGATGAAAGAAGCGTGGCCAAATAAACACACACACACACACAAATGGGAGGGGGAATTCTTTCTTCCATCCCCGGAAAGTTTCCCACTTTTTTAAATTTATGTACAATAAACGGCAGTTTTCAGCATTTAATTGTGACCGGCTCCATGAGGCCAATGGTAATCATTTTCTCTTTCTCCCCGATCAATCACATTGGGCCGGAAAGCTAAAACCAACGTGCAATAACGTAATCTACCAATCCAGAACTGGTACGCCAACTTACCTCCCCCCCCCCCCCTATCGTGGGCTCACCCATAAGACTCTTTGATTGTTGGGGAGCCTTCTTAGCTTGAGGAATTAGACCACATTCTGACGACATACTCTCAGCGTGGCAGTTGCCCTATTCGCCTGTCTTACACAGAAACCATACGGGTTTTCATTCCGTTTCAATTCAATGAAAAGGAGAAGGAAGAGTTGAAAGTATAAGAGGTGTAGCTAGTATAAGGTATGAAAATCTAAAACACAATGTTAGGCAGGGTTGGGTCAGAAAAAACATACTGATCAATACCCCCACCTCACTTTCACGCAGTTCTCCCTGGAATCAGACCGTTTCGTGTTAGGCTAACACGGCGGAGGATCGACGTGATCCCTGTAATAGTAAGCGAAACGCAGATGAATTCAAGCTGGTCCACCTTCATCAGTACGCTTGAGATGTGAGGAAAGCTACTGCAACCACTTAACGTCTTTTCCAGGGTGGACAAAAAAGTAAACTTAATCATTGTGGTTATTCAACAAAAATTACCAGAACAAAAGGATTTTTATATAAGTTATGTTTTTCAATTAAATTGTGAAATCTACCAGCTGCTACAGATTCAGTAATTCTCCTGTTTGAAGTATTGAAATTGTTTACGTAAAGCGTAGATCGATTAAGTATTAAATGTGGGACCGCCATGCTGAGGTTTTTAGAAATGAATGCTAACATCGTGAACTCGGAGACACCCTTAGTGGAGACACTAGTTGTGATTAAGGTGGCATTTTGAAATTGATCAATGACCACCTTTTTTTATGAAGACACTGCAGTTGATGAACCAGCAATGCATAGATTGCAAGATTTTGAAATCATGCTCCAGAATGCGTTGTGTCGTAATATAAAGCGTTACTAAATACCGTAGTCAAGCTGTAAACTATGACACCACGCATTCCGTTCTCCGGACAACATCCTGCTACTTGCAAATTCCTTTTCAAGGCTTGGTAGCGTGGATTGAGAACGAACGAAGAGACGATACTCCGGTCTTGCGTTTCGTAATTTGCTTAGAGGAAATGAACATCTATGGGTCTGCCTGGTGTGCAATGATGTCGATTGTTAACAGAACTGAAATGCAGGATACACTCAAACACACATTTATATATAAACGCGGGGCGTTGAGAAAGTAATGCACCACGTCATTTTTATCAGCTAATAATGAAAGAAGAAGCATGACACTGTGCACACTTCCAATATGGCATGTGCCAATTGTGTGTACCAAATTGTATTGCAATAGGCCAAATTATACAACTGCACTAAACCGTTGAAATGGAGCATGTTAGCAATTTGGGTTAAAAGCAGCGAATTGTGATAGAATTTCTTGTTGCAGAGAAGGAAACGGTTGTGAACATTCACAAGCGTCTATGTGATGTGTACGGAAGTTTTGTAGTCGACAGGAGTACAGTACGTCGCTGGGTTCAGAGACTCAAAGAATCAGGAAATGTAGATACAGAGCTCCTTGGTCGGCCAAGCAGTGGACGTCCTGTAACAGCCACCAACGCAGAAATGTTGAAATACGCTGAGGGCATTATTCTTACTGATAGACGAATCATTGCTCAACAACTGGCCTTACAGTTGTCAATCATCATTGGTAATGCAAATGCAGTTATAAAAACTCCAGGATTTTCTAAGGTTTGAGCATGATGGGATCCTCGAAGTCATACAAATGATCACCTATTGCTAAGGAAAACATTTTCTTCTGAATTATTGGAGCGTTTCAATGCTGATGGCGAGAACTTTTTGGCTAATATTGTTACAGGTGATGAAACCTGGGCACATTTTGAACCTGAGACAAAAAGACAGTCCACGGAGTGGCATCATCCGCAATCACCAAGTAGAAAAAAAAGTCAAGACACTTCAGCTGGAAAAGTCATGATCAAAATTTCAGAAAAGTTCGGCTGCATAAGTATCCAGCAGACATGATTCTCCTTCACGATAATGCGCGCCCTCACAAGTATGGCAATGCAGGAGGCAATCACAAAATTGGGCTGGACTGTCCAAGAAATGGCTACATGATAAAAACAAAATCTGATACAGGCTAGGAATATTTTCACTTGTTCCGCGCTGGCATAAAGCTGTACAAGTTGATGGGGATTATGTTGAATAATACAGATGTTTGCATGTATATTGTGTAGAAATTTCACGCCTTTTGAATAAACAGCTCCTGAGAAAAATGATGTGGTGCATTGCTTTCTGAACACCCTTCATAATTATAAGTTCTATAAGACTCTCACCATGACTTCCCTGTAGTTCTCACTGGCAACGGGCTGTTTTCATGACAGCCTGGCTAACGAGGTGAAAGATCCCTGTAGTAGTGAGCGTCACGCAAATGAAGCCAAGTATAGTGCAACCGCCTGGTGGACCCCGGGTCTATCATCAGCAAGCTCGGGATGTGAGAAAAGCTACAACTAACCACCACTTAACATTGTTTCCAGGGCGCACAAGAGAGTAAATCTGCTAATTGTGAGCATTCATCAACAACAGCAAGGCTGTGCCTTTCAGTCTGACACTTCCGATTTCAACTGGCTTTTTTGAGCACCAAGTTTGCCTTCCCACTGCCATCCTTATCCCATGGCCAGATTACACTAGTGCAGCTTGTGTCTAGGGCCTCAACGTTTAGGCAGAATAAGGTCATGTTCACCTATGGTTCACTGATCCTGATGCAAACGGCCAGCTATGAGTGTCTGGCACCTGACAGCTCATGCACTGTTGCATCTTGGCCCCAAACTGCATACCATCCTTAACTATTAAGTAAAATACACAAATAAATACACACACAACCAGGCAGGCATTTCAGTGATTTCATCATAACCTGCTGAAGCGGATGTGTCAGATCGAGAGATGCAAATATCGCAGTCAGCTTGTAAACGGGATCAAGATGCTGAGCAGTGCAGCAGTCAGCGACCCATAGCTGACTGCTAGCGCCAGGGCCAGCGAACCAGAGCTGCCAAGACCCTTCTACACCCCCAAGCAGTGATTCTGGATAACAGGCTACAACAGAGCAGACTGGCTAAGGAGAAATAAAGCTAACCCGGTACCCAAAAATGCCTGCTGAAGTCAGATGTATTGGACTGAAAGGTGCAAATATCACAGTCAAACTGTAAACTATTACACAACGCATTCCATTCTCTTGACAACATCCTGCTACTTGCAAAGTCCTTTTCAGAGCTTGGTAGCGGTAGATTAAGAACGAACGAAGAAGAAGATTTCATCATGAGATATTTTACATGTTCCCATTCTATTGTTGTTACCTCTCCACATACACAAAACTTATATTATCTATATTCTAAATTCCATGAGTGTACAGCAGCAGGGAGGAGATGAAAGGTGAAGAAAAACAGAGTAAGCAAACAAATGAGATATCGGTCAATGAAAATGTCAGATTCCTTCAACAAAATCACATCATCAAGTCATGAGACGTTGACCTGCCCAATTGAAGTTTTGTGGGCTAAAGTTGCTACTGGGTGGGGTAGCTAGTCTCATGAACAACCCATTCTACTTACTGCATGACAAGTTAGTGTGTTACAATTCTCTGCTTAACTATGACAACGCATTCTGTTCTCTGGAAAACATCCTGCTACTTGCAGAGCCCTTAACAAGGCTTGGTAGTGGGAGTTTGACAATGAACGATGAAGAGAAGAAAATTTGTTGACTGTAAACCATCCTTAAATCACTAAGTCATTCACAACAACATGTACAGCTCATTTACTGATTCCCATTAACGTGTTTTAACATTTCATGAGTCTGTGTGAACTTATTCCCAAGCTGTAAGCAAAACTTGCTGTTGATTCACTGATTATGAAATTATGACATCCCAAGAAATGCAAAACACAATCTACACGTACATACGCAGCTACAGGAAGATAAACAATCACAACAGAAAAAGGTAGGAAACAGTAAATTACTTTTAAAAATCACCACAAGACAGCATCACTTACCAGAGGTTGTTATGACAAGGCATTTATGCGTAATTTCAAAAGTTCTAAAACATTTTGAACAGACCTTGTATGTGACACAGGATGCAGCACAAATATATGAGACATAGGTTGTTACACTATTATATGTGACCAGTTATGTAACACTGAGACCCAGCAGGTGACATTATTGTATGTGATCCAGATGTGGCACTATTGTATGTGATATAATATATACCATTATGAGACCCATCATGTAGGATCAAGATGCTGAGCAGTGCATGAGCTGCGGCAGTCAGTAACCCAAAGCTGACAGGGCCAGTGAACTAAAGCTGTCAAGATCCTTCTAACCTCCACGTTGTGATCCTGGATAACAGGTTGCAATAAAACAGACTGGGATCGAGGAGGGAAGGCTAACCCAGTACCAAAAAAAAAAAATACCTAAAGTCGGATGTGTTGGAAGGTGTAAATATCGCAGTCAAGCTGTAAACTACAACACAACGGATTTCGTTCTCTGGTCTACATCCTACTACTTACAAAGCCTTTTTCATGGCTTGGTAGAGGGTTTGAGAACAAATGACGAAGACGACCCAGCATGTGGCACTATGTGAGACATGATGTGATATATGCGGCTGAGTATGAAAACCAGGACGTAACACTACTATAAGAATGACACATTCTAGGACCACACTTACATATGTTATTATCTACATATAATAAAGTTTTACTTTCCTGCAGAGGGTGATAGAGGAAGCATGCACCAAAGCAAAGCAATTTATTTTACATGAGGTTGCTAACCCATGCGCAAACTGTTTTAGTCAACTTGTATGACATGCACTGAAATGCAGTAGATCTATTCTTTCCACCCCAGTAAGATGTGTCTGGATCCACCACATGTGGAAGTGTGGATCACTGATCCATTATTGGGCTGGAATGATTAGGGTCACAGCACTTTGTTGTTGGATAACAACCAAGGCAATATAACAAAGACTCCAGTCATTCGTTAACAGATGCCTATTACGGATAATGGGCATAAAGTGGCAGGACATGATGAGGAATGAAGATCTGTGGGAAAGGAGTCAACAACAGTCACTGGAACAACAAATTACGAGAGAGAAAAAATGGGCCTGGATTGGACACATGCTGAGGAAGGCACCATCCAACATAGCCAAAGGGACCGTGTGTGCTGGTGAGATGTAATTAATGGCATATGCACTAAGAGGAGAGACAGCATTTTATTTATTAATTGACAGCACTTTGTTGTGCATGATTTATCATGCAGTTAATAAGGGCTATGCACGTGCAGACATTCAAAATGCTACAGAAACCATTACTGCAAAAGTACATCAATGCTTTATCATTTTCCTGCAAGATCAACTGTAGTGGTTATTCCCATGAATGTAGTGAAGTAAAAAAAAGCATAATGTTGTTTGTAGAAGTTGAAATATCTAAAGCCAATGCCGTAAGGTACTAAACACTGCACAAAGAAGTTACAAACCTGGCAAAGACGATTGATAATATGTAATCAACAAACAACATCAAAGTCAAGACATATAGACATATCAGACAATTAGAAAGTAGACAGACTAGCAAAACTAGGAGCAAGCATAGTCTAATTAAACACACCAGCCAACATGCAGACAAAACAAATACTTCAAAGAGGAATGGTTGAACTGACGGATGCAAGGGTCTACTGGGTTCCAAGTATAAGGAAATGAGACCTCCAAACAAAAATGACATCAATAAACTGCAATGCAGGGAGTAGTGCATAATCTTCCAACTTAGGACGTAACATATATATAAACAAGTTAGACCCTGCACACGTACCTAACTGTCATAACTGTGCGGATCCATAAATTAGACAGTGAAACATGTGATGCTCGCTTGTCAAGGACTCGCAAAAGAAAGTGAAGTTATTGCTAGGCACCCCAATAATAACTAAAACCTTATACAGCTGCACTCACCAGCTACAAAACACCTTCAAATTCTTCAACTTGGCATAGACTGCGATAGAGTAAACAGTTTGTCAGACCTAGTTAACCAACAATAATTTAAGCACTGTAAGAAAATGCTACATACCAGACTTTTCTGAAAGTGAATGATCCAAGTCAGATCTGCCATTATTATTAGGGGGTGTGTCCACAAGTGTCAATGATAGTTTTCTTCGTGGTGTGTTCCTGAATATGGAATTACAAATGTTTTTAAAATTATTACCTATAAAAAATTAGATGTTCCTCTAGAATATTATTCCACAATACATCACCTACTACTGCCCCCATCACATTTACTTCTAAAACTAACATCCAATAATTAATTAACTCTAATTTACGGCCTACTGCGAAAAGGTCAGCTTTGTACAACTTGTTTACAAATCTAATATATTTTGATAAATTCAAAAGTTCTCACTAAGTTTCATAAAGTTTAGAAATGGTGTTCTACTTGCTGTTTAGATATATTTCACTTTCTGTAAGATTTTCAACCAAAAATTGACAGACTTGTCTTAATCTCTTCTCTACTACCAATGGATGTAGCTGTCTTCTATTTTTCTTGTGGCTTAAAGTATCTACAGGACGAGGTTGTCAGCCCAATGCCCAAACCCACCTTAGTTGCCTTTTACAACATCTTCAGCGGGTAACACAATTAATGTATTTTGCTCCCTTTCAGTAATTAATAACACATAAACAAATTGCAAAAAAGTGCCTTCATCTACATAACTGAAAATATTAAAGAATCTTCCCATTGGATTATCTTCACTGAAAAGTCACAACAATATACATTGTAAATATTTATATATTTTTTATTCCTGGGAATAAAAAAATGTATCCCCACTGTTAAATGTATTTACTTCCAAATTTCAATTCTGAACAGTTTGCTATAAATAAATGATACTTTAGTTATAATTTTTGGAAGATAAATAGGTTTCCTGTACACGATATTGTAATAGAGTTTTATAAAAAATGTAATGCATCTAGAGGCTAAAAATATTCCAGAATGAATTAATTAAGTAAACTAAACATAATATGTGATACATATCAATCACAAATCCATTTTTTTTTCTCAACGTTAATTCACATTGTCTTTGTCTTAAACTTATATCAAACATATGATGGTAACAGATACTGATGTTAAATTTTACTTGAGAGAAATGTCCAAATCAGTAACTCGACAATAAATATTATCTTGGTACAAAAATGAAAAATGATAGTAAAAAGAAGATGGAAAGGTTTATCTAAGCATGTTCAAATGACTCATGTAGTGTAACAAGCTTCCAACAGCAACATCCTATTATTTAGATCTATCAACTACCATTTTGGAGCCCACTCAGAGGATTGTGGAGCTGAAGAATAAAAGTCGCCTGCCTGTGCAGTCCCTATGAAGGTGTGTTATTTAGATCAAACATAAGAAAGCTGGATATTATACCCAAAAACGAGCAGTGCAAGAGCTGCAGCGGTTAGCGACCGATAGCTGCCAAGACCCTTCTACACCTCCACGTGGTGATCCTGGATAACAGGCTGTAACAGAGCAGACTGGCTAAGGAGAAGGGATCGAAGAGGGAATGCTAACCCAGTACTCAAAAAATGCTTGCTGAAGTCAGATGTGTTGGGCCGAAAGGTGCAAATATCGCAGTCAAGCTGTAAACTACGACACAATGCATTCCGTTCTCTGGACTACATTCTGCTACTTAGAACCATGTCAGGGTTTGTTAGCAGGGGATTGAGAACGAACGAAGCAAAGCCCAAAAACAAACTATAGACTATGAAAATCAGATGGCTAGAAGTAATTCCATATAAAAATCAGACGCACTATCATCCCATGTGCAAATCGCAAAGTAATGTAAAACTGAATAAAACATTCTCTGAAGGATCACAAAGAATTTTGACTCATATGTCCTAAATATGAATCATACAGTAAAAATAAGATAATAAAGAAAAGAAATTGCGAAAATACATATAAGAAAGGATGAAAATGGTAACCACAACTAAAATGAAAAAGGCAACATAAATTTGAGTACACTCTATAGTGATGTATAACATCCATAATTGTCAGGGCATGATGAAGCAAGTCTAGTAAAGTGAAAGTATTAAAATGTAATGTTTACTTTAGTAATAATGCACATGATGTTGATAAAGTTGTGTATACTGATATATCTGTGCTGTGCAGTATGTAAACCTGTTGGGGGTTCTCTGCTAGAATGAGAGGTAAGGTCATTGTTGAGAAGAGTGAAAAAAATATGACTTCAACCTCCATTATGAAAATGGTGATCTCAGAAGTGACAGATGGATATCTGAGACCTTTAATCGTCTCTACTCTTCAGTCCTTCTTCAGAAGGGCTGGCTATGGGATGAGTGAGTAGTGGACAAAGAGGTCTTGAACTTCCAGGATCTTATGTAGACCTACTGTTCTAGTCATTCTGCTGGAATGACAGACATGACATCCTGATTTTAGGGGCACCCATAGTGGGGACACTCGCAACAGTTAGAGGAGAACATTTTATATTGACCAACAATCGTGTCTTGCAATCGATGAACGAGCGTTGCACAGAATGCAAAGTTTTGAAATCACACGCAGATCCAGCCTAAGATGACGAGGAGTGTGTGCAACCAGCAATCTATGAGAACCATCAGAATCTACACTCTTCACCATTAACTGAGAGGGACTGAGTACCTATTGATCTGCCTGGAGTGTAATGATGCTGATCCTTAACAGAACAGAACTGAAATGTTGACTTCACCCATTTTGATCTCATTAATGCCCACATAAGTACATCATTTCTACACAGCTTCTTCTTCTGCATTCAGGTTTTCTGATCATGCTAAATCGTCAATCCTATTGCCAGGATGAAGTCCATAGTCCTTTCCAGGTCTGAGCAGTGACCCCATAGTTTTTGCCTCAGTTCGTCTCCATCTGGCCAGGTCTGGCATCTTAGTTCTTTGTAGACTGGGCATTCTTGAAGTATGTGTTCAGGGATCTGGACTCCTATCCCACATGAACATTCATTTGTTTGGGGAGATTTAGGTGGCCCGTTCTCATGCGAAGATTGCAGTTTGCTGATGTCTTTGTTGCTGTTAGATTGGGTCTGGGCTGTTACTCTCTCCCATTTTATTTTATACCGGCTGTGAATGATTGTTTTAGCCTCCTTATATGGTACTTTATGGGTGTATTGTTCCATTTTTCCACCTGCTTTGGATAGGTTCCTACACCCATTACTGGGATCAAAGATACAAAAGTGAACAAGCAGACAGCTGTCAGCGACTTATGGCTAGCAGCTTGCATCAGGATAAGTGAATCAGAGCTGACCAAAGGCAAACCAAGTCCCCAAAATGCAGTGCTGAAATCAGTTATGTCTTGTAAAAGATGCTGATATTGCAGTCCCACTTTAAACTATGACACAACATAACAAAACATCCATTTCAGGACAAACACCAATGAAGAAGATTACACCTTTACCATTTAGATCGGTTATATATTTTCATTTGTGTTGTCCTTATTCCCAGATGAAGATATTTTGGCCATAATGTATGTTGAACTTTCTTATATCAGAAGCATAATGTCATCTGACGGACGCAGTAGCCCATATATGTCAAGACAGATTGGCTTCGCTGCTTCAGTTATCAACTACCTCCCCCATGTGTGGAACAATAGTAGATTATTCCTCAGTTCAAAACTGCGTATTTACCAGTCGTGTGTGATTTCAGTGCTAATGTATAGAGCCAAAACCTGGACTGAAAAAGGACATCTCATGACTCTAGTCCTTTCATATGCGCAATCAGCGGCGTATTCTTGGAATTTGTTGGTACGATCTCATACAAAATGTAGAGGTCTCTACTATGACTAACCTCCCAACTGTATCAGAAGTCCTACACCGTCGTCCTCCATCCCTGTTTGGACATGTTGTCCGACTGAATCAGGAAGTTACAGCTTACCAGATGCTACTCAAGGTAGTTCAAAGTGCTAAGAGTATCCAACCAGCTGGCTGGAAGCACAGGAGAGGCTGTCCCCAAAACACGTGGCTTCAACAGATAGCAACTTCCCCCCCTGCTATAGACGAGGTCTGACAGAGCGCCGTTTCGACTGGTCATGGTGGCGTTTGACCGGCCCAACGGTCCTCAGACGCCTAGGCGAACTTTATTATTATTATGGTGTTGATTTTGTATCTGTGCCCTTGTAATAACTGATACATTTTAGGAACACATTTATATATGTCGTGTTATTATCTACGTAAAATAAAGTATTACCTTCCTGTAGATAGTTCACTAAGGTTAAAGGCAAGGTTTGACATAGGGGAGCTCGTCAAGCTGGAGAAATCTGAGTTGTCACTATAGGCCATGTTGTTGGTATGAAAGGATGCTATGATATTCCTCAGTGGCAGCCGGCTGTTTTGTGGCCGTCTTGACATGTTAAATATCCAGTCTAGGAATTTTGGATGCAGTTTTTTCACTGACACCTAATATTTCTTTAATAGTGCTAAAAAAACATGCCAGCTGAAAACGAAACAGAAAATAAAAATATTTATTGAAGTACCTGAGATATCTATCATCTGATGTATTGCATCTGACTAAAGGAATATAAGAATAATAACACTGAAACCTACAAGGCATGTCATATGAGGTGACTTAGTAGGGTTGAGCATGGGGCAGGCTACCTCATCCAGTTAAAACTATCAGCCAAAAGAAGAAACATCTACACCTCATAGTTGAAGTGAGTTGTATGATTCTACATATTACTTTTAGCCCAGATGAAAGAGGGCGTATGAACTGACTGCGCAACGTTACTTCGCCTATAATTATTTCCAACTTTACTTAACTTCATTATACTGATTTAGAAGGCTCTACAGAGTCTGTATACAACCAGTTTATATACAGCCACTGTTTCACTTCAGACAATCATTGATGTTACTTTCAAACCTGAACCGAACCGCACGCCAGTCGAATTGACTTGACATACACACACACACACTCACTTAGTAGTGGCACACATAAATTAAATGAAAGTATTGAAGGTGACACACGACTCTTTCACACTCTCTCTTCTCCCTCATACCTCAAGTCAAGACCTTTGGACCAAAGTTTGGTTGGCATTGGAGCGTGTGAAGGTGTTTGGCAAAACAGCAAAGGCAAGCCGCAAAGGCTATTGCTCAGTATTGCTGGACTAGCAACCAAATGGCAATGCATATATCATATATACAGAGATAAGTGGTCAACTATGGCATACATGTTTTCTTAAATTAAAACCCCAGCCTCCATCAACTATTCAAAAACAATTAGTATTAGTTATTAGTGTCAATTAGATCTACAAATAACAATGTAATTTGTGCACAGCACCTGCACACGGTCATAACTAATAAATTTTATTATAAAACTATAACATAAATGATAAGTAGTAAGTAGAGTACCAAAATGGCACTTACGTAATTAATTGGTTCCTCGTTGTGATCTACATAGTACATGGGTCAAATCGCCATTGCAGAATGGAGAAATATACAAAACGTGACGTTTAATAGCGTTACTACATATTAACTGGGAAGTGTTTTCGGGGCCATTTCCCCTGTCTGACAGACGCCGCCACAACTTTTGAACAAATACATTGGGCCACCAATCAAATGCTAGACATGTTACTGGTGGATATAAATAGCCATAACATCCGCAATGAGTCTCTGATATAACAAACTAAGTCTGGTCTGGAAAGGGGCGTACCTACGCCAAATAAACAAACAACAATATAAGTCTACCAAATAAAATTAAGTCAGTTATAGGTGAAACAATTTATATTTCAATTTAAGTGAGAAAAAAACTGTATGTATACAAAAAAAAAAACGTACAAATATTTGTCCCCTGTCATTTTAATGACTAATAGCGAAGTTCCTGGAAAACAATTTGGATTTCTTCAGAACAGTGGAACAAGAGAAACAAATATCTGTTTAAGTAGGACACCAGCAGAAAAAATATACTTAGTTGCTTTTCTTCTACCCTATGGTGTAAAGGTTTGACAGAAAGAGTGCGAGTTTATTCTATCCATGGTCTTCCTCTTGACCTAGTTAATAATAAAAGGTGTCCATTGCAAATGAAGATTGCCAGTGTCAGGCATGTATTTTCAGATATGACTGTATATGACTCTACAGTCCCTTTACGCGAATTCTACCGCACGTGGGGCACATGTGAACAGCATTGATGTTTGGACCTTCTTGCATTCTGTCCTTTCCTGAAGTTCGCTTTTTCTGCCCCCCCCCCCTCTCACCCTCCTCCTCCGTGTGTCTCTTCTCAAAGATGGGAGCATTATATGTGAAGGCAGTACGCCAGAATGAGCGGTTCGGTGCAAGCAGTTACCAGGAGGCGACACCAATAAAAAAAAAAAACTGTTCAGAGATACGTTGTATTGTTGTACCAATGACAGCTTGACTTTCTTGAGCTCACCTGAGAACATATGTTCAATGTACAAAACATCATAAATGGGTATGGTCATATACCGTACCGAGACGAAAACACGAACAAAACCTACGTTACGACCAATAGGCCTTCATCGGGGACAATGAATAACAACAATAATTAACTAACGAATCAAAGAAGATTAATACATAATGGAGGATGTCAATTCATAGAGATGAAAATAGGGTTTACTTAACTGATAAAAAGTCAGATCACCTATCTCGTGGGGGCAGGGTCCAAAATGACAGACAAGAGCGGGATGATGTGACCAGAAGGGTGTAAAAAGCCAGTGTAAGCCAGTGGAGGCCAGATACAGAAAGACCAAAAAGTGATTTTAGTAGAGACAAAAATGGAAAAAGGGTAAGCAAGTGGATAGAGGCCTGTATGATATGAGAATTCAAGAAAAGGTGTGGAAGATATGTAGCATGTGGCTGGAGGCAACCCATGTGGGTTGGAGTCTGTGGAGACAGCTCGCGTGAAAATGGTTGAATCTCCTAGCATATATGCTATAGACTTCACATGATTTGCATGCGTATGGAAGGGTGATTAGCGCCACAGCACGATAGACTGTGATCTTGGTGGCAACACTGATTTCTCGCCAATCACAAACGTGTACTAGTAGTCGTCCAATAGCAGCACTTGCTTTGGCAATTCTGTGTGAACCTCAAAGTCGATATTCGCTTCATTAATGAAGGTACTACCATGGTAGATAAGGATATCAGCTGTTTGTAAATGTTGGCCTTTTACAGCAATGTGTCATTCGCGGAAGGGCTTCCTGTGTGCAAGCAGAAACATTACTTCCGCTTTATGTTGACAGTAAAACCATAGTTAGTGCACCTAACTGAAAACTCATTCATGTCGTGTTCTGAGCACGTGTTAATGGCGCGGCCATCAGCAAAGAGATCTGAGATAGCCGTTTCTTTTACCTTTGTGAGGGACTGTAGTGGCCTAAGATTAAACAGCTACCCATCTGTTCTGTGTCTGATATGTACACCAGTGGCAAAGCCATGTGTAGCATCAGAAAGTATTGCAGCATATACCATGCCAAAGAGCGTTGACACCAGCACACAGCCCTGTTTGACCCCGTGTATTACTGGGAAGTCTGCAACCAGTTCACCGCCATTCAGTACACAACACTGGCGCATATGCCGCCATGATACTGGCGGACATCTGTGATGAATCTCATCTTCTGTGGTTTGGCCATGTCTGCAGAATGAAAAAAGATCAACTACCGCGACAGTCATGAGGAGCAAAGAGGCAATGATCTATTACTTTACAGATACAAATAGACCATCATACATTGAAGCAGGTAAAGAGCTCTTCTGTCTTGGAAATGCAATAACAGACAATGAAAGACGAGAAATGGAAATCAAGAACAGAATAGAGATGGTCAAATTTATTTTCCCCACCACGAGTCACATGTCAATATCCAAACAAATAACTCGCATACCAATATCCAAACAAATAACTCACATATTGATATCTAAACAAATAACTAGCATATTGATATCCAAATAAATAATTCACATATTGATATCCAAACAAGCGTGTTGTCATAGATCTCGTCTAGATAATGAGAAATGCCTGCAACAAGCCAACCGCACCTTCATGTGGTACCCCATGTTTCCACTAACGTGGCAAGCAACTGGCACCAACAATGGAGACAACGATGTTTAAATAAGGACGCGAGTTAACGCAACAATATGCGCCTGATCTGGTCTCGTAAGATATTTCGTTAACTCAAGTCCTTCTGTAAAAATCGTTGTCCAGTTCTTCACTGTTGTCTTCGTGACACTTTTGTCCCCCATACACTGCCTGCATTATGCGATGAATGTCAACTGATCGACATCCTTCAGCTGTTAGAAACCAAATCACCGCTCGATGATAAACTTTAAAAGGGTTCCGTATCACACGGCATGGTTTTCAACGGTCTGCTGAGGAAACTATGAGTTGGAGGATGATGAAATTTTGCAAACTTGATGGTTGGTATGTGCTGTTTACACCAGAAGTGTCGTGATCATGCGCATCGTACTTAAGTCCACTTGTTGCAGTTTGGTGCGGTTTCATTTGAACACACCTCGTAGTCACAATAAACAAATTGTAGCTTGAAAATATTCTGTTTCAAGTTTAAGTAAATATATGTTGCTTGCAAGAAACGCATTACAACAAAGACATAGCCTTCAAAATTAGAGGATGCCAATGCTGTATATCTGACCGAAAGGCCTGGCAGAAGAGTGGAATACTCACATTCGTGAGAAATAGCATCAGTGCATATCAGCATGAAATATATATTGAGGGGGTGGAGTACCAGATTGGGTGGAGGGGGTAGCTCACTAGCCTTGGATTGGACGCCCACAGTCTTACCTCCAAAGCAGCCTGTTGTTTTCATTCAACTCCCGGCTACAACATCATTTATGATCTACTCTCATTGTATATCCATAGTAATGAAATAGCTGCCAGGTGGATACAGGTGTAGCTTATGAAGAAATCAAGAGGTTTAGCAGAAGTAGATGCCACAGCAATTGGAAGCGAAACACACATACGATGCATATAACCAACCCAACTGGCAATCTTACCACTTAGCATAGACCATAACATATTTAGATACTATAGATTCAACACATTGAAGAGATACGTTACTGTTTAGTGTGACGGTAACGCTGTTATGTTATGATATCAATTACCATTATATATATTTAAGATGATGTATGAAAGCGTACGTTGAAGAGCCGAGCAGAAAGAAAAGGTCCTAGCCAACATACATACAACCGTCTGGAGGACCCCGGTTCAATGTCATTAGCACGCTCGGGATGTGAAAAAAGCTAATGCCTCACACTCCTTAATGCACTTTTCGGGGCACACACAAGATTAATTTTAGTCATTGTGGGTATTCAACAACAACACCAACATCGAAAAGGCCCTTGAAACTCCAAAACCAAGCCATGAGAGTTATAACAGGAGGCATGAAGTCAACGCCAATTGTAGAACTTAAAAACCCATCCCTACTGTACGCAAACCTACCTGGAAGCAGCATATCATTCCGGAGGTAGTAGAAAATATACCAGGTATTGGAAACAAGAACAGCCAGACTGAAAAAGAAAGAAGAGACATAACCCTGAGGTACATAACGGAAAAGTACCCAAGCATGGACTGGACCCATGCATACACCGATGTTCTGTAACAAACACAACACAAAACGGAGGGCAGGGTATTTCTGAACCTACCAAATGGTAGAAAAATAGCACTGTCAGTGGCAACTGGAAAATTCTCAAGCAATTTCAGAGCGGAGGCAGAGGCACTGAGGGCTGCGGTAGAAGCAATGCTGACAGACGAAAGCAATGAAAGCCAGATAGTCTTGTTTACAGATGCACTAAAAAGCCAGAAACATACCGAACTTAATGATTTAAGAGCAGTACTCTGTCAACTATGCCAGCAGTCAGCACAAAAAAGAGTAGTGGTACAGTGGGTTCCATCCAACTGTAACATCCAAGGCAACGAGGAGGCAGACAGACTGGCAAAAGAATGTGCAAGACTACCACAACCAGATTCTAGTGGCCACATCATCCACTATGTGCCGTTGGTTACAAAATAATATGGGTCTAACACCATATTTCCTATGCGCCGCACGGCGTGGTGGGATTTTTACTTTTTTACTTATGAATGACGAGATACCATCAAATAAGCAAATTACCATCAAGCAGGATGACAACATGAGTAACAGAAAAAAAGCGGCAAACACTTTTATAGAACATTATGCTAGAGCAAACCGCATTGATGTCTCTATAGACAAGCATACAAACATAAGTGAAGAACAAAAGATCCACGACAACAACAGTAGTGCACCAGATGAACACATGATGGCAAAACTAAAAATGAATGAAATGGATGAGGCTATGAGAACTTTAAAAAAAAAGAAATCGTCCGGAAAAAATGGGGTAACAAATGAAATGTTGATGGGATTGGGCCAAACAGCAAAGAAGAAGTTACTGTCAGTCTTAAACCATAGCTGGAAAAGAGGAACTGTACCGCAGGCATGGAAAGATGCTTCACTTATACCAGTTCACAAAGAAAAACAACGATAGAACAGATCCAAATGAATACATGCCTATCAGTCTACTGAGCTGTGTAGGTAAACTGGTGGAGCGCTTGACTGATGTGGCACCTGGAAGCACAGCATAGATTAATTCCGCAGCATTCGAGATTTAGACAACACAGATCCGCCGAGGACGAGATCATTCTGATAGTGCAGGAAATAGAGGATGCTTACCAAGAGGTAAAAGGATACAGTAGTAGTTTGGGTGGATCTAGAGAAGGCATTCGACAAAGTGTGGAAAGAGGGACTTAAAGTCAAGCTACGAAGAAGCGAAGTATCTGGAAAAATGTAAAGATGGATCAGCCACTACCTCGAAAACAAAATAGCCAGAGTTTAAGTACAATGGCAGATGAGCAAAAAGAAGACACTGGAGCAGGGAGTATCCCAAGGGGAAGTACTGTCACCAACACTTTTTCTGGTGTATATAAACAACATAATAGAGAATATAACAAATAGAGTCCACGGTTCTATGTTTGCAGACGAGCTAGCTTTGTGGACTTCTGACGAAAATCTCACCATAACAAACAATCGAATGCAGCAGACCCTAACAATGCTGGAGCAGATGGCGAAATCGTGACTGATCAATATAAATGAAGAAAAAACAACATGTACGATATTATCCCTTTCAAATAAACCACAGAACACCAAAATAAGTATCAATGCCAAATGTCTGCGGTTGAACGACAACCCAAACTACTTGGGCATCACATTTGATCGGCGCATGACATAGAAAAGTCAGATCGAAAGAAACCGAATGAGAGCCAAGCAAAGAATGGCAATTAAGAGGAAACTTGTTGGCACAAGCTGGGGAGCAGATGAGAGAATACTAAAGAAACTGTACACAGGAAGAGTGAGACCCTTTCTTGAATATGGCATTGCGGCATGGGCAAAATCAGCAAAGGCGAACTATGATAAAATCAACAGACTTCAAAACCAAGCCATGAAAATTATAACAGGAGGCATGAAGTCAACGCCAATTGTAGAACTTGAGAAGATTACAAATCTGCAATTCATGACTGATAGAAGAGACAGCAGAGCCCAGCAACAAGCAGAGAAACTAAGAAAACGGACAGACCATTCAATGCACCAGAGACTTAATGGATTTGGAAAAGGGAGACTAAAGAGAAGAAACTTTGTAGAAATAGCCAAAACAAAGATGAGAGAAGACCCTGTGAACGCCATATCAACACCAAAGCCCATCCCTACTGTACGCAAACCCACCTGGAAGCAGCAGATCTTTCTGGAGGTTATAGAAAGTATACCAGGTATCGGATACAAGAACAGCCAGACTGAAAAGGAAAGAAGAGATAACCCTGAAACACGTAGAGAAAAACTACACAAGTACTGACTGGACCCATGCATACACTGACGGTTCTGCAACAAACGCAACATAAAATGGAGCGGAGGGGGAGCTGTATTTCTGAGCCTAACAAAAGGTAGAAAGATAACACTGTCAGTGGCAACTGGAGAATTCTCAAGCAATTTCAGAGCAAAGGCAGAGACATTGAAAGCTGTAGTAGAAGCAATTCTGACAGATGAAAGCCAGATAGTTTTTTTTACAGATGCCCTGTCCGTGGTTACAGTACTAAAAAGCCAGAAAAATACAGAACTAAATGATTTAAGATCAGTTCTCTGTGAACTATGTTCACATCTAAAAGAGTCGCAGTACAGTGGGTTCCATCCCATTGTAACATTCAAGGCAACGAGGAGGCAGATAGACTGGCAAAAGATGGTGGAAGGTTACCACAACCAGATTATAGTGTTACCTACGAAGAGTCCAAAAGGTTTATTTAGAGTCAGATACATGGAGAAAATGAGAAACAGAGCATACTGGCTACACAAACAATTATGCTTAATACCAGTTGAACAGAAGAGAGCAGGTGGTGGTCTACAGACTCCGCATAGGCAACAACAGACTGAGGTACCATCTATTCAATAAACGGAAGATGGGTGGTGCTGACGAATGCACCCGTGGTACAGGGAAAATGACCGCTGAACATCTGCTGCAAAATTGCCCGACACACGAGGACCAGAGAAAGCACTTTGGCCATCACCAGTGCCAACACTAGACAAGCTCTATGGCAGTGTCGACGGCCTCGGGATAACCGCTGCTTTCTTCGAACAAATTCAAGGTCACGTCTGACAGTGTACAAAGAAGTCACTTAAACCTTCCGTCTCTCGTCGTGATGATGCAATCTTTTGATATTTTCCCCCCACTTATAGATTTGTTTACCTTAAGCCTTCAGCTTTTCTTTACGGTATTATTTTTAATAAGGCGTTGTCTTTTGGCGTGGTCAAAATATCTCGACTGTATGATCTGATTTCGCTCGTTAGTCTCACTGCACCTCTCATTTCTACAATACTCCCTTATTTGCTTTATTTTCTTTTCACTAGAAGCGTCCCATTCTTCTTAGACTCCGCAGAATGAACATTGCACTCAATCAGTCAAAGGCCGTCGCTACTCTCGGTGCATATACCATTGACAACATTCCGCCATCATACACGATCTTGGGCTGCTTTCTGCCTCCCTTCGGATGTAATCATGTAATGTTAGTGACGCTGCTCTGTATTCGTGACGTTCTCATTAAGATTCGATTACTCGCACGTTGCACTGTTAGACCTGAAGCCCAGTGCATCCTATTTCAACAGGCGTTTCTGACACGTTTTGATTGTCTAGCCTTTCACTGCCCCCATTATGCATGTAGGGCAACACGTTTGTGTCTTCGCTTGGTGTGGTTCCTACCCCTTGACCTGTCCGGTTTGGGAGGCCCTGGTGGTAACTATACTCTTAAGGTCATGAGCACATACGATCTCTATCTCGACAAGGTACGAGAGGAAATGTGTTTTAGAATAATATTAATCTTCAATGACTAAGGGTTACAAATGTCAATCCAGCCATGTAGAGACAGTCAGTTGGAAAGGGCATAGCAGCTGCCGACGCTCGTAGAGGCCTTCTGGCTGAAGAGAAAATGGAAAAATTTAAAAGATCGGGGGACACCCCGGCAAGCCAGCCTCATCAGATAGGTTGTACGATCTGCGACAGGGACTGTTACTCACAGATCGGCCTTTATAGCCATAGCAGTCGGTGTCGGAATGCAGAAGACAGCTGGACACATGCGTATGGTCTACAGAGACTGAGATGCCAATGCCGATGATTGCTGGAAGACAAATTATGTATTGAATGTCAACCTTCAACTCTTTTGCAGAACACGCACTGCGTCCATCGATGACAACATCAACGCTGTTAATCATCATGTGCAAAGTCAAGAACGACACCCGGAAACATACTTTCCTAACGTCAAATTAAACGTCAGATAGACGTTTCTCAAAAACCCGTGGGCAGAATTTAAAAAAAAATGAACTTCATTAAAATGTTACGAGGAACATCGAGCGACAGAGTTGACTAAACGTAACAATGGGTAACTGTTTTCCAGGTGCAAAGATCTTCTGCAATGCTACCCATATAATAAAGTGAATGTAATATTTTGCACGTTTAGAAAAACTGTTTACTGTTGCACGACCTACCAATTGTTGGAATGATCGGTTGCATGCCTCGGTTGCCGCTGATGTAATAAAATAAAAAGATCTGCTAATCGGTTACTGCGAACAAAACCAATGTTCAACGAATCAGTAATTCTCTCTGTTGCTGCTTTCTACTTAACATGATGAAAATGCCAGAATTATTCATCTTCCAGCGACTACTCATCGTGTTACTCAGAGCACGAATTCAGTTGAATAAAGAAATAGATCACTATTAGCTATTCTGATATCTCTTTGCCGTATTACTTCTTCTACGTTCGTTCTCAATCTCCTGCTACAAAGCCCTGAACAGGGCTTTGCAAGTAGCAGGATGTGGTCCGGAGAACGGAATGCGTTGTGTCGCTAGTTTACAGCCAGCCTGACTTTCGGTCCGACACATCTGTCTTCGGCAACTGCCGTATTAAATTTGCATAAACTACATTTGTTTATAAAGGTTAAAATAAATTTATAACATTTTTTAAAACGCGAATTGTTCACAATTTGGTTCGACACTTTATGCCAGAAAGATTATGAGATCTGCTGGCAACTTCCTTTTACTTGTTTCCGGAGATTTCGTACTGCTAGCTGAAAAGTAATAGTCTATCCGGTGTTGGAGAATCAAGATACCGTGATACGCATCAACATTTCTAAATTTGTTTAGAATGATTGACATTTATGACGATTGTTCCAATAATTGGTCAGAGTTAACAGAAGAATGGAACACATATAATGAAAGGTAACGCTTATTACTGTATGTCAAGAAAGAAGGTTAAATACTATAGGTTCTCCGAAAGTAGTTATAATTAATAATTCATTAATTGAACTTACTATTAGTTAAAGTACTACTTATAATTATATTTATATTAAGTTACTTTACTAATTTACTTTGTGACTAACTGACTTGTCTTACTAAACTTACTTAACAAGACAACTGCCAAGTTAACTACCAGATTAACATTAACTGCTAGTACTAGTTGATAGTTTACTAATAGTTAATAGTGTTAACCACTTAACCAACGGTCACACTCAGTTACAGATGCGCAGAGATTAACTGAATACTCATATACTGAATAGTGAATGTAACGAAGTTTCGATCAATCAAATCAATACCTGTCTTTCCTTTAGGGGAATAGAGATGATAGGTTAGGTCCCTAACTACTCTCCTCCAGGCTGCCTCCAGCAAGTTCCACCTTGAACTGCCATTTTTTGCCATCTGTCTCCAGTTTTGGTCTGGGGACCGAAGTTAACTTAAGTCTTAACTGAACTTATCGTCTATCACCTATGTAATGGTTTAGAAGACTTCAGAGTCTGTAAATAACCAGTTTCATTTACATTTCCTTGCTCTACTAATCTAACAGCTATGCACATCCTATCTATTTTGTAATGCATTGAATCATTGAGTAATAAATTGTCCCTGCCTCCACTACTAAGAGTACTTCATGTGGCAATGCATTCTGTCTAAAAAAATATTTCCTAATATCTAATCTGGACCTTTCTTTACTTTAGTAACTTAATTTGCAGCTGTGTCATCTTGTTCTTGTAGGTAGTTGTATTTGGAAGAAAATAAAATTGTTATATTCTAATTTATCCATTTCGCTGATTATCTTATAAACCTGTATTGTCACCTTAAATTCTTCTCTTATCTAGACAATTGTAGAGCGGTTCTTCTGAGTTTTTTCTCATAACTATAATTCTGGAATTCAACAGTAAGCTTTGTTGCTCTTCTTTGTATCCTTTTCAGCATGTTTATATCTCCTCTACGATAAGGACTCTACACCTGTACATGATACTGCTATCTAGGTTTAACTAATGCTTGACAATAACTTCCTTGCTCCTATATTTAATATTTCTTTTTGTCATACCTAACATTGCATTTACCTTTTCACTGCTACATGGACTTGTTCACTCACTTTACTTGTATGGTCTATTTTATCCCCTAGGTCCCTTTTCTTTTCTATCATTCTTCTTCTGCGTTCGTTCAAAATCTCCTGCTACCAAGCCCTGAACGGGGCTTTGCAAGTAGCAGGATGTATTCCGGAGAACGCAATGCGGTGTGTCGCTAGTTTACATCTTGACTGCAATATTTGCACCTTTCAGTCTGATTTATCCGTCTTGTGCATCTATCATTCTAATATTGTTCTCATCCATTCTGTAATTATGTTCCATATTGGATCTACCCATGTGGATGACTGTACATTTATCTACATTAAACTCCATTTGCCAGCTCACAGACCATTCTCAAATTTTATCTAAATCCTATCTCAATATATCCACTTCTGCTTTAGTTGAGACACTACTGCATAATTTTGTGTCATCCATGAATTTTGCAATCGTGGATCTGATATCAATGTCCAAATCGTTGATATATATCAAGAACAAAATTGGTCCCAAAACCCAGCCCTGTGACACTTCACTTTTTACTTAACACCACTCAGAGTACTCGTTATAAATGCCCACTCTCTACATTCTTCCTGTTTACCAATTTTCAATCTATTTGGCAACTTCCCCACCTATTCCATGTGATTTTAACTTTCAAAATAATCTTTGATGAGGTACTCTATCAAAGGCCTTTGCAAAATCTAGATAAATAACATCCACTGGCTCCCCCTTTTCTATCAAGTTAGGTAACTTCCTCCATGAATTCTAATAGATTTGTTAAGCTCTAGTAAAACCATGCTGACCATTTCTGATTAGATTAAACTTGTCTAAATGCATTGCAATGTTATCTGATTTTTTGCCCTTTTTTCAATAAGGGGATCACTCCTGCATCTTTCCAATCCTATGGTACAATCCCTTTTGCAAGTGATTGAGAACATAATATAGCCAATGGTTTTGCTAGTTGGACTCTAATTTAAAGCAGCAATTTCAGATAAATACCATCTTGACCTGGACATTTATCCACTTTCAACCCCTCCAATTTAAAAAACAAACTATTTCCTCTGTAATACAAATGATCTTATTCCCGCTGTATCCATGTCTCTTTTGAAAATATCTATTGGATCTTGGAGCAGTATTCTTTTGTGTAGACTGTACCAAAATACTGATAGAGTAGATTAGCTACCTCCCTAGTCATTAAGGTTCAGTTTGTCTCTTCTCCAGGTGTTCCTTGGTCTACCTCTCTTCCTCTGTGGATTCTTCCTATTAAGGTTTTCATCCCACTGCTTCATATTCTTAGGTCCTTCCATCTCAAATACCACTTGCTTTTGTTTGGTTGTCACTGTTTCTATAACCAGCTTTGTTTTTATAGATCCAGATTGTTGGCTTTGATCCAACATTGATGGGCTAGTTTATCTTGAATATATCTCTGGAGCATAGAGTATGAATATTGAATTCTACAAAATAGCCCTACAATGTCTCTGCAATGCTGTACACAGACATCGCTCTGAGAAGTGGCACACAAAGAAATTCAAGCCAATGGGATGAGACAAGTGAGGGCTTTTACAAAAAGTGTCTACCAGAGGTGCTTTTATCATTGGCAGGAACGTTAAAATAGAATAATTGCGAATAGTATTTTAAGTAGGATTGCACCAATTAATCGTCAGATTATCAGCTGATTATCATCCATTTTGCAAATTAGTAGGTATAGACTTTTCAGGTGATTAATTGATTTTGATGATCGCCCATTCTTGTTTTTTTAAATATAATCTAGCAAGAAAACTATTGGTAACAGAACAATTGGGAAAATGTATTGATTCCAACATGTAGAATTTCATAAAAAAACATTATTTCCTAGGACTCACAATCTAAGCCCACCTGTGTAATCTAACACAATTCCCAGTAGTCTGTTGCTAACTTGCTGCGATAGAAATGTAGCATCACTCGTTCTCTCATTTCACATATTATGCTGGTGAATAATTGACACTGGAGTAGAAGTGTGCATTTTTGTTACACTTTTAGGCCCGTGGTTGGCATGTGTCACGCACAGCAATATCTGTGCAAAGAGGTTGGTGTAGTACCTCTGACATTTTTGCCGCTGTATCTGCTCTATCCGTTGCGCTGACATCATCTGCATTTTTTTAGGGCAGTTATAATATTCTTTGATGGGAGAAGGCTTTTTTTCGGCATTTGATTATGTTGCCTCTTTGTCTTAGCGGCTCTGATCATCTTGTTCAGACTATACTGTTCATAGTCCTCTTTTAGTCTGCTTCTGATCAGCTTGTTCAGCTTGCATAACTCGAGGTTGTTGTGCATCCCATTCTATTTCAGCCTTCTCCTCACATGTAGTTTTATAAGAAGACATAGTGGACCCAAAAAAACCAAAATGGATTGAAAATATCAAGTTCCACACAGATGACACATGAATGAACATCACATGGTTTTTAACAACATACATTGACAGATATTAGTAAACTATTTCAAACATTTTCATATTGAGTTGTACCACAGTTGCATACAAATCCTGTTTTCAACTTGGTGCTTACGTTTAGTGTGGTGACATCCCCTGTATAATCTGCTAAATATTGAGGGCACTGGAAATTGGTCACCTGTCATTTTAAAGGGGATGACCATCATATGCATGAAACCAAAATAAAATCTGACTGTATATTACTTCAATTTAACCTTGAATATAAAATAAATTATTGATTTTCTTGTTGCAGAGATCAAGGGAATGTAAGAAAGCCTGAATTATCCAAGCCAGAGTACGGATTTCAGCCAGATCATGGATTTCAGTCCGATCAAGGATTTCAGCCAGATCAAGGATTTCAGCCAGATCAAGGGTTTCAGCCAGATCAAGGGTTTCAGCCAGATCAAGGGTTTCAGCCAGATCATGGATTTCAGTCGAAGTATAGATTTCAACCTGCAACAGAAAACACACAGTTTAAACAGAACAATCAAGATGTCTATCTCAAGAGAATGATGAACAGAAGCAGGCATGTAACACTCATAAATAGGTGCTTGCAATTTTTGCAAAAGTAAACGCTAACAATCAGCAATGTTAACTGCCTACTTGTTAGCAATCAGCAATGTTAACTGCCTACTTGTTAAAAACAGATGGATATGACAGCTCAGCTGTTTCATCAATCAATGACCATTTTCTTTTTCAATGAATATAAATGACTGACATTTAGGGATGTTGTACATTATAATGTTAAATATTGTGACTAAACTGTAAGGCCCTTCAGCTGTCTACAAAACATGTGATTGAAATATACTGTTCCATTTATACATTACCAATCCTCAGCTACAGAATAATGTCTCATAGTGCTAAACCTTTTTCAAATTCACAGCAGAGGCGGTTATGATGATGGTTATGGTGGTCCATGGAATAGAGAGTCATTTTTAGACAGACCCAGATTTACACACAGGTCATTTGACATGAGTCTGCTGAGAAGTCAATTAAGCATTGCTAAACGATTTCAGGAAATGACTAACAGTTTCAGGTATGAATAAACAGTGTGTGAGTTTATAGAGCTTTGTTTTAAATATACTTTGAAGTTCAGATGGTTATGTTATGGATCAATCAAAATCCACCGCTCTCAGCGCAAAGGCCATTGACCACATCTTGCCAGCATATAATGTCCTGGGCTATTCTTTCTGCCTCTCTCCAGGTGTAACTATTTAATCATAGTTCATCTCTCTTCTCAGTCCATTTTGAAGTCTATCTCTTATTTTTCTCCCTTGAGGATTCAATGTGAGAGCCTGCCTGGCTTTGTTGCCTTCCTCCTCCATTCCCATTTTCTTCTTTTAATTTGTTGTTCGTGTAGCTGTTGTTGGCTTTTATCTCGCATGTCTTCATTCCTCACCATGTCCTACTACTTTATGCCCATTATCCTTTTTAGGCACCTGTTAATGATGGACTGAAGTCTTTGTTGTATTGCCTGGGACATTCTCCATGTTAGAGCATATGTTATAGACACAGGTGATTACAGATATGACTGACTGTTCATGTTCAATGAACTAAATTTTGATGCAACATATTCATTTGCTTCTCTTTTGATCTTTAGGTTGTTTTTGGATTTATGTGTTTTCAAGTTATTACATTTATTTATATTCAAACTTTAGCCTAATATCCTCAGTAAATCCACTGTAACTTTCAAAAGAAAATGGTTCATGTCACATTCTGTTAAGCTGAATTGATATCACTACACTCCAGACTCATAGGTGTTAAGTAGTAGCAGATGGACAATGCTTACGGCTGCCGAGTTGCATTTTTTAGATTCACCTGTTGCACGCATTCCTAATCTGTCATCTCAAACACCTATACCTTTTTGACCTACAAATTCCGAATATACCTTGTTTTCTAAGGTGGAACACACTGCACAGTGTTTTACACCTTACTCCCCAGTGCATCCATCTACATCATGCATTAAAAAAATGTGTGTTTACATCCCATAGAGACCTTGCTGGATCATAATACCCAGCGCATGCAAGTTTTATTTGTGAGCCGCGCCACAAACCACTTAGTTTTGTCTGCTAGTCATTAATACACACCTAATAGAAAAGGTGGCCACCAAAGAAGCTATACCAACTATCCTGAAGACGTGGGCCTTGATCGGCAGTCCTGATCTACATGGAGGGATCAGCATTTTAATCTACCTCGTTCGTAGGGTATGGTATCAATATGAAATACCCGAATGGGTCATTATATGAGTTTTGTTAGTCATGCAGCGAAAACAGTTCAAATGATGAGGCAGAGGCATTAAAAACAGCAGTTGAGATTTTGCACAAAGAGTGACCTAGACAAATTGATGCCGATAGACACCGATTTTTTTGAGTGACTTCAAGTCGGTTCTGGATGTACTGAAGCACACTCCATACAACAAAAAGTAGATTTTTTTGGTGTGCAGGGCGATCAACAACATTATCACTGCCCACGGGAATAATGTCACCTTGCAATGGATACCTGGACATAGTGGGATACTAGGGAATGAGATGTCTGACAGATTGGCAAAAAGAGGAGCCTCCAAACAACAATTGGTTAAACTCTGCTGTAACCACAAGTAAAACAAATTATAAAAAATAGTACCAGGGAAATTTGTATGAACATGTCGGCTACGTGAACAAGTAGCAGTATATTAGCTAAATGTCACAACCAAAAATTAACGATGACATAAATAAACTACATAGAAGAGATCAAAGTCTCATCTTTCAGTTTAGAACAGGACACACTAGAGTCAAATCCCCGCTCCTCAACATCAATCCTCAGCACCTGCCCTTGTGCTCTCACCCAGAGGAAACAGTTCGACACGTGCTCATTGAGTGCAAAGCGTTTGTGGGCATGAGGAGAAGATTCTTACAAGCACTGCCGACAGTTGTCATCACACTGTAAGGAGCAGGGAAACAACTGAAGAAGACCTGTATCTATATAAGAATGGCATTTGGCTGTCAAGAGCAGGCTTGTTCAGCAGCTATGGGATAACAACAATAGACAAGTGTCCATGTAGCTAGAATAAACATCATAACATGTTTTTGAAGTCTATCACTATCTCATTTTCTGCCACTTGTCAAAGAACAGTTATAAAGTAAGCATTGCATAGGTGTAATTTTGTTATTTATAGAATGTAAATATGTGATCTCCATTTAAAAAAAATATTCCACTGCTTTATTTGTTTGCCCAATTCTCTGCTTGGTTTTCATTAATATTTGTCATCTGCCAGTACTCAGCTTCCTTTGTTATCCAACTGCTTTGAGGATTTTATTTCTATCTTGGGTGTTGGTACCACCCTTTGTTATTATTACTGTAGGTGCCTTGATATTTTTTGTGGCTCTGTGAATCTAAATATTCCCCTATTCTGTTTGTTTAGGGAGCCGCGTAGTGGTTAGCGAGCTGGCTTCGCATTTGAGTGGTCCTAGGTTCATTCCCCAGTTGAGGTGGAAAGGTTTTTTTCAGACTGCAGCAGCTATCGGGTCAACCCAGCCTTAAATGGGTACTGGTTCAGTCCGGGAAGTAAAAGCGACAAGGAAGAGGTGATGGCTACCGTCCTCATATAGTCGAGCCTTTGAAATGTGAGATTGCTAACACCTCACAACCTTTGGTCTTTGTTTTGTATCAGCACAGTTAGATCTTCTGTTTTTTTTTTATTAGTGCCTTATTTTTCATAAGGAAAAAAGTGTTAATGTAGCAGTCCTGACAATAATTTTTTATCCTATGTCACGGTATCATTTAATATATTATATAACAGGGTTAACGTATTCTCTATCCTATCTTCCTTACCACTATCACTCCTTAACTCTCTCAATTAAATACCAACAATTCTTTTAACACAGGTAAAACACAGCATGTATTTTTCACACAAGTAAAACAATATGCACATCAAATCAAATCACTAGGCTCATTGATCACATTATACTGTTTATCAATTATTAATGAATTCTAATGTCTCTCAAAAGGTTGGTTATTATCACTTCTCTAACTGACTAAGATTACTTCTAAAGGTTCATGCAAGTAGCACAGGTCTTACTCTAGTACTAAATTTGACCCAGGGTTCTCATCACATGGTCGGAATCTAGCAATTGTTCAATTCACTGTCTATCTCTGTGCGTTGATATAAAGGATGTCTATCTACGATTTCTCATTCCTCATCTATCTGTCCTCTCAGCTTACACAAAAAATGGATGTCTACTGGACCTCTTGTCTCGTCTCACGTAAGGCAGCTGTCTACTAGACCTCTTGTCTCGTCTCATGTAAGGCAGATGTCTACTAGACCTCTTGCCTGTCTCTACATCACGCAGTCGGTGACTGCATCTGTGCTCGTGTCTATGACAGATGACAGTGGTTGTGTTACTGTGGTTGTCAGGACGAGGAAAACCCACAAATCACAACGGTCGTCTTAGGACGACAACTTCGTGTTGCAGCAACACGTCTCCGTCTGACGAGAATGAAGTCAGGTCACTCGAGCAAGATGTTAGCGACGACGACTTGAACAGAACATCACACACAGACAGATTCTTACGTGTGTGTGGTCTCTCGTTGCCTTTCCGTGTTGGTCTGCTTCAGTGGCTTCTAACTCTACTATTTTCACTCACTGGCTATGTTTCTGTAGCTTTTAACTATCTACTTGTTCTAGACTAAGTGCTACTCACTATAGTGTCTGGTAGGACACCCTTGGTCTCTGCTGCTTCTTATCTGTCCTTCTATTCTATCTCACTACAGCTTATATGCTAAGTTTCCCCCGCTTTAGATAATGACTTCTACTTTCTTGAGTTCATTTCCCACCAACTTTATTTGAACTTGCGTGTCCCAAAGAAAGGCTGCCTAATTTTCCAAACACTGACTGACTGCTTGTTGACTGGGATTCCCAGTTCAAACCGTGAAAACAGAAGGCCGACCAAAATAGGTCGGCCAGCCCCAACTTGCATTGTTTGAGAGTTGAGGACCATGCCTCGTTCAATGAATTGAAACTCTCGGGCCGGGTTCTCAAGTTATATTTGGGTACCACGAACGGTATTTTCGGGGCTTCCCTAGCTTTGGCTCGTTGTACCCCTGTAACTCTGTTACATTAATCACAATAAAAAAGCAAACATGAGAATGGAATACAGTCTCTGCACATCCTCGATATGAAGGTGTTTAACTGAACCATAGTGTTTAACTTCACAGTTTGCTCGAGTGACACATCGTATGAGCTATGCTTCATTTGAATGATTTTCAGAAGAGCTCTAGGTGTGACACAGATGAATGAACAGGGCCACTACCACATTGAGAGCATATCAAGAGAAGGAAACAGATAACATTTGAATGATTTTCAGAAGAGCTCTAGGTGTGACACAGATGAATGAACAGGGCCACTACCACATTGAGAGCATATCAAGAGAAGGAAACAGATAACACCGCGCAGTCTGACCCTTTTAGGGCAGAAGACTTTCCAGCTCATTGTATTGCTCACCTCGCCATTAACACCAATCTGAATTTGGAGTAACCTCCTGGATTTAAAAAAAAGATAAAGAAACACTACTTTATATATATATAATATAGGAATACAAGATTTGCAGAAGACGGATGTGGTGGACCGAAAGGCGCAAATACCGCAGTCAAGCTGTAAACTAGCGACACAGCGGATTCCATTCTCCGGACTACATCCTGCTACTTGCAAAGCCCTGTTCAAGGCTTGGTAATAGAAGATTGCGAAAGAATGCAGAAGGAAGAGGAATAAAAGAGCAAGTAAATCGTTTTTCCAGGCATGAGTAGATGAAAGAAACTTCTTACTGGACAGCAATGGAAATGCCTGCAGGAGTTTCCAGTTTCTCATGACTATCTTTCAGAAAGCAATTTTGAAATAAAAGTAATTAACAAAAACGATTGTAATTTTAACTGAGAAAACTTAAAGTAATCTGCTGTGCTGAAAATTGTCTTTCCGCCAGGAAATCTAAATGGCCAAGGGACACGTGGGGAAGACACTGAGAGAAATGGAGAATGAAATATGTACAAAATGGTAGCCATGGTGCGATGAATTATATAATTTTATTATTGTTATAGTTCCAACAGGCAGCTCGGCTCTGACCTTTTTGCCCAATGCCATTAACATGCAACTACTAGCTTAGGGGAGTTGATTGACTGATAATTGGCAGTATTAGAATGATGTGTTGATATATGAACTAATAATGATTCTTACATCAAGGTTCTCTAGACGTTTTAGGGGAGGTTTCTCAAGAGCTGCGTTATTCGACAGTGGCTTCAGATACTTCCATGATAGCTCACCACCACCTTTCAGAGGCCGTGTGAGCAGGAGGTAGGTTATGAGAATCATCTCTAACAATATTGTTGATCATTTTGTCCACAAATTCATATTTGGCAGGTTATAGTGTGCATGTTCCCTGAATAGATCCCAGGGGTCCTTACAGGTGAGTAAAGAATAGGGCCACTGCACCTCCGTGACAGATGTAAATGGTGACAAAGAGAGTTTCTCATGGGGCAAGCAGCCTCATAGTGTAAACAGATTGTACAGAAACCACCACAGCAAAAGCACACAAAGTGCCCTGATACAGTATTCCTAAAGGTGGCCAGCTGTAGTGGTTGAAGAGTGCTTATTTTTCACGTTTACCACCCCACATAACAAATTTAACGCAATTTTATCAGCGACTGCATTCATTTTAGCACGTCACATTTTACTGTGGTTGTTGAGTTTGAGAGCATGTGGCCATTTTGTTTGTTGGTCTATAAATATGATCTTGTTGCGTGTAGAGAAATAAATGATTAAAGAGAACTTGTTGGTGCTGTTGTTTTTGTTGTGTGTGTTAGCTTCTCAGATTACAAGAAGATGAAGGTGGAAATGTTGAAAAACAAAGCACAAACATTGAAACTCACCTGTTAGGGAATGTCACTCCTCAATAAATCCATTGAAATTACCACAAAGCACTTAATCTTTTATAAGATCAGCATATCTGTTAGTTTACACTAAAAATGTATTTATTTCATTTACATAAACAAAGTAAACTGATCAACCTCATAATGATCTTTTGCAACGACTTAACTTCACCATTCTCAATAATGGGGTGGCTCCAATCCACGTAAAGTAGATAATAAAGTGTTTCAAATTCAATACTAATCTAACACAAAAGCCTTTGCTTTGGTCAAACCTGTGTAGAAGGAAGTGACATATTCATCATAACAAACAAACTTGAGATTTGAGTCGATTTCTACGGTAGCCCAGTTGTCTATATATATATTTTGCAACTTAAGCCTCAAAACGGACTATTTTTTTCTGCCTTGATTTTGTGGCGGTAAAGGTCAATTGGCATGCTGTAGTCAATTAACTGTAAATGGGCACTTGGATTACTGTTAGGGAAGGAAGTGGCAATAAGGACTGGCCACTCCACTTCACATATAACTGAGGCTTAGTTCAATGCATGTTGTTAACTAGGACTGGAGAGGGTTGTGCGTGGAGCTAGCAACTTTGTTATGTAAATCAACAGAAACCATCACTACAAGAGCATATAAAGTGCTTTAGCTGGCACTGCCTGTAAGGGGGCCATCTATTGTAGTCTCCCTATGCTTCACAAGGAGCACAGCTAAAAAAGAATGTGCATGGTGATATTTTACATTACACAGAACCGACATCACTGCACTCTGGGCAGATCTATATGTTTCTTTTTTTGCAGATGATGAAGGTATGGATACTGGTGGTTTCTGTAGCTTGCTGGTTGTACACACTGTATTCTCCTCTCAAGCACCCCTTCCTTCTCTACATATGTATGATTTCAAACTCTGCAGTCTGTGGATTAATGATTATGATGTCACTACTTAATAGGCTGTCAGTGATTAATGTAGGTATTTTAAGTCCCCACAATTGACGCATTGCGACAACGGTAGCACAGTGGTTAGTACACTGCGTTTCCAGCCGAGCGATCTAGGTGCAATCTCCAATTGGTGCTGGATTATTTTTTCAATCGCAAATGACTCTTGCGGCCGACCCAGTACCCAAAAAATTGGGTACCAGAACAGTAGAGGTAACTGTCGTGGTGCTGACAACGTCATCACTAGTGTGCCAATGGTCAAGAAAATATTGCCCTAACACCATATTCCCCAATGTACCACACAGTGTGAAAACAGGATCTTTTTTTCACTTTACAATTGATGCTTTGGAAGCCTTCATGTCAGCTCTCTTAATGTCATGAACATCAGCATGACCAGAACACAAATCCTTGAATGTTTGAAGTCTCTATGTATGTTATCTGCTCCTGCCATAGTCATCTCTTCTGCAAGGATTGAAAGACTACCTGTTTAAAAATATCTATGAAAGTCACCACAGCTTCAAAACAATCAATCAGAACCCGTCGCACCTCAGTGCATAGGCCATTGACAACATCACGGCAGCATACACAGTCCCGGGCTGCTCTTTCTGCCTTTCTCCACGTGTAATCATGCCTGCGAGACCTGGACCATTACAGCAGATATCCAGGGCAGAATATGTGCAATGGAAATGCGGTGCTATAGAAAACTCCTAAATGTTACATATAAGGATCGTGTCACGAACGTTGACATCCGTCAGAGAGTTGAAGACGCTATTGGTCCTTTTGAAGATCTGTTCACAACTATCGAAAGATGGCCTGGTGCGGGCACGTCCCGAGGTCCAACGGAATTCCCAACTCGATACTCTTTGGATCCGTACCGAACAGAGAGGGCGAGGACGTCCAAGGAAGAGATGGGTGGACAACATCGCTGAGTGGTCAGGCCTTCGTCACGGTGAGATGCGACAGACAGAGAGAGCTGGTGTGGGATTTTCATGTCTTCATGTGTGCCCCAACGACCTGATGGGTTACGGGATGAACTGAACTGAACTGAATCATTTAATATAGTAGTTTGCTCTGAAGTAACTCATTCAACTTTGTTATGATGCCGGTGGTTGCCTGCTATCTCAGTAAAGACCTTGCCTCTCATTCTAATAAGGAATTGCAACATGCATCCAGTTTGACGTATCTATGTTTCACTGGGACTGACAATGCTTGTTTGCTTCATTATCCCTTTATTTTTATCTCCTTGACTTTGTACACAAACTGTAACTTTGACAAATGATAATTGAATGTGGTTTTTTACTTGCAACCCAAAGATGTGTTGTGGTTTTTATGAGATATGATGATAATAATAATGTTTGCTTAGGCGTCTGAGGACACAGCTGTGGCGTGGTTCCAGGGTGGAGGAGGAGGTTGCTATTTGCTAGAGCTATACTGTTCGGGAATGGCATCTTCTGTGCCTCCAGCCGGCCGGGGGAAGACTTTTGGCGCCGAGGAAAGAGTTGTGTAGTATCTTGTGGGCAGCAGGGGTTTCCTGTTCCATACGTACATGACCAAACAATGAAACTTGGTGTCAAATCAATTGTTTCTGAGATTTGATGGAAGCCTGTTTTAGCAGAGACCTCCACGTTGTGGATGTAGTCATACAATCGGATGACCAGGATACACCTCTGGTTGCGCATGTGAAAGGCTTCCAGTTTCAACATGTCATGTTTCAGCAATGTCCAGGTTTCGGAACCGTAAAGCAGGACTGGAACAACGCAGGACTGGTAGATGCTGATTTTTGTCCCGAGGGAGATCCTGCCATTACTCCCCACGTCGGAGGTCGTGCATAGCGGACACAGCTAGTCCAATCTGCCTTGACATATCGGGACTGCTGCGCCCATTGGATGATATCATGCTACCGAGATAGATGAATTCGTTGGTGCTCTCCGCAGTGTGAACTTGAATTGCAATACCCTGAGGGGCTGTGTGGCGGAAATGAGGTTCTGAACTTTGGTCCTGGCCCAGGATATGGGATATGATAGCAGAGAGAAATGAGCACATGTACAGTTGAGACTTTAATGTTAGTCATTGTCCAATTGAAAATAAATCAGCTCAGAATGAATAACATTGATCATGTAAGGTCTTGTATTTTTTTAGAGCTAACAGAAGATTACGCACTCCACCTCCATATGCTCGACCAAAGTGGAATAAAGCTGATGATAAAGAATTACAAGAAGTGAATCCAGAAGAGTAAGTTCCTTTACTAATGAACATTCACGGTTTTATTTTGGTTGTTGTCACCGCTACCACAATCTATCATATTATTTTATTAGCAATGTCCTTGTAATATTGTTTTGTGTAAATCATGGGTCTTAAACTAAAAAACCAGAGGGCAGCACGGGATAAGTTTAAAGGCTCATGGCCTGCCGTACAGTTATCAGTCCGTAGATACCCTGGTCGATGTCATGGGGAGCCTCAGTTGCCTCTCCTGGGTGGATCTGATATTGTCAACACATCTCACTGGAAAGTCGTTTTTACTTCATCTATCCACCTGCCCTTGGAAGCCGGATCGTCGGGCATTGTAAACTCGCAGGCGAAGCTAGTAGGGGGCATTCTCACAAGAAGACCGAACCATCACAACTTCTGTTACGACATGTATTAGACAACAGGGAAAAGAACCGGCCATTTTGCAAATGCCCTCTTTTCTCAATCTGTCTCTTCTGGAGTTGCCGGTAGCCATTCACAAATATCTTCTTCTTTGCGTTCTGGATCTTTTGGTCATGCTATATCTGCAGGCCAGTCGCCATGATGAAGTCTGTAGTTTTTACCAAGTCACAGCGGCTGCCCCACAGCTTTTGCCTTAGCTCCACACCCTTTGGCCAGGTCCGGTATCTCATTTCCCTATAGAGTGGGCATTCCTGTCACAAACATCTAATTTTGCAAGTGGAAATTTTTCTCTTTCGTGTCTAAGACATGGCCCATGTTTGACTTTGGCTGCACAGGGTTTGTAACATGTTGTGAATCGTTGCTAGACTTGGCTTGGCTTAGCTTCGTTCGTTCTCAATCTCCCTCTACCAAACCCTGAAAAGGGCGTAAGTAGCAGAATTTAGTCCAGAGAGTGGAATGTGTTGTGTCGTAGTTTACAGCTTGACTGCGATATTTGCACCTTTCGGTCCAACACATCCGATTTCAGCAAGCATTTTTTTAGTACCAGGTTAGCATTCCCTCTTTGATTCCTTCTCCTTATCCAGTCTCCCCTGCTGCAACCTGTTTTCCAGGATCACCGCGTGGAGGTGTAGAAGGGTCTTGGCAGCCCTGACGCTAGCAGTCAGCTGTGCGACGCTGACCACTGCAGCTCATGCGCTGCTCAGCATCTTGATCCCACTGTATTATGATTTCACTATTATTAATATTCAGTATGCTATTTAATTGCATTTTAGATTATTTGTTTGACTTTCTGAACTGTTTTCTCTCTCATGCCCCAGTAATGTTGTTGTTTGCATATGCCCACAATGATTAGCGTGCTGATGAAAGTGGACCGGGATCCTCCAGGCGGTTGTGTTATGCTTGGCTTCCTCTGTATGTAACTCACTACTACGGGGATCATGTTGATCCCTTACCTCATTAGCCAGGCTGCCATGAGGGCAGGTATCCAGGGAGGGCTACTAGGAAGTCTAGGTGAGGGTCGTGTCCAGTATATTTTGTCTGGCCCTCACTAACATGTCTGATCAGTATATTTTGCCTGACCAGACGTTAGTCTTTCTTCCCATGCCCCAGTGATAGCATCAAGTATCCCCATGCATTCTATTATAGTGGGGACTAGTATTGTGCTATTGCAGCACTGCTATATTTCGATCAAGGCTTTTTTTAAGCTGACAGTTTATCGTTCTTGATGACTTGCATAACTGACATTGAATCTGTAAGGAATACAGTCTGCTGACATTGGTTTGTTACTAATCATTTCTGCATCAGTAATTAGTGCCTTTGCTTCAACCAAGTTGAACAGAATTTTCCAGTGGGTGAACTAGTGGTTTTCTTTATCTAGGTAAACAATAGATTCCTGCGCCTCCATTCTTCACTGCTCTAATTGCTGATCCATCAGTATATACCTGGATCCATGCTTCTCTTGGGTATAGTTCTTCGATCATGCCACATGCTGATGTTTTCTTTTGGAGGGTATTTTGCTCTTTCATGGGGCAAGTCAAGTGGTAGTTATGAATGTTGTATTCCTAAGGTTTTGGTATTATTTTCTTGGGGTTGGAAGCGGTATAGGATTTACCTTCTTAGAGGTGTGCAGTAATTCATCCTTGTATGTCTTGTCGTTGATAATAGACATTGATCATCTGCAATAAGTTCATTTAACTTATCAGCTTTTGTCCTTTCTTCCTCTGCATTTCTTGGTAGATGCTCCTTTTTGGCCTGCAGTGTTATTCTGTCCATATATGTATATGTCTCACCTCAGATATTATCTCCATTGCTTTGGTCAGGCCATCTGTTGTCCTTACTACACTTTGGCACACTTGGTACAGTGCTCTAATATTCTTTAATAGCTGATCCTGTACTCCTTGTATGTTCTGATTAATTTTGTGGACCATGGACAAAGGTACGTCTCTTCAGTCTTCCATTGGCCAGATCTTCAAATCTGGTCATCATTGGATGTGCTGCCATATTCTTGTACTTTTCTGTTTGTTCCATGATCTTGGTCTCCTATCTATAGGATAGAGATGGGATGCCTCGTGTTTTTTTTTCATTTTGCTTATTGGAGTGGTCTTCATGGCGACAGTAATCGCTGAAAGCACTTGCTGTTGTACCTTATCTAAGGTTTATGTGAGATTTGGCTACTGAGGACCATGCTGCAGATCCATAGTAATAAGACCACTATTGGTCTTATTACCCCAGTATAGACTTTCTTAAGCGTTGTTTCATTCGATCCAGCAATTTTCTTTAGTATTGCAAGTTTTCCCCTAGCCTTGGCCTCTGTTTTTCCCTTTCCTGTTTTTTTTCTTCAATGTTATCTAGCTGAAACCAGATGTGGTGAGTTGAAAGATGCAGATATTACAGCTTTGCTGTAAACTACATCATAATGTCCATTTCAAGACAAATATCAAAGAAGAAGAAGATAATCCAACCTATGTTTGCAAGATATATCATGAAGAATTAATTAAATAGTAATTAAGAATCCCCTCAAAATGTATAGTTTCATCAGTCACTAGTATAGTTTGGAGCTGAAGAGGCAGCACAGTGAATGTGCTGACAGCAGCTAACCACTCATATCTGGCTGCTTGCATCAGGGTTAGTGAACCAGAGCTGACCAAGACCCTATTCCATCTCCAAGTGGAGACCCTGGAAACAGGCTGCACTTGTGTAGTCTGGCTAAGAGAATATTGATCACATTGGGAACGGAAATCCGGTACTAAAAAGCCAGATGAAATCGGATGTGCTAGGCCAAAAGACGCAGATATCACATCTTCGCTGGACAGCCTCAGGATGACAGCTGCTTTCTTCGAACAAATTCAAGTTGACGTCTGACAGCGTAAGAAGAAGAAGACATCCTCGTTGTAAACTGCGACACAACATCAGAGCATTCTATTCAGGGTGCAGAAGAAGACATCACACAGCTATGGGTTGCTGACTGCTGCTGGTAGATATAAGAAAACGTCTGCGGTTACACCATCTATACATTTATCAATATTATATAAATTTTATATTTTATTCTTTCAACAGAGAAAGAATAAGGATGGCACGAAAAGAAAAAGACATTTCTTATGGAAAAAACACTGATGATTACAAAGAGTATCTTGAAGCAATGCCCATGTAAGTTGTGTTAGTTTTTGTCTTTATTCTGGTATCTTCTCGTGCACTATTTCACTAGGAAATGGTATCCTTTCCATACACTATTTCACTGAGATAAGACATTTTCCTCATGCACTATTTCACTGAGATAAGACATTTTCCTCATGCACTATTTCACTGAGATAAGACATTTTCCTCATGCACTATTTCACTGAGATAAGACATTTTCTCATGCACTATTTCACTGAGATAAGACATTTTCCTCATGTACTATTTCACTGAGATAAGACATTTTCCTCATGCACTATTTCACTGAGATAAGACATTTTCCTCATGCACTATTTCACTGAGATAAGACATTTTCCTCATGCACTATTTCACTGAGATAAGACATTTTCTCATGCACTATTTCACTGAGATAAGACATTTTTCTCATGCACTATTTGACTAGGATAAGACTTTTTCTCATGCACTATTTGACTAGGATAAGACATTTTCTCATGCACTATTTGACTAGGATAAGACATTTTTCTCATGCACTATTTGACTAGGATAAGACATTTTCTCATGCACTATTTGACTAGGATAAGACATTTTTCTCATGCACTATTTGACTAGGATAAGACATTTTCTCATGCACTATTTGACTAGGATAAGACATTTTTCTCATGCACTATTTGACTAGGATAAGACATTTTCTCATGCACTATTTGACTAGGATAAGACATTTTTCTCATGCACTATTTCACTGAAATAAAACATTTTTCTCATGTACTATTTCACTGAGATATAGTATCCTTTCCATACACTATTTCACTGAGATAAGACATTTTCCTCATGCACTATTTCACTGAAATAAAACATTTTTCTCATGTACTATTTCACTGAGATATAGTATCCTTTCCATACACTATTTCACTGAGATAAGACATTTTCCTCATGCACTATTTCACTGAAATAAAACATTTTTCTCATGTACTATTTCACTGAGATATAGTATCCTTTCCATACACTATTTCACTGAGATAAGACATTTTCCTCATGCACTATTTCACTGAAATAAAACATTTTTCTCATGTACTATTTCACTGAGATATAGTATCCTTTCCATACACTATTTCACTGAGATAAGACATTTTCCTCATGCACTATTTCACTGAAATAAAACATTTTTCTCATGTACTATTTCACTGAGATATAGTATCCTTTCCATACACTATTTCACTGAGATAAGACATTTTCCTCATGCACTATTTCACTGAAATAAAACATTTTTCTCATGTACTATTTCACTGAGATATAGTATCCTTTCCATACACTATTTCACTGAGATAAGACATTTTCCTCATGCACTATTTCACTGAAATAAAACATTTTTCTCATGTACTATTTCACTGAGATATAGTATCCTTTCCATACACTATTTCACTGAGATAAGACATTTTCCTCATGCACTATTTCACTGAAATAAAACATTTTTCTCATGTACTATTTCACTGAGATATAGTATCCTTTCCATACACTATTTCACTGAGATAAGACATTTTTCTCATGCACTATTTGGTGGCTCCAAACTGATGGTCCATGAATTAACATGTTAGAAAACAACACCTTAGAATTAGTGCGGTCTGATAGTTCTTACGTCTCTAAAGTACACACCAAATCCGTTTTTAGAAATTAAATATGTATATATATATTGATGTAATTTATAATTAAAATTTCGTGTTTTAGATAGAAAAAAAATAAGGTTTAAGAAAAAATCAAATTTTATACTTGCTTGTATTATATAATTTGCTTTCAAAAGAAAAGAAAAAAAAATTATTTTTATTTGAAAATTTGTAAATTTTTCATTCACATTGTGCTCATATATTAACTAGTTTTGATTGATTCTTGTATATCTCAAATGTTTTTGTAATAAAGATAAAAGTGGTTTCATAGCAGACAGATGAACTCGGTACCTTGGCCATGAGAAGCGAACACTCAGCTACTTGTGATGTTTTATATAGTGCTTCATTTTACATGTTGTTCATGCCAGCCCGATGTACAATCTTCCTTAGTCACCTTTATTGCTTATGTAGTAGGGTGCAGTGATCCTACTCTTTTTTCGCTAATAGGAAGCCTTGACTCCAACCCTAGAACATATACAGCAAGCCTGTGAGCTGTTGAAACGTCTGTATTTCCAAGGCCAGTCTTATGTCTAACCAATATGTGTTATAAAAACCAGCTTTACAGAAGTGATTTATATGTGCTCCAAATACAGTATTTCCATGTTTCAGACACAAGCGGAGTGGGGATATGAAGCGCCATCCTAGAACTCCTGATAAGCATGCACAGTGTAGCCGCCGTTCCTGGGATGCACAGGTGAAAGCCTGGAAGCTTAGACTTCACTCTTGGGCTAGTGAGTATAGGAATGATGACGAATTCAGGTATATACATACAAATATATTGTTAGAACAGCAACAGTCTATTATTTAATCTAATTCGACCATTTGTAATAAGGGAATAGGCACAATAAATGCCATACATCCATGTTTAGTCACATTGAAGTTACTGCGGCCACAAAAAAGTCAAAATTTGTCACACATATACCTATGGTTCAGTTACAGCAATCAACTAATTAAGAACTGGTATGTCTGACAGCGTAAGAAGAAGAAGAAGAAGAACTGGTATGAAAATAAGCAGATCATTGAGACGACTTTTATCTATCTAAGTGCAGCATATGACACCATAAATTATCAGATGCTGCTAACCAAGTTATCTTCTATGACAAATGATTGGTTGCTTACCAAATATTTCTTGCAGAATAGACGATTGGAGGTGGGTTTGTGTCGTTGATGGCGAAACAAATAAAACATGCCTCGTGGAATAAAGCATCCTTGCATCTATGTTGTACAACATATATACCAATGACCAGTCATGGAATTGACTTATGCCAATGACACAGCAGTCATCCAAGGAAATGGTTTTGAAGTAGTGAACACAAACTGACAATCACAACTTTTATTTGCCAGAAAAATAGTATAAAACCAAATCCAGGCAAAACCCAAATATGTGGTTTCCACCTCAAAAACAGGGGCAAAAGCAAAACTTCATATCAAGTGGCAAAGACAGAAGGTACTCCAAAATACTTTGATGTAAATTTGAATCATACACTGGCCCATGCAATTCACTGCCAGGAAACAAAACGGAAGATACATGTGAGAAATAATTTCATCCTAAAATTTACTGGCGCAACCTGGGGATCACATCCAGATGTCTCTGATCATCAGCTTTCACCTTATGTTCCTCTGTATCCAAATACCCCGCGCCAGTTTGGTAAACTCTGCACATTTCAAACTTAATAACACATCAATAAATGAGACTGGCCAGATAGTAACAAGGTGCGTAAAAGTTATTCCAATGGAAAAAATATACTCCATAAAAGGTTTAGCACCACTTGTGACATGAAGAAGTGGTGCATCAGACATTGAAGGAGAGAAACAGATAAGACATCCTAGGCACCCTTTATTTATGTAGTTTTTTTTTTTTTACATCCCATAAAGACTAGTTTTCCTAGATTGAGCTTTGAGAGGGACCTAAACCTGGACACAACTTGCCTTATGCAACATTAAAGTCGCTAAATAAACTCCGAACTGGTGTATCTCTATGCAGAAAAAATTTTAAGAGATGGAGATACAGAGATGGTGAGACTACTGTGGAGCAAAGCCGGATGATCTAGCCAAACCTACTGGAGATGCATTTTAGATGACATGTTCAAGGGGAATGACAAGGTAAAACACATAGCTGAACATTGGAAACACTGTTGCCCTGGAAATGGAAAGCAAGCAAGTTCCCGCACCAGAACAAAATGAAACCTGCATTACAACCACGGTGCCTTCATCAGGGAAAAGACTTATAAACATTGTTAAACTTGCTCCCAGGATCAAGATGCTGAGCAGTGCATGAGCTGCAGTGGTCAGCGACCCATAGCTGACTGCTAGTCTCAGGGCCAGCGAACCAAAGCTGCCAAGACCCTGCTACACCTCCACGCGGTGATCCTGGATAACAGGCTACAGACTGACTAAGGAGAAGGGATCGAAGAGGGAATGCTAACCCGATACTAAAAAAATGTTTGCTCAAGTCGGATGTGTTGGACCAAAAGGTGCAAATGTTTGCTCAAGTCGGATGTGTTGGACCAAAAGGTGCAAATATCGCAGCCAAGCTGTAAACTACAACACAACGCATTCCGTTCTCTGGACTACATTCTGCTACTTACCCTTTCAGGGTTTGGTAGTGGGAGATTGAGAACGAAGAAGAAGAAACTTGCTCCCTAGGAGTATCATCCAGCTCAGTAGATAGGATTCATACATTTTGTCTGTAAAAATGGTTTCATTTAACTCATTCACTTCCAAATATTTTGGACCTATGGGCGCAAATTTTTTTCTTATCTAAAACTCAACACAGCATCACTTAGTTGTGATCTATTTATCTTCAATAAAAGTTCTCTGAAATAATACATATTATATACCAAACTGTTCACAATTGCGGCCAGAATTCAATGCAATACATATATTTTGTAAATGGAGGTGAACATTTGTATATGAGGGATTATAGTTACATAGTCGTTTTTAGTTTTTTAAATTATGAAAAAAAATGGTTCCACTTATCAACACATTATTCAGCTCTAAACCAATACATGAACAACGTAATGACTTTATATTGACGGTAATCCACATGTGGGTCAAGATGTCGCCAAGCATGGCCGCAGTCGATTTCCCTCTTGATAAAACGGTGTTTTGTTTGTGTTGTCAATGATAACTCTCGGACTATTAACGTGATTCCTGGATATAAATGTGCCGACTTGTGAATTAAGCATACTAATGTGAAAGAAGTGATGCAACGAAGTATATAACAGTGTATTTTTAGTCGTGAAAGGTAGACTTAATGTGTACAGTTTCGACGGGCAAAGCGTGGTCGAAACTTGACCCGGTCAAAAGCTAGTTTCGCTTCGTGCTGTATCGTGACCCAGATAACGAAGCATGAACACTGAAACGAAGGATGTCATCCTGACCCCGTCAAATAGATGGTATTTCAGAAAGGAGCTCATTACGCTTCGATCAGCACACTGCGTCCCTTCAAACTCAGATCGACATCTGTTGCGTGTGCTGAAAATACACTTAACCGAGGAGTCATCGGAACTCACAAGTATACAATCAAAAGGTGAAAGACCAGAGGAAAGAGAGGTGGAAGAAGAATACACAAACAAATGCACTCAGAAACAGATACCTCAACGCTCCACCCCAGCGATAAAAGAGAAGGGAAGGGCTACCGAAAAAATGAGGCACACGCTGACACCATACTGTCTGCATCCGAACCCTTCACTAGAAGTCTTGACAATGTCTTGCCTCTAGAACATGTTGAGTCCGGACGAGAGAGTGAAGAAGATCCTGCTCAATTCTCCCTCACTATAAACACATTGCGCAACTCACGACATCATCCTACAGATCACACCCTGACTAGCAACTCGCAACTGCCTTGTCCCTCAAACTGCAGTGGCGGGACAGGCAAAAAACGATCACGAAAACTGCCCATCACGCTTGTAACATGGAATGTCCGCACGCTGCTGGACAACACCAAAGCAAACAGACCCGAACGACGGACAGCACTGATCGCCAGGGAACTGGCTAGATACAACATCTGCATAGCTGCCCTGAGCGAGACACGACTGGCAGAGGAAGGGCAGATCACAGAAGAATGTGCTCATTATACTTTCTTCTGGAGCAGCCGCAGCAAAGAAGAACGCAGTGAAGCTGGAGTTGGCTTTGCCATCAAGACCAACATGGTCGACAAGCTCACAAGCATGCCCAGAGGAATTAATGACCGCCTGATTACACTGCGTCTCCCCCTAATAGGAGGAAACAAAAGATAAGTTTTATGAGGACCTTGAGGCGCTCATCGCTTCAGTCCCCAAATCTGACAAACTGGTCATCCTCTGTGATTTTAACGCTAGGGTTAGCACAGACCATACAGCCTGTGAGAGGGCCATTGGCAGACATGGTATCGGAAAATGCAATAGTAACGGACTGCTCCTTCTGAGGACATGTGCCGCAAATGAGCTACTCATCACAAACACAGCTTTCCGACTTCCTGTCCGAAATAGAACCACATGGATGCACCCAAGATCCCGCCATTGGCACCTCATTGACTACATTATCATCAGACGTAGGGATCGAGCAGATGCTATGGTAACGAAGAGCATGTGTGGTGCAGAATGTTGGACCGACCATCGACTTGTCATTGCCAAGCTAAACTTCAAGATCCAGCCCAAAATGCGCCCCCAGGAAAAGAAACCACTGAGGAGGCTAAATGTCTCTCAGCTGAAATACGAACCTACGAGAGGCGGTTTCCAGGAAGAGCTTGAGGGCAGACTATCTGGGCTTCGTTTTGAAAAGAACGACATCGAAGAGAACTGGGCATCATTGAGAAACACACTGTACAATACAGCTGTTAAACACATTGGCCCACTCACGCGCAAGCGAGAGAACGATCTGGAAATACAGGGCCTTCTCGATGCAAAACATGAAGCGCACAGGGAATACCAGAGGGACACACCATCTCCGACAGCAAAAGCTGCGTTCAATACTGCTCACAAAGCTGTCCAGGCCAGGCTTAGAGAGATGCAAGACTCCTGGCTCAGCAAAAGAGCTGACGAAATTGAGATGTTCGCCGAGCGTCATGACACCAAACGGTTTTACGAGGCACTGAAAGCTCTCTACGGGCCGCAGCCCTCTAGTAATACTCCAGTTCGCAGTACGGATGGGGCACTGCTAACAGATAAGGTTCAGATGGGCAGACCACTTTTGCAAAATACTAAGCCACCCATCGTCCATAAATGAAGAGGCCATCCAGCGAATGCTGCAGGTGGAACTGAACCTGGGGTTGGATGAAGTCATCACTGAGGAGGAAGTCGACAGGGCAATCAGTTCACTATCTATAGGAAAAGCTCCAGGTGCTGATGCAATACCAGCAGAGGTATATAAGACAGCTGGCCCATCCGTCACCAGAAGGATCACTGAACTCTTCTGCCACATGTGGGCTGAAGGAAAAATTCCGCAGGAACTAAAGGACGCCTCAATCGATCACCTGTACAAAAGAAAAGGCAACCGTCAGGAATGCGACAATCATCGTGGAATATCGCTACTCTCCGTAGCAGGCAAGATCCTAGCGCGCTTACTGCTAAACAGGTTCAACAAACACCTTGAACAAAGCCACCACTTCCCAGAAAGCCAATGTGGATTCAGAGCCGAAAGAGAAACAGTGGACATGATTTTTGCCGCTTGCCAAGTACAAGAGAAGTGTAACAAAATCAGGCCTTGTACACCACATTTATTGATTTGACAAAGGCATTTGATACAGTAAACAGAGGAGGGCTGTGGATGATAATGACCCGGAAATCCCAAACAGTGGGAACACCATCACCTTCTACAAACCTCATGTGCCCGCTATGTAGCAGATGTTTTCGTGCCCGCATTGGCCTGTTCAGCTACCTTCGCACCCACACCGAACAGGGAAATCTGTGACAAGGATGATGTCGGCGGTCCTCATCGACAACGATGAACAGCTATTATTAATCCACAAGCGAAGATGTTCTGAAAGTGACACCTAATTTTGTGCAGTCGTTTTCACAGTACTCATAATTTACTAAAGACACATGAACTTGAGAACGAGCTCAAAAATAAAAGCACCAATCAACATCAGCGTGAGTGTTTACAATTTACGCACACACAGAAAGAATGTTCATGCTGTATTAAATGTATTTGTATACACATTTATATTAAACACACTAGCATGGCTGTTGGGGATCTTGAACCTTTACTGAATTTGTGAACTGTTACTACCATTACTTGAGACAAAAGAGGGCACTGCCCCCTCGTCAGTAGATTTAGTTTCACTTTCATCACTCGATTTAGAACTAAGACTAGATAAAGAAATTGAAATATCACTATCAGAAAATAGATATCTTCATGATCACTACCGTTAGCAATAATATCTAACATTTACCGAGCTTGTACTGTAAAAACTCCTATTTAGTCTGACTAAAGGGACATGGGCTAGATTAAAGGCTGCCCTCCCAAAAAAAATGTATTTTGTTTCCAAGTAAGAAAATAAAGATCACTCAATGAAACACAGGCTAACTCTTCTGGAAATGAAAAGTACAAAACTGGAGTACAAGGCCAATAACCAAAATAAAACATTTAGGAGAGCTAGTAATGGGAAAATATGTGACTTTGTGAACACAGTCGCAAAAGCCGATATACCAGCTCCTGGGCTTTCTGGAAAAAACCGGAAGCTGATGTGTCAGCTAGCAAGAGTGAATGAGTTAACAAAGATTTCTACATAACTCATCCAGGAAATGTACGTCTCAATAGAGGGTCAATTAAGTACTCTTTATTACACAAAATGATATAAGCCAAAGTACATTACATATTTATACATATTACTTACTTCTATGAGTTTCTTTGGTTATGTGAATAACATACAAGACCAGTTTTTAACTTACTGAATAAAATAATCAATCATCAAATATTATTATATTACATTGTTTCATTAGACTTTTGGTTCTGTGCATTTCTCAGAGGTTTTCTTTGTTTGTCCCTAATCTGCCTGCAGGACAACATTGTATGTCTCACTTTGGTTCCTCTCCTTTACCTGTCCGACTCGAGAAATTCTACTGGTAGCTATTCTAGTACAAGTATAGCTTATGGCGTCTTCAACCTTTGTTTTTTTTTTTTACTCCATCCACCCTTTTCACCATATGTCAGAATGTCATTGTCTCCATTCCAAGATTGTCTAACTGAAAAAATGTACATGCAATGTAAATCTTTTGTAGTTTTTTTTAAATATTAGAACATATACATTAACATGGAATATTTTTATAGTGTTACAAATGTAATAGAAATAGGAAATGTTGATGGATTTTTTAAAACTTGATTCATCACTGGTTGAGCACCCTTCTGGTGAGAGAACTAACATTCCATTGATCACGATTAACTGTAGTTCACTATTGTACAGTTTTGTTAAAGTAGGGTGGGGATATTCTTCTTCTGCATTTGTCTTGCAAAGGATGTTGTGTCATAGTTTACAGTGAGGCTGCAGTATATTTGTGCCTTTCAGCCTAACAACCGGTTCAGCTGGCTTTTTTTGGATGCCTGATTTGCCTTCCCACTGCAATCCCTATTCTCTTACACTACACTAGTGCAACTTGTTTCCAGAGTTGTCATTTGGAAGTGGAATACAGCCTTGGTCAGCTCTGGTTTGCTGACCTTGATGCAAGCAGCCAGCTATGAGTGACCGACTGCTATCAGCTTGTTCTCTTGTTAGTACTGATATGGCTTGGTTTGGCTTGGCTTCGTTCATTCTAAATCTCCCACTACCAAACACTGAAAGGGCTTAAGTAGCAGAATGTAGTCCAGAAAACGGAATGCGTTGTGTCATAGTTTACAGCATGACTGCGATATTTGCACTTTTCGGTCCAACACATCCAACTTCAGCAAGCATTTTTTGAGTACCGGGTTAGCATTCCCGCTTCGATCCCTTCTCCTTAGCCAGTCTGCCCTGCTGCAGCCTGTTATCCGGGATCACCGTGTGGAGGTGTAGAAAGGTCTTGGCAGCTTTGGTTCGCTGGCCCTGATACTAGCAGTCAGCTATGAGTCGCTGACCACTGCAGCTCATGCGCTGCTCAGCATCTTGATCCCTAGTAGTGCAATGAGTTTAGTTTCATCTTATGGCTGTAGAATGTATGTTATGCTTGTCACCCAATTTTAAATGCTACCACCTGTGTTTCATTCATTTTGTTAGGCTTTTCGCCTTTCTGGTCTATTACCTCTTCAATAGAAGCATGGGGCTACCAGTGCAGTTGACGTTCTTACAGGAAGCATGTGGCAATGCATTTTTGTGCTGTTACAGTGGTTTTTTCTGTAGCACTTTGTTTTATAAAATGAAGTTGCTAGACCTGTGCATTGCTCTCCTTAATTGCCTTTTGCAACATGTACAGTGCCTAACGTGTGTGTAGTAAACACTGGTATAGTAAGGGTAGTCCCATAGCAGATGTTGCTGTCTGGGATGAAGTGTTAGAGACTTTATTGTACACGGTCACCACTTGTTTTTGAGGTATGGTGGTCGGTTCCCTTCCTCACTACCTTTCCTTCTCTGAGATCAAACCAGGTACCCATTTACAGCCAGGTTAACTAGAGTATGCAGTTAATGGGAGTTGAAACCTGTGTTTTTTTTCATGAAAAGTGAGTGCTTAACCACTATGCTAATCAGATGCTTGTTATGCTCTCTTTAACAAAATCATAACAGGGTTATGTATTACAGCAAAGAAATTACAACACTTCAGGCTGAATCATAGGTGCTCAAAGTCTTTTTTTAGCAAGACCAAAGTGCATGGATACTGATGGTTCCTGTAGCTCACTGGCTTTACATTCTCCTGCTGCATCCTCTCAGGCGGCTCTTCCTACTTGAATAACTTTAAACTGTGGTTAACAGCTACTACCACTTAAATGCCCAGTCAATGATCATATAAATGACTAGAGATAGAAATAAGTATAAAGTTATCTTTTATAGTGTCATTCAACTTCTTATAAAGTTTAAAATTATCATTTTAATGTGTTACATACTTTCTATAATTCTTAGGGAGGAAGAGAAGAAGACAGCCATAGCAGAGGAAAGAGCAGAGGTGCCAAAAAGAAATGAATATGGAAGGAAGAAATATAACGAACCATATGTAGATTTGGTGTCTTTGATTGATTAATATGAATAGACAAATTATAACAGAGTAATGTAGAAAAGATAAGTAGAATACAGGATAAAATATATATTTTGTAGTTATTAACCCTTTTCTGTCCTGGCTAATTTTGCAGATTTATGTCTTTCCATCCGGGCCAAATTACTGGAATTCTGTGCATAAAAGTTGCATTTAACATAAAAATGAATTAAAATTGAATAAATGTAACTAAAATTATGATCTAAACATCATAAGACACATAATTAAACTATTTAGGACATGAAATATTCATAATACATAGATGGAAATTGGAGAGAAAATCTTGTTGGTACCCACCATGTTGTGTATTTCGCTGATACATTTTGATCAATACCTTTCATGTTTTGTGCCAAAGTCTGAATCTGGCATGAATATTTATCATGTATAGCCATAAAAAAAATTAAATTGCACAAACTAAATCACAAAATGCCTGTTGCAGAGGTCTAGTGGCCATTTTTAGGTTTCCAAAGCCGATTTCATTGCCGACAGGCTGAAAAGGGTTAAAGGAGTTTGAAAACATCAACCTTTAAGTTGTTTTCAGAGGATTGCTAGAACAATTCGATTACAATTACTTTGAAGGTAGAAAGAAAAAAAAAGTGTATTTGTCACTCGGAGAGTGAAAAAATGTCTTATCTCACTTTTGTTGTTATTGTCATTTGGAAATTTAATATCACTGGTGCTGTTTGGTGGATTTTAAGACTTTTGGTGTTGTTTGAGAGGATCGCAGGGTAGTTTGGGCATCAGCCTTCTGCCTAATAGGATGGGAGCGAAGAGTAATCAGTCAGGTGAAAAATACTGATCAAGACCCTATCTCATGCCCTCGTTTGTGTTTCTGGAAGTAGACTGTGGCCAAGCAGTCTGGTCAGCGAGATGGGGATCGACACTGTAATCTCCACAGTAGTTTGCTTACTGAGAAGCCTCACATTACACTACAGTGAGAAGGACCCCGACCCACCTTCTCATGTATGCACCATGATATAAGAAGAGCCACTACCAAAGAAACTTGAAGAATTAACTCCTACTCAGCATGACTACCTTTGGGCAACAACCGAAAGGACACATGTTCAAAACCTTGGTATGCAGCAGGTTTCTTTCTATCTAAGGTAAAATAAAAACTTATCCTGTGTATTGTCTGGCAGCTCCAGGGGCAAGTAGCCTTTATTCCCCAGCTCTTAAAACTTCCAGGTGAGCCTCAGCAGTGACAATAATTACCATAATAATGGTCGTGATTGCCTGGTGCACTTTAAGACCTTTGTTGTTGTCTCGTAGACTTTAAGACTGTCTGGTTGACTAATACCTGAGTTGTTGTTTGGTGCACTTTAAGACCTCTATTGTTTCGTGCACTTGGCTTGTCTTTGTTCGTTCTCAATCTTCTGCTAACAAACCCTGAAAAGGGCATAAGTAGTAGAATGTAGTCCAGAGAACGGAATGTGTTGTGTCGTAGTTTATAGCTTGGCTGCGATATTTGTACCTTTTGGTCCAACACATCTGACTTCAGCAAGCATTTTTTGAGTACCGGGTTAGCCTTCCCTCTTCGATTCCTTCTTCTTAGCCAATCTGTTCTGTTGCAGCCTATTATCCATGATCACCGCATGGAGGTGTAGAAGGGTCTTGACAGCTCTGGTTCACTGTCCCTGACACTAGCAGTCAGCTTTGGATCACTGACCGCTGCAGCTCACGCGCTGCTCAGCATCTTGATCCAATTTTCGTGCACTTTAAGACCTTTGTTGTTGTCTTATAGACTGTAAGACTGTCTGGTTGACTAATGCCTTTATTTTAGTTGTTTTGTGCACTTTAAGGTCTTTGTTGTTTTGTGCACTTTTAGACCTCTTTTGTGCACTTTAAGGCCTTTGTTGCTAGTTGATTTTAAAACCTCTGTTGTTGTCTGGTGCATTTTTGTCCTATAATGTACTGAGTATAGTCTTGCTTTGGCGTTATGTTTATCTTGTGTCTACTCACAAATATTACCAGTTGATTTCTGTGTTTTTACTTTCAAAGCATTTTGGTTATTTTCATAATTTATATTTAGTTTTGTTGTCTTTCATCTAGTATTGTCTTCTTGTCTCTATTGCACTTCTGAAAAAACATGGCATTTTAATTTACCCGTCACAGAGAGCCTGCAAAAAGTACGTCATATTCTTGTGCGATGTTTTATATTTTTACACCACAAGATGTCAGGCCCATGTAAATTACCTTTTGTTAACGAGTTTCTTAGTGACATAGATATCTGAGAGGCATTCTGAGTGCTTGCCTCTCACAGCCAAGGCACTGGGCTGCTATAACTCTGTTTGCACTGTTGTAAATGGGTGTCTGACTTTGTTAGAAAAGATAAAGCAACAATTAAGTTAACTGGCCAACACATCTCACAAAAACTAAAGTATCATTCACTGAAGCACATAGTCAGAGACATTCACTTGTCCATCTTTAAAGGCATCAATCACTGAAACCTTACCCCAAAGACATCATTCACTGAAGCACATAGTCAGAGACATTCACTTGTCCATCTTTAAAGGCATCAATCACTGAAACCTTACCCCAAAGACATCAATCACTGAAGCCCATCCCTAGTGGTAGTGTCTACTATAAAACTATATTTTAGTAGCATGCAGAGGAATGGGCAATAACAACCAACGACAATACAGCTAGCATATGAATGGAGATTGCACCACCCTGATACATCTAAGACACAAATAGACAGGTGAGGTCAGAGATTTCATACAATTAGCTGCATGACCTCTACGGTCATGAGATTAATATTCAGTTTCACTTATTGGTTGTTTATGTTGTATAGAATATAAGACTGTGGTTACTGGCTCCCTGTAATGAAACAATATGTATAAATGTTTCAACTATTTGTCTGGATACTAATAAATATGCTGACACATTGCTTAAAAAATGTGTTTAGTGAATGTCGTATATTCTATTTTATGTTTATTTTTTATTCAATGTGTGTAAGTGTGTACTTTAGCATGTTCAAATGTGTATTAGCATATGTTTACATCATCTTATAATTAAAGAAGTAGAAACAGATATATACACACACGCATTCTTTTTATTTCTGTACTTCAACTGTCTGTATTTTGTTGAAACTAGATAAGATTTTCAAACAGTAGACACACATTTTTTGTTTGCTGTCCTGATTTTTAGCTTTAAAAAAATGTGTAGCGAAAGGAAAAATGCAGATAAAAGAGTTGGGTATCGAGGAAAATTGGCAAGTAAACAATATCTTGTCGAGAAAACTAAAATATTTTGATCACATCAAATGCCATAATGGCGTAGAGGGAACGATACTGGAGGCAGACAGAATAGAAGATGGAAACAAGACATCACGGAGGACCTGAAGTTGACAGAGACAGGAGTTCTGGTCAGAGATCGAGAGTCTTACAGATTGGCTGTTGTGAGAGCAACCTTTTGCCAAGCACATGCTACCTGATGATGATGATACACAAATTATGTGTATTGAGCATTTCCATATAATTTACTCACATATTTTTCAGCTGTGTAAAATATTCTATTGAAGAATTATCAACAAAAGGTGAAACTGAGAGTTTCAAGCGTATCTTCTTCTTCTTCGTACGCAGTCAGACGTCAACTTGTATTTGTTCGAAGAAAGCAGCTGTCATCCTGAGGCTGTCGACACTGCCATAGAGTTTGTCTAGTGTTGCCACTGGTGATGGCCACATGTGCTTTCCCTGGTCCTCGTATGTCGGGCAATTTTGCAGCAGATGTTCAGCACATGCATTCGTCAGTGCCACCTATCTTCAATTTATGGAATAGGTGGTACCTCAGTCTATTGTAGCCAGTGCGAAGTCTGAAGACCACAACCTGCTCTCTTCTATTCAACTGGTAATAGGCATCGTTTTTTTGTGTAGCCAGTATGTTCTGTTTCACATTTTGTCTAATATCTAGCTCTAATAAGCCTTTTTGACTCTTCGTATGTCACACTAGTATCTGGTTGTGGTAGTCTTGCACGTTCTTTTGCCAGTCTGTCTGCCTCCTCGTTGCCTTGGATGTTGCAGTGGGATGGAACCCACTGTACCACTACTCTTTTTGGTGCGGACTGCTGGCATAGTTGACAGAGTACTGCTCTTAAATCATTAAGTTCAGTATTTTTCTGGCTTTTTAGTGCTGTGACTACGGCCAGGGCATCTGTAAGCAGGACTATATGGCTTTCATTTCTTTTGCATGTCACCATTTCTTCTACTGCAGCCCTCAGTGCCTCTGCCTCCGCTCTGAAATTGCTTGAGTATTTTCCAGTTGCCACTGATAGTGTTGTTTTTCTACCATTTGGTAGGCTCAGGAATACCCCTGCACCTCCGTTCTGTGTTGTGTTTGTTACAGAACCGTCGGTGTATGCATGGGTCCAGTCCATGCTTGGGTAGTTTTTCGTTATGTACCTCAGGGTTATGTCTCTTCTTTCTTTTTCAGTCTTGCTGTTCTTTTTTCCAATACCTGGTATATTTTCTACCACCTCTGGAAATATATGCTGCATCCAGGTAGGTTTGCGTACATTAGGGATGGGCTTTGGTGTTGTTAGTGCGTTCATAGGGTCTTCGTTCATCTTTGCTTTGGCTATTTCTGCAAAGTCTCTCCGCTTTAGTTTCCCATTTCCAAAATTATTTAGTCTCTGGTACATTGGATGGTCAGTCAGTCTTCTGAGTTTTTCTGCTTGCTGCTGGGCTTTGCAGTCTCTTCTGTCGGTCATGGATTGCAGATTTGTAATCTTTTCAATTTCTACAATTGGTGTTGACTTCATGCCTCCTGTTATAACTCTCATGGCTTGGTTTTGGAGTTTGCTAATTTTGTCAAAGTTCACCTTTGCTGCTGTTGTCCATGCCGCAATGCCATACTCGAGAACTGGTCTCACTCTTCCAGTGTATAGTTTCTTTAGTATACTTTTGTCTGTTCCCCAGCTTGTGCCAGCAAGTTTCCTCATGATTGCCATTCTTTCTCTGGCTCTCATTCGGTTGCTCTCGATCTGAATTTTCCATGTCATGCGCCGATCAAATGTGACTCCCAAGTAGTTTGGGTTGTCGTTTGGCTGCAGATATTTGCCGTTAAGACTTAATTTGGTATTTTGGGGTTTGTTTGAAAGCGAGAATATCGTACATGTTGTTTTTTCCTCATTTATTTTGACCAGCCATGAGTTGGCCCACTCCTCCAGCGATGTTAGGGCCTGCTGCATCCGATTACTTGCTATGGTGAGATTCTTTTCAGAGGTCCACATAGCCAGATAGACGGTTGGAGTTCGAATTCGAGATGCGACGGTCGGTCAATAATGTCAATATTTTTCAGAGATCCCTGGGTTTATCGCTGGAGCTACGGAGTTCGTGCTTTTTGCGATGCTCTCGACAGATGGGGTACCCATCTGAACTGCCGAAGACGGATGTGTCAGACCTAAAGGTGCAAATATCGCAGTCAAAGAAAGAGACCAAGCTAAATGGGAAAAACCCGAGGCGATGAAGTCAAGCCCTCGCTTAAAAGTTTAATTTTATTTTTTTTACATTAAAAAAAAAAATAGCTTAAATGAAACACAAACCATCATTTGTTCAAATGTTTCTCTTCCTCTTGTAAGACATGGTCCTCACTTATAGCCCAGTAATCATTATCTATCTTTGAGAGGGTGACATATCTAAGCTATTTGACATCGCACAGTTTGTATGTTTTATTTTCAGCTACCACACATTTAGCTTTTGCCCACACTAGTTCTATTGGGTTTAGATGGGAATGGTAAGGTGGCAGTCTCAAACCCCTACGACCATGCTCCATTATTATTTTGTCATTTGTGTTTGCATTACAAGGGAAAGCAATAAATGTTTAAGATATTTTGTTAAATGGTATGTGTTCCTTTTTTAACCATAACTTTATTGCATCTTTTGTACTTGATGTTGGGACTTCGTCTTCTTGTGACACTGCATTGTCCATTACAAAACAAGAAGGTCTATCTAAGGAAAGAAGAAAGTTTTCTCAATCCACTCTCTAAATATATGGCCATTCATCTCTGTGTAGTATCGATTGACTATCGGCTTTGAATTACAAACGAGCTCAGCCCATTATGTCTGCTACATCATGTGTTATTATCAATCGCTGTCCTTTGCTACTTGGTACAAATCTCTTAATCCTTCTGTTTGCTGATTGCCATTCATATGTGTGGTGAGCATTGGTCCATGTTTCATCCAAATAAACAATATCATAGCATTATTTACGCATTTCTCTTACTTCACATAAATCCTTTTTTTTTTTTATAGCAACTAGGTGTGACTTCTCGCAAATGATGTTTTTTTATCCACCAGCTTATTTTCTAAAGGTGAAGCTTACACCCCATACCTCCATAACAAAGAATTTGATACATCAATGCTGTTGTTGCTTCTCAGCCAAATTTTATATTTCCTCAATGTCACTGTTTCTTCCAAATCAAACATTCTGAACTGCCGAAGACGGATGTGTTGGACCTAAAAGTGCAAATATCCCAGTCAAACTGTAAACTAATGACACAACGCATTTCTTTTTTCTGGACTACATCCTGCTACTTGCAAAGCCCTGTTCAGGGCTTGGTAGCGGGAGAATAAGAACAAACGCAGAAGAAGAAGAAACATTCTGCAAATTTCTCTCCTAATAACATGTGCATCAAAACTATCTACAATTTCCTTCCTTCCCTCCTTTCTTGACTTCTTTGAATATGAATGTCCAGTATTGAAGTCAACAATGCAATGATCATTTACTTAAACCTAAAGTGTGAATTGTTATCTTTTTGGTTTCTGATATACACCGATAAAGACTGCCTTGCTTAGCCTCTCTGCAAAAATATTTATATACATTACGATATTTTAAAGTTAAAAATTTGACTTTAATACTTATTGTTCGCCCAGATCAAATTTAAAGTACAACGTCTAAGTAATAAAGGCAGTTTCTTGTAATGATGTACACAGAACACCGGAAGTTGCTAACTGTTGAAAAGGAGTGCTTTTTTTTTGTAAGTCGTGCAAAAATCAACAAATGTGCAAATTCATGTTTTAAAGATTGTACACCAAATGAATACCTCTAAGATCTGTAACAAATTCAAATGTCTCTCCTGTTTACGTGTGCTGATTTGTGTATACCTCAAAGAAGCAAAAATAAAAACCATCTGCTTGTTTCCACTGTAATTGTTTTGCCTTAATGTCATGATGACTAACATTTTTCATTCTTTTTCCTTTCTTTGTCGTTTGTTATCAAACTCCCACTACCAAGACCTGAAAAGGGGTTGCAAGTTGCAGGATGTTGTCCAGAGAACAGAATGCCTTGTGTCATAGTTTACAGCTTGACTGCTATACTTGCACCTTTTGATCTGACTTCAGCATGCATTTTTGGGTACTGGGTTAGTTTTCCTTTTCAATCCCTTCTCCTTAGCCAGTCTGCTCTGTTGCAGCCTGTTATCCAGAATCACTGTGTGGATGTGTAGAAGGGTCTTGGCAGCTTTGGGTTGCTGACTGCTACAGCTCATGCACTTCTCAACATCTTGATTCCATTTTCCATTCTGAATTTCATCCATTTGTGTGCATTAGTTATTGAGTTATAAATTTTTAAAGAGAGGCACAAGTTTTGAAGCGCACTATAGCCTATATATTCATGTCGCCTTCATAATTAATATTCATACTCGGAATCCTGGTATTCAAACAGACATGTTAATGTCTGTTGCCAGGTAACCGAAGACTATCTGTAGTAGGTATTTTAAGCTTGCTATGGCTTACTAGGCCTGGGGGAAGGTACAAATAATGTTGGCTAAATTTTAAACTATGATTTTTAAAAATTTTGTCCAGGCAGTGGCTGTTAAAGCCTACACTTTTCAATTTTTAATGTGCTCGACACTGAACACGGGAGTCCGATCTCACTACCCAGAGATCAGGGAAATTTTTACCAGGAGATCCATGTGAAAAAATCTCGATCTCCTCTGGCACACAAGGCGGACACCTTACCTCGAGACTACAGCGTCTCCATTAATATTAATAGATTCCATCATATTTGTGTACACAGTATTATGTAAAGTACAGTAAACGTGAGTGGTTAGAGAAAAGGACTTCATCCATTTGTAAAAGGGTACCTGACTTACTGTGAGAAAGGGACCTGGTCACCCTCATCTCACCAAGAAATACTGAGACTTGGTACAATGAAGCCTTTAATATGGTTACAGTCTTTGTTATGGGGTTACTTGAGCTTTTTATTTCCCAGTAAAATACCTATTTAAAAAATCAGTTTGGCTCTAGGGTGGTTCATTTGTATAATTGAATTAAATTAAAAAAATTAATTTTTTAATGAGTTGCTTCATCAAGATCTTCTTTACTGCATCAATATTTGTGATAGTTTTCATTCTTGATTTCTCTTTCATCAACAAATGGTTAGAAAATGTTTTTGTTTGCGTGGCATAATTATTGTCAATAACAAATGTAATGTTTATGAAATCCACAACATGGACTCTGCCTACCACAATGACTGGAACAATGATAATGCTGCCTGGCTTAATGAGTCAAAGACATAGCTTGCATTCCTTATTTGGTTGATTGTAAATTTTGATAATCATAGTTCAGATAATTGTAGTTCTTGAGTAACAAAGTGGAAGAGCTTTCCATGGGAAAGACACTGGTTTTGATTCCTGTTACCAACATGCTCCAGTTGACTTAGAGTACCTGCCTTAGGGTTAGGAAAGGAGGTCGTTTGGGAACTGGTCACAACCTCATATTTTCTTCTTCGTTCGTTCTCAAACTTCCGCTACTAAGTCCTGAAAAAAGATTTGCAAGTAGCTGGATGTAATCCGGAGAACAGAATGCCTTGTGGTACTATTCTCTTCTCTGAACTACATCCAGCTACTTGCAAAGTCCTGTTCATATGAAGCTTGTTACAATGAAGTCTCCAACATTTCATCTCTGGCTGCATGACTACCTTTGCTGTGCTTAACAGTCTAATAGAGCTTCTTCCAAAGCATGCAAACATATTGAAGTACACCATACGTTCTGTAGTAGTGAGCGACACGCAGATGAAGCCAATCATAGCACAACAGTCAGGAGGACCACAGCCCACCTTCATCGGAATGTGAGGAAAGCTATGACAACCCGCCACTTAACGTCCTTTTTAGGGCGCACAAAAGAGTAATCTTAGTCATTGTGGGTATTCAACAACAACATCAAAGTTTTACTAATCCGAGACTTGCTGAGTGGCTGGCATCCTAAAGTGTACATGAGCTATTTAAATACACACATTTGACTTGACTTTCTTACTTCTTCTGCCATGGAGTGTTGAGAATTTTTACTTGGGGCTTAAAGTTTCTACTGGATTGGGGTAGCCAGTACTGCCCTAATTTGTAGGCCAATATACATACCAATTTAATATGATCTTTGGTGGTGTGATACAATTTCCATAAAACTTTTCACAGCAACTTTGACGTTTTTAGAAAACAAAATTAAGAAAAAGGCATGAATGAGCCTAGATGGAGAAATGCTCACTCATCTCATGTTTGCTGATGACATAGCCATCTTTAGTCACAGCGTCAGAGAAGCTGAGCAATGCCTAAATAAGCTCAATGGCACAAGTGTGGCAGTTTGTCTAAATATTAATAGAAAGAAAACCCAGTACATGCTGAACACAGAGAGAATTGCGACTAGGAAAGTGATCAATAGAAAATGTGAATTTGTACATTTACCTGGCCAAGAAATTATGAACACCCACAAGATAAATTGGTGAAATTTCATGAAGGAGAGTGGGCCAAGAAATTATGAACACCCACAAGATAGATTGGTGAGATTTCACGAAGGAGAGTGGGCCAAGAAATTATGAACACCCACAAGATAAATTGGTGAAATTTCATGAAGGAGAGTGGGCCAAGAAATTATGAACACCCACAAGATAAATCGTGAGATTTCATGAAGGAGAGTGGGCCAAGAAATTATGAACACCAACAAGATAAATCGTGAGATTTCACAAAGGAGAGCAGCTTCAATCATATTAAACCCATACTTCAACAGATGAGAAATGTCAGAACAAGCGCTCACATCTTCAACAGAAAGGTTATTTCAGCCATGGTATAAGGCTGTGATGTATGGAACCTACAGCTTAAGTACTCAGAGGACAATTGAACGTAAAACATTGACAGTCTTGTCTTCTTCTTTTCGCTTGTGTCCTGTTTGTGCCTTTCAGCGTAGGGTTATGAAGAGGTGTCTTGACTGGGCCCTGGTATGTGCTTCGTACACTGAGAGCTTTGCTGCTTCTGTTATTTCTGCTATCCATCGTTTGTGTGGTCGGCCTTGACTTTGTATCCATTGTATCTGTATAGCATTGCTTTCTGAGGGATACTATCTGGTGTTTGTCACATCAAGTAGTCGTACCATTTGGTTTGCTGTCTCTTGATGAGGTGATCTATCACTGGTGTTGTACCTACTTGTTTCCTAATATCTTTGTTTCTGATTCTATCCATTATTGTTACTCCAAGCATTCTGTGTAGGCATTTACTCTCTATTGTTACAATGTTTCTTTTATCTTTGCTTATCAGTGTCCAATTTTGGCACTAATAGCACAATGTGAGTAGAAATATTGTGTTGTATAGAGGTTTTTTTTGTATCCATTTTCACGTGTTTACATTGTAATATTGGGGACATTTGCCCAATGATTTGACTTGCTTTACATCTGTGTTGGATTTCAGTGCCTGTTTTGCCATCTTCTGAGATTATGTTACCTAGGTATGTGACATTTTTCACCTGTTTTACTAGTTGATTTTGTATAAATATATTTGTTTTTGAGTCTTTTCTTGTAATCATCATAACTTTGATTTTCTCTATGTTGATTTTCATACCGTAATCTGTACAGGCCTCATTAATTATTCTCTCTGATATATAATTTATTTCAAGTATATCTTTGCTGTTTTCACTCTATGACGAATATAGTAGTGTGTAGTCTTGGTGGATCTGTTTACATTCTTAATTTTGTATTCTCGTGTTTGCTATTCCCATGATTTGAATGTGTCATTTCTTCTACTATCTTCCATTTTGTTGTTGATTCCACAGATGTTGATAGTGCATATTCTTATAATCTCTTCTCTTTCCTCTATCCTATTTGCTTCTTCTTGTCATTTGCTGTTTGCAGTATAACCGATCATTCTGTTTCACCTCTGGAGTCGTAGTCAGCTCTTTGTTTTGATAAGAAAACTATTTCAGCGTCGTTACACACTGCTGGTTTGCAAGACCAGTCGCAGTGGCTCAATTTAAGATTAGTTACACTCAAGAATGTAGTTTGAAAAACTTCCATGCAGTAGCCTATCGTTTACCAGACCACAAAATTGTATAAACACAACCACATTTCTGTCTTGGCCCAGTCTTCAGAGGACGTGTCACGATATTGGCAACCGGAAACTTGTCTTGTCTATGAGACTGAATTCACAACACTGAAATCAGGTGCCAAACCTCCTTCAATGACATTTTAGATTCTGCGCTGTTATTTTAAAAAAAACCATGAGCTGGGCATTTAATACTCAATCCTGACAATATTTTGAGATGAAGTGAAGTTCTGATGGCTCTACAACTTAACACCAATGAGATGGTCAGATGGCACGAATAAAACACTTGTCCCTACATTGTACTCCCAACCCTGCTTACTCACTTCTTGCAATCTGCTTGGCATGTTAAGGTTTTATTATTTATTTTCTGCTCCCCGGTCAGCGCCACTAACACATGGCAGTCCTGATTCTTTTTCTGTATTCGTCTGAAAAAGGATGTGTCACCGTTTACAGCGAGGCTGCAATATCTGTGCCTTTTGGCCCGACACATCTGATTTCAGATGACATTTTTAGGTACCGGATTTGCTTTCCCACTCTGATCTCTATTCTCTTTGCCCGACCATACTAGTGCAGTTTGTTTCCAGGGTCACGGCTTGTAGGTGGAATAGGGCTTTGGTTTGCTGACCCTGATGTTAATTGTATGAGTAAATACGACACTGATCTTGCATGCACGGTTCTACAACAATATTTCTAGGTGGTCTGGCGCCCAGGATTTGTCATACCCTGGTGTGTGAAACAGTCAAAATGGTGGCCAGGAAGTTTCATATTAATAAATATAAATAATGTGCGGCAGAGTGGATGAAATAAAATAGGGTTACTATACGTCTATATTTAGTACGGACATTCTGTATTTTATAGACTGTGTCCGTAAAATCATCATCATGTAGCATGTCCTTTGTAGAACGTCGCTCCCATCACAGTCTGTCTGAAAGAAACTCGTTCCCTTGCCAAAACACCAGCTTCCGCCACTGTCATACTCAGGCATTCCTGGATATCTTGGTGCCATCGTCTTCTTGGTCTACCCCTTCCTCTTTTGCCTGGCACCATACCTTCCATCACTGTTCTCTCAAGACCATTGTGTCTCTTGATGTGACTAAAGTATTTGCATTTTCTAGCCAAAATGGAATTGATAAACCAGTTCTCCTCTATGCTCAACTCTTGCAGAATGTCTACATTTGTTCTTTTCTCTGTCCAGGGTATTCTGAGGATCTTTCTGTAACATTTTTACTCGAAGGATTCAATTCTTTGTCTAGAAGTTTTGGTAATCGTCCATGCTTAACAACCATAAGCCGCCACAGGAAAAACACAGGCTCTCAAGACTTTTACTTTTATCGTTTTGTTGGTGCCCTACCATAATTTCTTCAGGCTGTTCAGTCTCTGCATTGCCATAGCTAGTCTTCTTCTGATTTCTTTCGAGCAGTCACCATTTTTGTCAATTCTGGAGCCCAGATATTCAAAATGTGTGACCTGATCTATTTCCTCACCACCCACTGTAAATTTATGCTGACATTGTGTTTTATCGGTGGTCATTATCTTTGTTTTATTTATGTTTCTGAACAGGTTTTGATCTTTACTATGTCCATTAACGGCTGAAAGTAGCTGCTCTAGCCCTTCTGCACTTCTTGATAGTATCACTGTGTCATCTGCGTATCGTAACTCTGGAATCTCGTACCCCCCAATCGTAAATGGGTCGAAACATTCAATGTTCTCATCTTCTCAAACATTTCTCATTATACATTCCGCATATATGTTGTACAGATAAGGTGAGAGGATACATCCCTGTCAGACTCCCTTTTGTACTGCAAACCAAACCGATGTTTGGCCAGATACTCGGACAGATACTCGGACAGCGGCTTGTTGATCTTGGTATAATGTTTCAATGAGATGGACTATATGCAAAGGAAAACCCATTTCCTTCATGATTCTCCGCAGATTTTGATGTTTTACTGTGTTGAAGGCCTTAGTGTAATCAATGAAACATGTGTACAGGTCTAAATTAAACTCTCTATATTTTTCATAGATATTCCTTAAATTGAATATGTGGTCCCGCGTCCCTCTGTCTTTCCTAAAACCGGCCTGGACTACGTTAATTTCAGATTCAAACCTTTTCTCTATCCTTCTTAATAGGATTAGCAAGGGTATCTTGCTAGCATGGCTGATCAGCGCGATAGTTCGGTAGTTCGTGCACAGCTTCAGGTTGCCTTTTTTTGGGGAGGGGAATATAAATTGATTTCTTCCATGCTTCTGGCCACTCTGTACTGTGCCATATCTGTTTACACAGCTTGTCATAGACTCGAGCACATGCCTCTCCTCCTGCTTGTATTAGCTCTGCTGGGATATCATCGCATCCTGGAGACTTTCCCTTTTTCAGGCTTTTAATTGCAGAGCGTTCTTCTTCCAATGTTGGTTCAGGTTCTTTCTCATCCTTTGGTAGGATTGTAACTGAGCGCTTTGTGCTATCTCCATACATGGTTCTGCAGTACTCTCTCCATCTATTCAGTATGTCTTTGGTTTCCGTTAATGTGTTATTCTCTTTGTCATTGATGACATGTGAAACCGGACGGAATTCCCTAGTCAGTGTTCTTATTGCTTTGAATGCATCTCTTTCTCTGCCTTGTTGTTGTAGTATGTATCTTCTTTTATCTTTTCTTATTTCTCTTCTAACTTTTCTTGCGCAGTTTTTATATGCTGTGTTGGTCCCCTTACTTCCCATTTGTTTTAATTGTTGCCTTTATGCAATGAGTTTCTGTTTTTCCTCTGTTATATAGCTATGTGTCTTGTGCAATATCTTTGGAATCATTTCTTTTGCTGTTGAGATCAAAATATCCCTTGCGTACGATGTCAACTCCTCAGATGTCATCTCTTCCTGTACAGCAAGCAACGCCTCAAATTTGTTTTCCACTTTGATGTTGTATTCAGTAGGTATTGCTGATACATCGAAGCGTATTGGCTGGCAACCTTTGTTGATCCTACGTAGTCTTGTTTGGAAAACTGCAAACAGTAATTTGTGGTCAGTATTGCAGTCTGCTCTTAGCAGCGTTTTTGTCGCCAGCACATTTGATCTCCATCTTTGTTGCACTAGGATGTAATCTATTTGGTTTCTACTGTTGCCATCAGGGGAGGTCCACGTGTACAGTCTTCGTGGATGTTGTTTGAAGAAGGTGTTGGCAATGGAGAGGTAGTTTTCTGTGCAGAATTCAACCAGTTTTTCTCCTCGCTCATTTCTGTGTCCAAAACCAAAAGGTCCTCGAACACTTCTCTCCTCTTCGGCTCTTTCCTCTCCGACTTTCGCATTGAAATCGCCAATGATGACCAAGATGTCTCTTTTTTCAACTTTTTCCATCGCTTCTTGCAAGGTTTTATAGAAATCATCCATTTCACAATCGTCTGCTGCTGATGTTGGTGCATACACTTGAATTATTGTTAGATTTCTAGTCTTTTTCTTTAGTCTGATTACAATTCTTCGGTTGTTGACTGGATTGTAACCGAGTAGTGAAGGTGCTGTCTTCTTTGACAGAATAAAACCGACCCCGCTTTTTCCACCCTTGTCCGTCCCAGAGTATATAAATGTTTCTCCTGAGGAGCTGGTACAGTGCCCTTGACCGGCCCATCTATACTCAGAGACTCCAAGAATCTCTATCTTGGTTCTCTCCATTTCTCTTCCGATCATGAACAACTTGCCCTGGTATAGGCTCCTGATGTTCCAGGTGCCTATTCTTAGTTTTGTTTTTAGTGCCATTTCAGAGTTGTCCACTGTAATGCAGTCAGGCTTTAGGCCGTCATCTCTATTACTTGTACTGACTCTGAAATCGACCTCTTCCCCAGTTGGCGTCGATGATCTGCCTGGCATGAGGGCCTCATCATCAGATCTTTGAGTTTCGTTTCTCTCGACTGTCATAAGTTTCTTGGCATTTTACATCCAGTAGTTTGCCATTTCTTTCTGGACGTTGTTCTGGCCGCTTACCAACTATGGTCTCTGGTGCGCCCTTAGCCGATACCAGGCGTTTCCAGCTCCCGCTTTCAGAGTCGTTGTCGCACAGGTCGATATTCCGCCTCGTCCACCAGCAGCTGTGTGTACTTGTCAGGGGTGGACTCCGCTTCTTGTCATTTCACCCACGTAGTTTAGCCGGCCAGCCAAAGCCGTTGCCCGGGGGGGTGGCGCTGCCGTACACAGGCAGACTCCAGGAGCCATACGTGAGCTAGACAGAAGCGGGGGAACTAAATAGGATCCTGGCCATCAAGGATGTGGCTGTCTCTCACCGTGAGGTGCTATCCCTTACACACTTCTGCCCTACCCCCCGTCCGTATATTACTTAAATGAAAATAAACTAAACATCTGTGCTTTTTTAATTTATTGCACAGTTGAAAAAAAAAATTTTTTTTAAGCCAAAGAGTAGGACAAAATTATTTGTTGATAAACGATTACCAGCCTTCATTTTGCAGATGACATCGACGGGTTCAGAAGCAGAACTCCAGGTATGGGTCAGAAGGCTAGATGAAACAGCTCTTGATTATGGTATGGAGATCAACGCTGGAAAGACAAAATTAATGACCAACAACACCGATGGCTTCAACAGCAGGATAAAAGCTAATGGCCAGGAACTCGGAAGTGGTTGACTGTTTTAAATATCTGGGTTCGATCATCAGTGATAAAGGATCAAAATGTGAGGTGTTGGCCAGAATAGCACAGACAATAGCATCGCTTGCACGGGTTAACAAAACCTGGCAAAATAAACGGTTAGCACTTTGCACGACAATCAGATTAATGCATACACTGGTCCTGTCATATTCCTCTATGCTTGTGAGACATGGACAGTTACAGCTGACCTTCAGTGAAAAATACAGGCCTTGGAGATGAGATGTTTCCAAAGACTTCAAACAGAGATCGAGTTACAAATGACGAAATACGAGATAGAATTACAACAGCAATAGGGCCTTTTGAAGACCTCTTGACAACTGCCAAACGAAGGAAACTCGCTTGGTGCAGTCACATATCGAGATCAAATGGTCTTGCAAATACGATCCTCCACGTAAAGGTGCAAGGCAGATAACGAAGAGGCTGGCCCCAAAAAAGAGGTGGGAGGACAACATAAAAGAATGGACTAATCTCAGACCAGAAGAGGCACAGGCAGCGGCTGCTGATAGAGAAGGGTGGCGTGGGGTTGTGAGGATGTCTTTATGTGTTCCCCAATGACCTCACCGGTTATGGGATGATCTGACCTGACCTGATCTAATAACAAACTAGGATAGTCGTACATTGTTAACCATTATTCATTGTACAGTGGCAGCATTGTTAAATGAACATACCACTTTGCATCTTAGAGAAAACAAAGTGCATAGTGTAGTAATGGCTTTTATTGAATTCACATGTAAGCTAACAGCAGTCAGTGAATCATAGTTGGCTGCTTAAATTGAAGTCAGTGACAAAGATGGGACACAAATATTCTAACACAAAGATAATACATAATATTCTAACACAAACAAAGATAAGACACAATATTCCAACACAAAGATAAATACACAATATTCTAACGGATCAAAACGCTGAGCAGCGCATGAGCTGCATGGGTCAGCTACCCATAGCTGGCTGCTAGCGTCAGGGCCAGCAAACCAGAGCTGACAAGACCCTTCTACACCTCCATGCGGTGATCCTGGAAAAGAGGTTGTAACGGAGCAGACTGGCTGAGGAGAAGGGAATCGAAGAGGGAAGGCTAACCTGGTTCTCAAAAAATGCCTGCCTGAAGTCGGATATGTCAGGCCGAAAGGTGCAAATATCGCAGTCAAGCTGTAAACTATGACAACGCTTTCCGTTCTCTGGACTACATCTTGCTACTTGCAGCGCCTTTTTCGGGGTTTGGTAGCGTGAAATTGAGAACAAACGAAGAAGAATATTCCAACACAAAGATGGGACACAGTATTCCAACACAAAGATAAGACACAATATTCCAACACAAAGATAAGACAATATTCCAACACAAAGATAAGACAACATTCCAACACAAAGATAAGACACAATATTCCAACACAAAGATAAGACAGTATTCCAACACAAAGATAAGACACAATATTCAAACACAAAAATAAGACAGTATTCCAACACAAAGATAAGACACAATATTCAAACACAAAAATAAGACAGTATTCCAACACAAAGATAAGACACAATATTCCAACACAAAGATGGGACACAATATTCCAACACAAAGATAAGACACAATATTCCAACACAAAGATGGGACACAATATTCCAACACAAAGATGGGACACAATATTCCAACACAAAGATAAGACACAATATTCCAACACAAAAGATAAGACAGTATTCCAACACAAAGATAAGACACAATATTCCAACACAAAGATAAGACACAATATTCCAACACAAAAGATAAGACAGTATTCCAACACAAAGATGGGACACAATATCCCAACACAAAGATAAGACAATATTCCAACACAAAGATAAGACACAACATCCCAAACAAAGATAAGACAGTATTCCAACACAAAGATAAGACAATATTCCAACACAAAGATAAGACACAATATTCCAACACAAAGATAAGACAGTATTCCAACACAAAGATAAGACATAATATCCCAAACAAAGATAAGACACAATATTCCAACACAAAGATAAGACAGTATTCCAACACAAAGATAAGACATAATATCCCAAACAAAGATACACACTTAGTCACGCAGTTGACATGAGAAGGGGAAATGAAATAAGTGCGTGGGTGTTACAAAACCAAACCGTCACGCCTGAAACAAGCTTTTTAATTCTGCTCTTCTGCCGCTAAAAACAAAACATTGCCGAGTTAATTGTAGAAATTATGTTCTCAAGTGATACACAAACCGCCACGCTTGCTATGCCTGAAACAAGCTTTTTAATTCTGCTCTTCTGTCGCTAAAAACAAAACATTGCCGAGTTAATTGTAGAAATTATGTTCTCAAGTGATACACAAACCGCCACGCTTGCTATGCCTGAAACAAGCTTTTTAATTCTGCTCTTCTGCCGCTAAAAACAAAACATTGCCGAGTTAATTGTAGAAATTATGTTCTCAAGTCATACACAAACCGCCACATCATCGGTGACATTAACAGTGAATTTTATCGTAAAATATAAAGCTCTCTGCGATTTACTCTCTTAAGTTACGGACTTCAATGTCTTTTGAGGAAATGGCCATGAACTTCAGTTGTTAGACTAGCGTAAACAACAAACTGTGCTGGTGATATGTTTTGATAGCGAAACAGAGCTGCAAGAAATGATGGATACAGTAATGCTTCAAAGTAAAAACAAAAGCCTCATTTTATATAGCAAATTACGGTCATTTGCACAAAATATAATTCTCCTGCACAAAATACAACTCTTCCAAATACAGCATCAAAGTATATGATGCTGTTGTTTGTTGTTTAATGCTCACAGTGAGTAAGTTTACTCTTTTGTGCGCAGTGAAAAGGGCGTTAAGTGGCGCATTGTAGTAGCTGTCCTTACATCCCGAGAGTGCTGATGAAGGTGAACCGCTGTCCTACAGGCGGTTGTACTTTGCTTGGCTTCATCTGCGTGACGCTCACTACTACGGTGATACAATCGATCCACATCTTGTCAGTCAGACCGCCTCGAAAACAGTCTGTATCCAGGGAACGCTACATGGAAGAAAGATAGTGGCCTTGGTCAATATTTTGTGCCATGGCCTGACCCTTCGTCCTGGTCAGTATGTTGTGCCATGGCTTGACCCTTCGTCCTGATCAGTATGTTGTGCCATGACCTGACCCTTCGTCCTGGTCAGTATGTTGTGCCATGGCTTGACCCTTCGTCCTGGTCAGTATGTTGTGCCATGGCTTGACCCTTCGTCCTGGTCAGTATGTTGTGCCATGACCTGACCCTTCGTCTTGGTCAGTATGTTGTGCCATGGCCCGACCCTTCGTCCTGGTCAGTATATTGTGCCATGGCCCGACCCTTCGTCCTGATCAGTATATTGTGCCATGGCCTGACCCTTCGTCCTGGTCAGTATACTGTGTCTTACCGGACTAGCGTCTCAGTTCATTCATACTAACACATGCCTGTGGTATAAATATGTGTTCTTGGAGTCAAGAATAAGGGAGCTTGTAAAATTTATAGTTGTAGAGCTTGTCCTGTCATACGGAAGTGAATCATGGACAAATAATATCTCTGGAAGCCACAATGTGTTTCGTGCGCGGAGGACAGATACACGGTAGAACATGTTCTCTGTCGACTTCACGAGACGAGCGGAAAGACAGCACGGCTCTGAGTTTCGAGGGGTCACTCTCATGTGATTTCACGTATGGGATGGCAGATTTAACTATTTTTTTTGTTCAGTAGAGGGGTGGGGGAGGGGAGTTGAAGAGAATGGTGAGGTAGTGAAGACATGTAACATCGCACAATTATTGTTATTATTGTCTTCTGTATTGTGAATCTACCACATTATTCGTTGTCGTATCTGCTATTTGTTACATGTGTCAACTGTAACAGTCATTTATGGGCTATGTATCTTCACACTGACAAGGTCATCATCACCATCGTCGTCTATCCACTTGTGTCGGTAGACGTCGTAGGGAGGTGTAGTTTTTCTGTCGTGTGCCATCTCTGTGGACGATGTTGTTGTCATTCCATGTTTCTTAAGTGTCTCACTGACACCATCTATCCATCTTTTACGTGGTCTGCCTCTTGCTCTGCAACCCTGATGTCTGGTATTGTAGATACGAGCAGCTGGTAATTTTGATTGCATTCTTGTCAGGTGCCCGAACCATTGTATTTTCTGCATTTCTATGTATTCTATGCACGGTATTACACCCACTGTCTGTCTGATTATTTCGTTTCTCAATCTGTCCAGCCTTGTGACCCTTACAGCCTTTCGCAAACACCTCATTTCGCATACTATGATTTTTCTTTCCTGTGCCTTAGTTAGAGTCCATGTCTGACACTGGTAGCATAGAGTTGATATAAAAATACTATTTACCAGATGTCTCTTTGTCTTCATTGTAATGTGTTTGTATTATAGTAATGGTGAGATCTGATAGGAAGCCGCATTAGCTTTCTGTATTCTTGATTCCACCTCTTTATCTAGCCTTCCATCTTGTGTGAACACACTGCCCAAGTATTTTTGTTTTTGTTTTTTGCGTAGCCTTATTTCTCTAATCCCCAAAGGCAGTGTACGTTGCACTGTGGTTTTTATTTTGCGACTGTTGGCCCAGTGCATCCGACTTCAGCATGCATTTTATGTAAGGGTCTGCTTTCTCCTGTATTTTCTAAGGGTTTGCTTCCCCGGGGTAACGGCCAGTGCTGTGATGGGGATCGAACCCAGCACCTTCGGATTGTGAGCCGTACCACTTAACCACTAGGCCACGCCGTCCCCTTGCCCAAGTATTTGAATCCACTGTAAGCTCTGTACTTTTTATCTGTATATTTAGTGTTTTCTCCATTCTGCTGATTTTCATTGCGTCAGTCTTTGCTGTACTAATCATCATATTAAATGAGATGACAAGATAACGGTGTGAAAGGTTAATCATCATATTAAATGAGATGACAAGATAACGGTGTGAAAGGTTAATCATCATATTAAATGAGATGACAAGATAACGGTGTGAAAGGTTAATCATCATATTAAATGAGATGACAAGATAACGGTGTGAAAGGTTAATCATCATATTAAATGAGATGACAAGATAACGGTGTGAAAGGTTAATCATCATATTAAATGAGATGACAAGATAACGGTGTGAAAGGTTAATCATCATATTAAATGAGATGACAAGATAACGGTGTGAAAGGTTAATCATCATATTAAATGAGATGACAAGATAACGGTGTGAAAGGTTAATCATCATATTAAATGAGATGACAAGATAACGGTGTGAAAGGTTGGATACTATTCAGAATGAAGGAATGCGATAATTTTAGGTGCATGTTGCTGTTGAATGAATGCCAACGATGAGCAAGCTTACTCTTTTGTGCGCCCTGAAAAGAGCGCATTAAGTGGCTGGTTGCAGTAGGTTTTCACACATCTAGAGGGTGCTGTTGAAGGTGGACCAGGGTCCTTCATGCGATTGTGCTATGCTTGGCTTCATCTGCGTGTTGCTCATTGCTAAGGGGATCACGCCGATCCCCACTACTTTAGCCAGATTGAAGCAACCTGTTTCCAAGGAGAATTGCATGAAAGTGGGGTGGGGCGGGGGGGGGGGGGGGGGGGTCGGGGTCTTGGTCAGCATGTTTCACCTGACATGCCTGATCAGTATGTTTTACCTGACATGTCTGATCAGTATATTTTACCTGACATGTCTGATCATTATGTATTACCTGACATGTCTGATCAGTATATTTTACCTGACATGTCTAATCAGTATGTTTTAACTGACATGCCTGATCATTATGTATTACCTGACATGTCTGATCATTATATTTTACCTGACATGCTTGATCATTATGTTTTACCTGACATGTCTGATCATTATGTTTTACCTGACATGCCTGATCATTTTGTTTTACCTGACAGGCCTGATCATTATGTTTTACCTGACATGCCTAATCATTATGTATTACCTGACATGTCTGATCATTATATTTTACCTGACATGTCTAAACATTATATTTTACCTGACATGCCTGATCAGTATATTTTACCTGACATGTCTGATCATTATGTTTTACCTGACATGCCTGATCATTATGTTTTACCTGACATGCCTGATGATTATGTTTTACCTGACATGCCTGATCAATATGTATTACCTGACATGTCTGATCAGTATATTTTACCTGACATGTCTAATCAGTATGTTTTACCTGACATGCCTGATCATTATATATTACCTGACATGTCTGATCCTTATATTTTACCTGACATGCTTGATCATTATGTTTTACCTGACATGTCTGATCATTATGTTTTACTTGACATGCCTGATCATTATTTTTTACCTGACAGACCTGATCATTATGTTTTACCTGACATGCCTGATCATTATGTTTTACCTGACATGCCTGATCAATATGTTTTACCTGACATGTCAGATCAGTATATTTTACCTGACATGCCTGGTCAGTATATTTTACCTGACCTTGTCTGATCAGTATATTATGCCTAATCAGACTTTAGTCTCCTCTCCCCCCCCCCCCCCCCCCATCCTAGGAGCATACACGATATCCACATTGGGAAGATGCGATACATGTTTGAGACTTCAGAGATCCCCACTGACGAAGTAGTGAAAGACTACATCCAATTCATCATCGCCTATGGCAGGGTGGCAGCGGAGTGGTTAGTACACTAGCTTCCCAGTCAATCGATCAGGGTTCGACTCAGCCACAGAAATTGTGCACCAGATAAAATCTGAAAGTAAAATCCATGGCCGCCACTCAGAGGTGGCATAGGGTCTTAGTTAGTTAAGGATCACTGAACTTGTTGTAAGCAACCAGCTATGAGTCGCTGTCAGCGCATTCACTATTGCATCTCAGCCCCAAGAGTATGTACAATCAATTGGTTACTGAAACCATCGGCACCTATTAGGTTGCCTGGATTGTAGTAACGTCGATTCAGAACAGGGCCTATGTAACATTACATTTAGATTTCATCACTAAACCCAAAAAGGTTAAGAAGAAAAAAAACAGGGGAGGAGGATGGATGTGTGACGTTTAAAGGGGTGCGCAGTCGACTTTTTTGTGACGATGAAATGGGAGGGTGCAAAATGATGACATACATTTCGTGGGTTCATGTGATAGTGATCCACAGCCCATGTGTTGGGTAACGTGTGGTGTAGAAGCTCAGGGTGTATTCCGGAGAACGGAATGCGTTGTGTCGCTAGTTGACAGCTTGACTGCGATATTTGCACCTTTCGGTCCGACACATCCATCTTCGGCAGAGTTGATTACTTAACTTCTTAACGTCTTTTTACTTGTTTAGAAGACTCTACAGTCTGTATACAACCAGTTTCTTGGAGGGTGGTTTAACCGATGTGTGAGTTCATTCACTAGAACTCAGTAGACCCACAGCCAGTTAGGTGCCATCTATACCTGCTCTTAACAAACCACCTGGGGAAAGGTACAAATAACTTGGGTAGATATTTAACATGAATGTTGGTTGGGCAGCGGCCGTTAAGGCTACTCTTTTCGATTTCAAACTGCCAGGGAATTTTTAACATGCTCGACACTGAACACGGGAGCCCGAGATCAGGGAAATTTTGACCAGAAATTCACGTGAAAAAAATTCCGGTCTCCACCGTGATTCGAACCCGCGACCTCTGACATCCGAGGCGGACACCTTGCCTCGAGACCACTTCATTTAAAGCACGGTTGCATCATGTCCTTCTATAGTTTAGACTAGCAGAAAGTAATATTCAACCAAAGAAAGATACAGCCAAGAAAAGGCTATAAACGAAGCACAAATTATGAGGAAAAACCTGCAGTGTTGAAGCTGAAAGCAAAAGCCTATTTTTGATTATAGGAACCAACATTATAACACATGGGGCATTCCCATAAGTTCTCCGTTCTCCGTCCAAGCAGCATATACGCAGAATCCCAGTCAGTTGCTGATTTCGTGTTTTTCGGAAATTTTCAGACAGAACTTTCTCCCCTCTTCCTTAGTCACTCCCAAATTACTAATCTTCGTTGTTTCGTTGTTCAGTGAGTACAAACTAACACGATTTTGTTCCATTTTTGAATAGATTATTCAAAAATGGAACAAAATCGTGTTAGTTTGCACTCACTGAAACAACGAAACTTTTAAAACAAATAACTATAATAAATATAAATCCGGGAACAGGAAAGTATGATGCAAATATATTCATTGAAAATCACGTCACAGTTACTTGAAGCTAAACATACATAATATCAATAAGATATGCAACAAGACACACGATCGAAGGGAAAATCGCCGAATGTTGTAGAGGAGCACATGATGGTAAAACATAAACAACAAGAGTTATAAGATGCACTAGATTCAATAAAGAAACAAGAACTCGCAAGCAAAGAATTAAAATACGAATGAAACGTTAAACAACTTTGAATTCAAACGTAAAAAGAAGTTATGCCTACTAGAACGATAAATAAAACCTGGAAAGGAAGGAATCAATAATGGATAAGACAACAGATGACAGATCTATCTATCTATCTATCTATCTATCTATCTATCTGTTTATCTGTCTGTCTGTCTGTCTGTCTGTCTATCTATCTATATGCCTGCCTTTCTTTCTGTCTGTTGTCTGTCTGTCTATCTATCTATTCCTACTTCTGTAATACACCGGGTGGATTTATAGATGAATAAAGGCCCATTGCGCCTGTTGTATTACTTCTTCTTCTTCTTCGTACGCAGTCAGACAGTAACCATTGTTTTTTCGAAAAAAGCGGCGATCATCCTGAGGCTGTCGCCACTGCCATAGAGCTTGTCTTGCAGTTCCACTGGTGATGGCCACATCTGCTCTCTCTGATCCTCGTATGTCGGGCAGTTCTGCAGCAGATGTTCAGCGGTCATTTCACCAGTACCGCACGGGCATTCGTCATTACCACCTATCTTCAATTTGTTGAATAGGTGGTACCTCAGTCTATTGTGGCCAGTGCGAAGTCTGAAGACAACGACCTGCTCTCTTCGGTTCAACTGCTGTTGTATTACGACCATGTTTTTATTTTCTTTTACGATAGGAGAAAAGCCGATGTCTTACAGAGTTTCGAGGTCTTACGTGTGCTGATGGTCAAAAGGCCGGTATAGTGACCATTCCTAATACCTGCTCATATTTACTCGCTCTTTGCTCTACTGAAAGGGTTTCCAAACGTTTCAGTACGAGGCCCACGGTACAGCAGAGGTTTCCAACCGTTTCAGTACTTGGCCCACGGTACAGCAGAGGTTTCCAAACGTTTCAGTACTTGGTCCACGGTACAACAGAGGTTTCCAAACGTTTCAATACTAGGCCCACGGCACAGCAGAGGTTTCCAAACGTTTCAGTACTTGGCCCACGGTACAGCAGATGTTTCCAAACGTTTCAGTACGAGGCCCACGGTACAGCAGAGGTTTCCAAACGTTTCAGTACTAGGCCCACGGCACAGCAGAGGTTTCCAAACGTTTCAGTACTAGGCCCACGGTACAGCAGAGGTTTCCAAACGTTTCAGTACTTGGCCCACGGTACAGCAGAGGTTTCCAAACGTTTCAGTACTAAGCCCATGGTACAGCAGAGGTTTCCAAACGTTTCAGTACGAGGCCCACGGTACAGCAGAGGTTTTCAACCGTTTCAGTACTTGGCCCACGGTACAGCAGAGGTTTCCAAACGTTTCAGTACTAAGCCCACGGCACAGCAGAGGTTTCCAAACGTTTCAGTACTAGGCCCACGGCACAGCAGAGGTTTCCAAACGTTTCAGTACTAGGCCCACGGCACAGCAGAGGTTTCCAAACGTTTCAGTACTAGGCCCACGGTACAGCAGAGGTTTCCAAACGTTTCAGTACTTGGCCCACGGTACAGCAGAGGTTTCCAAACGTTTCAGTACTAAGCCCATGGTACAGCAGAGGTTTCCAAACGTTTCAGTACGAGGCCCACGGTACAGCAGAGGTTTTCAACCGTTTCAGTACTTGGCCCACGGTACAGCAGAGGTTTCCAAACGTTTCAGTACTAGGCCCACGGTACAGCAGAGGTTTCCAAACGTTTCAGTACTTGGCCCACGGTACAGCAGAGGTTTCCAAACGTTTCAGTACCAAGCCCATGGTACAGCAGAGGTTTCCAAACGTTTCAGTACGAGGCCCACGGTACAGCAGAGGTTTCCAAACGTTTCAGTGGGATCAAGACGCTGAGCAGCGCATGAGCTGTAGTGGTCAGCGACCCATAGCTGACTGCTAGCGTCAGGGCCAGCGAACCAGAGCTGCCAAGACCCTTCTACACCTCCACGCGGTGATCCTGGATAACAGACTGCAGTAGGGAAGACTGGTTAAGGAGAAGGGATCGAAGAGAGAATGCTAACCCGGTACTCAGAAAATGCTTGCTGAAGTCGAATGTGTTGGACCGAAAGGTGCAAATATCGCAGTCAAGCTGTAAACTACGACACAACGCATTCCGTTCTCTGGACTATATTCTGCTACTTAAGCCCTTTCAGGGTTTGGTAGCGGGAGATTGAGAACGGATGCAGCAGAAGAAGAAACGTTTCAGTACTTGGCCCACGGTACAGCAGAGGTTTACAAACGTTTCAGTACTTGGCCCACGGTACAGCAGAGATTCCCAAACGTTTCAGTACGAGGCCCACGGTACAGCAGAGATTCCCAAACGTTTCCTTACGAGGCCCACGGTTCAGCAGAGGTTTCCAAACGTTTAAGTACGTTGCAGCTGGTCATACAGGAAAGATAACATAGGAAGCAGCACATGTGGGTCTGCAGATTAGGGTGAACAAAACAAAGAAATGAGAATTATTTTTTTTTTAAGATTAAGAGACCACATAAAGATTAATGGTTGGATCATCGAATAGGTGCAATATATGACCTATCTAGGAAGCAACCTTCACATGGACGGAGCAACAAACCAAGATGATAACGCCAGGGTTAACAAGGTCTGATTTGCTCTCAAGATTCTTGGCCCAAAATGGAGCTCTGCAGCATTCTCCTCGAAGAATAAGATTAGACCGTTTAACATAAATGTAAAGTTGGTCCTGCTAAAATGATCTGAGAAACGGAATGTGACTAAGGGTACCACAACTAGGCTGCAGACCTTTGATGGCCAGAGGTAATGACGAATACAGATCATCATCATGTAGCATGTCCTTTATAAAACGTCGCTTCCATCACAGTCTGTCTGAAAGAAACTCGTTCTCTTGTCAAAATTTCAGCCTCCACCAGTCATACCCAGTCATTCCTGGATATCTTGGTGCCATCGTATTATTGGTCTACCCCTTCCTCTTTTGCCTGGCACCATACCTTCCATCACTGTTCTCTAGGGACCGTTGTGTCTCTTGATATGACCAAGGTATTTGCATTTTCTAGCCAAAATGGAATTGATAAACCAGTTCTCCTCTATACTCAACTCTTGCCGAATGTCTACATTTGTCTTTTTCTCTGTCCAGGGTATTCTGATGATCTTTTTGTAACATTTTGACTCGAATGATTCGATTCTTTGTCTGGAAGTTTTGGTAATCGTCCATGCTTCGCAGCCATAAGCTACCACAGTAAAAACACAGGCTCTCAAGACTTTTATTTGTATCATTGTGTTGGTATTCTGTCATAATTTATTCAGGTTATTCAGTCTCTGCATTGTCATGGCTAGTCTTCTTCTGATTTTTTTCGACCAGTCACCATTTTTGTCAATTCTGGAGCCCAGATATTCAAAATGTGTGACCTGATCTATTTCCTCACCACCCACTGTAAATTTATGCTGACATTGTGTTTTGTCGGTGGTCATTATCTTGGTTTTATTTATGTTTAAAAACAGGTTTTGATCTTTACTATGTCCATTAATGACTGAAAGTAGCTGCTCTAGCCCTATTACACTTCTTGATAATATCACTGTGTCATCTGCATATCGTAACTCTGGAATCTCGTACCACCCAATCGTAAATGGGTCGAAACTTTCAATGTTCACATCTTCTCGAACATTTCTCATTATACATTCCGCATATATGTTGTATAGATAAGGTGAGAGGCTACATCCCTGTCTTACTCCCTTTTGTACTGCAAACCAATCTGATGTTTGCCCATATACTCGGACAGCGGCTTGTTGATCTTGGTATAATGTTTCAATGAGATGAATAATATGCAAAGGAAACCCAATTTCCTTCATGATTCTCCACATATTTTGATGTTTTACATCGGTATAACATCGAAAAGAGATCGGGGAAAATACGGCAATAACCAATACAACGAATTTTTGGTTAGAGGAAGTGGGGGTGGATATGACATACCCTTGGAATGCATTGCTAAGTGAGGTGGTGGAGGCTGGGACGGTCAATGCATTTAAGAACAGATTGGATGCGTACAGCTTCTAGAGGAGGGTGATGTAAATGGAACTGGTTGTATACAGACTCTGCAGAGTCTTTTAAACCAGTATAAAGACGTTAAGTTAAGTACCCTCAGAAAGAAGCCGGATTGCAAAATCAGACATGCGCTGGATTGAACCCACAGGGAAATATGTGAAGACCGTTTAAGATGACCTGTCGACGAAGAAGTACAGTCCGCTCGGGGGCTCTTAGGCTAAACTCAAGAAGACGGTATAGAAAATGAACATATGGAGAGCACCTATTCTGGCCCTATGTTCCAAGTGTAACCAGACGGATACAGAAGATGATGAATGTTATTGTTGTTATTATTGTCATTATCGTCATTATTTATAGTCACTTCAGGTGGAGGAGCATTCGTCTAACGCCTATTTAGTTTAACCTAACCAGATTTTAGGGAAACCTGAATCCATTTCTTTGAAGTGAGTTTCAGAAGCACTAGCTTCTCATATGTATAACCTTCTCCAGTTGCCTCTTACAATATATACATCCGTTTATAGGAAAATAATGAACAGGATCATATCGAAGAGAAATAAAAGAGGCAATAAACCAACAGCAGAGATAAAAAGCACACAGGCTTTCGACAAAATAGGTACAGTGCAGACCAAATAGCTTCATTGAAAATAATAGTTGAACAAAGTGCGGAATGAAAGTTCACTTAATGTTGAATTCATGAACTGTGAAAAAGAATTTGACAACTTAGACATAGAATCACTAACGCTATTTCTAATATAATATCACATGATATTTATCATGGTGATATTGATTATTTTTCTCAGACATTTCATTTCACTCGGTGTCAATGTCCTTTCCTGTGCGTTATATAAGAATCAGATCTGAATCCGGTAACAAAGATTTTATAAATATTCGGGATCAAGATGCTAAACAATGCATGAGCTGTAGCTGTTAGCGACCAAAAGCTGATTGCTAGCGACCCATCTCCACGTGATGATCCCGGGTAACATACTGGAACAAGACAGACTGACTAAGGAGAAGGGATCGAAGCGACAAGGCTATCGTGGTAACCAATACATATATATATATATTTGTTTTTTTTTGCGTTCGCCTTATTTTCTCTAATCCCCAAGGCGGTGTGCGTTGCACTGTGGTTTTTATTTTGGACCTGTCGGCCCAGTGCATCCGACTTGAGCATGCATTTTATGTAAGGGTCTGCTTCCTCCTGCATTTTCTAAGGGTTTGTTTCCCCGGGGTAACGGCCGGTGCTGTGATGGGAATCGAACCCAGCACCTTCGGGTTGTGAGCCGTGCCACTTAACCACTAGGGCACGCCGTCCCCTAACCAATATATGACATGCTGAAGTCGAATGTGTCCGGGACGATGAGACTAACGTCTGGTCAGGCAAACCACACTGATCAGAGAATGTTATTTTTTTGTTGTTGCTTAGATGTTTGCCTCACTAGTTTCTACTGGCGGAGGCGCGCCATTTTCCACCCCAGACCGTAGTCCATTGGGCGATATCAGGACGCATAAACCAGTGCTTGGATGCATGTGTGCATCTGTATGTACCTATGCTAGGTTTGTGCGACATCAGAAGCTAGCCCAACCAAAGTGCAATGAAAGGGCTTTACCACGAGGGCGCGTGTGAAAGTTGTGCAAGGGTGTGACTAGGACAGAGTCAAATGAAACAGAGTGAGGTAAGAGAAGAGAGAATGGGAAGAGTGGCCCCCAGGGTGAGACCCAGAGAATGTTAGCCAGGGTCAGGAGAAATATACTGGCCAAGACCCTCACCTGACCTCCTCGTTGGTCGCCCTGGAAACAGGCTGTTGTCGAAGACAACAGTCTGGCTAACAAGGTCAGGTTCGACGTAATTACCGTAGTAGTGAGCGACACGCAGATGAGGCCAAGTATAGCACAACCCCCTGGAGGATCCCGGTCCACCTTCATCAGCAGGTACGGGATGTGAGGAAAGCTACTGCAACCCGCCACTTAACGCCCTTTTCAGGGCGCACATAAGAGTAACCTACCCATTGTGGGCATTGGAAACAACAACGAATGTGTCGGACCGAAAGGTGCAAATTTCGCAGTCAATCTGTAAACTACGACACAACGCACTCTGTTCTGTGGGCTTTTCATGACTTGGTAGCGAGAGTTTGAAAACGAACGAAAAATAATAATAAGAAGAAGATATAAATATACTGTTTATTAACAAACTGATATTCGGATGATAAGGTCAGATAAGGTCAGATAAGGTCGTGGAAACTATTGATAACCGCTGCCAAGGTCCACCATAATATATACAGACAGAAAACTGTTATGTTGCCCATCAGAACAGGATACAACCGAATCATGAGCCACATGTTAACACACAATTTAAGATTGATAACTCAGCCATGCGGACAGGCACCTCAAACTGCAGAGCACATACTACAGAACTGGCATGAATATGATATACCGAGAAAAGCCCGCTGGTTCAGAAAAACCACACTGGAAGATAAACTTTATTGACGTATATGGGAACTACAAGCTGTGTAAACAAATATGGCACAGTGCAGAGTGGCCAGAAGCATGGAAGAAATCAATTTATATTCCCCTCCCCAAAAAAGGCAACCTGAAGCTGTGCACGAACTACCGAACTATCGCACTGATCAGCCATGCTAGCAAGATACTTCTGCGAATCCTATTAAGAAGGATAGAGAAAAGGTTTGAATCTGAAATTCACGTAGTCCAGGCAGGTTTTAGGAAAGACAGAGGGACCTGGGACCACATATTCAATTTAAGGAATATCTATAAAAAATGTAGAGAGTTTAATGTAGACCTGTACACATGTTTCATTGATTACACTAAGGCCTTCGACACGGTAAAACATCAAAATATGTGGAGAATCATGAAGGAAATGGGGTTTCCTTTGCACATAGTCCATCTCATTGAAACATTATACCAAGATCAACAAGCCGCTGTCCGAGTATCTGGGCAAACATCAGATTGGTTTGCAGTACAAAAGGGAGTCCGACAGGGATGTATACTCTCACCTTATCTGTACAACATATATGCGGAATGTATAATGAGAAATGTGCGAGAAGATGAGAACACTGAAAGTTTCGACCCATTTACGATTGGGGGGTAGGAGATTCCAGAGTTACGATATGCAGATGACACAGTGATACTATCAAGAAGTGCGGAAGGGCTAGAGCAGCTACTTTCAGCCGTTAATGGACATAGTAAAGATCAAAATCTGTTCATAAACATAAACAAAACAAAGATAATGACCACCGATAAAACACAATGTCAGCATAAATTTACAGTGAGTGGTGAGGAAATAGATCAGGTTACACATTTTGAATATCTGGGCTCCAGAATCGACAAAAATGGTGACTGCTTGAAAGAAATCAGAAGAAGACTAGCTATGGCAATGCAGAGACTGAACAGCCTGAAGAAATTATGGCAGGGCACCAACAAAACGATAAAAGTAAAAGTCTTGAGAGCCTGTGTTTTTCCTGTGGCAGCTTATGGCTGTGAAGCATGGACGATTACCAAAACTTCTAGACAAAGAATCGAATCCTTCGAGTCAAAATGTTACAGAAAGATCCTCAGAATACCCTGGACAGAGAAAAGAACAAATGTAGACATTCGGCAAGAGTTGAGCATAGAGGAGAACTGGTTTATCAATTCCATTTTGGCTAGAAAATGCAAATACTTTGGTCACATCAAGAGACACAACGGTCTTGAGAGGACGGTGATGGAAGGTATGGTGCCAGGCAAAAGAGGAAGGGGTAGACCAAGAAGACGATGGCACCAAGATATCCAGGAGTGCCTGAGTATGGCAGTGGCGGGCGGAAGCTGGAGTTTTGGCAAGGGAACGAGTTTCTTTCAGACAGACTGTGATGGGAGCGACGTTCTACAAAGGACATGCTACATGATGATGATGGGAACTACAAAAGATAGTGAAGTTTATACAAGAGACAATTTTGTAGATATTGATATTATATTTTCAAGAGAACTAAAGAGAAAGGACTGCAAGCCCTTTTGGCACAAAGTTTCATCTGTCAAGCCTTCCCATCTACTGTGAAAATGCTTCCTAGGTACTTGAACAAATATTAAACATGAATAAAAGGGCGAGTAACACGTTTTTTTCATGTGGATCTGTGCGAGAAGAACAAGCCACATTTGTTCCTCTATCGTGCATGTACAGTACATGTCTGTGGGGTATGATTAGCGTAGACTATGCCGACTCTATATATGACTGGTTTATTAAAACAATAAAGGCTTGTTTTGAAGAAATTTGACTAGATTAGAACCAGGCCAGAAGAAAGACAGCATATAGAACAGTCTGGAATAGTTCTCTCTAGTAAACGTATAGTTTCCAGTGTAGAAGAGAAGCAGTCAAGTCACACAAAAAAGGAGACTATTGAAGAAATTGTGACATAAAATGGTGAATGCATAGAGAAGGTCTCTGTTTTGCACATAATTCCGTATATAATGGACGATGAACGACCTTTGAAAATAGCGGAGTTATCGATTCTTTGCTGCCTACAGCTTGCTAAAGAAACCTACAACAGCTATGCCTGTTCAACCTTTAAGAGCGTTCCCACCCACATCATTATCATAAAAAGTTCCCACTTTGCGCGTTACGAAGACTCACGTGTGCTGTGAGCGTGCTTAACTGTGTACTCGCGACGTCATCGCGGCAAGCCACGAGGACTGGAGAAAGAGGAGGAGGTTGTTTTGTTTTGTTCGCGCATCGTTATCTTATATTACGAGTATTTCCTAGTCCAGTTATCTGTAGAACGTTTGTTTATAGACGGAAGTTTGGTTTAGGTATAGTGTTGAATCTCAGATGATAGTATCCTACATGGCATAGACAAAAACGTTTCAGCTTTAGTGGTAGAGGGAAGTAAAATTACATGTAAGTATATGTGCGACCCGAATGAAGGGAAGGTATCACAAATTCCATGTTGTTACGTACACAAATGGCGGGTCTTGAGTTCTATGACGCCGTACTCAGCAATGACCTGCAGCAACTCAAGCGTCTTGTGGCACAACACAAACTCGACCTGAATGGGAAATTCTTAAAGGTAAGACGGAAGAATGATGCCGGCCTTTGTCCCATACATCTGACTTCATATCGGGGACACACTTACATGCTACAGTATCTCATTGAAGCCAAATGCGATGTCAATTTTACAACGGGCACTCTGCGACGTACAGCTTTGCATTTCGCGGTTCAGAGCCACAAAATGGCCTGTATGCTTCTTCTGATAGCCGCAGGAGCCAAACTGGACGCTAAAGACACTTTTGGAAACTCACCTTGCCACTATGCAGCAGACGATGGTTACTGTCAGATTCTTGATGTGCTCATTCGTCGAGGAGTCAATGTCAACAGCCAAGATATTACTTCCAAAACACCTCTCATGAAGGCAGTGCGTAACAACAAAACAGAGGCTGTGCTGCGCCTTCTAAAGGCAAGTGCAGATCTGAACATCACAGACAGAAACTGTGACATGGCTTTGCATTACGCAGCAAGAAATGGGTGTGTTGATATTATTGATATCTTACTGTCAGCTGGCAGTGTGATAAATGTTCAGAATTATTGGGGTAGAAGTCCTCTAATGGAGGCGGTGTGCTATAACCATAAGGAAGTTGTGCAGCTTCTGCTGACTGCCAGCTGTGATGTGAACCGTCGGGAGTTTAAAACTGGTGACACAGCTTTGCATATTGCGATCAAGAGAAATTATACACGAGTTGTAGAACTGCTTTTAGCCGCTGGAAGCCGCCATGACGTGTATAACCATCAGGGAGAGACAGCCATACATGATGCGATAGCTGGGAACAAGATGGATATTGCTTGGCTTCTTCTAGTCTACAACATTGACCTAGATGCCCCAGTAAAGTATTTCCCCAATGGAGTCTATAAATCTGTGTTCAAACTGGCTGCAGAACGAGGCCATTACAAACTATGTCATCTCATGGCAACGGTTGGCCATGTGGACTACTCTGCTCAGATGTACTTCTATGCTGGTTATGTTCAGGCTCGTCCTGGAGAACAGGATGAGGTCTTGTTGCGGTTGAGGACTGCCCTGAGACGTGTTGTGCCTTTACAGCAGCTGTGCCGAAAGGTCATTCGCCGCCATGCTGGGCACAATGTCTGGGAAAAGGTGGAGGAGCTCCCTGTTCCTAGAGCACTCAAGGACTATATTTTGATGAAAGATATTCTTGAGCATAAGAATGAGAGTGTGATATAGGCTACATATATTGGCTTTGTTACGTGTAAATAATTAAATATTTTCAATGCGAGTCTGTTTTTCCTGTAATATTTTATGCAGTCGATGATAAGTTTTACTGTGATCAAAGATAGAAGCTTAATTTTAAAATTTTGAGTAAATTTGCATAGTTACTGGGGTTAATAAAAACTCACCATAATTGGACCATGTTTCAAATGAATGTGAAAAAAATTTCTTGATTGTGTTTATTTCCTTCACATTATGTACCAGCTAAATCAAAGCATTTTGTTAGATTTAAAGAGCTGAACCCAATATAACTATGTTAGCATGTTTCTGTGAAATGTAGACGCACTGAACAAAAAAATTTTTGTAATAGACAGTCATGTTTTAATAATACAGACTAACAATAGCAGAATAAAGGTAGAACAATTTGTTAGTCAACCAGAATGATTTGCTAGCAAACTTTCTTAACTTAACTTAACATCTTTATACTGGATTAGAAGACTCTGCAGTCATTTACATTTCCTTGCTCTAAAAGCTATGCGTATACAATCTATTCTTATATGCATTAATTGTCCCTGCCTCCACTACTTCCTGTGGCAATACATTTCAAGCATTCACCACTCTCTGACTAAACAAATATTTCCTAATATCGAATCTTGAGTAATAATATATGCAGAAATAAAATAATTTTAAAGAAACTATTAAGAAAATATGATGAGAAAAAAATAACATCATTACACTTAAAGATTATCATATTTGGCTGCGAAACAAAACATGTTTACTCTGGCCGATATATTGATAACATTTCTTTGAGATTCTGAAATGAGTGTTGAGAGAGAAGGCATAAGTAATGAAATTAGCAAAATTGTAAACACATTTTGTTCATTGATTTAACTTTCTCACGATTCCTGCACTTGATAATTAATTATTGTGACACAGTTAATGATTATAAATGAAGATAACTGGCTCACTAGGCTAATACTCACAATATAGCGGTTGATGAATTTCTGAGGCTCCATCGGGTGCAAGATATTTAACTTAAGATCATTCATTTTAGAATATCTTTGCTAAAAGACAAAATATCTGTTGATACTAGTCCTCTTCATCCATCATGTATATAATACTTCTCCCATCTTTCTTAAAATTCATGAAAAATACAGTAAATAAAGGTAGTCTCACAATAGATACTGCTGTCAGGGATGGTGTTAGATGACTACATTGCATGAGATCTCAGAGCTTTTTGAAGTTGGGATGGCCAGCTCTCTTTTTCGCTGCCTTACCTTCCGTAATAGTAAGTCAGGTAGCCATTCACAAATAATGAGAAGCTAAGTTTTCTGAAATATTATACACTGCTGTTGAACTAATGTCTACTTTCTATGTTCAGATCAGAAGTTTTTATTGACTCAAAACATAAGACACTCATTCACAAATATAGTTCAACACCTTCTACAAGTTTGAATTCCATGCATCCCAACAACACAGTATAAGCTTTTATGATGAAATATAGCAATGAGATTTGAATTGTCAAAGAAACAAGCAAAACATAAGACACTCATTCACAAATATAGTTCAACACCTTCTACAAGTTTGAATTCCATGCATCCCAACAACACAGTATAAGCTTTTATGATGAAATATAGCAATGAGATTTGAATTGTCAAAGAAACAAGCGGAGTGTGGAAAATGGAGCTGTATCAGTTACAATGCCAAGTTGTTACTTTTATCAACCACCGTTGCCTTTAAGCATTTTGTGGAATTTATATATAGCCTGTAGAACTAAAATGCTGTTGTGTGTATTTATAAGCCGTTACTTAGCTTTAATGTTTTGTTTAAAATATATGTCAACTGATTCTCATGGGAAGCAAGCTAAAATGATGACAGAATCATACATGTGCAGCTGAGAGAAATGACTTAACAAGTTTCAGTGTTGTTGTTGTTGTTAGATAATGCTATAACTTTCTTTTGACGAAGGTATTCCTTTCAACTATGGATACATCCTTTTAAAAATCTATAAAACAAGTAAAATGTTTTATGTTGTTTCGAATGCCCACAATGAGTAGATTTACTCTTATGTGCGCCCTGAAAAGGACTTTAAGTGGTGAGTTACAGTAGCTTTCCTCACATCCCGAGTGTGCTGATGAAGGTGGATCGGGGTCTTCCAGGCGGTTGTGCTATGCTTGACTTCATCTGCGTGTTGCTCACTATTACAGGGATCACATCGATCCTTCACCCCATTAGCCAGGCTGCCATGAAAATAATACATTTCCAGGGAGGGCTACTAGGAAGCAGAGGTGAGGGTCTTGGCCAGTATATTTTGCCTGACCCTGACTAACATGTCTGACCAGTATGTTGTGCATTATCAGACGTTAATCTTCCTCCCCAAAATGTTTTATGTAAAATATATTTCAATACTTCCATGAAGAATTACATTAGACAGGATCACAAGAAAGTTCTTGTTCAAGAACCTCTGGGATAAGAGAAAATGTACTTACTTAGTCACTTTTCTTCTATCCTCGGGTGTAGAGGTCTGCTCTTATTTTTCTTGAGGGTTACAGTTTCTCTAGAATGGGGTAGTCAGCCCCAACCCTCCTTAGTTACCTTTTATGACATGCCTGGCAGGTTTCAGTGTGACTATACTTTGATCCCATTTTGGGCTCTAGTAACACATGCATCAAGAGAAACAGTTAAAGCTTCAAAACACATGGAGAATAAAAAGTGTCTAGGGAGACAAAACGGGAAGCACATGCTAAGGAGCTAAATAAGGCTTTTAAGTTTTTAATTTCAGAGCAGAGTTAATTCTGCTCATTAATCTTGTAACTAGTTTTGTAAGCCAGTTTTTCTTTGTATTATTATGTTATATCAATCTTTGTTATACTTACCTTTCTACAATTGATATGCTGGCTTAATCAGATTTGTTCTGTTTTCATATTTTGTGTCTGCTTGCATTCAAGTGACAATATTCAGATACGAACATCCCACTGCAGAATAAATTATCATCTGTTCAACAAACTAAATATTGGACACACAGACATGTATCCATGTGGAGAGGACAATTTGATTTAAACTAGTCACTCCTCTTCATACCCATGGGGTGTAGAGCCTTCTACAATCATAGTGCAAAGGTTTTTTCTTTTGACTATAGTTGTTATAGAATTGGTAGCCTCCCCCATGTCCTACTCTCCTTAGTCATCTCGTACAATATGACTGGTAGGTTACAGTTCAATATTCTTTGCTCTCCTCTTAGACCCTGGTAGGACACAAGAAAGTGAGGACAAAATAATAGTAAAATAGTTTCTCCTAGTCTGCTGGCACCATGAATTGAGCAGAGTGTCAGTCTGACCAAATTGAGGGATAACTATGGTGATTAATTTTTAATTTTTTGATGATTAAAACTTCAAAGCTTACACCTAGTTTATGAATGAGATGTGATTTTTAGAGAAACTTCAGGATAGTCAAATCAATCAGAAAGTCACAAACATTAACACAAGATGATTACCATAAGATGAACAGACAAGAAAAAACTTGTGTTGTGCCTTAGAAGACGACACAACCGACTCCACGGCCACATGTACACAAAATTGAAGATTGACAACTCAGCTCCCTGTACATGTGGACAGGCACCTCAGACCACAGAACATATACTACAGAACTGCTTTGAATATGATATACAGAGAAAATCCCACGGGCCCAAAGAAACAACACTGGAAGAGAAACTTTATGGACCTATATGTGAACTACAAAAGACAGTGAAGTTTATACAAGAGATGGACAATATTTTCAAAAGAAGAAAAAGAAGAAGAAGAAAAGAAACTTAAAAGTTTACACCAAGTCTATGAATGAAACCCTGTGATTTTTAGAGAAACTTCAAAGCTTACACCTAGTTTATGAATGAAATCATGTGATTATTTGAAAAAGAAAGCTGGAGAGGAGGTCTGCATGATGGTAACTGAAGTTACATAGCAAGACATCTGAAGTCACAAACATCCATACAGATATGTTAAAATGCTCTTTATATGCTTGCGTATATATAACAATCAGAGGATACCTAAAATCTGGTTTATTTTACATTGACAAGTTTTATCTTTCCATGTGTTCTGCATTTTTCAAATACTGGAAAAATGTAATATGTTAAAATGTAGATTGTAAGAATTGTGTATATATTTGTTAACAACTAGTTTATGGGTTGTCTGCTGTGATAATCATTGTTAGTTAAGTATACTCTGTCATTAAAAATATATTTGTTCATCATCATTATCATGAGTAATAACTGGCCAAGTTATTTACCTTCTTGTAGGATGCTAAGGAACTCATGAAGCGTCTGCATGCATTTTAGGGTTAGACAATAAGATAGATCATTATACGCTTCCAAGCAGTGTATTCCGCAAACAGGTGGTCTTCTAGACCTCAAATTGTCTGGCCAATGCTCTGGGATTGTTCCGACATTATGATTCCCCCTGTAGGGTAACGTTGAGTACCAAGTATTACACAGTCTTGGGGAACAACATGGGTCTTAGCTAGTTTTTAACCTGGACATTTCATGGTTTGAAGAAGTACCAAGCAATTATTAGATGGCTGGGGAGTAGAGTTAGGATGTCACCATATGCAAGATGTGATGATATCATGAGAGATCTCAGATCTAATTTATTGTAATTTAGCCCTGTGTGGATGTGTCAGACTGAAAGGTGCAAATATCGCAGTCAAACTGTAAGCTAGCGACACAATGCAAATACGTTCTCCTGACTACATCCTGCTACTTGCAAAGCCCTGTTCAGGGCTTGGTAGTGGGAGATTGAGAATGAATGCAGAAGAAGAAGAAGAAGCCCTGTACATTTGGAGATCCCCATCTCTGGATGACAGGGATTGCATAGTATGTCACCCCCTTTCCCTTCAATGAGCCTAAAGGTGTCTTGCAATTGCATGCTGGTACAATGTAAACATAAATATATCAAAGCTGCGGTGGTACTGAAGGCTAATAGGCAATAAAAACATTAAAAGCAATTGCTCAGGATAAAAACAAAATTAAACCCATATTACGGCTCCAAGGCCTTCATCCCTGATGAAGATCTGTTGGCTGTAATGTGGGTTTCTTTTTGTTTTCTCCTAGTATGGTCACAGAGCAATTGCTTATAAATGTTTTTATTGTCATGCCGAGACGGGATGGAATATCTGAGAGTAGGGATAATGCTCATAACTCCAACTGAACAAGTTGTGGAAGGGCAGAAAAGCCACAAGAGAAACTTAGATCAATAATGCTAAGGATGCTTGTCATTGGCTGTGAAAGAGCAGACAACTCATCAACTCTAGCTAAACAATAACAATATAATTCCAGCAGGTACTTTTATGTCAATGTGTTATCTGTACTGGCTGGCATTCTCAATGAGTAAACAACTTAAATGGCTTGTCAGTGAATAAAAAAAAAAAAGAATTTTCTTTGTTAGAGAAAACGGTAGATTGTTTTTTTTAAATATGAGATATTGTACATATGTTGTCCAGTAAAAAAAAATAAAAAAATAATCCATGCCTCTTATTATACTGTTGGATGCTGTCATTTAAAGACATAAAAATGTCACGCCTATCTATGTGCCAATATTTGGGGCACTTTTATACTCCAGAATGACGGTGAAAGTAGATCCACCAGTATATATGACGGCATCACATTCAGCTGGTTAACCTCATTTCTACTTTCCTGTTCCAGCACTGTCTGCATCCCCCAGCTAAGGTTATGATGACTAAAGTAAAGTAAAATAAAGTAACCTATAGCATTACTGCCTTAGGGGTGTGAAGTGTTAGCGATCTCACATTTCAAAGGCTCAGCTATATGAGGGCGGTAGCTATCTCCTCTCCCTCGCCGCTTTTACTTGCCGGACTGAACCGGTATCCATTTAAGGCTGGGTCAACCCGGGAGCCGTTGCAGTCTGAAAAAAACATTACCACCTCAACTGGGGAATGAACCCAGGACCACTCAGATGCGAAGCCAGTGCGCTAACCACTGTGCTACGCACCTCCCATGATGACTGGTAATCTATAATTGCATAACCAGTGTGGACCTAATCTTCTCTCTTGACTTTTACCTTGACTGTAATCACCAAACCTATCACTCTCTGTGCCATTCGTCTCCGGATTTTTGAAATATTCCAAAATCTTCCTTAGTTGCCTCTTACATCATACCTGATATGTTACATTGTTCTTATTTGTTGCTCCTTTCAGACTCTGACAACACACATACATTGTTAAAGGATTGAACAAGTTGAAAACAATGCTAAACTATGTTTATGTCTTAGTAAATGCTGTAGAAACATCAGGAATTACTTGACAATACACAATTTCAGTTTTAATAGCAACAAGGAAATGAAATTTGGGAGGACAAGGGACTTGGAAAACACGTGGAGAATTTAGGAGGAAAAGGGGCTTGGAAAACACGTGGAGAATTTAGGAGGAAAAGGGGCTTGGAAAACACGTGGAGAATTTAGGAGGAAAAGGGGCTTGGAAAACACGTGGAGAATTTTGGAGGAAAAGTGCCTTACAAAACACATGGAGAATTTGGGAGGAAAAGAGGCTTGCAAAACACATGGAGAATTTGGGAGGACAAGGGACTTGAAAATACATGGAGAATTTAGTTTGACAGGTTTCGTAATGGAAACATAGGATCTCCGTAAACAAGAAAAGAAGTAGAATAGGACATTGAAAAAAAGATATTGCAGTGAACAGTTGCCATCAGTTTCACCTCCTTTATGGAAGTCGAGCTGCAGATCTTATAGCACATCTACTGAAGTGAAACATTCATCATCATCAGTCGTGTTTGTTCCCTGAGAAATATATGATCGCAACTGTTGCCATTTTTTTAAAGTCAATTTTCTTCAGCTGTGTCCATGAAGCTCCTGTTTCTTTGGTCTTATCTTCAGTTGTTCTTCATCAGTTTCCTCTCTTCTTATCTGTGATTTCTAGTCAGGATTGTACGAAGTATTTCCTGAGTGTATGTTCTTTCTTCTCCTTCTACCTTCAACCAGCAACCGACGTTTATGATGTGTCGTAGTTTACAGCAAGACTGCGATATCTTTCAGCTCAACACACCCAATTCCAGCACAGTATTTTTGGGAACGGGTTTGCTTCCCTCTTCGATCCCTAATATCTTAGCCAGGCTGCATGGTTGCAGTCTATTTCCAGGGCCGTCATTTGTAGGCGAAATAGGGTCTTGGTCAGTAATGGGTCGCTGACCCTGATGCAAGTAGCCCGCCATGAGTCACTGGCTCCTGTTAGTTCTGTCACGGCCTCATATGTCCTTCCCATCTGTACTTTGTGATTGTGTTTTTTTTTTCTTCTTTGCCATCTTTGTTCTTATAATTGGTATGAATTACCTGCTCTATGAACTATCATACATCAAAGTTCTGTATAATTATTTTAGCCTTTCTCTCTTGTATAGGGTCTACAGTACACAGATTAGATAAGGTATTTTATCTTGATCAAAACCTTTCATCATTCTGTGTAGCAGAAGACTTCAACAAATACAATGTCCATATCTGTTGAAGATTTTACTCTTTATAGCTTCTATGTGATAGAGCATCCAGCTCCATGCTCAACCCTCCTCCTCAGCCGTGTCTTATGACAATGAAGGTTACTGTGTTACTATTATTTGCTCCCTTTTCAGACACAGGGAAAAACAGACACATTAATTTCTTACATGGCACATATAACAACCATCTTTTGTACAACTGTTATTTGTAGTTATTTTGTTTAATTGTTGTTATTGTATTGACAATTTTACGTTTTTATCTTTATTATTGCATGTTAACATTTAACATTTATGTTGTAATACTGCTGTGTTCAACAGTGCATTAAGAAACCATCATATTCTCACATGGCATAAATAACCTACAGCTTTTGTATGATTTTGATTTCAAGTTTTATTTTTGGTAGTTGTTTTCTATTTTTAGCAGATGACCGCATGTTTTATTTTATTGTATGTGTGCTGTAATACTGCTATGTAAATCTACAGTACATATTTAAATATGCAGATCAGTTTCTCACGTGAGCTATAAAACAATTTTTATTTCCGGCATTTCTTTTTTAATTGTTGTTATTTTATTGATTGTTTTACTTTGTTATCTTCCTTATTGCATGTTTTCTTTTAACATCTGTGTTGTAATACTGCTGGGTAAAACTACAGTACATAAAAAAAAACTCACATGGCACATAAAACAATCAGTTTTTGTAGTTTTTATTTCTGATAGATTTTACATTATTGATTGCCTTATTTTTTAGAAAACTGTATTACTAATTTTTTTTTAACATCATTGTATTACTGCTGTGTAAAACTGCAGCACATAGAAAAACTACTATAGATCATTTTTTCATATGGAAGATTAGAACTTCTATCCTGCCGAAGATGGATGCGTCTGACTGAAAGGTGCAAATAATATCACAATCAAACTGTAAACTAGCGACACAACGCATTCTATGGACTACATCCTGCTACTTGCAAAGTCCTTTTCAGGGCTTGGAAGCAGAAGATTGAGAAAGAACATAGAAGAAGATGGACTTCCATACAACAAGCAAAGCCACCACGAGTCCGAAGACTTATAGTTTTAAATAATCTAATAGCGAAGTTCCTCTATCCCACTAGCTTATATATGATACAGGAGGCTAGCACACTTGTATAATTTGAATGTTCATTACAGCAAGGCTTTTTGTGGTATTTTAATAGGTTGTATCAAACCTTCGCCTGCTGCATTAAGTTTCATTGCAGACTTGTCGTCAGGATAAAGTCGTCTTTTACAGATCAGGGCGGCTGCCTCACAGCTTCTATCTCTAGCTCTGTATCCCTGGTGTTGTTTGGCATCACATGTTATTATTGGCTAGATAGCTGAAGGGTATTCTGAGATCTGAATGCAAGTCCCATATGGACACTAGTTTGTGTCAGATATCTGGAGACGATTGAGATGACTTAGTAGTCTACAGTGGTCTGTTCTTAGGGGCAAGATGACCTGTTTAGGTTTATGAAGTTAGTGGATTAGGTCAGACCTGTTGTCATTTGTTTTTCCCCCTATCCTAAGAAACCTACCCATTGTGTATGAGGGTTTTGGTATCTCAGTAAGACAACATGTAACTGGGTTGCCACAATTTCTCTCCAGCCCATTGCAAGACATCAGCTCTCTTATTCCTTGCGATTCAACATTGCAGAGAATCAGTCGAGGTACTGTAGATGTTTAGCTCCTCCCTGATTTCATGCAGTAGGTGTTCGTTACATCAAACTACACAATCTTTTATGGTGGGCTCACCTTGTCATATGGAAGCCCTCATAACACGATAAGCTGTTGTACAATTGTTATTCCTAGTTTTATTGTTTGATTGTTCTACTATGTTGCCTTTATTACTGCATGTATTTTCTTTTAACATCATTGTTGTAATACTGCTGTGTAAAACTACACATTGATGTAACGCTTTCACGTTAGGTTTGGTTACAAAAATGCTGTAATTTTATGCAGATACATTTCATGTACAATGACTGATGCTGCTATACATGAACAGTGTATACACTTTCATTAGGCTATAGCAGGCATGTGCAATCTATTTTTGGCTTGAGGGTCCGCAACTGAGATAGGTCACGTGCTGAATGATGAGTTAACAGGTAGTCATGGGTGAGAGTCAGATTTAACAAATATTATCTGTAAACGTGACATCCACAGTTCATCATATTTATAGGGTTTTTGTGTCGAAGATTAATTACACATAAAAAAAACAACAACTGTCATACGACATTTTTTCCCATTGCTGGGGTAGTCGAGGGGTTTTGAAGGCTGAGGACTACAGGCCGCTTCGCCACTGCTGTCGCCACGTCATGTGCTGGCTATGTTTGGTTTATTTCACCCTCAACAGAAAAACAACATATGCCATTCCGGGGATTCGAACCACTGCCCTCCTTGTCGGCAGGCAGGCATCGAACCTATTCGGCCACGCGCTCCTCTAATTACACATATTATTAACATATGCTTTCATCGAGATGATACTAAAACTGTTATGACAGTATTTCAACTAAAAATTTTAATGTCCAAAGGATGCTGATAAAATCATTTGTGGTAATTTTGTTTTATATGAGGGTAAGTCAGTAAATAGGTCACAAATGACTTTAAAAAAACTACTAAATGAGATATGAACTTGAAAACCATTTATTATTACACTTACGCTGTCCCTCATTTCTCAACATAATTTCCACCAACAAAGATACGCTTATCCCATCACTCTCTATTTGTGCACCAAAAACCTGCAGCATAGACGTCTTTGGTTTGCTGTCTCAGCCACATTTAACCTCCTCATCATTCACGAAACGTCTCCCGCCAAGGTGGGTTTTTAGTGCATCAAACAGATGGAAATCACTTGGGACTGTAAAGTGGATGTTCAAGAAGTTGCAACCCTAATTGGTCAATTTTCCCACGAGTTAATTGTCGTATGTAGTCTGGCATTGTAATGGTGGAGTAGTATTCCTTTAGTCAGCAGGTCTGGACGTTTTCTTCTAATTTCATCCCGAAGCATCAATAGAACTTCGTAGTCCGATACAGCATTCACAATGTCACCTTTCATCTGGAAATTGGTTAACTAACAGCACTTCATGAGGATGCCAAAACACTCTACACATAACCGTCCCTGCTGATGGCATAACCTTAAATTTCTTGGCAGAAAGATATTTCCATTGAATTGCAGCACGCTTTGATTCAGGTTGGTAGTGATGCACCCATGATTTGTCACCAGTAACAATCTTGTTAAGCATGTCTTCGCCTTCATTTGCATATTGACAGAGATGCTGCAAGAACAGGCCCGTTCGGTTCATCTGGTGTTGTCAGTCTGTTGTCTGGGTACCCTACGTCAGCACATTATCTGGAAACTCAATCGATCATGCATTATGCTGTAGGTTGAACCATGAGAATGCCCTTTTGCAGTCATTTCACTATTTATTGTTACTTACCTATTTGCTGCAATCTCGACAGGGATGACCAAGCCGAACTTCGCCAGAAATTTTTGTTAGCATCCTTGAGAAAATTTATTAACACAGTTATGCACCGGTTTACAGGACAAACTCCTCCCCATAAACAGGAAGCATTTCCTTTTGAATATCTTTTGCCGAAAGTCGTGCAGAACAAAGAAAAAACGTACAGCATCTCACTCTTCTTTGATTGTTCACTCTGTGAGCACGGACGCCATTTTTTATCTAAGCTGTCCATGTTCATGCGACATCTAGCATCTGCTACCTACAGTATTCACAAAACTGGAAGTTGTCGCCCCTGAATAACTCCTTTAGAAACTACCAACCAATTTTTCAGCTATCCCATATCAGTTTGTGACCTACTTACTGATATACCCTCATATTTGGAGTGCCTAACAGGCCAGATGAAATTATATCATAGGCCAGATCTCTATCGTGGGTTGTACATGGCCTTCTTATAGAATACTTGACATATTTCTGTATTTGCAACTGTGGTAATTAAAGGTTGCATGATGCTGTGATAATGCTTTTGTTACAAATTACATGTGAAAATGACGAGAAAATGTTTCTAATATTCACATTGGAATAGTGATATCTACAGCATTAAAATAAATACTGTACACTTGTTTGTGCCTTTTATGTGTATCTTTAAACAAATCTGGTCAGTAGGAACACTTTTGTTGATTCTTCATACTGCTTCTTCCGTTCCTCTTCTTCCTGCAAGGAAGTTGTCGTAGTTTACAGTGAGACATTTCGACCCGACATCTGATTTCAACTGAATTTTTTAGATACTGGGTTTGTCTTCTCACTGCGATCTCTATTCTCTTAGCCTGACTACATTAGTGCAGCCTGTTTCAAGGGCTGCACCGCAGCTTGGGAGGTGTAATAGGGTCTTGGTTCTCTGACCCTGATGCAAGTAACGAGCCATAAGTCACTGGCTACTGTCAGCTAATTCGCTGTGCTGCATCTTCGGCCCCGCCTATCATTCTACAGCAGTGTCATGAAGTTATCTTGCTTGCCTCATGTAGCAAAGGGACTGGGTTTAACATCTGATCTTGACAAGTTCCGGTATATCAAGCTGTAAACTGGTACCTAACTTACAGTTGGAGAAGACTGGTTGCAGGGGTGGGAATTTCTCGCAAGAAAAAGTTGAGACTTAGTAAAAATCAAGTGGTTAAAACTTCATCCCTGACTGCAGAGCCTCATACGGAATCACTCTTACCCTTAGTCATTCTAAATGCTTTTTTTCATCTACATTGTCATCTGTCTGTCAATATTTAACATTGAAACAAAAGAGACAGATGATAATATAAATATTGATTATCTGTTATTGGAGGAACCTATAGAGGAAAAGAATAATAGTATGGAAGCCAAGGAAAACCCTGAGAATAAAATTGGCTGAGGAAGCAAAGACAGTTTGCTGGAGTTTCAATATCCCAAGATAGTTATCATTGAAGAGTGACAGTTGCTGCCATATTTTCAAATTTAAATAGGAAGGAATAATTATATTGTAAGTGATCCAGGCAAATGGGAGGAAGAGAAGAAGAGGTAATTCAGTAGATTTTTCCAACTGGCCAAACAAACACACAAACAAAAACATCAACAAAAAAAACACATCTGTCCAAACGTGGTACACAATGAATATGTGACCTTATTTAGTTGATATCAGCGTACAAAGAAGAAGAAGATTTAGTTGATATTATTGTATATTTAATAATATGAAGAGGGGATGATGTGGCCTAGTGGTTAAGTGGTACGTCTCACAACCGGATGGTGCTGGGTTTGATCTCCATCACAGAACCGGCCGTTACACCGGGGAAGCAAACCCTTAGAAAATACAGGAGGAAGCAGACCCTTACATAAAATGCATGCTGAAGTCGGATGCACTGGGCCGACAGGCGCAAAATAAAAACCACAGTTCAACGCACACCGTCTTGGGGATAAGAGAAATAAGGCGAACGCAAAAAAACAAAAAAATTATAATATGAAAACATTTTCATTTTAAACTATAGTTATAGGAGGTAAGAAATGAACAGGCATGTGAAACAGTGGGCGTTTGAATCCTGCAAGCTTCAAGCATCCGTGGTCTCAAGGGAAGGGTGTTCGGCATGTAGTCCTTCGAAGACAAACGATAAACTCAGGGGTGTCCCATGTACATGTAAAAGAACCATTGGCAGTTGAAAATCGGAGAATGCAGACTATTAATCCACTACCCAGACATTCTAATGTTAATGAAATTTCTACTCAATAGTGACCTGCATAAAAGTCAAAAAGAGGCGGCCCCTCCATGCAAAAATACAACTGGCCAGTCACCGATTCCTCTGTACACTTGATTGCAAGCATATACGCTGCCGAAGACGGATGTGTCGGACCGAACGGTACAAATATCGCAGTCAATCTGTAAACTAGCGACACAACGCATTCCGTTCTCCGGACTACATCCTGCTGTTTGCAAAGCCCTTTTCAGGGCTTGGTAACGGGAGATTGAAAATGAACGCAGAAGAAGAAGAAGAGCAAGCATATACAAAAAGAAACTTCATGCTCCCAGTCATAGACAACAAATGACTAAGAACTATAGTTATCAAAAATAATAACAATTAAAATAGATGACTTCAACAGTTGATATTGTCAGTCCTAATGTGGGATCAAGATACTGAGCAGTGCATGAGCTACAGCAGTCAGTGACCTATAGCTGACTGTCAGTGTCAGGGCTGTCAAGACCCTTCTCCATCTATATGCGGTGATCCTGGATAACAGGCTGCAATAGAGCAGACTAGCTAAGAAGGAATCGAAGGCTAACACGGTACTCAAAAATACCTGCAGAAGTTGGATGTGTTGGACCGAAAGGTGCAATTATCTCAGTCGTTCTCTGGACAACATCCTGCTACATGCAAAGCCGTTTTCAGGGCTTGGTAGCTGAAGATTGAGAACAAACGAAGAAGAATGTTCTGGTTTTCTGGAGACTTTCTTCTCTTTGTTTCAAATATTACAATGATGTTAAAAAAATAGCATGTATACTGCCTTTTGCAGAACATTGCTTTTACAACTGCCAACTTATTTGGCTGTTACAAGTTTCTTGCCAGGTGTGCAGTACAGTAGGTTGTTCGTTCTCATTAAGATATCATGCAGGAAATTTATGACAATTACATTCCAGCATCCTCATTAGTGTACTTGTCAAAGGGCAGCCAATTTACAAATACACACCCCAGATCCATCAGCCCAGACTTCTGCAATGCCATCATGACTGCGTGAGGAAGACTTCGGGGGCATGAACAATCAAACTGTTTGCTGGTCACTTTGTGACGCAACTACAGACTCTGCATAGTCTTCTGGGACTGACTGTGATTGAGAGGTCAGGCACTCGTCTCTCAAAGGGATGAAAGGAAATGATAGACGATTCCATGTCGCAAGTTTTCAAGTGACCCCTGGTCTCATGGGTGGTGGGACCATAGTATCTGTATCCTGAGTTACCTCCAGTCCTCTTGACTTATGTCTTGCCACTGGTCCAAGGTAGTTCAGGACCAGAGAGTGAGGTCGAGTTTCTTCCTCACTATAATCCAAATACAGCGCAAGTTACATCATCAAGATGTTGCCATCATCGCTTGCGATGGGCAACTAACTAGGTTGCCATTACTTTCCGTACATGGAGAAGCGATCACACCAAGAAAGGACTCAGGTGTCTGCCAAACTGGAAATGGTAGGATTTGTATCCGATGTATTGTGAAACTGATGTTTCAGCCCTAGGGCCACACTGCATCAGAATGATGTTAGTAAGACCAATTTAAGAAGGTATAGTGTGTGAGAGAGAGAAAGAAAGAGAGGAGTCAATAGTGGAGTGGTAATTGGCTTTTCATATAAGCTGTGAAAGATGAAGTTGGGCGAGACAAGCAATCTTTAGAATAAGATAAAGGATAAGTACTCTTTTTTTGAACATCTGAATGCCCTTGACAATGCCTGCGATAGATTTAATATGAGGATTAGTACAGTAAAGACTGAGGCAATGAAAATCAGTAGAATAGAGAGAACACTAAATATACGGATAAAAAGTAGAGTTTAAACAAGTTAGTGAATTCTTCTTCTTCGTTCATCCTCAGATCAAGGCCCTGGTTTCTCTTTCAATGGACACTGTTGTTTATAAGACTGTTTTATCTCCATACAGCTTTTGTCTCATATCTGTCTCGCCAGGCCAGTTTTGTTCTCTCTTTTCCTTCGTGAGTGTGCACATGATATGCTCCCCACATGGGCAATTGTCATCTGTCCCAATCCTCATTTTGTTGTAAAGATGATGCTTGAGTCTGTTATGCCCAGTTCTCAGTCTGAAGATGATGACTTGCTCTTCTCTAGTTAAGTTAAAGGAGCTGTTTTCCCTTTGGAAGTCAGGGATTTGATGAGCCAGGGTAAACCCTGAAGTTGGCTTTAATTATGGTCTTGGCCTCATTATATGTGATACTCAGGTTTGTTTGTGGGGATGTTCCTCCACACTTTGCTGTTTCTGCAGCTTTATTGCCTTCAATATTGCAGTGGGATGGGATCCACTGTATGACCAACCTTGGGTGATCTGCTGAGAACTGTGTCAGGGAGAACATACATTGCTCGAGATCTTCATCTTTGTGTTGTTTTAGCGCTGCTAATACTGATGCGGCATCAGTCAGGAATACTATGATTTCTTGGTGGATATCTTTATCTTGGATTACAAGCTCAGTTGCGGCCTTCAGTGCCTCTGCTTCTGCATGGAAGTTATTGGAATATGTTCCCATTGTTAATACTCTAAAAGTTTTTCTTCTCCATTCCTTAGTCTGAAATAGACCCCTCCACCTCCACTGGATGTGGCTTTGTTAGATGAGCCATCTGTATATACGTGTATCCATGTTTCTGGTGGGTATACTCTCCTAAGATATTCTTCTGTGATAAATTTCCTTTCTAAATCTGTCTGAGTTCCCTTTTTCCCTACTCCCTCTATGGTTTCTACCATCTCAGGGTTCTTTGACTTTTTTCCATGGTGGGATTTGGGATGTTTGTTTAGATCTCTAACCACTGCCTGGCTTATGATTTGGTTTGCTCTACCAAGTTCTTTTGTTTTTGATATGAAGTGGTTCCTCTTTAATCTCCCTCTTCCCATGCGATTTATCCTGTCATATAATGGGTGATCAGGCTTTCGTTTGAACTCCCCCCCCCCCCCCCCCCCCTTCCTGCTGCAGTGCTTTTTGGTCTCTGCGTGTCTCCATACTTTCGATTCGTGTGATGTTCTCTATTGCATTTATTGATGTTGTTCTCATAGCTCCAGTGATGATAAGTATACCTTGATTTTGGGTTGTGTTAATTTTTTTAGAGTTATTCTTTGTTGCTGTGGACCATGCTGCTATCCCGTATCCTAGCATTGGTCTCACATAACCTGTGTACAGTTTCTTTAGGGTGCCCGTGTCAGCTTCCCCATGTTGAGCCTAATATCTTTCTCATTATGAGTGAATTAAAATACTTGGGCAGCATGTTTACACAAGATGGAAGGTTAGATAGAGAGGTGGAATCGAGAACACAGAAAGCTAATGCGGCTTCCTATCAGCTCTCACCATTACTAAGACACAAACACATTCCAATGAAGACAAGGAGACAGCTGATAAATAGTATTTTTACACCAACTCTCTGCGACCAGTGTCAGACATGGACTCCCACTAAGGCACAAGAAAGAAAAATCATGGTATGCGAAATGAGGTGTTTGAGAAAGGCTGTAGGGGTCACAAGGCTGGACAGATTAAGAAACGAAATAATCAGACAGACGGTGGGTGCAATACCATGCATGGAATACATGGAAATGTAGAAAATAAAATAGTTTGAGCGCCTGACAAGAATGCAACCAAAGCTACCAGCTGCTCGTTTCTACAATACCAGATTTCTGGGTTGCAGACCACGTAAAAGATGGATAGATGGTGTCAGTGAGACAACGAAAAACACAAAATTATAACATCTGCGACAAAGCTGGCACACGACATCTAACACAAGTGGATAGAAGATGATTTTTTGGGGTGAAATATTAAACAAATTATGAATATAAATTCTGATTGGAAAAGTATACACCAGGATAAGATTAATGTGAAAATATAATATGTTCTGCAGCAAAGGTACTTTGCCACCTGTAATGAATCTGTTGAAATTTATTTTTGTTATGTAGTGTTTTTATAGGTACTCCTTTTCAACCAGTCTTTCTGGTTATATCAGGGCATGTAAATAGTCCAGGCCTAAATTCTTGTGCAGTGCACTACTGCCTTAAAATGGCTGCACACCGACAAAATGATTACCCTGCCACCAGACAAGAGAGAACTGACTGCATTTCTAAGTTTATATATTACTAAAGAAAATATAAATGAATGTTCGCCTAGGCATCTGAAGCCTGTTGTCTTCTTCTTCGTTCGTTCTCAATCTCCCGCTACCAAACCCCGAAAGGGTAAGTAGCAGAATGTAGTCCAGAGAACAGAATGCGTTGTGTTGTAGTTTACAGCTTGGCTGCGATATTTGCACCTTTCGGTTCAACACATCCGACTTCAGCAAGCATTCCCTCTTCGATACCTTCTCCTTAGCCAGTCTGCCCTACTGCAGCCTGTTATCCAGGATAACCGCGTGGAGGTCTAGAAGGGTCTTGACAGCTATGGTTCGCTGTCCCTGACGCTAGCAGTCAGCTATGGGTCGCTGACCACTGCAGCTCATGTGCTGCTCAGCATCTTGATCCCGAGGCCTGTTGTATCGGTCGAGCGCCACCATGACCAGTCTAAACGGCGCTCTGCCAGACCTCTTCTACAGCAGGGGGGGAAGTTGCTATCTGTATTTTGGGAACGGCCTCTCCAGCCGGCTGGTTGGATACCCTTAGCACTTTGAACTGCCTTGAGAAGGATCTGGTGAGCTGGAACTTCGCTCCTTTCCCAAAGCAGAATTCTTCATCAAAGAGGGATTCACATGCAATTCCCGTAACCTCATCTATTCTATCATTTGCCGCCAGTGTGGTATGACATACATTGGGGAAACTGGTATAAAACTGCGAGAGCGTTTCCGCCAACACCTCAACGATATCCGCAACTGCACTGGTTCCCCAATTGCCAGCCACTTTCAATGGTACTGAGCACCGGGGTAAGGCTGACGTTAGTGTCACTGGTCTAGTTTCTTGCTTCTCTGACGATCGTCATAGATTCGCCCTTGAGAATAGACTTATCTCCAGCATGGGTTGTCTCCAACCGCATGGCATTAATATCTTCCATACTTTTTCTTAAAACTTCACACTGGCCCCCATCTATTTGTCTTCCTTTGTCCCCCCACCCCCCTATTAATCTCACGCCCTCCGGGCTTATATCACCTTCTTTTTGTACTCCCACCTGGATCATTATTTGGCCGCTTCCATATTTGGCCACCATTGGCTTATCTGGCACATTCTCCTTCACTTCTTATGCTCTCCTGGCCACCTTATTTGATTGCTTCCCTTCATTTTCAGTCAAGCACCTGGCCCAACTGGTCGCTTAGACAGACTGGGTCTACTATCTAATAAGTTGACCAGTTTTTCCTTATATGTTGATTTGTTAGTTCAGTATTGTTGTCCCTGATGAAGGCCTATTGGTCGTAATGTAGGTTTTGTTTGTGTTCTCGTCTCGGTGCGGTATCTGACCATACCCATTAAAAAATTTAGATTAAACTCAACCGTAATAAACTTTTACCATTTTTTTCTTGTTTTTTTCCCACTGATCCAGATGAACAACATGTCTAAACAGGGAAAGGTGACAATAGTCCAGGACTTCCGATATAGTTGGGAGTTAGTAGAGACCTCGACATTATGTACGAGATTATACCAACAAATTCCAAGAATACACCGCTAATTGTGCATATGAAAAGACTCGAGTCTTGAAATGGAAGTCCAGATTTCGGCTCCATACATCAGCACTGAAATCACACACGACTGGTAAATACGCAGCTTCGAACTCAGGAAAAATCTACTATTGTTCCACAGACAACAGAGGTCTTCATCACTGAAGAAAATCCGTCTAGACATATCTGGGCTCCTGCGTCTGTCAGATGACATTGTGCTTTCGAGACAAGAAAGTTCATCTACACTCTCCGCTGTGTGATTGCGAACTACCATGTTCTGGGACCAAGATACTGGATTTTGGTCTTCGCCCAAGAAATTGATTGAAAATATGTAACACACTTAAATGTTTTAGATAATAGGTTTATTTATTTATTTATAATTAGAAGGGGCACTCGGAGTTGCCTTGATTATTTATAAAAATCGTTAATTTTTAAAATTGTTCTCTCATTACACTATGTCCTTATCTATCTCCTTTTCCTTTTATTATTCTGCGCCACCCCCAAGTAATGCAGAACGAGCATACTATTTACTACTTACCAAGTCTTGTTTTGAAAGCTATGCTTGCAAATTAAGTCAAATATCATACACATTTATAATAAACTTTCAATGAGTTAATCATTATACAATTCTTGTTGCAATTATGGTTTAAAAAAATAATCTATCTTATAACTAAACCAAGCCTACAATTTGGTGAAGATGCGTAACGGGAAAGTTACGTGAATGCGAACTACACCTTAAATTGGGGTCATAGTTCATATTTCTCTATGCTGCATTTGTAAATTACTTCAAAAATAATATACAATTTTCCATTGTAGCTTTTTTTGGTTATAAACTAGAATAAAATCTAATAAGTATAAACAGTAATCCCTGTGCCAAATTTGAGAAGCTGGAGCGCGAGCAAAATACTCTTTCTTTGCAGACACACAACTTCATAGATGTAGACTTAAGTTTGTTTTTCTCAGAGGATGGTTTAATGACTGTTTAAAATGTTTCGTAAAACTATTTCATCCCAGCATTCTTCTACAGCTTTCACAGGTAGCGGTCATTAGAAGCTTGACTCAACCTAACGTAATGTGAAATGTCAGTGATCTTCTGTCGAAGATGGATGTGTCGGACCGAAAAATGCAAATATCGCAGTCAAGCTGTAAACTAACGACACAACACATTTCGTTCTCCAAACAACATCCTGCTACTTTCAAAGCCCTGCTCAGGGTTTGATAGTGGGAGATTGAGAATGAACGCAGAAGAAGAGTCAGCGCTCTTAATGTTTTGAGAAGAAAACTTGAAAGATTTAACCCTTTATTAGGCAAATTAGCTCACAAACCCTATTTAACACTTTCCAGCTCGGAATACATTTTTTGAATTACGTCTTTCAGTTTGAAACAAGTGTCTTAACTCCACAAGACAGATTTTTTTCTTCAAAAATTGAATGAATTATTATTAAACAAATTGAGTGAAAATTGTGATCTAAGGATCTTAAGACGCATAAGTAAACTATCTATGACATGAAGTATTCATAATTAAAATGTATATCAGCATGAAGCTTTAAATATCACAAAAAGGCTTTGCAAGCAGCAGGATGTAGTCCGGAGAACGGAATGAGTTGTATCGTAGTTTACAGCTTGATTGTGATATTTGCACCTTTCGGTCCGACACATCCGACATTTTTGAGTACCGGGTTAGCTTTCCCTCTTCAATTCCTTCTACTATGTCTGCTCTGTTATCCAGGATCAGCGCATGAAGGTGTAGAAGGGTCTTGGCAGCTCTGGTTCACTGGCCCTGACGCTAGCAGTTAGCTATGGGTTGCTGACCGCTGCAGCTCATGCACTGCTTAGCATCTTGACTCCAAACAAACAGTAAGCACAATGATTTTGATGTGTCTTAAACTGATGGTTACCACTGTCTCAAGTTATATAGTAGCTGTTACTGAAATTGGTAAATCTAAACTAGACAAAAACATCAAAACAAAGAAATGGTAAAATGAGACATGGTGAAGTAATAATATAACAAAAGAACAAGTTGCAAGGCATTTAATTAAATACAGCATGTGAATAGCATTCATACACGAGTAAAATAAAACCACAAAGAAACAGACACAGAACAATTCTGAAAACTGACTCTAAATGTCAAAATGACTTTTCAAGTTACACAACATTGAGGCAACTTCTCAATCTGTATGATTATGGCAAAATTATGTTCAGCCACAGGAGAGCTTCAATTAAAAACGGTTTCCTTTTAACTACAACCGAATGAATCTCTTTATAAAATTTCCACTAGGTAAACTGACCATACGGTAGACAGTTCTGTTTTCAGAGATGAAATGTGCAAATAGAAGATAAGCAGTTTGGAAATATCAGCTAAAACATACCTCCAGTAAATGTTAGCATTTCTGACAGTGATATTTTGCATTAAAGATTTAAACCAGTTTTTAATTGTTCAGGTTGTCGTGTACTTCAGTCTATCAAGCAGTAAACTGGTACCTGTCTTACAGTTGTGGAAGGAAACTGGTCATATTCCTCACTTACTTACTTAGTAAATCTTGCACAGTGAAGTCACTATCACTTCATCCCAGACTGCAGCTGCATGCGATGGGACTACCTACAGTGCTATATTGACATACACAGGCTGATAGATCAACAAGTGAGACCTGTTAGTTGAATGAGTAACAGGGGAGGAGACGATAGATTTCATTACTCAGGGTATCAATTGCCAATTCCATCCATGTTTTTCATGTACTCATAACCCACCCTAAAACAGCAAATGGCAGTGAATTTTGAATGCAAAGTGAATACACCAACATAATGGTATTCATCTCAGAACTTTCTGATGCCTTCTCAACAGGCAATAAATGTCATAGTTTAGCATTAGACACACTTGGACTGATGACAATATTTTATTTACTATCAGCTGTTAAGAAAAGGTTAAAGGTTACTGGAAAGTTGGATATGGAATTGTAGTTCTGTTGGTATAATAACTAACAATAGGTCCACCGTAATCTTCCAAGCATCAACTGGTAATCGGTGACCAATGAAGGTAGGGCATGGGGCTTGCAATGCCATCCTGTTAAAAGAATGACTACACAAATCATTACATCATTACTGCTCTTAAGAGCACATGTAAATGCTTTAATACTCGTTTACTGTAAGAGGGCCAGATGCCATGATGGCCTTAAGCTTTATATTTGGCCAAAAGGAGATAAGTGGGTATAATAATCCTTTTTTGTTTCTTTATGATTGATCATTGTTTCTAGATATCCTAATCTTGGTCTAACGCATGAACATTTTTTTGGTCAGTTAGTTATTTGGGCAAGATCTGGTACATGCACACAAAATGATCCAAAATGTACCAAAAAATGTCAACTGCATACTTTCAGCCCGATTCATGTGTTTGAACGATGTAATATGGTTAACATTAGCCAGTGACTGACTCTGTCAAATAAAATGCAAAATGTAAAACATTAATGAGCCAAGATGGCAACGCTCAAATATGATTTTATTTAATTAATCTAATATTTTTGTTAACAGACTGGCCCAAATTTGTACGTATTCTACCTCAAAGAAGTATAAAGAACGTTAAATCGAGGTTCTCTGTTGTGTTCTTAATATGTAAACAAGGGAGTCTATACTATGTCAATTTCTTGGCTTTCTGGTAGAGAGCATCTACTACCTTCCCCATATGTTGTACTGTCTCCAGGGCATTGGTATATGTCTTATCTGATACTGTTTCCTCAAACACTATAAGAACACCTGCACCTTGGTCAAGGATACCTGAAGATTAGAGTGGAGTCATTAAAACTTACCAGTTGACAATTTAAAAACAAAACAAACCTAGTTTTGTATCAAGCACTAGAGGTAAGATAATTTAACAACACATCAGTTATGTCTTGTAGTTACCAGAAACTTAACCCATTAACGACCAACCTAAACCACAAGATATTTATTTTAACATTTACGACAAGACTGGAAATACACCAAAATAATTCTTCATTTAAAATAACATAGCTAAAGAGTGTTTTAGTAGTAGAGTTATAGCTTCTCATGGCAATGGTTCTGGGTTTGATCCTCATTATCGAGGTGCTTCAGTCAACTCAACTGTAAATTGGTACCTGTTTACTGCTAGGGAAGTAAAGGTAGCAAGGAAGTGATTTGGACATCCCACATCATGAAAAGCTGAGATCTAGTACAATGAAGTCTTTAACACTTCATCCTGCTATGGGACTACCTTTAGTAAAAGTAAAGTAACTCATAGCATTACTACCGTAGGGGTGTGAGGTGTTAGCGATCTCTCATTTCAAAGGCTCGGCTATATGAGGGCGGTAGCCATCTCCTCTCCTTCGCCGCTTTTACTTTCCGGACTGAACTGGTACCCATTAAAGGCTGGGTCGACCTGGGAGCCATTGCGGTCTGAAAAAACACTACCACCTCAACTGGGGAATGAACCCAGGACCACTCAGATGTGAAGCCAGAGCACTAACCACTGTGCTACGCGGCTCCCAGGGGACTACCTTTACATTTATCTTTAATTGAGCTCAAATCTGCACTGTATTTCCAACACTTGCAGAGGAATATTTGATTGGCTGATCAAATCACATAATGTCATAAGTGGTAAGTGGGTCAAAATGATGTGAGACACTACAACTCGGGAAAAATTATGAAATGATGTAGATGGGAAAATAAGACATCAGTTCTGAATCTGAAACAGGTGGGCGAAGAGATGCGCTGTGACTTAATTTGCATCCAACTTGACGCTTGGTACCAGGCACTGCAATACTGGGCGCTTCTCAGAATGATTATGAAAGTCAGTGAGGGATGGGTTGAAACTGGGAAAAGGTGGAATTGGTGATGGTCCATTTGAAGGAGGAAGAGATGGGCAGGGTGAGGAGGTAGAGGGGAAGGAGAAGAAAGAGATGAATGGGTTGAAGAGTGGAGAAAAAGGGGGGGGGGGTGCAAAAAGGGAGAGAACCTTTATTTATCATAATTTTTTTGGTGTTCGCCTTATTTCTCTACTCCCCGAGGCGATGTGCGTTGCACTGTGTTTTTATTTTAGGCCTGTCGGCCCAGTGCATCTGACTTCGGCATGCATTTTATTTAAGGGTCTGCTTAATCCTGCATTTTCTAAGGGTTTACTTCCCCGGGATAACAGCCGGTGCTGTGATGGGGATTGAACCCAGCACATTAACTACTTAACCACTAGCCCACACAATTTTTTAAAAAACACATATAGTTATATTATCTATCCTATAGAGGAACTGAAATGCTAGTCTGGTCAGGTAGAACATACTGACTATGACGTTGCGTTAGAGTCAGGCACAATATACTGAACAAGACCATTATCTTTCTTCCATTTAGCATTCCCTGGAAATGGGCTGTTTTCAAGTAGTCTGGCTGACGAGATGTGGATCAACATGATCCCCGCAGTAGTGAGTGTCATGCAGACGAAGCCAAGCATTGCACATCCGCCTGAATGACCGCTTTCCACCTTCCTCTGGATGTGAGGAAAGCTACGCCAACCTGCCACTTAACGTCCTTTTCAGAGCGCACAAAAGAGTGAGCCTACTCATTGTGGGCATTCAAAACAACAGCAATCTATCACATATGAATTCATTAAAAATATATGATAGTAAAATGTAATAAAATATGATTCTTGTGGAAATAGGAAGGCATTTTAAGAAAAGAGATTTGAAAAATACTAACAATGAGAAATATTGCTGATGATGGACATCATGGCAGATAAAGATGTTGCTGAGATGTTTAACATCATGGAAAGGAAGACAGGCAACAATATGATTGATAAACATCACTTAGGACAGGCAGAGGTGAAGATTCATGATCGCATATGCCAGTCAACATGGCAATGATGAATAACTCAAATCATATCATTCTTGCACTTATTAATTAAGGTAAATAGCATGACTACAGTTGCCATCTTTGTCAGAAGCCTACATAAATTATAAGAGCGTATGTACTCTGGTGAAGGTTTTTAAGTCATTTTGTTTCAATGGAGAGGTTGCTAGTCTCATGCACAGCTGTATATAGTCACTTTTAACAACATGCATGATAGGGTGCAGTGATTCTATTCTTTCTTACCCAGCCTAAGGCATAAATGTGTAAAAACTCAAAAGTACAACTTACCATGAAACTTTCTGTCCAAGATCATCTGTGAAAGCTTCTTCTCCACAGTTGCCTGAAAGTAGAGAAAATAAAACACGTTATGTTACAATATTTTATATTCAAATTTGATGGCTGAGCGGTTTCTGTAACAATTCTATGGATGACAGCAACTAGAAAAGAACCACTGACTGCAGTCTAACCTTCCTGTGGTAGAAGACTCAAGCCTTACTTTGGAAGGCACAGAAGGACTAGCCAAGCCATGAGTGGATAGTCACTGTAAAGGCCTCAAACCTCCAGCAACTTGTGTGGATATATTGTCCTAGTCATGCTGGTGTTCCAGGCAATGAAAGCGATGCCATTTTGGCTATGCAAGCACCAATCAATTTATGGGCACATTAGAGATGGATAGAGGTGACATTCTGAAGTCTGTCAAGAACCGTCTGTTGGGTAACAACACTGCAATAGATGAATCAACAATCCCCATACTGCAGGACTTCAGAATCAAACAAGGGTCGACTGGATTCAGGCACATGAGAGGACGGGCAGGAGCAATTTTAACCAGCAAGCTACAGGGAACCATCAATATCTATACCCTTCACCGAGCGCATGAGCTGCAAAGGTCAGCGACCCATAGCTGACTGCTTGCATCAGGGTCAGCAAATCAAAGCTGCCATGACCCTTCTATACCTCCACGCGATGATCCTGAATAACAGACTGCAACAGAGCAAACTGGCTAAGGAGAAATGCCTGCTGAAGTTGAATGGATCGAACCGAAAGGCGCAAATATCGCAGTCAAGCTGTAAGCTACGCTCTCTGGACAACATTCTGCTACTTGAAAAGTCCTTTTCAGGACTTGGTAGTGGGAGAGTGAGAACGAAAGACGAAGAAGAAGATTCCCTTCACCACTTACCGAGAAAGACGAAGTATCTATGGGTATACCGGGACGGTGCAGTGAAGTCGATTCGAAGAACAAAATGGAGAACAGTAGCCTGCTGGATATGGCGGTAGCCTGCTGGATATAGCGGTAGCCTGCTGGATATGGCGGTAGCCTGCTGGATATAGCGGTAGCCTGCTGGATATGGCGGTAGCCTGCTGGATATAGCGGTAGCCTGCTGGATATGGCGGTAGCCTTATGAAAGAAAGCTCCACACACAATGCTCCTTTATATAATTCAAGAATGTCCTTCAGTAGACTAAATGTCGGTAATGAAGGGTTAGAGACTTCAATATACTAAACCACAGCTTATGTGAGATAGGGGTGACCAGTTCTCTTCCTTCTTGTTTTTTTCATCCATAACTGTAAGTCAGGTACCCATTTACAGCTGGTTTGACTAAAGCATATTGGTTGTAGGAGTTGAGCCCTGTACATTTGCTGTGAAAAGCCAGCGCTCTAAAATTACACTAATCGATAAAGAATTACAAGACTAAATAATTTATTTTTGAAGGGGACGGTTCCCTGTAAATATTTAATTTAAAAAAGTACATTTATGAATATGAACATGACTGGAATTGACGACGTTAACACATTAGCTGCCAAAATCTGCTTGCAGCACCATAAAAGGTACCAAACTTTAGCTTCTTGAACAGTACATTCAAAATGACACGATTCTCGAGTAGCGGATCGCTGTGATTCCCGTATGAAGTCAAGCATAGCACAACTGCCTTGAGGACTGCATTCCACCTTCATCAGCATGCTCGGGATGTGAGGGAAGCTACTACAACCCGCCACTTAACCTGCTGCACGATCCATTCTTTTTGACGAAAATTTGACCTAATTAATTTCTCGCTATGGTAGTCGACTTTCAAAATTTGTAACTTTTCTGTTTGTTCGTAAACAAATATGATTTTCTTGTGTGTAGAGACACAATTGAATAACGAACATGTGGGTGTCATTGTTTTTATTGTGTGTTTGTTAGTTTCTGAGATACAAAAAGATGTTGAAAATTTATGAAAAATCTGGGAAAAAATTTGGACGATAGAAAACCGTGGAAACCACAACAATGTATCGATACTGTGTTTACACTATCGACACAACTGTTAGTTTCCAATTTAAACGTAGTTCTTTCATCTAAACAAAAAAAATAAACAGATCTACTCGATAAAGATCGTTCCCAACAACCTACTTCACATTTCGCAAAAAGTCGGCTTGCTCCAAACAACGCATACAAAATTAGAACTGTTCAAATGCCATTTGTAATCGAACATACAATACTTTAATCGGCATAAATGCCGTGTATAGATGGTGACCTATTCAGCAGAAAAAAAAATGGCTGTCGGGAGTGGCTCCGTTAAAAAAAAAAAAAATTTTCGCACACCGTTTTAGTAGGTCGAGTTGGGGCGTAATTCATGCCACTGGCGTGCTGAAGGTAAACGTCCTTTTCAGGGCGCACTAAAGAGTAAGCTTACTCATTGTGGGCATTAAACAACAACCATACATTATGGAAGTCGGAACTCTCTACAATCAAAAGAGCAGTATAGGGGATCATAATGCTGAGCAGCGCATGAGCTGCAGAGGTCAGCGACCCATAGCTGACTGCTAGCGTCAGGGCCAGCGAACCAGAGCTGCCAAGATCCTTCTACACCTCCACGTAGTGATCCTGGATAACAGGCTGCATCAGGGCAGACTGGCTCAGGAGAAGGGATCGAAGAGGGAATGCTAACCCGGTACTCAAAAAATGTTTGCTGAAGTTGGATGTATTGAACCGAAAGGTGCAGATATCGCAGTCGGGCTGTAAACTACGACACAACGCATTCTGGTCTCTGGACTACATTCTGCTACTTAAGCCCTTTCAGGGTTTGGTAGCGGGAGATTGAGAACAAACGAAGCCAAGCCAAAAGAGCAGTATTGTTCAGACTATTTATACATAGCTGTTCATTTTTAAATATGGAGCAACAAATTGTTGATACTCACTATGTCAGGTGTATTTTTGCCTTAAATATCTCAATAACATTACCAAGGTCCCATCCTGCTGTGTTCCTGTCAAAGTCTGAATCCGACTTGTGTTGAGAGGCTAAAGATGCAGCAGTGAATGAGCTGACAGCAGCCAGCGACTCATAGCTGGCTGTTTGTGTCAGGATTGGTGACCCATAACTGACCACGACCCTATTTCATCTCCAAGAGGCAACCCTGGAAACAGACTATAACCAAGCAGCCTGGCTAAGAAATTATGGATCAAATCAAAGAGGGATGGCAAACCCAGTTAAAAAAATGTCATGCCGAAATTGGATACGTCGGGCAGAAAGACATAGATATCCCATCCTCGATGTAAACTACGACACAACATTTCAAACATCCTTTTCAGGACGAACGCTGAAGACAAGAAAAAGAAGGCGTGTTGAATGTCCACACATAATTCAGATGTGTGATCATTGGTTTGATATAAATCATTTTTCACGTCTTGATGTCCAAATTTCATCTGACATAAAGGACAACTTTAGTACATTCAACACACGTGTAAATATCTATGAAATATACATTAAACAAAAGCTGTACATGTGCTGAATGTCTAGCTATAATTAAGGTCTCCTATACAACGTTGAGTTCGATGCTGTGTAACAAAGGTCGACAGCAGTTTTTTTAATTCATAAGTTGCCCCAATTGGACTGTAGCTGATGTTTTGTCCAGACCCTAATACTTCCATGAGTGAAGCACTTTTTAAATGGATTAGTTTCATAAATAACTTAATAACCGAATTTTTAGGAATGTAAACCTGCCCTTAAATAAGACCCTAGTGTATATGGATCAACATGGGTCTACCACCTGGGTAGGAGAAAGAAAAATAACTCTTAGAAGCAACAATGGCATTGAAACACGGCCATTCCTATCATTAGGCAAGACTAAACGGCCACCTAGGGTGACAAAATTTTAGAGGCGGCAAAACGGTTGAAATTTTTTAAATTTGAAATCAAATACCAACATAATTTAGCAAATTAGTAGAAGAAAAAAATGAAATAGACGGAAAATTGTAGTTTTGTTGATGTTTTTAGTGTTACTATTAATTATTTATTTTTGATAATCCATCGAGAGCTAGGTTTTGTACTTTTCTTTCAACATCGAAAAGGTAGTGCAATTCATGTTTCATTGAAAAGAGATAAGATATAATTAATGTTATATTATACAAGTTCTTTTATATCTAATACATTAATTCTTCTAGCCTGGATGACAGGGGGAGAGAGTGATGGTAGTAAAAGGGAGGGATCGGCATTTTAAATTCTTGCCTAGGACGGCAAAACACCTAGACTGACCTAGAAATGGTTCTGCATGGAAATCAACTTTTTTCACACATTATTAAGGAAATAAGCATCCACTCAGTGGCACATGCAAAGGAAGTAGAAACAAACAAGTTCTTACAACTGGCTGTTTGATGAGGTTTGCCACATGCTGTACTTGGACCTTAGAGAAAGGTTCAATTATACGGCACAGGTTCTGCTCCAGGAGGTTATCGTACAATGTCTTGAGATGAGCTTCCACAATAGGATCATCTTCCAACTGAGCTTTATACGTAATCAATGTCTGAAAGTAGCAAGTATCAAGCAATGAAAGTAGCATGTATGAAGCAATGAAAGTAGCATGTATGAAAGTGTCATATTTGAAACAGTGTATAAAAGTATTATGTACAAAACAATGTCAGAATGTATTATGGAGCAAGCAGTAATTAAAGTATCATGGATGAAACTATATGAGTATTATGAATGAAACAGTGTATGAAAGTAATGGATGAAACTACGAGAGTATCATGTATTTCACAGTATATAAAAGTTTCATGTATAAAACAATGTATGAAAATATTGTGGATGAATCATGTATGAAAGTATTGTGGATGAAACAATGTATGAAAGTTTCATGGATGAAACAGTATATGAAAGTTTCATGGATGAAACAATGTATGAAAGTTTCATGGATGAAACAGTATATGAAAGTTTCATGGATGAAACAGTATATGAAAGTTTAATATGTGAAACAGTGTATAAGTATTTTGGATGAAACAATGTTACGTATTATCATCAAAGTACAAATATAACATCAATTGCGATGCAAGTCATTGAAACTGAACTACTGCACGAGTCCTGAGCATTTGCCCAAGGCAAAATCTTTGTTAAAAAAAAGTAAAACATTACAAAATTAATTAACATCAAAATTACTTAGTTACATAGGGACTGCGTGGGCTAGTGGTTAAGTGACACGGCTCACAACCAGAAGGTGCTGGGTTCGATCCCCATCACAGCACCGGCTGTTACCCCGGGGAATCAAACCCTTACAAAATGCAGGAGAAAGCAGGCCCTTACATAAAATGCTTGCTGAAGTCGGATGCACTGGGCCGGCAGGCGCAAAATAAAAACCACAGTGCAATTCACACCGTCTTGGGGAAGAGAGAAATAAGGCGAACGCACACAAAAAAAACAAAAACACACTTAGTTACATTTAACCCGTAACAGTTCGAAAGTGCATGCTCGCATAACAGTTACAGTATTAAACATCTGGAAGTACTTGAAAAACATTCTTGATGCCATTGAGCAACATAGTTTTGTAATTCAATCAATACATGGACTTTCGGTGCATGTGTAGCTGTCATTTAATGAAGCGTTTTTGAAGGTTCCCTTGTATTTAAGTTTTTTAAATGAATGTTACAATTTGTGACTTTCCCAGTGACAGAATTTGTGCTTCAAGAGCCAAGCCATGACGTAGTATTTGATCAGGCCAATGTTCATGCATCTGAGTTGGGGAACTGAGACGCTGGTCCAGTCAGGCACAACATATTGACCAGGACATCACATCAAGTCAGGCACAATACACTGACCAAGACCACAATCTCTCTTTCATGTAGCATTCCCCACAAAAAGGCTGACGACATGTGCATCGACGTGATCCCTGTAGTAGGGAGTGTCACGCAGATGAAGTCAAGCAAAGCACAACTGTGTGGAGGACCATGGTCCACCTTCATGAGCATGCTCGAGATGTGAGGAAAGCTACTACAACTTAACGTCCTTTTCAGGGCACACAAAAGAGTAAACTTACTCATTGTTGGCATTAAACAACAACAACATACATCTGAGTTAGATGTGCATACAAATTCAATTTAGACCGCCAGTGACTGATAAAAATAATAATGCTATTGATTAGATGACACATGAAATTTGAAAGGATGAAAGACCCACACACAAAAACATTAATTCAAAACGATGTTATCCTAAACTCTTCTCGTTCGCCAATTACTAATGCTTATGTGCTAGATATTCTAACTCTGTGACCTTAGAACTGTTAATAAGAACTTTAGCTCAATAAGATTATCTTTATTTTCAATTTGAAAAGAAAAAAATGACAGTTGCTGATTCTGCCTCAGATGTTAACCCTACCAGACCGCTGTTCCCATTTTTCGGCAATTTCCTTAACTGCCGCTAAACCCCTGGACCTAATTTTCGGTAATTTGGATAGTACGTCATAAAATGCGTCAGAATCTAAAAATAACCAACCAATCGTGGTCAATCCTCGTGATTAGTCATTGCAAATGGCTGCCCCCATGTTTGAATTGATTGTGGGGTTTAACGTGAACAAATTCGGAAAATTGACGATGAAACGAACGGCTGATGAACCAAGCACTTCAACAGGAAAGCAAAGTAAGTCTAGGCTTATGACAGACCAACAGGTGATCAATAATTTGGTTGATTCAGACTCTGTTCAAGTGAAACAGACAGTGAGAGCTGGAGTGATGAGATGAAGGCTTTTCTTGGACTGAGGATCTATATGGAATACTCATGTATAAAGCCCAGCTATCAGGATTATTGGACATATGAGGGCTCTTTTTTGTGTTTACTCCCGGATTTCCAAATGTTTTATGACTCGAGACAGATTCTTTGCCTTTTGCTGGGTGGATTGGCACACAAAGGTGGAATATTGACGCTAGATGAAAGGTAAACCTATTTTCTACAATGTCTCCAAGTTACATCTTATTCTAACCACTTGTTTGCATGTAACGAACATTTTTCTATATCATGTTGGTTTTTTCTCTTGAATGCTCTGGAACCCAGGAATGGGGGACAGTTGGGTTCAGGGCCTTAGATCTGGTAGGGTTAAGGAAAAAATGTAGTAAATTAGGTCAGACTGCTAAAGGCAATTTAATGCAAATGTTTTTAAAAAAAATAATTATTTGCAATTATTATCCCCAAATACTATTAATTATTTGTCCAGATTTCTCTAAACAATAATTTGTGAAGATTTCCCCCCAAGTACTAACAATTATTTCAGTACCTCTGTGACCCATAAGAATAAAATCAAATGACTGAGTAGAGGGATAAGAAAGAAGAACTTACTTTCTGGAAATCTGCTAAAGATCGTTTGTGACTGGCCTGTGCAATGCTTTTCATGGCTTCCACTTCAGGACCACTATACTTCAGAGCTAACTTGCCACTGACAATTGCTTGTACCTCATCAGCGCTGAAAAACAGTGACATGCATAATCAGCAGCTAATGCAAAAATTCTTTGTCATTTAGCTTCCTGTAGAATGTATGCCTTCAATCAGATTTTACCAAGACTTTTCTGCCATTGTTACATTTCTCTCAAATTCTTATATCTATATTCCATGCCTACTTGCATGTGATGTCCTCATTTACCTCTAACCTAGAGGCTACTGAACAAAAACTACCTCATGATGTTACCCAATAACTCCTTGCTTACCTCTAACCTAGAGGCTACTGAACAAAAACTACCTCATGATGTTACCCAATAACTCCTTGCTTACCTCTAACCTAGAGGCTACTGAACAAAAACTACCTCATGATGTTACCCAATAACTCCTTGCTTACCTCTAACCTAGAGGCTACTGAACAAAAACTACCTCATGATGTTACCCAATAACTCCTTGCTTACCTCTAACCTAGAGGCTACTGAACAAAAACTACCTCATGATGTTACCCAATAACTCCTTGCTTACCTCTAACCTAGAGGCTACTGAACAAAAACTACCTCATGATGTTACCCAATAACTCCTTGCTTACCTCTAACCTAGAGGCTACTGAACAAAAACTACCTCATGATGTTACCCAATAACTCCTTGCTTACCTCTAACCTAGAGGCTACTGAACAAAAACTACCTCATGATGTTACCCAATAACTCCTTGCTTACCTCTAACCTAGAGGCCACTGAACAAAAACTACCTTGCGTTACCCAATAACTCCTTGCTTACCTCTAACCTAGAGGCCACTGAACAAAAACTACCTTGCGTTACCCAATAACTCCTTGCTTACCTCTAACCTAGAGGCTACTGAACAAAAACTACCTCATGATGCTACACAATAACTTCCACAATTAGTGTTTCACACACCAATATTAAATCTGCACCCACTGTTCCAATGCTTAAATTACACATCAACACCAACCACTTTCAGCTTCCTGTGGACCACAAAAGGCATAAGCCAAGACCTCTTGTACTGTGTCATCTGTTCCAACTCTTCTGTACAGGTCCTCCTTGTCTATGTAGGGCTCTCTTCTCGAGTGAGTTTTGGTCTTTGTATATTTTTTTTCCAGAAAATAAAGAATGAGTTGCAAATTAGTTTAGTTAATGGGTGTCCTATCCAGTGTCATCTTCTTGTCTTTATCTCCTTTTCCACTGTTAAAGTCTGTATATTTTCAGTTGCTGCACAATTGACTGCATTTACATTGAAGATGTTTATATATATATATATATATACAAACACACACACACACAAACACACACAAAGGACAGTTATCATTACGTAACAGCAATTTTATTTATAAAATGTTTACAAGAGTGTACAGAAAAAATTGTGTCCTATTTTTCGACATAGTCCCCATGCCTGGCAACACATTTGTCCATGTGTTCACTAGCTTGTGGATGCCTTCTAGAAAGAAGTTTTTGGGTGTGACCTTTAACCAGTTTTACACCTTCTCCATTACCTCGTTGTCAGCTGCCTTGGGACCCATCTGATGTACTTTCCTATAACCGAGGACATCATGGACACATTTTGTGTGCAGCGCAGTAACTCATGTTGAAATCTACGGATATTTCATCAATAGTGACTCACATGTTGCCATGCTTGTTGGTCTCCCATGCCCGATTCATCAATGTCGTTTTGAAATTTGTCTACTCATTCATACTCTCTCCTCTGACTCAAACAACTGTCTCTATGCTGAACATTCATTCTACTGTAGAATTCAAAAGGTTTCATACCCTCTGACCACAAAAAACGTCTCGCTGTTCTTCCAAAGTGCAAGTCAACATAAACTATATTGTGTATTCGCATACTGTTTGATTGTCCCAATCCCTATATGAAGTATTGCTAAAGAGCCATTTTGTGTCCTGAAATAAGATTTTCCATTGTACATACTCCTCTATGCACTTTATAACAAAATTCTAGTTACTTCATCACTGTCTCTGTATATGTGCGTGTGTGCATATATACCAGGAATGTACGGATGCGGAATATGGACCATCACACAAAGGATCGGAGCTTTCAAAACAAAATGCTACAGAAGAATTCTCAAAATACTTTGGGCAAAAAAACAAAAACAAAAAATAAAGCAATCCTGCAAGATCTGAGTGTCGAAGAGAACTGACTTATAAACCATGCTGTATCTCGGAAACAGGTTTTTCGATCACATCAAGTGCCATGACGGACTGGAAAAAGCACTTTTGGAGAGTATTGTTCCAGGAAGGTGAGGCAGACGCCAACCAAGGCGTAGATAGACACAGGACATTAAGGATACCCTAAACATGAACAAGGAGCAGGCAAGTAGACTGACTGCTGGTTGAGATTAATATCAAATGGCTGTGATGGGAGCGATTTTCTGCCAAGGACATGCTACATGCTCTCATCACAGCCGTTTCATATGAATCTCAATCAGCAGTCAGTCTACTTGCCTGCTCCTTGTTCATATATATCATAATAATAGCTGGCCATCGTTGTTGATGAGGACCGCCGACATCATCCTTGTCACAGATTTCCCTGTTGGGTGTGGGTGCGCATGTGGCTGAATAGGCCAATGCGGGCACGAAAACATCTGCTATATATCAGGCACACGAGGTTTGTAGAAGGTGATGGTGTTCCCGCTGTTCGGGATTTCTGGATCTCGCATCTGCTCTGGGCTTTCACAACACAGTCGCCTCAGGCAACCTGTGTGGAAGTGGTTTAACTTCCTTGCATGTCCAGAGTATACAGTCCAGCTTTCGCAAGCGTATAGTAGGGTTGGAATGATGGTTGCACGGTAGACTTTGAGTTTGGTCTTGACGCTGATGCCACGACGTGCCCAGACCATCGAGCGCATTCTACCAAAGGCTGTGCTGGCCTTTGCTATTCTGCTTGCCACCTCATCATCTAGGCTGACAGATCTCGTAAGCGTGCTGCCCAGATATGTGAATTTGTCTATGACATTCAGCGTCTGCCCGCTGACTGTAGTCTCTGGTTTTGTGTACGGCATGCCTGGTGCTGGTTGGTACATGACCTCTGTTTTTTTTGCATTTATGGTCAGGCCAAAATTTGCGCATGCGGCAGAGAACCGGCCCATTCCAACCTGCATGTTCAGTTCTGAGTTGCTCATTAGAGCGCAGTCGTCAGCAAATACAAGTTTCCTGATTATGTCGCCAGCCACTTTGGTTTTGGTCTTCATTCTTCTGGGATTGAGTAACTTGCCATATGTGCGGTACTTTAAGGGTATTCCAAGCTCCAGTGATCTGAAGGCGTCTGTCATTGTGGCCACGAATATCATGCTGAACAAGGTCGGGGCGAGTACACATCCTTGTTTTACTCCGTTTGATACTAGAAACGTTTTAGACATGTCCACTGTTCCTTTTCCGGCTCTGAATCCACATTGACTTTCTAGGAGGTAGTGGCTTTGTTCAAGGTGTTTGCTGAGCCTGTTTAGCAGTAAGTGAGCTTGGATCTTGCCTGCTACGGAGAGTAGCGATAATCCACGATGATTGTCGCATTCCTGACAGTTGCTTTTTTTTTTTTTTTGTACAGGTGAACGATTGAAGCGTCCTTTAGCTCCTGCAGAATTTTTCCTTCAGCCTACATGTGGTAGAAGAGTTCAATGATCCTTCTGGTGAGGGATGGGCCAGCTGTCTTATATACCTCTGCTGGTATTGCATCAGCTCCTGGAGCTTTTCCTATAGATAGTGAACTGATTGCCCTGTCGACTTCCTCCTCAGTGATGACTTCATCGAACGCCAGGTTCAGTTCCACCTGCGGCATTCGCCGGATGGCCTCTTTTATTATGGACGATGGGTGGTTTAGTATTTTGCAGAAGTGGTCTGTCTATCTGTCTAGAATCTAAACCTTATCTGTTAGCAGTGCCCTATCTGCATTGCGAACTGGGTTATTACTAGAGGGCTGTGGGCCATAGAGAGCTTTCAGTGCCTCGTAAAATGGTTTGGTGTCATGACGCTCGGCAAACATCTCAATTTCGTCAGCTCTTTTGTTGAGCCAGGAGTCTTGCATCTCTCTAAGCCTGGTCTGGACAGCTTTGCGGAGCAGTATTGAAGGCAGCTTTTGCTGCTGGAGATGGTGTGTCCCTCTGGTATTCCCTGTGCGCTTCATGTTTTGCATCGAGAAGGCCCTCTATTTCCAGATCGTTCTCATCAAACCAGTCCTTATGTTTGCACGTGAGTGGAACATTAACAGTGTCTACGAGTTATTGTGTTATAAAGAACATTATCCGTATTCATTCTAACAAAAGAACATCCTGTGTCAAATAAAACATATGTCATGTTAGTTCTGTAGTCATCTACATATGAAATTACGGCTATATAGACTAGTACATACAGTTGTAAAAAATATTTGTGTAGAAACGAGCAGGTGTTTCAGAAACTAAAATAAGAAATAAATAAACTTACATGTTAAGCATGATCTTACACAACAACATATACTTGAGAGAAATAATAGCCTTGGGACTGTCTATTGAGTCGTATCCTTCAAATGCCTCATAAAAGTATGAGAAGGCAGTTTTGAAGTCTCTTTCGTCTGCAGCATGAAGGATTCCTGAAATAACAAATAATGGTGCATTATACAACATAACAATCCAATTAAAGATAATTTCATAACAGTTATTAGCATTGGATTGAAGCATTAGGAGACCTTGTAAAAGACATCAGCTTTTGTGAGATGTAGTTACTATTTTCCTTTCTTGCGATCTTGCTTTACAGCATGTTGGACTAGAGCAGACCGTTGCCCCGCCAGATATGCTATGAGAGGCACGTGTCACTTAAACCAAGTAAAGCTATGGTAAAGTACAGCAGTACTTGCACTTTTATTCTTATCATTTCAATAATATCACCTTTTGCTATGATGTCTGTCAACTTACAAATACAGAGTTGTTATTTTCATAATTTGACATTCAGAACTTCTACTCGGCTAATGTGTGGTGAACAATAAAATAAAATTATGCATTCAAGTTAATCTCCAATGGCTAAAATATATAGTGGAAATCCTAGTGTTTGCACTCATAATTGGGAAGGAAGACTAATGTCTGGTAAGGAACAACATACTGATCAGACATGTTAGTCAGGGTCACTTTTACCAGCATAAAAACCTGTGTAGATGGACGTGACATATTCAGCATTAAAAAAATGGTTATGGGTAGGGTCTCAATAAAAAAAAAATGTTTGTTTTCAATTTCTAGGTCGGCTAGCGGCAACTGTCAGTTCACGCTAGCGTGCTAAAGGTTAGCCACTAGCCCCACACTGTCTGTCCTCAGAGATTACAGTGGTCCTGTTCCTTTCATTCCATGTACCAATTGAGTAAAATGTTGTCCTTGTTTATTGGTAATTACCTGATTGCTGGTCCAATGCAGCCTGCAGTTTTGGAGGACAATATATGCCATTTGCTGTGGTTCTACCTGAGGTAAGTGCTGCCCTACAACATGAAAGTGAAGAGGTGGACAAATAAAAAAGAAGATAATATGATGTTATACATAATACTGTAATAGCAATGATCAGAGTTGTTAGTTGAATCCCAACAGATAATGTCAACGACATACAAATACCAAACATGTGGCTATACCTACTTATCAGTGTTATTTCTTTTATCCTCTTTTATACTTTTTCCACTTCATTCTTTGTTTCAAGATACATTTCTTGGGTTCTTAAAGTTCTGTTGTTGTTTTAACAAATTTACATACTTTTCTGTTATCTTTTTGACAAGTTCTGTAACTATCCACAATATAGTATATATTCTCAAAGAAACCTCTACACCTCACGGTAGAAGAGGAGTGACTAAGTAAGTATTCTCAAAGAAGAACTCACCAGAATAACCAATATGACCTGCTGGGTTCGATCCCCATCACAGCACCGGCCGTTACCCATGAGAAGCAAACCCTTAGAAAATGCAGGAGGAAGCAGACCCTTACATAAAATGCATGCTGAAGTCAGATGCACTGGGCCGACAGGCGCAATATAAAAACCACAGTGCAATGCACACCGCCTTGTGGATTAGAGAAATAAGGCTAACGCAAAAAAACAAAACCCTTGCCTGGAACACATAGAGAAAAAGAAAAGTGGGAAGGCTGAAGGAAACGTAATAACAAACAGCATAATAGAAAGTAAGAGCAGTAGAATAAGATAGACACAAATGAAAATTGGTGGTAGGAGACATTGCAGCTGTAAGAATGAACAACGGTTCTTTGCTTGGTACATTTACCCCTATCTGAAGTGTTGTTTGCGAATGCCCACAATGAGTAGGTTACTCTTTTGAATGCCCTGAAAAGGACGTTAAGTGGCGGGTTGCAGTAGCGTTCTTCCCATCCTGAGCGTGCTGATTAAGGTGGACCGAGGTCCTACAGGTGGTTGTGCTATGCTTGGCTTCATTTGCATGTCACTCATTACTACGGGGATCATGTCGATCTCTTAGCCAGGCTGCCATGAAAACAGCTCGTTTCCAGGGAGAGCTACTAGGAAGCCTGGGTGAGGGTTTTGGCCAGTATGTTTTGCCTGACCCTGACTAACATGTCTGTTCAGTATTTTTTGCCTGACCAGATATTAGAACTGGGTTTATCTTCCCAGGGTTCAGCCTGTTTCCAGGTCACCACTTGTTTGCCAACCCTGATGCAAGCAGTCAGCCAACATTCACTACTACTACATCTTTGCCCCTTCCCGGTGTGTTCTCTCCTTTCCTGCTCTTTCCACTTTGTCTTGTACAATCCTGACGTAGATTAAGTTTGCAATCTCTAATGCCTTCCGTATTTTCTAATCCTGTAAGGTGATACTACTGCAGGTGCCAGATGATGGTACTTCTTTGGGATGAAAGAAAGTAATCCAGCTAACCAGCTGCCTTTCATTGTACAAAATAAATTGCATCCTTACTGGAAGTCTGACATTCCAGATGACTCAGATTTTAAAAAAAAAAAAAGATTATACCAATACAACAGTAGTTAACCCCACAAAAATACTTTGACATAATGAACTCAATCTATATGTAGCATGGAACAATTGAGTTGTCATAAATAGAGTGACAAAAAATATTCTATATGATATAATAGCCACAGATAACAGTAAATAAAAATAATCACTGACCTGGCTTTGGGTAAGTTACTTAATGCATGATAAACCTTGCTCTCCAAAAGCTGGACCTCAACTAGCAATGCTTTATCATCTAATTTCTTCAATTCTCTTAACAATGAAGAACCTGGAGATAATTTTTTTAAATCATAATTTGCAAAAAAATTAAATTGGTTGCCTCATAACATTGTCTTTTAATATGGACGTTTTCTTCGTTCGTTCTCAATCTCCGGCTACCAAGACCTGGAAAAGGCTTTGCAAGTAGTAGGATGTTGTTCGGAGAACGGAATGTGTTGTGTCGTAGTTTACAGCTTGATTACAATATTTGCGCTATTCAGTTCGACTTCAGCAGGCATTTTTTAGTAATAGGTTAGCCTTCAATATTCGATCCCTTCTCCTGAGAAATTCTGCTTTGTTGCAGCCTGTTATCCAGAATCACCACGTGGAGGTGTAGAAGAATCTTGGCAGCTCTCATCAACCTTGGGTCTTGGGTCGCTGATTGCTGCAGCTCATTGCACTGCTCAGCATCTTGATCCATTCAGTTAGCAACATCATAATGTAAAACAAATTGCTACAGAAACCACTACTGCAAGTGCCCAACACAATGCTTTGGAGTATACTTCCTATGAAGGTGCCAAACATGGGGTGATGACCCAATACCTCACGTGGAGCCAGAAATTGGACAAGAAGATGCAATAACTAGCCTACATATTTACATATTTTGACACTAAACATGACACAATTTAACCCTTTCCAGTCCGTAAGCAGAGAAATCAACAGCTGTAAAACCTAAGATTGGCACCAGTTTGTGTTTTGTGATTTAGTTTGTGGAATTCCATTTTCTTTTTATGGCTCTACATGATGGTGGTTAACTGTAAAGTAATTTCTGATAGGTTGAATGTTTGAAAGTCTAATCTTACATTGCAAGAAAGTTGGGCTTCAATACACAAGAAATGATTTATTATTTGACTCCACACATCTGTATTATTCGTGAATATTCAATATACACCCAATTCAGACTTTGACTGGTATACATAATATGAAAAGTATGCGTAATGGGATGGACAGACATATCTGCAAAACACAATGTGATGAGTACAAAAAAATCTTTTCCTTTCCAATTTCTACCTCTCGGAAAAATGAAAGAGGAAGCAAACCCCAAACTGAAGACAGAGCTACATGAGGAAATAAAGATAATTTTTTTAATTAAATTCAAAGACAAATGGAACAGAGAACAAACAGGATCTGCTTTAACCTTTAGCACGCGCTTGTCCTATTCTATCTAACCAACTTCGCCTACAAAAACGTTATGCTGAAAATTTTTTTGTTGTTGAAAAAAAACTGCCATTTTTTACTGCTGAATACGTCCCCCATGTATACACGATAGTTTGCCGGTTAAAGTATCGCATGTTCGATTACAAATGGCTTTTGAACAGTTTTAATTTTGTATACGCCGTTTGGAGCAAGCCAACTTTTTTGTGAAAGGTGAAGTAGGTTGTTGGGAAAGATCTTTATTGAGTAGTTCTGTTTATTTTGTTTGTTTAAATGAAAAAAAATCTGGCAAAGATGGCGCCATAACTGGCTGCAAGTCTACATTTCTCTACTGTTTTGGATCATTATGGATGCCGCCAGACCACAGATTTGCCTGGAATTCACACTAGTCGACGACTTACACTTGTGTTCACGGAAACGTGGTATTGTTTTCCGTCTGGACTTGTTATTTTGTTATTTTTTTGTGATTTCTTCCATCCGTTTATCCTGGTCTGGACGCCGGCTGAATGGCACTACGCTTATACCTGTGTTGTATTTCACGGGTTACTTCTGCCGGTTCACCTTCACGAATTTGGCGTGTGGGAATTTTAGATGCTACTATGATGAGCTGAATACAGCTGGGGAGAGATGCCAGACTCACTCACACGCTGAGTGTTGTCCATACGACCTCTTGTGGTTATCGAAAAGGCACGACAAACTGCGTTAGATGCCATCCCACCTTTCTACCCTGCGGGTTACATGTTTACGGAAAGGCTTCGGTGGTAACCCTGAGGCAAAATCTGCATCCTATGCTATCTCCAGTCATCTCGATTATTGTCTTGCCACTGGCAAAAGGTAGCGTAGGCTTTGTGAGTGAGGTTGACAAAAGGCGCAGTTTCTTTCTTACTTTAATCCAAATCACAGTGCAAGTCACCCATTTCAGCGGACACAGCAAGAGATACGACTGTCCACACGGCTGAACAAAGAGAGTGGTCTTCATCACTTGTGATGGACAACTATTAAATGAAAGAATTACGTTTGAATTGGAAACTAACAGTTGTGTCGATAGTGTAAACACAGTATCGATACATTGTTGTGGTGTCCATGGTTTTCTATCGGAGCGACTAGGCCTAGTGGTCGAGTCAAAATTTTTTCTGAGATTTTCAACTTCATCTTTTTGAAACTCAGAAACTAACACACACACAACAAAAACAATAACACCCACATGTTCGTTATTCAATTGTGTCTCTACACACAAAAAAATCATATTTATTGACAAACAAACAGTAAAGTTACAAATTTTGAAAGTCGACTACCAAAGCGCGAAATTCAGTTAATTAATTAGGTCAAATTTTCGTCAAAACATATGCGGAGTGCTACAGGATAACAGAAGCATACTACTCTTTGCCAAGACGAGATCACGTGACAATATTCAGACTGCAAATGGGCCACTGCAGACTGAAAAATCGTTTGTTCAACAATTAAAAATTGGACACAAACTTATAACTTTTATCACATATATAGAAGAAATATGTTAAGAATTCAACATAAGTGAGGGAAACAACCAGAGTGAATACTTAAATGAAATTCTCTTTACTGATGACCAAGCACTAACAGTAACCTCAGAAAAACGTTTGCAGGAACATATCAGCAAACTTAATGAGGTATGTATGGAATTCAGTATGAAAATAAACATAGAGAAAACCAAAATTATGACAATTGCAGGAAAATAAAAAGAAACAACAATATTCATACATAACAAACAAGTAAAACTAGTGAAAGATTTCACATACCTGGGCAACATAATCTAAGCAGATGAAAAAGACGACACAAAAATCCAAAACAGATGTACTAAAGCAATTGAAATCATTGGACAAATGTTCCCAATATCACAATGTAAACATATGACAATGGATACAAAAAGGAACTCTTTACAACACAATATTCAGGGATCAAGATGCTGAGCAGTGCATGAGCTGCAGTGGTCAGCGACCCATAGCTGCCAAGACCCTTCTACACCTCCACGCGGTGATCCTGGATAACAGGCTGCAGCAGGGCAGACTGGCTAAGGAGAAGGGATCGAAGAGAGAATGCTAACCCGGTACTCAAAAAATGCTTGCTGAAGTCGGATGTATTGGACCGAAAAGTGCAGATATCACAGTCGGGCTGTAAACTACGACACAACGCATTCCGTTCTCTGGACTACATTCTGCTTCTTCAGCTCTTTCGGTGTTTGGTGGCGGAAGATTGAGAACAAACGAAGCCAAGCCAAGACAGTATTCCTACCCACACTGTGCTATTAGTGCCAAAATTGGATATTATCAAAGATAACATAAACATCGTAACAGAAATAAATGCTTGTAGTAACAAGAATGGAGCGAATCAGAAATGAAGATATTAGGAGACAAATAGCTACAACACCAGAGCTAGACCTCAAGAGGCAGCAAACCAATGAGTGACATGACTAACACCAGATATCATTACTCAGAAAGCAATGCTATAAAGATACAATGGATACAGAGCCAAGGGCTGTCCACGCAAAAGACGGACATTAGAAAAAAAATAATCTGTGAAACTCCCCATGTATAAAGCACATACTAGGGTCCTGTCATGAAATATCTTCATAACCCGACGCTGAAAGCACAAGCAGGAGAAAAGTGAAATGAAGAAGAGGAAAGATGTCAAGCGTTAGAACTAATGGAAAAGAGACGTTACATAAGAAAGGAAGAAAATTCTGCTAAATTATGACTTGGAAGGATACAAAATAACTGATAAACAGCGCTAGGGACAAGCAGCTGCACAAAGATATGAACGTTTACACCAGTTAACAATTTGCACGGTAGTGACCTTCACTTGAAAAGATATGCCCTTCACTAGAATACATTTTTGGGCTGACACAATTTTTATTCATGTGTTAGTAATAAAGAATAAATAAATATTCGCGTAGGCATTTAAGGCCCATTGCATCTGTCGAATGCCACTATGACCAGTCAAAATGCCGCTCTGCCAGACCTCTTGGGGGGGGGGGGGGGGGCCCATCTGTTGAAGCCACGTGTTTTGGGGATGGCCTCTCCTGCACTTCCAGCCAGCTGGCGGCTAGATACCCTTAGCACTTTGAACTGCCTTGAGAAGTATCTGATGAGCTGGAACCTCTTGATCCAGACAAACATGTCCAAACAGGGAAAGGCGATGACGGTCCAGGACTTATGATACAGTAATAGATAGATAGCCCAAAATGATTGTACAAATATACAATACAACAACCTGACTAATCTGCTTACCTAACTGAAGAGCCTCTGGGTACCTTTTAGTATCAAAGTATAATGATATCAATCGAGCCTGGAGAGAGGAAAACAAAACAGAGTCAATTACCTTTTTACTTACTTGCTCCTCTTCTAACGTGAGGTGTAGAGGTTTGCCAAAGAGAGCGCCACACTGCTCTATCCACCATCTTTTTCCTGGCCTCTTTCCAATCTGGCCCTCTATCACTTAGGGACTGTCATATGTTGTCTTCCCAACGTACTTTGGGACGTCCTGGGGGGTCTGCGCCCTTAACTTTTTATCTCCCATGAACGCTTGGTTATCCGATCTTCTTCCATTCTACAGACATGGCCAAACCACTGTAGTTGGGACTGCTCCACTTGTGTCTGCCGGGGTTGAACTTCACGATTGCTACGTATTGCCTGGTTACGGATCTTGTCCCTTTTCGTCACCTGAACCGCCTTTCTTAGGTACCTCATTTCTGAAGTTTGTAATTGCCTTTCTTGTGCTGTAGTCATTGCCCATGATTCACATCCATATGTCAGGACAGGCACATAGGTCGAGCGGTATTACATCCATCTTTGTTTTCCCGCTTATTTCTCTTTTACTGAGGAAATCTCTGTATATTGCACGGAAAAGTCTACCTGCTGCTGCCCTTCGTGCAGTTAACTCCTCTTTGATTCCTTCCCTGCTGTCTATTACAACTCCTAGATATTTAAAGTTGCTGACCTGCTCCAGTGCTCGTGTTCCCAGGGTTATCTAATGTCTCTTTTCATCTCTGGCGATCACCATGGTTTTTGTTTTGGAGTTGCTGATGTGCATTCCTCTCTTCTTCAACTCTTCTTCCCACACCTGCAAGTTGATCTGGAGATGTGCTTCGGTTTTCGTGATCAGGGCCACATCATCTGCAAATGCTAGTTTCGATATGTAACTTGGTCTCATCCTCCAGTACACTACTTCATACTTTTTTGTCCGTTCCTTGCATACTTTGATGACTTCATCCATGAGGAGTATGAAAAGGTACGGTGATAGAATGTCCCCCTGTCTTACTCCGCTAGTGGTCTTGAACTCTCCTGACTTTTGATTTGATGTCCGCACATAATTTCTGCATGTTTTATAGAAACTGTGTATGGCAGAGATGAGGGGTCCTGGGATATTCTTCCTTATCAGGCACTCCCAGAGTTTGTCCCAAGTAACTTTATCAAATGCTTTCTCCAAATCCAAAAAGCAGAGATGCATCTCTTTATCATATTCAAGAGCCTTTTCACTTAGCTGTCTGAGTGTAAAGATAAGGTCTTGAGTACTTCTGTTTGCCATAAACCCACATTGAGTTTCATCCATATTTGGCTCTGCTAGACCTCTTAATCGCCGTTCTAGAATCCTAGAGTAGACTTTCCCGGGGACACTGAGAAGGGAAATACCTCTGTGATTTTCACATTGTCGATTGTCACCCTTTTTAAATATTGGTATTATTATTGCAACCTCCCAGTCTCTTGGTATCTTCTTGTGGCGCCAAGCTGCCTTGAGAATCTTCATGAATAGTATCTCTTCTGCCGTTCCCATGTATTTAACCATTTCTGGTGTTATACCATCATATCCTGCCGCTTTATCAATCTTAATTTTCTCCAATGCTGCCTTTAGTTCTTCCATTGTGATATCGTTTCCCTCCATGGCTCCCTCTTCTTGAATTGGGACTGTTACTTCCAGAGCTTGGTTTTCCTCCACTCCAAGGAGATCTGAGAAATATTCTTTCCATCTGTTCATTACCTCTTCTGGGGCGATCAACAGCGCACCTTGTTTATATTTAACAAATTTCAGGGGGCATTCCTTTTCCTTCCTCATGTTCTTTAAGGTCCCGTAGAAGAGTTTCTGGTATTCTCCAGCATTATTTTCCAGTTTCTCTCCAAATTCTTCCCAGGATTTCTGTTTGGCCTTGAGCACAGTCTTCTTTGCTTCTGTTCTAAAATTTACATATTCTTTATATTTCTTTGTTTTTTCTTCTGTATTCCTAGCCCCTAGGTATTGCTTCCATGCCTTTTTCTTTTCTTGTATTATTGTTTTCGCTTCTTCTGTCCACCATGGTGTACTCTTTCTCTTCCACCCGTCTTTGGTTTGACCGCATGCCTCTGCTGCAGCCTCTTTGAGGATGTCTTTGAATTTTACCCAGAGCATTTCCATATCTTCTTCAGATTCCTCTATCCTTTCTATTGCTGTTGTTATGAGCCCTTGGTATCTCCTCTTAACATCTGGTTCTCGTAGTTTGTAAGCGTTAATTTTATTTTCTCCTCGTGTTTTATGTTTCATACTTGCTGATGGGTTGGGCCTGGCTGGATAGTGTTTTTCAATTTCTCTCTTTATTTTAACTAGGTAGTGGTCGCTTCCTATCTCTGGTCCTCTGAACACTCTAGCATCCTTTACATACTTGAAATCAGTTTTCCTCACTATTGCATAGTCAATTACGAATCTTTCATTTCTTGCCGGCTCTCATCTTGTGTAGGCATGGATACGCTTGTGTGAAAACCTTGTATTTGTAATGACAAGGATTTGTTCTCTGCAGAATCTCAGCAGTCATTTTCCATTGTCCTTTAAAACATTTTCTCCATACCTACCGATCACTCCATCCCATCTAGAATAGTCATTTCCAACTCTTGCGTTGAAGTCTCCAAGGATAAGTATTTCTTCTTCTTCTTCTTCGTACGCGGCCAGACGTCAACTTTAATTTGTTCGAAGAAGGCAGCTGTCATCTTGAGGCTGTCGACACTGCCACAGAGCTTGTCTAGTGTTGCCACTGGTGATGGCCACATGTGCTTTCTCTGGTCCTCGTATGTCAGGCAATTTTGCAGCAGATGTTCAGCGGTCATTTTCCCAGTACCACAGGTGCATTCGTCAGTGCCACCTACCTTCAGTTTATTGAATAGGTGGTACCTCAGTCTGTTGTGGCCAGTGCGAAGTCTGAAGACCACGACCTGCTCTCTTCTGTTCAGCTGGTAATAGGCATCATTTTTTGTGTAGCCAGTATGTTCTGTTTCCCATTTGGTCATGTATCTAGCTCTAATAAGCCTTTTGGACTCTTCGTAGGTTACACTAGAATCTGGTTGTGGTAGTCTTGCACCTTCTTTTGCCAGTCTGTCTGCCTCCTTGTTGCATTGGATATTACAGTGGGATGGAACCCACTGTACCACTACTCTTTTTGGTGCAGACTGCTGGCATAGTTGACAGAGTACTGCTCTTAAATCATTAAGTTCAAAATTTTTCCGGCAGAAGTATTTCATTATGGCAATCGTCAATGGTCCTTTGAAGGAGCTCATAAAATTCATATTTTATGTCAGTGCTCTCATCTTATCTTCGTTTGGTGCATACACAGTGACGATATCAATTTGACTATCCTCCTCTTGTAGACTTAGAACCATCAGTAGTTCTGAAATGAATTTCCATCCTTTAATGTTTGCTTTGTTGTTACGTTACTATTCACTATACAGCTAACCCCTGCCCTGGCTCGTTCACTCACGGGAACTCCGCTATAGTATAACATGTTGCCGTCATGGTCCAGAACACTCTGTCCCTTTTTCTTTGTTTCTGTAAGTGCCAGGACTGTCAATTTTGCTCTCTTCATCTCCTCTATTAGTTCATGTTCTTTTCCGTTTATACTTCATACATTCCATGTTCCGTAAATCGTGGTCCTTATTTCTCGCCTGTTCGTCGCCATTGAGATCAGTCCGGTTTTCTCAATGTTTTGACTTGTAATCGTTTTTTTAAGACATACAGGTGATTTGCCTGTTGTGTCTTTGCATGGCGGAGGGGCTGCCTCCTTACAGCCTCCATGCCTGCCGACCCGTTTTTGTCCACGGCTTCTTATTTATTCGTAGCTAACCTCCAAATTAGGAGGCCTTTCAGCAATCCACAACCCTGCTGACGTGCCTGGTAGGAGGTAGGTTCCTTCCCCAGGAAGTCAATTACCTTCAGGCAATATTTCTACTTTCCCCCTCTCATTGCTCAGATAATTATATTGATCATAGCAGCCAAGCTCTGCAGGTTACCACATTAATCATCAAATGTAACTCAAAACTGACAGAATACAACAAATATTATACACCTGTCGTTCCCAACCTGGGGTCCCCAATGAAGTCCGCAGAGAGCCACCAAACAATTCTTGAATTTTAAATTAGGTTTTTGTGTGTAGGTTTTTTATTTTTCGCATGTTGCATAGGAGAGCAGGGTAAGTCGAGTCCTTGCAAATAATCATTAGCTTCAGTGGGGGCCTCAATCAAGATACCATTTTACAACTACATTATTATTCATATTTTTACATGGACAACAAATTATGAATTAAACCATCTATAGTACATTCTAATTTTGCTGCTTTGTGTCATAGTCCATGGCAGGTGCAGCAACTCTGCATTTCAAATAGATTTTATTCAAAATAAAATATTAAACAAATTGAACTAAAATTAAAATCTAAATATATTAAGGCATAATTAAAATATATATGAAATTACGTAATTCATAATAAAAATAAATAGTATGAAGTGATGTAATTAACGTGGCGGTGGGGATACATAATGTGTATTCATGGGGTCTGTCGAAATTGTTGCCTTTTCCTCCACTGTTGAGGTCGTCTGTTTCAGAGTCAGAGTCTGACTTGTATTGAATATCCACATGTAAATCCAGATGTATGATCCTCTGTCTTATCAACTAATAAGTAATTTATGGGCCATACAAATCCGATTTCTATAGCACATAATGTGACAAGTTTGAAAATTCACTGTATTCATAAATAATAACCTGACGGAAATAACCATATAATACATGAAAACTGTGCATGAGCCAGATAGTTAGTTAGCCATCTTTAGGTCAGTCTAAACACATAAACGTGGTCTGTTAACTTTCACTGAACCATTGGTAAAAAAATGTACACATATAACGCCACGGTCAAACCATTTTGATAGACTCATCTTTCATTTGTTATTCATGAATGGCCAAGCATGCATGAAGACTGTAGAAATAGATATTTTTTAATGCTGAATACGTCATGTCCATCTACACAGATTTCTAGCCAGTTAAAATATTATGTTTGATTACAAATGGATTTTAAACGATTTATTTTCTTATTACGCAGATTGGAGCCAGCCCATTTTTTGAGAATGGTATGAAAGTTGTTTTAAAAGATCTTTGTGAGCTAGATCCGTTTTATTTAGTTTGTTTGGATGTAATGAATACATTTGAAGTAGAAACTAACAGTTGGGCTGATATTATAAACACAGTATCGATTTAGGTGAGTCCAAATTTGTGTGCTGTATTTTTATAAATTTCCACCTTCATCTTTCTTGTATTTCAGAAACTAACAAACACACAACAAAAACAATAACACCAACAAGTTCTTTATTCATTTATGTCTCTAAACAGAACAAAATCATATTTATTAACCAACAAACAGAAAGGTCACAGGTTCTCAAAGTCCTGAACAACAGTAAAATATGAAGTTTTGTTGAAAAAATTACGAAAAATGTGTGCAGCGTGGTAAAGGTTTAAACTAAACGCAGAATATATTGAATGTCATCGATATGACATGTTTTTCACAGCACGTCATGGGACTAACAATTGTTAAATGCACAAATACATGTAAAAAAAAAAGAACAAACATGCAGCTGTTTTTAACCAGTTTATCAGTAAGACTACCACTTTTATTGCCATGACAACTGTAGAATTAATTTTCTATCCATATATTTTAGGATAAAATAACAGAACATCTATTATATGTAAATCTTACTTCCAAAGCCTGGCGTAAAAATGTTCGCCTTTCATCTTTTGCCCATTGTATACATTCTTTACACAGTTCCACCTGAAATTAAGAAAGAGTAACTTCTAAAGTGTTTGTTCAATCATTCATCCAAATCAAAGTGTAGAGAAGATATTTCTAATTTTTGCCATGAAAAATCGTGAATCAGCAAATGTTGCTAAAATTAGATGGAGAAAAGTGCAGAGTGGAATAGTGAATAAATTATACTTATACATATACTTGATGGTGTTATTAGCAGAAACGTATCAAACTACAAATCAATTTGAATACTTTTATAAAACAACATTTGATATTTAATTGTAGTTCAACAGAAGAAACTGCTGTTGGTAATAAGGTATTGAAGACTTGAATGTGCTAAGTCTGTTTTGTGAGGTGGTATATGAGTTGCTTTGTGAGGTAGTGTGTAACCTGTTAACTGTCCCATTGTGTAACGCCTCTACTTTGTGAGGTGGTGTGGCATGTTATCTTCCTGGCTGTCTTGTCCTCCCTAACTAGTATTAAGGATTTAATTGTATAAGGTTTTGTGAGGATGTGTGTCCCCTTCCTCACTGCATGGCCTTCCCTAACAATTCCTGTGCATGACACGAATACAAAAATCAACCAGGTCAATTTTGAAATCCATTTACTTGGTATCACAAAATGTATTTGGTCAACTACCTGATGACTCATTCAAGCTCTCAAGCATCTATAGCCAGTATTTGTGTTTATGTGCAACTGTAACAAAGATTTCCGCTACCAAGCCCTGAAAAAAGTTTTGCAAGTAGCAGGATGTAGTCCGGAGAACAGAATGCGATAGTTCATAGCTTGACTTTGATATTTGCACCTTTCGGTCCGACACATTCGACTTCAGCAGGCATTTTTGGGTACAGGGTTAACCTTCCCTCTTCGATCCATTCTCCTTAGCCAGTCTGCTCTGTTATCCAGGATCACCGTTTTGAGGGAAAGAAGGGTCTTGGCAGCTCTTGGTCTCTGTCCCTGATAACTAGCAGTCAGCTTTAGGTTGCCAACTGCTACAGCTCATGCACTGCTCAGCATCTTGATCACACAATTTATCTCCTGAAACTTGATATTTTACTGTAACCAAATTCCACTTGAGGAATTGAACTAGAATTAATTTTGTTAAAGCAAAACAAAATTCAAGTAATTTTGTTCATCTTCTAAACAAAAATCATTGATTTTGATCTACCTCATACCTCACTGCCAGTCCCTGCTTCCATGTCAAGAAAGAGATCCACAAGGGCACGGACCAGTTTGGCTGCCTTGGCTTTGCTCACCATGTTCAGAAAAGGTCGCACATATTTTATTAAGTTTGCCAATTCTGAGAAAAAAAATGTACCAACAACTTCATTAGTCATTGTCATAGAAAAATACACCTGTTTTATAATATAACTAACATTATGTTAAAGATCTTTAAAATTATAAGATTAATACAAGTATTTTAACTTCATTACATTTCCACAATAAAACTGACTGTAAAATACCATTAGGTTTACATAAAATGTAGAATAAACATACCATTTCTAGTGTGCTTATTTCTAGTTCTCAGACAGTTTAGTAAGACAATTTTTTATTTTTTTATTGACAGATATTTGTTGTTATACAATTCACTGCATCCTCGTACCCTTATAAGCAGGGAAGATACAGTGAATGAGATGACAGTGGTCAGCGTTTCATAGCTTACTGCTTGATTCAGGGTTAGTGAACCATGTCCAAAACCTGATTTCATATTCAAGTGCAAGTCCTGCAAACAGGCAGAAAGAATTGGGATCTAAAAATGATGGCAAACCTGGTAACAAAAAATGTTCCGTGTGAAAACCGGAAGTGTCTGGTCGAAAGATGCAGATAGTGCAGCTTCACTGCAAGTTATGACATAACAAAACAAAAGATCTATTTCAGGTTGAACAGCGAAGAAAAAGAGTCATATTTTGTTGGTTATCCATTTCTCATGTTTATGTATAGCTGTCATAATTAATGTTGATACAGAACCACTATGTATTTTGCATTTCACTGTAGTTAAACTGCATTTACACACTTTGAGTTATAACGGTTGTAGTTGTCAGTGACCCAAAACTGACTGCTGATGTCACGGACAGCAACCCAGAGCTGCCAAGATCCTTCACCTCCATATGGTGATCCTGGATAACCGGCTGCAACAGACCAGAGAAGGTATCAAAGAGGGAAGGCTAACCTGGTACCAAAAAAATGCGATGCTGAAGCCGGATGTGTCGGACTGAAACATGCAAATATTGCAGTCAACTATAAACTTCAACACAACGCATTCTGTTCTCCGGATTACATCATGCTAATTGCAAACCCTTTTTCAGGGCTTGGTAGCGGGAGTTTGAGAACAAACAACAAAGAAGAATTATAAATATTATCTATATCAATCCAAAGTGTGAAATGGAAATAATGAAATCCAAAGCATTTTGAATGATCATAAATCATAATTAATGGTTAAACTGTGTAGGAATTTTTGTAAATGTTGATTGAATCAATCAGCCTTTTGGCTCGACACATTCGGTTTCAGCATGACATTTTTAGGAGTCGGATTTGTCTACACGTTTTGACACATATTCTCTTAGCCAGACTACATGAGTGCAGCCGCCACTTGGAGGGGGAATAGGATCTTGGTCAGATATGGTTTGCTGACCCTTATGCAAACAGCCAGCTATGAGTCCCTGGCTGCTGTTAGTCTCATTCACTGCTGCATCTTTAGTCGCATTTGTATATAAAATGATGGATAAAGTTACCATTTGCTTTCTTCTGATCCGCAAATAATTTTCCAACTTCAAGAATTGCCTGTTCTTTAACTTTGATTCCCTCATCGTCAGCTTGCTGTACATCTTGTTTCACTGTGGAAAATAATACAAACTTATTAGACAAGTCTACAAAATAGTCATGTTTTTAACGGACAATTACAAAATATTTATTTCACTAACAACTCAATGAGTGAAAAAAATCCAGAAAAACGTATCTGAAAACACATCTTTCTGATCCTGTGATGTATAGAGCTGTAGTTGTTTTCACATGTTCATATTTTCAGACATCTTACTCAGCTGTGGTTTCATCTCTAAATGTCTTTGCTGTGTTTTTTCCTTGGCCTCATGTCTTCTGGTTATGTTATGGTCAAAGTAATATCATTAAAAAACAACATCTATGAGAGACTTGTGCATTAATTTGTGGGCTATATTACAAAATAAACCCAATATGCACAACCAAACACATGTCTCCACTTCTTCGTTTTACTTTTCCTGTTTTGCCTTTCAGTGTCAGGTTATGAAGAGATCTCTAGAACGAGCCGTACTGTGTAACTCATGCACAGTGGCATTCGCAGTCTCAGATGTTTTTATAAGCCACCTTTTTCTAGGTCAGCATTTGGCCTTGAATCCATTGTATCTAAATAGCATTGCTTGTTGGGGGTGCTGAATGGTGGTAGTCTTGTTGTGTGGCCAAACCATTTGAGTTGCTGTTTTTTTATGTTGTTCCCACCAGCCTCCTGATGTCTCCACTGCATATACTATTTACACCATGTTAAACAGGCTGTTCTGTGGATGGCAGTCAGTTGAATGACGAGTACGGAAATTGATACTGAATAAGTATTTTCTACACACAGTTTGATAACTAACATCAGTTTTGGTAGTATATCCAGGAGAAGGAATCTGTTGCTGTACATGCAGGTTTGTCATATATGACCTGCTTCAGAATATCAAGATCTCACCAAGTGATTAAATATAGACAACTAGTGCACTACACCTGCCTCAGTCACGTTACAAATATGCTAGCTACTGCAAGCCTCTGAATCACATTTCAGATATTTTTGTAGTAATGCAACAGCTCTTCGCTTTAAAATATCACTCACTTTTTGTCATGTAGGAGAGCACATTAGCAGTTTGACTATTTTGTCCAACAAAATTCACAACAGAAATTGACTACTACCACATACATCACAATTTATCTTTCTAGCACAATCTTTACATTTTGTCAATTCGGTGAAAATAAACTAATGTAATCTAATCAGAACTTTTCATTTTGTATTTTTATTTATAATTTCCCTATTACATAACTGCTGTATTGAAAAACATAATGTAGCGTAACTAATTTTGTAACTTGTTCGCTATATTTGAGCGTGGAAATTAATCTGTAAATTAAAATTTTGGACCGGATCAGGGTGTATTTAGGTAGGTGATAAATTTGTTTTTTCGTTACATTATTCATAAATGCTGGGAGTGCATTCATGTCACAGTGGATAAACTCTGATGCTGTGAGCAGCTCATGATGGTTAATATGTTCATCACCACATACCAAAATGTGTGTACAGTAGTATAATGTGATTTAGTATATTTGTTATGTGTGGACAGAGAACAATGTTTTAGGTAAATAAATGGTTACATAAGATTTTTAGAAACTGTCCTTTATCTGATTTCTTGTTTTGGTAACACAATAGCTATAGTCCAATGATCTTACTAATGAGAGGAGAGAACTTGTTTAAGATGACCACTTAGAGCATCCATATGTTTTTGACTGATATTATCTTCTCACTTGACACATTTAGAGCATTCATATGTTTTTGATTTATATTATGGTAGAAAGTAAGATGGCCGCGCTCTTGACTCGCTCCGGTGTTTGTGTTGAGTTTTCCAATGTTTGGTGGTTTCTGTTCAGATTATATTTCACAACTCCTTCACCATGTGGTATCAAGGACTTTATTCTGTGGAATTGATGTGCTTTCGATCGGTTATCCTGTTTGTTATGCTCACATCGGTCCATGACGGAGTTCAACATTCCGCTTAACTGTACACCGGAATTCAGTTATGATTATCACTACTCAAGGAGTTTTCTGCCGGGACAAGCCGACTTCCTCCTGCCCGCCCCTCCCTCCACTGGAGGTTACACAATACCTCTCCCAACCTCGTATTCTCAGCACAGGAAGGGTCACTCTGTCCAAAAGGTGGATACAGTCAGAAGCCTCGGAGGCGGGACACGTAAAAACATGGTGTTTGACACTGACAGACACGGAAAGCTTGACACAAACACTGGTCTAACACATTCCTTGCAGCCCTCATCTAAAGGCTGCAGAGTACACCGCTCCACCAGGGCAGCCTGTAGGGATTTCGGTTGAAATGATACGCATGAACACAGCCTCGGCAGTTGGACATGGTAGTGATCAATCGACGCACGGGCCTTTGATGCCTACATGAACATTATTATTATATGCTTTGGATATTATCTACTCACTTAAGACATTTAGAACATACATATGCTTTGGATTGATATTATCTTTACATGTCCCACCTAAAGCAATCATATGCTTTGGATTGATAATATCTTCTCCTTTGATCCACCTAAAGCCCTCGTATGTTTTGGACGGATATTTTCATCTCATTGTGTGGTATATGCACAACAGGCCAATCATCTGTTTATCTGCACACTCAATTCCAAGTATGTACAAAGACCTCTACACCGTAGAGGCAGAAGAGGAGTGACTAAGTGAGGTGAGAAAGTGTATGATACTCTGATCATCTGGAAAAAGATGTGGTGATCTGGGTTTGCCTCATATGTTAACCTGTCTATATAAACGACGAAGAGCAGGTGTGATCATAAATATCCATGTCACACACCGGTGGTAACCTCCAACCAACCAGCAAGCAAGCCCATATGTTTTTTTTGGGCGTTCACCTTATTTCTCTATTCCCCAAGGTGGTGTACGCTGCACTGCGGTTTTTATTTTGCGCCTGTTGGCCCAATGCATCCAACTTCGCCATGCATTTTATGTAAGGGTCTACTTCCTCCTGCATTTTCTAATGGTTTGCTTCCCCTGGGTAATGGCTGGTGCTGTGATGGGGACTGAAACAGCACCATTGGGTTGTGAGCCGTGTCACTTAACCACCAGTCCACGCCGTCCCCAAGCCCACATGATGTTCTAACAGCTCTTATGTTGTCCAAGAGCTGCCCTTTTACCCCAGTCTTTAAGATTTCTCATAATTTGTTTCTACTGACTCGATCATAAGCCTTTTGTGGTCATCACTGATCATGTTGTCTTCCACAATGATTATTAATAATCATGACATTTAATTGTGCATCTATGACTTTCTTTAGTAGTATGTAATGACAAGCATAATTGTACATCATCATCATGTAGCATGTCCTTTGCAGAACATTGCTCAAGACAGTCAATCTGTATGATACTTTATCCCTGACCAGCTCTCCCGCCTCTGTCAACCCCAAAGCCTCTGTAATGTTCCGTGTTCATCTTCTCCTCAGTCTGCCTCTGCCTCTTTTGCCAGGTATCATATCTTCCAGTCTCTACTTTCTAGGCCATTGTGGCATTTGATGTGGGTGAAGCATGTTAATTTCCTAAACATAATGTTCTTTACTAACCAATTTTGTTATATATTTAGAGTCTGTATTCAAATTAGATGGATCACTGAGCCATAGAATAACTCTCCAACAAGGCGTACCCCAGGGAGGAGTCATCTCTCCTACCCTCTTTATCCTGTTCATAAACGACATAGCGAGAAAACTCCCAAAGAAAGTATCCAGTGCCCTACACGCTGACGACTTCACAATGTGGAGTGCTGCAGAAAAACTACCAACAGCTGAAAATAGAATGCAGACAGCACTGGACATTGTTGGAAAATTGGTTACAGATTAACATCTCAAAGACAGTTACAACATGCTTCTCACTGTCCAACACCAAGGAAGTAACAAAACTTATTCTAAATGGCAAAGAGCTTGTACAAGAAAATACCCCCGTGTATCTCAGAGTTAAAATGGACAAGAGACTCACATGGAGAGAACACATACAGGAGATAGAACAAAAAGCAACCAGAAAACTATCCCTCATGAAGAAGCTGGCCAGAACAAGCTGGGGTGCAAGTAGCAATATCCTCAAAAATGTATACACTGGCACAGTCAGGCCAGTACTTGAATACGGCATGACAGCCTGGACCACAGCATCAAAAACAAACACGGAACCCCTAACCGAAATTCAAAATTCAGGCTTAAGGATAATAACAGGAGAAATGAAGACTACACCAATCCAGAAGATGGAAACATATACAAATATAAGACCCCTAAATACTAGACGAGAGGAAAGAGTGCTGACACATAGTGAAAAGATGCTACGCATGCCTGATCATTCCATACATATCAAACTAAAACGCGGGGACGGTGTGGCCTAGTGGTTAAGTGGCACGGCTCACAATCCGAAGATGCTGGGTTCGAACCCCATCACAGCACCGGCCGTTACCCCGGGGAAGCAAACTCTTAGAAAATGCAGGAGGAAGCAGACCCTTACATAAAATGCATGCTGAAGTCGGATACACTGGGCCGACAGGCGCAAAATAAAAACATAGTGCAACGCACACCCGCCTTGGGGAATAAAGAAATAAGGCGAACACAACAAACAAACAAAAAATAAACACCCAGTTAAAAATAGGCTCAAGAGAACCAGCTATATCCATATATCAAATCACCTACACCAAAAATATGGAAAACTAATTCCCAACCAACCTACAGAAATAGAAATGCTTATGAAGAGCCAAGCTGCAACATAAACAACATCGAAATGAGTACAGAGATCCCAGGAATAAGAAGAAAAGACCAACACAGTGTCCACAAGCTGAAAATTTTAGCACAAACAGTGATTGAGGAGAAATATAATACCAAGGAATGGACACAGGTGTACACAGATGGTTCAGCAGAGGGGGCAGGCCGAAACGGGGGAGGAGGCATATTCATAAGACACAAAAAAAGAAATATAACAGAAAAGGCCCCTCAAACAGGAAAGTTGTCCACAAACCTTAGAGCAGAGTCGATGGCCCTCCTGCGAGCACTGAATATACTTCAAACAGAAAGGCAACCTCCAACGAAAATAGCTGTATTCACGGACTGCAGAGAACTATTAGAGACAATACAAAAAAACAAACGACGAACCACTGTTTTCAGAGATCAGAGCAGAACTGGGAAAACTCCAGAGATCCTCAACAGAGCTGATGCTCTGGCAAAAGAGGGCAGCAAAAAGGGACAATTTAATCATCAAGTACCATACAGAGAAATCAAGAACATTATCAGAAATCAGTATATACACCAATGGAGAGAAGACAGAAACATAAGCAGTACACCAGACCCAATTCACCAACTCAAAAGAAATCAACAAACTACCTTATTTCGCCTGAGAACTGGACACTGCAGACTACTAGAACATCTTTACCGACTGATGACCTCACACACTGATGAGTGCCCATGTGGAACAGGATGCCAGAACCCTGAGCATATTCTACAGGAATGCCCAATCTATAGGGAAATGAGATGTCAGACCTGGCCAGAAGGTGCGGAGCTGAGACAAAAGCTGTGGGGGAGCCGCTCTGACCTGGTGAAGACTACAAACTTCATCATGGCGACTGGCCTGCAGATATAGCATGACCAGAAGAACGCAAAGAAGAAGAAAGAAACAGTCTGTATGATTGCTGAGTATTTCTTTGTTATCCATAGTTTTTTGTTGTTGCAGTCGCCTAATTTCTTTATTCCCCAAGGTGGTGTGTGATGCACTATGTTTCTATTTTGCGCCCGTGGAACCAGTGCATCCAACTTCAGCATGCATTTTATGTAAGGGTCTGCTTCCTCCTGCATTTCCTATGGGTTTGATTCTCTGCTATAACAGCCGATTCTGTGATGGGGAGCGAACCCAGCACGTTTTAATTTTGAGCCGGGTCACTTAATCACTAGCCCACTGTCATGATTTTCCATAGCTTTTCATGTCGCACACACTTGAAAACCTTGGTATAGTCTATGAAGTTGGTGTATAGGTCGACATTGAACTATGCACTTTTCAATAATATTTTGCATGTTAAGGATGTTATCACTCATGACTTTGCTATGTCAAAAACCTGTCTGAGCAATATGTGCATCGCGGATTTTGTCTTCTAACTGTTTTATGATGATTTGGAGGAGGATTTTGCTAGGATGACTAATTAGACATGAGCATTGGCAAGATGGGGGCACTATTGGATTAGCTTTTTCACCAAGTCTCTTGAACTGGCAAATTTAAGATGCCAATTCACCGGAATATGTTTTATGGACGAAATGTGTAATATAATGCTCCAGGTACTATTTTAAAAAGAGTGCTGAAGATACTGTGACTGGTCTAGTGGATGTTTATTTATTGTTCTTCGGGCTTACAAAATACAGAAGAGATATTGCGAATGTAAACAAACCATGACAACTACAGTTAAGTTTTACACAATGAATATTATTTGCAGCATAAGCAACAACGTTGAAGATATCATAGAAGAAATGAAGACACAGAAAATATAAATAATGGGAGTTGCAGATACAAGGATTAAAAGTAGCGGATGCAAGAAAATTCACCAAGATCATACATTTATATACACGAGAATTGACACAAAAGTAAATGCAAAACATTGAGTAGGGTTCATTATAAGCCCAGCAACAACAAAGGATACTCTCGATATAAATGACATCTCTGAGAGGATTTTAGCAGTTAAAATACAAGAAAACGGAGAAAATACATTGAAGTACATGCTCTCTGCAATGCGACTAATAACTAAGACAAGTGTAAGGAGCTTTTTGACACCATCAACGAAACAATAAATAATAATCAATATGAGGTATTTTGTTTCAAACGCCCACAATGAATAGGTTACTCTAATGTACGCCCTGAAAAGGGCATTAAGTGATGGGTTGCAGTAGCTTTCCTCACATCTAGAGCGTGCTAATGAAGGTGGACCGGGGTTCTCCAGGCAGTTGTGCTATGCTTGGCTTCATCTGCGTGTCGATCACTACTACGGATTTCACGTCGAACCTCACCTTGTTTGCCAGACTGTTGTCGAGGACAACAGTCTATTTCCAGAACGACCAATGAGGAGGTCAGGTGAGGGTCTTGGCCAGTATATTTCTCCTGACCCTGGCTAACATTCTCTGATCAGTGTGTTTTGCCTGACCAGACATTAGCTTTATCGTCCCCCAATATGAGGTAAACTTCATTATAATGAGTGATTTTAATGCCAGACCAGGATTTGACAGAAAAGGGCTGGAACACTACCTAATGAAATTCTGAGAAAAACAAAGACAGAAAAACAATAATGATTGCAGACTTCTAGAATTATGTAGTCAATTCTATTTGTTCATAACAAACACCTTCTTTCAAGCATAGACAATCACAAGTGTATACATGGTACAAAAATGATCTGCACTGTAGAAATAAGAAAAATGTTATACTAGTCAAGATAAACAAGAAACGAACAGTAATATACTCAAGAGCCATACCAAACTTGTGTAGATACTGATCACAAGGTGGTAATGTTGGTTATGAGAGTTCACGAGAAAAAGCCTATAAGACGACAGGGCATGTTAGCAAAAGAATCAATCAAAATAAATTAACTTAAAGAAACAGACACCCAAAAAGTCTATGTTAAGAAAATTAACGAGAACTTTGCTAGACTGTCCACAGGAACTAAATCAAAAGAAAAACAATGTGCAACGTTTAAAAGTAATTTAATAGAAGCAGCTACAGAAACATGTGCAACTGTAAAATCAAGAGGTTCAAGACCATTAATAACAGTATGGTGGAGCAACAAAGTAAAAACAGCTACCAAAGAGAAGAAGAATAGATTCAAAGTATGGGTTAAATAAAAAAAGGAACAAGAATATGTTAACTAAAAGAAAGCATGTAAAGCTGGAAATCATGGAAAGATTATAGGGAAATTCTGAATTTGGATTTCCAAAACGCAACAAGAAATTTCTACAAGAAGATCAAAAGTATGAGAGGCAGAGATGATAGATACAACCCAACAGAAATTATAGATGACAATGGAATCGAAATAAATGACCCACAACTGATGCTGAATAGATGCAGCAATACTTGAAAGAACTTCTCAACTTACAAACAACTGGGAACAAAGACACACAAGATACCAATGTTAACATAATCAAGGAGCTAGAACCAAACATTATGCTTTCAGAAATGCTGTACAAGCTGCACTCCTCAACATATGCCCAGGACTTGATAAAAACCTATTGAATTAATCAAAGCAGCTAATGAAGTAGGTATATTGTGACTTCTACAATTGTATAACCTAGTATGGACCACATAGAAAATGTCAGAAGATTAAGGAAATGTAGCAAAAGAGACTACAAAATACAGAGGAATATCGCTCTTGAGCCACCATTGGCAAAATCCTAGAAAAAAATATTATGCTACATCATTGAACCACTACTCTATTACACACAGGTGGGCTTTAGAAATAACATATGCTGTTTGGATGCAATTTGTACTCTCCCTCTCAGATAATAGGTGAAGAAAACATAAACTATATGAATATGATAAGGAACTGTATGTTCCGTTTATAGACCAAGAAAAAGCTTTCGACCGAGTAGATAACATTTATGGAAAATATTGGCACACTACGTAGTAAACGATCAAGTTTGCTTAATTACAAGCATGTGACAACTACCAAAAGAGCTTTATACAACATGATTTTCCTCCCGACACTATGCTACCAATGTCAAAACTGGACACTAACATCAAATTAAAAACGACAAATCGTAACAGAAGAAATCAAATGTCTGTGAAGATTGTTGGGTGTAACTTGGAGGGACATGATCAGAAACAAAGACTTCAGAAGATGTGGGAACAACGCCAGCATTAGACATAATAAGACAATAGTCTAACTTAAGTGGTTTGGCCACGTGACAAGGCCACACAGCACCCTCCAACAAGCAATGCTATTTAGATACAATGGATTCAAAGCCAAAGGTTGACCACAAAAAAAGTGGCTTACGGAAATATCTGAAGCAACGAATGACACTGTGCATGAAGCACAATCAGGCTCGTTCTAGAGATCTTTTCATAACCTCATGCTGAAAGGGAAAACAGGAAAAGCAACAAAGAAGAAAAAGAAAGCTAATTAGAGTGATGGTACATAATATTATATATAATTATTCTTGTATTTATCAATGACAGTTAACAAGTAAAAGTTAGTATTTTGTAATTTTCTTTTGTGCTGTGATTTAAAAATCAATGGTTTAATTAACATGGTGTCTGAAATATGTAAATTAAGGAACTATTTTGAATACTAATTAATTTGTCTGTGTTTAGACGAATCAGAAAAATTAATTGACCAATATATTTTTTATTATTAAGTACAAACATTATGTGACAGACATGATTGAGATATTATATCTGGTATCAATCAATCCTTTCAGTTCCCTGGACATATTTCAACAATACATGCTAAGGGAGGTCTTGAGCCATTTACCATTAGTTTTAAGTCTGTCCATGACTTCCTTGTTTCTTTTGTTTGTCTTGAGCTTTTTTCTGTGTGTGTTCTGGCCTGTCTCTACCTCTCTTTCACTGGCATTCCAGAACACAGATTGCATTGTAATACTTAATAAATGCTATCAGTATCAGCTGGTTCCTTTAATTGTACTGCCTTAGTGTCCAACACCTGCATCGTATTCTCACAAGTCACAATATGAACGTAATGCCCCACTGGCCACTAAACATCTGTCTAGATCTTTCCAACAGGTCCACAAAAACCACATTATTGATGCATTCGGTGCTTCTATTCTTATGCGTGATCCATGACCATACATTTAATTTATGATATTCTGTAGACAATCTAAAAAGATAATCATAACCCCCTAAGCTAATCATAATAATAATGAATTTTCTAATTGAATGAATGGTGAATGGATTCAGAATAAGAAATTGCATCAAGAACTGATGCATTGTATTGTAATTGTTGATTGTGATTCACCACAGTGATTGTAATTGTTAATCTAAATCAGTATACAATACAAACTATTTAGTCTAGTGACAATTGTATAAAATAATTTTACTACAGGCTGAAAGCACTCTTAACTATACAGCACTGTCCCAAGTGATCAAAATATATGTGCCTGTCAACTCTGACTGACTGTAATTTACAGTGTAAGTTTGAGTTCAGTTAGTCTCTAGTGACAAAGCGATTTCGAATTTTCAACCACACAATATATTTAATGTGGATTACACTTTACAAACTGCGACATAGACTTAAGTGTTGTAATTTAATATAACGAATGTTACATCCAAATATGCCATCTACTGACCGATAGTTGACAGAATTTCTGTGGCATTTTCCTTGTTTGTTAATTTCAAACTGATGGCCTGCTCCATCAAGACAGCCGCCATCTTGTATATCGGAGAAACTGCAGTTTCAAACAGGAAGACGATATCTACTAACAACTTCAGGAATTGGTGATTCAAGTAAAGAACACACAGTATAAATTGGACATTATCACTATGAAAAAACGAAAACTATGATAATTAGATAAGCAGACTCGATAATAAACTATACAGATAAAAATAAATGGACGGTCAAAATACTAGAACTGGTCAAGAGCTTCTCCTGTCTTGGAAATATAATAATGGAAGATGCGAAATTGAAATCAAGAAAAAAATAGTAATAACTTAACGTCTTTATACTGGTTTAGAAGACTCTGCAGAGTCTGTATACGACCAGTTTCTTGGCGGGTAGTTATCCGATGTGCGAGTCCGTCTTAATAGACTCAAACACTATATCAAAGTAGACCCGCAGCCTGTTAGGTGCCATCTATGCTGCTCTCAGCAAGACACCTAGCCATGGCCGGTGTTATACTGTGTCACACAGTTGGGCGCCTCTTACAACATGCTCTTTGTGGGGCAGTTGTGATATTCTTGTCTTCGTCCTACAAAAAGACCTCGGCAGACCACTCGGGGCTAGTAGTTAGTTATCGGTCTACTTGTACTCTGATGGGGAGCCTAAGTCGCTTCTCCTGGGCAGGATGCGTCGCATCAGACGTCATCAACCCGTGTCGCTGGAAAGTGGTTTATCCACCTTCCCCTCGGTCGCCATCTTGCTCACAAGACAAACAGTAGAGCATTAAAAGTTCACAGGGGGGTCTGATCAGGGAGCATTCCCATAAGATGATCGCGCCTACTGTCTGGTCATGTATTGAACATGGGATGGAACCGACCCTTTTGCAAATCAAGTGTCCAGGTTCCTCAATCTGTCCTTCCCGGAGACATCAGAGGTAATTCACGAGCATCTCATTTCGTAGGTGGAGGTTTTGCTCTTTTATGCATTGCAGGATCTATTTTTAACTCTGGTAGCACAGGGTTTAACTTAACTTAACGTTTTTATACTGGCTTAGAAGACTCATCAGAGTCTGTAGACAAGCAGTTACATTTGCATTGCCCTGCTCTAAAAGCTATACCCATCCAATATATTCTTAAATGCATTAACTGTCTCTTCCTCCACTACCTCATGGGGCAATGCATTCCAAGCATTCACCACTCTTTGACTAAAAAGATATTTCCTAATATCCAATCTGGACCTTTCTTTAGTTAACTTGTATATGTGCCCTCTTGTTCTCGTTGGTGGTTGTATTTTTAAAAAAACTTATTATAGTCTAATTTAACCTTTCCTGTGATTATAAAATAAACCTGTATTAAGTCACCTTGAATTCTTCTCTTTTCTAGACACCGTGTGCCGGTTTTTCTGAGTCTTTCCTCGTAACTGTAATTCTGGAATCCCACTATCAGTTTTGTCGCTCTTCTTGGTATCCTTTTCAGCATGTTTATATGTCCTCTACGATAAGGACTCCACACCTGAACACAGTACTCCAATCTAGGTCTAACCAATGCTTTATACAGTTTGACTATCACTTCCTTACTCCTACGTTTAATGTTTCTTTTAATCATACCTAACATTTATATTTGCCTTATTCGCTGCTACCTGGACTTGCTCACTCACCTTACCTGTATGACCTATTATAACCCCAAGGCCCCTTTCCTTATCTGTCATTCTAATATTGTTCTCCCCCATTCTGTAATTATGTTCCATATTGGATCTACCCATAAGGATGACTGTACATTTATTTATATTAAACTCCATTTGTCATCTCACAGACCAGTCTCGAATTTTATCTAAATCCTACCTCAATATATCCATTTGGTTTGTTATATCTTGATGAGGTCTATCACTGGTGTTGTACCAACTTGATTCTTAATATCTTCATTTTTGACTTTATCAGAAAATAGCAAAAAAGACACATGTTTTTAGCAGGTGGGAGAAAGACTGACATCTGTTTAGGCAAAATATACTGGCCAAGACCCTCACCTCAACCTCCTAGTAACCCTCCCTGGAAACGGGCTGTTTTAATGGCAGCCTGGCCAACGGGTTGAGAGATCGACGTGATCCCGTAGTAGGTAGTAGGGGGTGGCACGCAAATGAAGCCAAGTATAGTACAACCGCCTGGAGGACCTCGGTCCACCTTCAGCACGCTCGGGATGTGAGGAAAGCTACTGCAACCCATCACTTGACGTCCTTTTCAGGACGCACAAAAGAGTAACCTACTCATTGTGGGCATTCACAAACAACAAATTGCAGGAGGGCCCATATTCGCAGAAAAGAAGAGATCTGACAGTTTTACAGGGGATTTTAATGCTAAGATATGTGCAAACAAACAGGCATGTGAACAAAAGTAGGTCAAATGAATGAAGATGGAGAGATTTTCGCAGCGTTGCCTTTAAATAAAAGTCATTGTGGGTAGCGTTTTCCTGCACAAGAGCATCAGCAAAACCCAATGGAGATCACGGGAAACCAGATCACATCTGCATTAACCAAACCTTCAGAACTATCATGCAGAATGTAAGAGTTGTTGTTGTTAAATGCCCACAATAATTAAGTTTACTCATTTGTGCGCCCTGAAAATGGTGTTTAGTGGCAGGTTGAAGTAGCTTTCCTCACATTCCGAGCGTGCTGACGAAGGTGGACCGTGGTCCTCCAAGCGGTTGTGCTATGCTTGACTTCATCTACGTGACCCTCACTACTACGGGAATCACGTCGATCCACATCTCGTCAGCCAGACTGCCTTGAAAACAGCTGTTTCCAAGGAACGCTTTTTGGAAGAGAGATAATGGTCTTGGTCAGTATGTTGTGCCTGACCCTGACGCGACGTCCTGGTCAGTGTGTTGTGTCTGACCGGCTTAGCGTCTCAGTTCCGAGGATGTAAGAGTAAATAAAGGAGGGTATGCAGAATAAGACAAGTTTTCCCGAGTGGTCTGCCGGGGTCTTTGTGTATGACAAAGACAAGTATAGCACCACATCCCCACAGAAAGCACGTCGTAAGAGGCGACTAACTGTGTGACATGGAATAAGAGCAACGTATATGGCGCCTAACAGTCTCCGAATCTACGTTACTCTAGTATTTCAGTCTGTTAAGATGGTCTCGTGCATCGGTTGACCACCCTCCACAAAACTCATATACAGACTATACAGTCTTCTAAACCAGTATAAAATCGTTAAGTTAAGACCATCACTTGCTGAAGAACGAACCGCAGCTCAAGTGTAAGCATCATCACGAAAAAAGAGATAGAAAGATTGATGTATAATATACATCTTTTACAAGATAAAGAAAAAAGACAGAATATGGCCTGAAATGTAATACCAGATACCAAGTACTGCAAGAGCTATATGAGAACAATGGTCTTGACATTAACTTAACTTAACTTAACTTAACTTAACTTAACTTAACATCTTTATACTGGTTTAGAAGACTCTGCAGAGTCTGTATACAACCAGTTACATTTACATCACCGTGCTCTACAAGCTATACGCATCAAATTTTAACAGTTTGTGGATACAAGCCAGAGAGATGTGAAATAAAGCTTGCGAAGAAATTATAAGATTCAGGAAAGAACAGCATAAAGAGTGAATTACAACGGAGACATTGCAAAAGATTGAAAAGAGAAGAAGGAAGAAAGCAGTACTGAAAAACTGTAGAACAATATTAGGACATTAAAAAAGGACAGAGACATACGAGTTATAATAGATCATACAGGTGCGAGCAAGTCCAGGTGGCAGTGAAAAAGACCAACGCCATGCTGGGCATGATAAAAAGAAACATTTCACACAGGAGCAAATAAGTAATAGTACTGTGTTCAGGTGTCCAGAGAGTGAATATACATGCTAGAAAGGATTCAAAGAAGAGCTACAAAAATGATCGCAGGGCTTCAGAGTTATAGGGAAAAAAGTAAAGTAAAGTATAGTAACCCATAGCAGGGGTGTGAGGTATTAGCGATCTCACATTTCAAAGGCTCGGCTATATGAGGACGGTAGCCATCTCCCTCTCCTCCATCCATCTCCTCTCCCTCGCCGCTTTTACTTCCCGGACCGAACCGGTACCCATTTAAGGCTGGATCGACCCGGGAGCCATTGCGGTCTGAAAAAACACTACCGCCTCAACTGGAGAATGAACACAGGACCACTCAGATGCTAAGCCAGCGCGCTAACCACTGCGCTACTCGGCTCAACTTTAAAGGAAAGACTACAATAAACTGGTGTCTAGAACAAAGAAGAATTCGAGGTGACTTAATACAAGTGTACATTAATAAATGGAAAGGATAGATTAGATTTTGCCAAGTTTTTTTTCAAAGTATGACCGGCTACAAGAACAGGAAAACACAACTAGAAATTGTTTAAATCCAGGTCCAGATTAGATATTAGCAAATATTTTTTTTTAAATCAGAGAGTGGTGAATTCTTGAAATGCATTGCTGCAGGATTATGTAGTTGATTCAGATTCAGTTAATGCATTCAAAAATAGATTGGATGCTACAGTATTTTTAGTATCGGTGGAAGGAAATAAACTTGTTGTATACAGTCTTCTAAACCAGTATAAGGAAGTTAAGTTAATAACAAGCAGGATTTCGTCATGAGAGATGATATTCCAATCATAGTGGAACGAGCTATTGAATGAAACGCATCCCTATATAACATTTTATAGACTATTAGAAGGAGTTTGACAGTATTAGATTGACGCATTGTATGGCTACTAATAAGACACTACGGGATACCAGAGAAGTAAATATTGCTTCACGTACACCAGACTTGTGGCGAGTGTGAACAGGAAGGACACTCAAGGTACACCAGACTTGTGGCGAGTGTGAACAGGAAGGGTACTCGACGTACAACAGACTTGTGGCGAGTGTGAATAGGAAGGACACTCGAGATACACCAGACTTGTGGCGAGTGTGAACAGCAAGAACACTCGAGGTACACCAGACTTGTGGCGAGTGTGAACAGGAAGGGTACTCTACGTACAACAGACTTGTGACGAGTGTGAATAGGAAGGACACTCGAGGTACACCAGACTTGTGGCGAGTGTGAACAAGAAGGACACTAGAGATACACCAGACTTGTGGCGAGTGTTAACATGAAGGACACTCGAGGTACTCCAGACTTGTGGCGAGTGTGAACATGAAGGACACTCGAGGTACACCAGACTTGTGGCGAGTGTCAACATGAAGGACACTCGAGGTACAACAGACTTGTGGTGAGTGTGAACAGGAAGGACACTCGAGGTACACCAGACTTGTGGCGAGTGTGAACAGGAAGGGTACTCGAGGTACAACAGACTTGTGACGAGTGTGAATAGGAAGGACACTCGAGGTACACCAGACTTGTGGCGAGTGTGAACAAGAAGGACACTCGAGATACACCAGACTTGTGGCGAGTGTTAACATGAAGGACACTCGAGGTACTCCAGACTTGTGGCGAGTGTGAACATGAAGGGTACTCCACGTACAATAGACTTGTGGCGAGTGTGAACATGAAGGACACTCGAGGTACACCAGACTTGTGGCGAGTGTCAACATGAAGGATACTCGAGGTACAACAGACTTGTGGTGAGTGTGAACAGGAAGGACACTCGAGGTACACCAGACTTGTGGCGAGTGTGAACATGAAGGACACTCGAGGTACAACAGACTTGTGGCGAGTGTGAACATGAAGGGCATTCGAGGTACACCAGACTTGAAGCGAGTGTGAACACGAAGGACACTCGAGGTACACCAGACTTGAAGCGAGTGTGAACATGAAGGGTACTCCAAGTACAACAGACTTGTGGCGAGAGTAAAATGGATGACAGTGTGTGCAATGACACGAGTTGAAGATTCTTTTATTCCAGAGAGGTTAACCTCTGAGCCAGGCTATTTTGAAGTGTTTTTCACTCTAGCTGAGCTAGTTACTATTTCACACATATACACACACACACATACACACACACACACATACGCGTGCGCGCACTCACAAACATACACAAGCATACACATATAATAATAGTTGTCCATCGCAGGCGAGTAGGGAGGAAGGCTTTAGACATATGCTGCGAGATGTGATTTCATATTATTGTAAAGTTCAATCCTCGCACGGCAGACACTTGAGACACACATATAACGAGTTCGATGTGTGATCGTCGCTCTTTCGAGCGGCTCACTTTCTCTGAGCTTCATCGATTATGTTTCGCTCTACGATCAGAGCATTTTGTGGGACGCTAGCATGCAATGGGAACCGGTTCTGTGCAAACATCTCCCAGGAGGTTCTGTGCAAGCATCTCACAGGAGGTTCCGTGCAAACATCTCCTCACAGAAGGTTCTGTGCAAACATCTCCTCTGAGGTGACATCCATATTTTGTAACTTTTCAGAGTTATTTTTAATGAGTCTTTGTAGCGTTTCATATGTCTCCTTTGCGTCAAAATGCTGAGCAGTGCATGAGTTGTAGCGATCAGCGACCCACAGCTGACTGCTAGGGTCAGTGACCCAAAGCTGTCAAGACCCTTATCCACCTCCACGTGGGGATCTTGGATAACAGGCTGCAACAGGACATACTGCATAAGAGGAAGTGATCTAAGAGGGAAGGCTAAATTTGGCACTCAAAAAGTGCCATGCTGAAGTCGGATGTGTCGGACTGAAAGGTGCAAATTCTATAGTCCATCTGTTAACCACGACACAACACAGTCGGTTCTCCAGACTACATCCTGCTACTTGCAAAGCCCTTGGCTTTGTAGTGGGAGTTTGAGAACGAACGACTAAGAAAAATAATTTTCTCCTGACGAGCGTCTACATGTTCTGATCTCACCGCATAGCAGTTGCTTGGGGATAGCTCATTAAACATGTGAACTCAACAGGTTTGACTTGTCAAGAATTTCATATATGGGTACAAAGTCCTGCCACCGGATCCTGAACAGCCTGCGCAGACAGCTCATAGGAAAACCATTTAGTTCTCTAGCATGTCTGCTAAACACTATGGATGTGTTGCAGGCAAGTAATAGAGTTGATAGAACTACAGCTCGACACACTTTTACCTTGGTGGCGACAGTGATGTCTTGTCGGTGGCAAACGTCCGTGTGTAGTCTCACAAACGCAGAGCTTCCTTTGCAATTATGTTGTTAACCACAGAGTCGATATTCGCTTCTCTGGTGAGGGCACTCCACCTAGGTAGGTGAAGTTATCAGCTGTCTAGATACGTTGGTTCTGTACAACGATGTTTGTGTGTGTAGATACGATCAACGTTCAATGGTATTGACGGCAAACAACACCACAGAAGAAAACTTAGAAAATAGAAAAGCGCGTAATCGTTGCAAATATCGAGAAAGAAGAGAGAGTTTTTAGTGGAGAAGTATGCCACGAAATGACAATACTTTTTTGAAACACTTAATAGAGATCTAAAGATATAAACGGTGAATGGACCATCTTTAAAACATCATTGACTGATACATTCAATAGGAAGGACGGAACACAACAAACTAGAGACAATGCAAAGAAAGAAAACAAAGTGCTTGATGGAATCTTCTTCTTCTTCCTTTTCTTCTTTTGCGTTCGTTCTGAAAATGACGTTTGTGACTTTGTGTCGTAGTTTACAACAAGGCTGCGATATATGCGCCTAACAGCCCGACACATCGAATTTGAGCACGGCATTTTTGGGACCGGGTTTTCCTTCCCTCTTTGATCCCTAATCTCTTAGCCAGGTTGCACGGTTGCAGTCTGTTTCCACTTAAATGCAGAATAATATTTTTGTCAGTTATGGGTCACTGACCCCGATGCAATTAGCTGACGGTTGTCAGCCTATTCACTGCAGCATCTTCCCCCAACCAACCAATCAATACAGACAATAAATAAAACAAACTCTACAAGACATGACTGACGTCTAAGATACAAAAAGAAAATTAATTTACTCATCAATTAGCGAGACAAATGTCAACCCGGCAATCAAAATGACACAAGGAGAGTCTTAGAACAATATGAAGAACTCTAACACCCATATGGAAGAGCCGTGCAAGAGATTGTTAATAAAAGTATCAAAACAATGAGGTTAGGAGAGAAGAGCTTCAATCCTACTTCAATGATTTTGACAATGATCAATTTCAATATTGAATGAACAAGTACGATAACAGAAGAGAAGCTGCGTGAACGGTTTAGATTGATTGCAGTCATTTGCAGATCAGTTTATAACAATGATTATTACATGCTGAGGTTGCACGATGTTCTAAAGCCGCCTTTTACTACGTGCTAGGAAGAAACAAATTGGTCCTATTCTGTTTGTCCCGGAACCACTCGTGTGATATTAAGTGAATTTTATCATATTCATGCTCAGTACAACTCCCTACCCCCACCCACTTCCACCCAGTGAATATGATATGCTCAGTACAACTCTCCCCACCCCCCTTCCCTGTTACAACGGATTAAAAAGAACACGATTAACTGTAACCTTTCAAGCATGTCTTTAAATGCAACTAAAGATGTTTGTGAATGGGGCTAGCAAGTTCATTACGTTGTTGTTGTTTGCGAATGCCCACAATGAGTAGGCTCACTCTTTTGTGCGCCCTGAAAAGAACGTTAAGTAGCGGGTTGCAGTAGCTTTCCTCACCTCCCGAGCGTGCTGATGAAGGTGGACGGGGGTCCTCCAGGCAGTTGTGCTATGCTTTGCTTCATCTGCATGTCGATTACTACTACAGGGATCAAGTCAAACCCCACCTTATTAGCTAGACTGTTGTCCTCGACAACAACTTGTTTCCAGGACGAGGAGGTCAGGTGAGGGTCTTGGCCAATATATTTCGCCTGACCCTGGCTAACATTGTCTGATCAGTGTGTTTTGCCTCATCGTCCCTAAAAGCATTACTATGAAACCGCCAATGTGAATTCTCGGATAGAGGATTTCTGTAAGGTACAAACTGAAGTGCGACCATATCCTTTGCTTGGAGCGAAAACACAAAGTAAATCACGTCTTCTCCGGGCAAAAATGTAACTGTCTTCTTGCTATCGACTGGCTTTGGTTTAATCGCTCCCCTTCTACCATGCTGTGTAGATGTCTTATTGTCTTAACCGTGTTGCTTATAGGTTTTACAGGATGGGTTAGCAGTTCCTATGCCCAACCCTCATCACTAGTCCCTTACGACATGCTTAAGTTACAATTCTTTGCTCCGGTTACTTTACAATTTTTTGCTTCCTGTCGAGTCCAGGTTAGACACGTTCGCGTGTTGTCTTCAGCAGCATACCATGCTTGTTTAACATTGGACACACAATCATAAAAGTTAAGTACATGTAAGCTGACCAAATAATTGTCGCGTATTTCTCTCTTATGGGAACCGTCAGGGTAGAAGGAATTTTAAATGACTGCATAAGTATAGAGCAAGTTTTAATGTAGAGAGAGAATGGAGCGAAACACGGAGAGAGAGAGAGAGAGAGAGAGGAGAGAGAATGAACTGGCGGCGGTCTACATACGAGGTCAGAGAACAAAGTAAGCACTGGTTCAAACAAAACGGGCATTTCAGATAATAAAAAGATTTATCTTTTGCAAATATTTGTTAAGGGGAAAATGAAGAGATACTTATTTTGCTTGGAGGCGAGCAGAATCGGACAATTATCGATAGATGGTAATGATCTGTTCTTAAAATTGTGTTGACTGCAGTATCTTAGCAACGAGTAAACACAAGTATCATTTTGGCCAATGACTGTAAAGCGAGATCTAAAAGGTTCTGAGAAGGAATCACATTAGAGCGATGTCAGCGTAGTCAAGTTTGTGTTTCTATAGCCAACAATATTATGTGACAAATTACAGAAGTAGCAACTTGTGCAAGATCAGACTAAACATTTGTAAATAGTTTAAAAAAATAAGCAATATACATAAGTAAGTTGTACTTTAAGTAGACATAAAACAGCAGCTTTAAATCGTACTCCCACAGAGTTTCACAATAAATATTATTTATAGGGAACACTTTCAGTTCACTAACAGCCAGTCTTCGTCTTCAGCAGAAATGTAGTTGTTGTTGAGTCAGAAGAAAGACATATATCTTCTTCTTCTTCTTCGTACGCTGTCAGACGTCAACTTGAATTTTTTCGAAGAAAGCAGCTGTCATCCTGAGGTTGTCGACACTGCCATAGAGCTTGTCTAGTGTTGGCACTGGTGATGACCACATGTGCTTTCTCTGGTCCTCGTATGTTGGGCAATTTTGCAGCAGATGTTCAGCGGTCATTTTCCCTGTACCACATGTGCATTCGTCAGTGCCACCTATCTTCAGTTTATTGAATAGATGGTACCTCAGTCTGTTGTGGCCTGTGCACGGAGTCTGAAGACCACGACATGCTCTCTTCTGTTCAACTGGTAATGGGCATAATTTTGTGTGTAGCCAGTATGCCAGAAGAAAGACATATATGAAAGGCTTAAATAGTAAAATAGACAACAGGCAGTACGGATATCTCTATCATAAAGTTTACATACACAAGTATAAGTTTTCAAAATAAATTCACTCGCATGTGGTTTTCTATTAAACATTTGTATTCACCGGGTCTTGATACACACAAAAGTGTCATTAGTCAGGGACATTTGATTAACTGATAAATAATGAATATATAAAGGAATCGATATTTAAATACAGGGTGGCTGCGTACAGCGAGTGTAACCAAACAATAAATATCAAGAAACGGGCGCAACGAAAACCATACATTTTCAAAGGTAAAAATAAATTAACCTGACTGATTACTAATTTGAATATTATTTTCCTTTTCATCGGCAGGTTTAGAAACGAGTAAGAAACTTATTCTTATGAAATGGAGCCCAGATACACATATGGAGATGATGGAATCCTAGAGTTAATTGATCAGTTGCAGCCAACATCGAAACCGCAGACCTTGACAAATGGTGATTTAACTGGGGCATCAGGAAAAGATGCATTTGATGACACAAGCAAATCTCTCTGTGAAGAAAATGTAAAGGCAGTGTTTACCATCGATGGGGATGGATACGATGTCATTTTGTCTGAAAGAAGAGGGAAAATATATTGGACAGCTATGAGTGCCTTGGGTAAGAAGTTTATAGAAACATTGAGTTTACCAAATATTCTTCTGTATTTTTTACTCATTTAGGTTCTTGGTTAAACTATAGATCATTCATCTTTGCTATTTTAGATGTATATCTCTGCTGAAGACGGATGAGTCGGACCGAAAAGTGGAAATATCACAGTCAAACTGTAAACTAAAGACACTACACATTCCGTTATCTGGACTGTATCCTGCTGCTTACAAAGCTATGTTCAGTGCTTAGTAGCCAGAGATTGAGAACGAACACAGCAGAAGAAGAAGAAGAAGATATATATCTTATCCAGTTGTTAAAATTTCATACATTTGAACACCTTTTGTTTTTTCTTATTCTGTATTTTTCTCCAATTGGTAGCTTTTCTTTTGTTTGTTAAGCTTTTCTTTTGTTTCTTAGTTAAGAAATATATTCTGGTGACCAGAAAAGTGATGAATTAACCAATAGTCACTAAACTTACATGAAGTGCCAAATAATATGCACTATATCTTCCATTTCTTTCACACAGGTAATTAAATAACATATGTTTGAGTAAAGGTGAGATATAAAAAAAGAATGAATACTCTTTACAGCTTTTTTGTAGCATGATCCACTTGAAATTATTTTGCTTAAATAATAAATAATGATTCGATATTTTCTCATTTATTTTTACATGTAGCAGAAAATATGCTTCAATCAATCTCTCTTCTTGAGGAATTCTCCATTAACAACATTCCACTAGCATAAATGGTCCTAGGCTGCACGTTCTGCCTCTCTCCAGGTGTAATCATTTAACCTTAGTTCCTTCTCACATTCTCATCTCCATATATTTTTTGTCTACCTCTCTCTCTCTTCCCTTGAGAATTTCATGTTAGAACCTATCTGGCTATGTTGGATGTTACCCTCTATAGCGTATGTTCTATCCAGTTCCATTTTCTTTGTTTAATTTGTTGTTACAGTTATTGTTGTTGGCTTCTTTCCCAAAGATCGTCATTCCTCACCATGTTCTGCCATTTTATGTCCATTATCTTATGTAGGCATCTGTTAAGAAAGGTTTGCGATCTTTATTGTATGGCCTTGGTCGTTATCCATGCCTCCGCTCCATACAGCAGCACCAACTTGACACTTGTCTCCGCTCCATACAGCAGCACCAACTTGACACTTGTCTCCGCTCCATACAGCAGCACCAACTTGACACTTGTCTCCGCTCCATACAGCAGCACCAACTTGACACTTGTCTCCGCTCCATACAGCAGCACCAACTTGACACTTGTCTCCGCTCCATACAGCAGCACCAACTTGACACTTGTCTCCGCTCCATACAGCAGCACCAACTTGACACTTGTCTCCGCTCCATACAGCAGCACCAACTTGACACTTGTCTCCGCTCCATACAGCAGCACCAACTTGACACTTGTCTCCGCTCCATACAGCAGCACCAACTTGACACTTGTCTCCGCTCCATACAGCAGCACCAACTTGACACTGGCATTGAATATTCAAACTTTGGTGTGCATCTTGATTCTTTGGATCTTCATATGTTATTTAATGTCAGGAATGTCCCTCTTGCCTTTCCAATTCTGGTCCTTACATCTGCATCTGTACCCCCTGATGTGTCAATTGTGCTGCCCAAATAGGTAAAGGTATCCACTTCTTTCAATGGCTCTCCCTCCAGCATTGGTTCTTTGTTGATTTTGTTGAATTTAAGGAGCTTGGTTTTCTTTATGTTGATATTCAGTCCAAATTTGGCTGATTGTTCTTTCACCCTATCATGTTTCTCTTGCATTTGGCTATGACTGCATGACTGTGTAGTCCAGGTACCCCAGTAGTGACAATAGCTATGGCCTCTGATTTTTGTTCTGGCATTAGGATATTTTACATCATAAAGTTTGGAAAGAAGTTTTGACTGAAAATCACAGGATTGCGTACATGTGAAAAGAAAATGGAGCTTCCTTAGCTTCCTCTATTTGTGACAATAGTGTCCACTGAATACCAGTTATTTTCTTCTTGCTTGATGTCTTCATTATCCAATTTATAGGCAACAAGAACAGGAAGGACTAGAGCAACATCACTGTCTCACCTCAATCTCACCCCAAAGCTCTCAGTCAGTGCTCCTTCATGTACCACTCAGCTAACTGTATTTTTGTAAATATTTTGTGTAGAAAAAATGCTTTCCTAAGTACAGTTTTATCCATCTAAATCCGTCATAAAATGATGAAGTTGCATATGTTGTGTAAAACTTGTAAATGCAATTAAAGTTGTTTTTAAGAAATTAGGATTTCTACTAGAATCAAATTGTAGCACTTTAAAAATGATTTTTACAAAGTGAGCACAGAAGCAACTGCAAAATGTAGAAATTCAGTTAATTGTATGCAAAAGCTATTGTACTGGCAAATTGTCTTTTACTGTAAATTATATACATACAATTTTGTCAACAGGAATAAGGAAGAAATCTGCAAGAAAACTTTCAGGTTTGCTGAGTAGTAGGAAATTATCTATCACAGAGGAAACAACATCAGAGGGTGTATCACTGACATCGTTATATGGAGTTTATGTAAAACACCAGTCAAAGACAGAAAAGAACAGTCATGGCATTTGTCTTGGCCTTGTACTCTGCATGGTAGAAAGTAAAAATGAGAATACACTTAGGGAAAAGAATGTTTTTCTTGAACATCCCAGTGAAGAGTTGTGTTCTTCTTGGGAAACAATAATAAAAGGATATATAAGAGGTTAGTATTTCTTAACTAAGTTTTCAGAACCAAAGAAACACATTTAGTTTTCTTATATGTTAAAACAAAATTATTATTATCTAGCCAAGGAGTGTGGAACCTGCAGCCTTATGGCCGCATGCAGCCTTGTAAACTATTAAAGTGTGGCCATTTGAATGAATCAACATTTTGCAAAACAAATAATTTTTTTTCTCAATATGTTTTGGTTCATCTTTTATTATTTTAATCTTCAAAAGAACATGTTTAAAATACCAAAAAGTAAAAGAAGATTAAATTAAATTATCCTCCCTGATAGATTGCCACAATTGAAACATCAAGTCATAAGAGCTATTTTGGCATCTGCTATGCTCATGGTTTTGTTATAATGTAACTCTTGTTATTGTTGTTGCGAATGCTCACAATGAGTAGGTTTACTCTTTTGTGCATCCTGAAAAGGACGTTAAGTGGCGAGTTGCAGTAGCCTTCCTCACATTCGAGCATGCTGATGAAGATGGACTGGGGTCCTCCAGGAGGTTGTGCTATGCTTGGCTTTATCTGCGTGTCGCTCACAATTACGGGGATCACGTTGATCTCTCACTAGTCTATTTCCAGGGAGGGCTATGAGGAAGCTGAGGTGAGGGTCTTGGCCAGTATGTTTTTCTTGACCTTAACTAACATATCTGATCAGTATATTTGCCTGACTCTGATTAACATGTCTGATCAGTATATTTGCCTGACTCTGACTAACATGTCTGATCAGTATATTTGCCTGACTCTGACTAACATGTCTGATCAGTATATTTTGACTGACCAAAAGTTAGTGTTCCTCATCAATGTAACTCTTAAATGTGTGTTAATATTCTTGCCTGACTGGTGTCACTATCCCACTGGTAGACAATATTAATAAAATGATAATAAAGTATGCATGCAGGCAAGCAAAGAAATCACTTTATCATTTCAAGTATTTCTTAAAAAATGACAAAGAGTGTTGTGAATGGGGCAAATAACCTCAACACATGAAACAAATTGTAATTTGGCTCAAAATTCTGTAATGGGAGCAACAGCAGTGATAAAGAATGAAATGGAAACAAGTTGACAAAAGTAACACATGTAGATGAGTATTGATAACTGCTTCAGCTCACTGCATATCTGGAAAGAAAAGGGAGCAAGAATGTTGTGTATGGTAGTAATATGTAATAAATATAAGCATTCACTGAGGGAATGTTGATCTTGTTCTTCACTCAAAATTTTTCATTCTATTTCACTGAACAGTACAACAATGGATGTGATAAATACAAATTCAAGTCCATCTTTACAGTTTCATTATTTCTTCAGTTACTGTTTGGATGAGGTGTCAGCCTTATTAACATAATTAGCTAGTTAACTTAACTTAACTTAACTTAACGTCTTTATACTGGTTTAGAAGACCCTGCAGAGTCTGTATAATTCTTCTTCTTCTTCTTCTGCGTACACAGTCAGACAGTAACCATTATTTTTTCGAAAAAAGCGGCGGAAATCCTGAGGCTCTCGCCACTGCCATAGAGCTTGTCTTGCAGTTCCACTGGTAATGGCCACATCTGCTCTCTCTGATTCTCGTATGTCGGGCAGTTCTGCAGCAGATGTTCAGTGGTCATTTTACCAGTACCGCACGGGCATTCGTCGGTACACCCTATCTTCAATTTGTTGAATAGGTGGTACCTCAGTCTGTTGTGGCCAGTGCGAAGTCTGAAGACAACGACCTGCTCTCTTCGGTTCAACCGGTAATAGGCATCGTTTTTGGTGTAACCAGTATGTTCGGTTTCCCATTTGTTCATGTATCTGGCTTTGATAAACCGTTTTGACTCTTCGTACGTCATACTGGTATCTGTTTGTGGTAGTCTTGCACCTTCTTTTGCCAGTCTGTCTGCCTCCTCGTTGCCTTGGATGTTGCAGTGTGACGGAACCCACTGTACCACTACCCTTTTTGGTGCGGACTGCTGGCACAGTTTGCAGAGTGCTGCTCTTAAGTCATTAAGCTCAGTGTTTTTCTGGCTTTTTAGCGCTGTGACTACAGCGAGAGCATCTGTCAGCAGGACTATATGGCTCTCATTTTCACTGTGTGTCACCATTTCTTCCACTGCCGCCCTCAGTGCCTCTGCCTCCGCTCTGAAATTGCTTGTGTACTTACCAGTAGCGAATGACAGTGTTATTTTTCTGCCATTTGGTAGGTTCAGGAATGCTCCTGCCCCTCCGTTCTGTGTAGTGTTTGTTACAGAACCGTCGGTGTATGCATGGGTCCAGTCCATGCTTGGGTAGCTTTTCGTTATGAAGCTTAGGGTAGTGTCTCTCCTTTCTTTTTCAGTCTGGCAGTTTTTGTTTGCAATACCTGGTATATTTTCTACCACCTCTGGAAATATATCCCGCCTCCAGGTAGGTTTTCGTACAGTAGTGATGGGTTTTGGTGTTGTTAGTGCGTTTATGGGATCTTCGTGCATCTTTGCTTTGGCTATTTCTGCAAAGTTTCTCCGCTTTAGTTTCCCATTTCCCAAATTGTTTAGTCTCTGGTACATTGGATGGTCCGTCAGTCTTCGGAGTTTCTCTGACTGCAGCTGGGCTCTGCAGTCTCTTCTATCGGTCATGGATTGCAGTTTTGTAATCTTTTCAAGTTCTACAATTGGCGTTGACTTCATGCCACCTGTTATAATTCTCATGGCTTGGTTTTGAAGTTTGTTAACTTTATCGAAGTTCGCCTTCGCTGCTGTTGTCCATGCCGCAATGCCATACTCGAGAACTGGTCTCACTCTTCCAGTGTACAGTTTCTTTAGTATGCCTTCGTCTGCTCCCCAGCTTGTGCCAGCAAGTTTCCTCATGATTGCCATTCTTTCTCTGGCTTTCATTCGGTTTCTCTCAATCTGACTTTTCCATGTCATGCGCCGATCAAATGTGACTCCCAGATAGGTTGGGTTGTCGTTTGGCTGCAGGATTTTGCCATTTAGACTTAATTTGGTACTTTGGGGTTTTAATGAAAGCGAGAATATTGTGCACGTGGTTTTCTCCTCGTTTATTTTGACCAGCCATGAGTTCGCCCACTCTTCCAGCGATGTTAGGGCCGTCTGCATCCGATTTCTTGCTATGGTGAGATTCTTTTCAGAGGTCCACATAGCCAGATCGTCTGCAAACATTGAGCTATGGACTCTTCTTGGTATATTCTCTGTGATATCGTTTATATATACCAGGAAGAGTGTGGGTGACAGTACTCCCCCTTGGGGTACTCCCTGCTCGAGTGTCACCTTTTTGCTCATCTGCCCTTGTACTTGGACTCTGGCCGTTCTTTGTTTGAGGTAGTGGTTGATCCACTTGTACATCTTCCCACAGACATCACTTCTTCTTAGCTTGACTCTAAGTCCATCCTTCCAGACTTTGTCAAATGCCTTTTCCAGATCCACCCAAACAGCTACTGTGTGTTTCTGTGCCTGGTAGGCATCTTCTATCTCCTGGGCTATGAGGATGACCTGGTCCTCAGTGGATCTGTGCTGTCTAAAGCCGGCTTGCTGTGAAATTAGTATTAGTTTTTCTTCCAGATGCCACATCAGTCTGGTGTTTATCATCCGTTCCATCAGCTTGCCGACACAGCTCAGTAGGCTGATGGGCCTGTATCCATTTGGATCTGTTTTATCCTTTCCTGTTTTTGGTACTGGTACCAGTATTGCATCTTTCCATGCCTGGGGTACAATACCCCTTTTCCAGCTTTGGTTCAGGACTGATAGTAGTTTCCTCTTCGCTGTTTGGCCCAGCCTCATCAGCATTTCGTTTGTGATCCCGTCTTTTCCGGGAGATTTCCTTTTCTTTAGTGTTCTCATAGCCTCTTCCATTTCGCGCATTGTTAGTTTGGCCATCATGTGCTCTTCAGGAGCCGTATTTATGTTTTCGTGTCCCTTTAGCTCTTCGCTAATGTCTGTATGCTTATCTGCAGGGACCTCGATGTGGTTTGCTCTGGCATAGTGATCGACAAAGGCGTTTGCGGCTTTCTTACCTGTGATCAAGTTCTCGCCCTGCTTGATAGTAATTTGTTTATTTGACGGGGTTTCGTCGTTCATGGCTCTGACTAGCTTCCATAGCTTGTTCCCGTCTTTGTCCAGGTTTAGACTTTCCATTTTATTTTTCCAGCTTTCTCTTGCTGTTTGCTTGAGAGTGTGTTTGTACTTCGCCGCGGCGGCTTTGAGGGCGATGTTTGCCTCCATGGATTTTTCTCGCTCTGCCATGTTCCTAGCATTTGTTACTGCATCTTCCACTTTCTGCAACTCATCATTCCAGTAGGGCTTATAGTTTTTCCTAGCTCCTCTTGGGATGGTTTCAGTGGCGGCTTGCATTATTGCCTTGCTTAGGCTCTCTACCATGGGCTTCATTTTGGTGTTTCGTGTGTTGATGGTTTCACACAGCCCATCTGTCAGGATTGCAAATCTGTCCCAGTCGGCTCGTTTGTAATTCCAACGTGGGAGCGGTTTTGTTTCCTGTGGGCCTACTTCCATGTCAATGGTTAGCCTGATCGGCCTGTGGTCGCTACCTGCCAGTTGGTTTAGCACCTGGCGGTCTATTTTATGGTGTATATCCTGTGTGGAGAAGGCCAAATCTGGAGTCGAGGTTGTATGCCATGTTCTTGAATAGAAGCTAGGGCTATCCTCCGGCCTATTGATTAGGGAGAGATTTGCATCTATCTCCCAATCTTCCACTTCGTCACCTCTGCTGTCTGTGTCAGAGTATCCCCATCTCTCCGAGTGGCTGTTGAAATCTCCAACTACTATGCAGTTGGAGTCTCTGACCTCCATACTCGAGAGCGATAGGTCTCTATTTGGTGGTCCGTACAGATTGAAAATGCGGAGCTTCGTCTCTTGAGCCATTATGTCAACTCCTACAATTTCTGCTTGTCCGGTGTGATTGACAGATACCGCGCTACTCGGTATGCAGTTTCTGGTCAGTATCAGGACCCCTCCTTTGTGGCCTTCTCTATCTAGACGGAAGGTCTTCTTCTTCTTCTTCTTCTTCTGCGTACACAGTCAGACAGTAACCATTATTTTTTCGAAAAAAGCGGCGGTCATCCTGAGACTCTCGCCACTACCATAGAGCTTGTCTTGCAGTTCCACTGGCAATGGCCACATCTGCTCTCTCTGATCCCCGTATGTCGGGCAGTTCTGCAGCAGATGTTCAGTGGTCATTTTACCAGTACCGCACGGGCATTCGTCGGTACACCCTATCTTCAATTTGTTGAATAGGTGGTACCTCAGTCTATTGTGGCCAGTGCGAAGTCTGAAGACAACGACCTGCTCTCTTCGGTTCAACTGGTAATAGGCATCGTTTTTGGTGTAACCAGTATGTTCGGTTTCCCATTTGGTAATGTACCTGGCTTTGATAAGCCGTTTTGACTCTTCGTACGTCATACTGGTATCTGTTTGTGGTAGCCTTGCACCTTCTTTTGCCAGTCTGTCTGCCTCCTCGTTGCCTTGGATGTTGCAGTGTGACGGAACCCACTGTACCACTACCCTTTTTGGTGCGGACAGCTGGCACAGTTTGCAGAGTGCTGCTCTTAAGTCATTAAGCTCAGTGTTTTTCTGGCTTTTTAGCGCTGTGACTACGGCGAGAGCATCTGTCAGCAAGACTATGTGGCTCTCATTTTCACTGTGTGTTGCCATTTCTTCCACTGCCGCCCTCAGTGCCTCTGCCTCCGCTCTGAAATTGCTTGTGTACTTACCAGTAGCGAATGACAGTGTTATTTTTCTGCCATTTGGTAGGTTCAGGAATGCTCCTGCCCCTCCGTTCTGTGTAGTGTCTGTTACAGAACCGTCGGTGTATGCATGGGTCCAGTCCATGCTTGGGTAGCTTTTCGTTATGAAGCTTAGGGTAGTGTCTCTCCTTTCTTTTTCGGTCTGGCAGTTTTTGTTTGCAATACCTGGTATATTTTCTACCACCTCTGGAAATATATCCTGCCTCCAAGTAGGTTTTCGTACAGTAGTGATGGGTTTTGGTGTTGTTAGTGCGTTTTTGGGATCTTCGTGCATCTTTGCTTTGGCTATTTCTGCAAAGTTTCTCCGCTTTAGTTTCCCAGTTCCCAAATTGTTTAGCCTCTGGTACATTGGATGGTCCGTCAGTCTTCGGAGTTTCTCTGACTGCAGCTGGGCTCTGCAGTCTCTTCTGTCGGTCATGGATTGCAGTTTTGTAATCTTTTCAAGTTCTACAATTGGCGTTGACTTCATGCCACCTGTTATGATTCTCATGGCTTGGTTTTGAAGTTTGTTAACTTTATCGAAGTTCGCCTTCGCTGCTGTTGTCCATGCCGCGATGCCATACTCGAGAACTGGTCTCACTCTTCCAGTGTACAGTTTCTTTAGTATGCCTTCGTCTGCTCCCCAGCTTGTGCCAGCAAGTTTCCTCATGATCGCCATTCTTTCTCTGGCTTTCATTCGGTTTCTCTCAATCTGACTTTTCCATGTCATGCGCTGATCAAATGTGACTCCCAGATAGGTTGGGTTGTCGTTTGGCTGCAGGATTTTGCCATTTAGGCTTAATTTGGTACTTTGGGGTTTTAATGAGAGCGAGAATATTGTGCACGTGGTTTTCTCCTCGTTTATTTTGACCAGCCATGAGTTCGCCCACTCTTCCAGCGATGTTAGGGCCGTTTGCATCCGATTTCTTGCTATGGTGAGATTTTTTTCAGAGGTCCACATAGCCAGATCGTCTGCAAACATTGAGCTATGGACTCTTCTTGGTATATTCTCTGTAATATCGTTTATATATACCAGGAAGAGTGTGGGTGACAGTACTCCCCCTTGGGGTACTCCCTGCTCGAGTGTCACCTTTTTGCTCATCTGCCCTTGTACTTGGACTCTGGCCGTTCTTTGTTTGAGGTAGTGGTTGATCCACTTGTACATCTTCCCACAGACATCACTTCTTCTTAGCTTGACTCTAAGTCCATCCTTCCAGACTTTGTCAAATGCCTTTTCCAGATCCACCCAAACGGCTACTGTGTGTTTCTGTGCCTGGTAGGCATCTTCTATCTCCTGGGCTATGAGGATGACCTGGTCCTCAGTGGATCTGTGCTGTCTAAAGCCGGCTTGCTGTGGAATTAGTATTCGTTTTTCTTCCAGATGCCACATCAGTCTGGTGTTTATCATCCGTTCCATCAGCTTGCCGACACAGCTCAGTAGGCTTATGGGCCTGTATCCATTCGGATCTGTTTTGTCCTTTCCTGTTTTTGGTACTGGTACCAGTATTGCATCTTTCCATGCCTGGGGTACAATACCCCTTTTCCAGCTTTGGTTCAGGACTGATAGTAGTTTTTTCTTCGCTGTTTGGCCCAGCCCCATCAGCATTTCGTTTGTTATCCCGTCTTTTCCGGGAGATTTCCTTCTCTTTAGTGTTCTCATAGCCTCTTCCATTTCGCGCATTGTTAGTTTGGCCATCATGTGCTCTTCAGGAGCCGTATTTATGTTTTCGTGCCCCTTTAGCTCTTCGCTAATGTCTGTATGCTTATCTGCAGGGACCTCGATGTGGTTTGCTCTGGCATAGTGATCGACAAAGGCGTTTGCGGCTTTCTTACCTGTGATCAAGTTCTCGCCCTGCTTGATAGTAATTTGTTTATTTGACGGGGTTTCGTCGTTCATGGCTCTGACTAGCTTCCATAGCTTGTTCCCTTCTTTGTCCAGGTTTAAACTTTCCGTTTTATTTTTCCAACTTTCTCTTGCTGTTTGCTTGAGAGTGTGTTTGTACTTCGCCGTTGCGGCTTTGAGGGCGATGTTTGCCTCCATGGATTTTTCTCGCTCTGCCATGTTCCTAGCATTTGTAACCGCATCTTCCACTTTCTGCAACGACGGAAGGTCTGATATCCTCTGATTGAGAATCTATGGTTATTGTTGAGGTGCGTTTCCTGGATACATGCCACGTCAATCTTACCTTCATGCAGGTGGTGTGTTAGGGAAAGTTTTTTTTGTTAATGACTCCCTCCGCATTCCACTGTAGTATTTTGAGGGTCTTGAGGTTTTGGCCAATAGAAGTTGCCCCATAGCCATGTGCCTTGAGAGTCTGTATACAACCAGTTCCATTTACATCACCTTGCTCTAGAAGCTGTATGCATCAAATCTATTCTTAAATGCATTAACCATTCCAGCCTCCACCACCTCCCTTGGCAATGCATTCCAAGCATTCACAACTCTCTGGCTAAAAAAATACTTCCTAATATCTAATCTGGACCTCTCCTTAGTCAACTTGTAGCTGTGCCCTCTTGTTCTTGTTGGTGGTTGTATTTTAAAAAACTTGTTATAGTCTACTTTGTCCATTCCTCTGATCATCTTATACACCTGTATTAAGTCACCACAAATTCTTCTCTCTTCTAGACACTGTAAACTGGTTCTTTTTAATCTTTCCTCATAACTATAATTCTGGAATCCCACTATCAGCTTTGTCGCTCTTTTTTGTATTCTTTCCAGCATGTTTATATTCCCTCTCTGAAAAGGACTCCACACCTGTACACAGTACTCCAATCTAGGTCTAACTAATGCTTTATACAATTGGACTATCACTTCCTTGCTCCTATTTTTAATATTTCTTTTTATCATCCCTAACATTGCATTTGCCTTTTTTACTGCTACCTGAACTTGCTCCCTCACCTTACATGTATGATCTACTATAACCCGTAAGTCCCTTTCTTTATCTATCTTTCTAATATTGTTCTCTCCCATTCTGTAATTATGTTCCATATTGGATCTACCCACAGCAATGATGAAAAACATTTTATCCAGTTCTGCTTCTGAGAAATGTGAATGATTTGTTGATCCTGAGCTTGCAACTTGATCTTAGATTTGTGATGGACAATTGCAAATCAGACCCATTGATAGGGATCAAGATGCTGAGCAGCGCATGAGCTGTAGTCGCCAGCGAACCATAGCGGCCAAGACCCTTCTACACCTCCACGCAGTGATCATGGATAACAGGCTGCAGCAGAGCAGACTGACTAAGGAGAAGGGATCAAAGAGGGAATGCTAACCCAGTACTAAAAAAATGCTTGCTGAAGTCGGATGTGTTGGACCGAAAGGTGCAAATTTCGCAACCAAGCTGTAAACTACGACACAATGCATTCCGTTCTCTGGACTACATTCTGCTACTTAAGCCCTTTCATGATTTGGCAGCGGGAGATTGAGAACGAACGAAGAAGAAGAAGAAGAAGGATCTACCCATGTGGATGACTGTACATTTATCTACATTAAACTCCATTTGCCAGATTACATACCATTCTCAAATTTTATTTAAATCTGACCTCAATATATCCACTTCTGCTTTAGATGAGACACTACTGCATAGTTTTGTGTCATCAGCAAATTTTGCAATACTGGATCCCATACCTATGTCCAAATCATTTATATATATCAAGAATAAAATTGGTCCCAAAACTGAGCCCTGTGGCACTCCACTTTTCACTTCACACCACTCAGAGTACTCCTTATTTATGCCCACCCTTTGCCTTCTTCCCGTTAACCAATTTTCAATTCATTTGGCAACTTCCCCACCTATTCCATGTGATTTTAACTTTCGAAATAATCTTTGATGAGGTACTATATCAAAGGCCTTTGCAAAATCCAGATAAATAACGTCCACTGGCTCCCTTTTATCTAACATTTTGGTAACCTCCTCCAAGAGTTCTAATAGATTTGTTAAGCATGATCTCCCTCTGGTAAACCCATGCTGACTATTTCTAATTAGATTAAATTTATCTAAATGCATTACAATGTTTTCTTTGATTATTGACTCTAACAATTTACAAACCATGCTTGTTAAGCTCTCCGGTCTATAATTTACTGGATCTGCTTTTTTGCCCTTTTTGAATAAGGGGATCACTCCCGCATCTCTCCAATCCCTTGGAACAATTCCTTGTGCAAGTGATTGAGAACATAATATAGCCAATGGTTTTGCTAATTGGTCTCTAATTTCAAACAGCAACTTTGGATGAATACCATCTTGAACTGGACATTTATCCACTTTCAACCCCTCCAATTTGTTAAAAACCATTTCCTCTGTAATACAGATTGATCCTAATCCTGCTGTATCCATGTCTCTTTGAAAAATATCTACAGGCTCTGGGATCTTGGAGCAGTCCTCTTTTGTGTACACTGTGCCAAAGTAGTGATTGAGTAGATTTGCTGCCTCCCTATTTTCACTTATTTTTTTTCCTGTGCTGTCTATGAGAGGGCCTACTTTGTCTTTCGTTCTTTGTATATTTCTAACATAAGAGAAGAAGCTTTTACTATCAGTCTTGATCCTCTGAGCAAGTTTCTTTTCGGAGTCTATTTTTGCTGTTTTATTCGCTTTATGAGATATGTATTGCTTGTCCAAATATTTTAAATATGTTTCTTTTGATTTACCTGCCTCTATATATTTTGTCCATGCTTTATTTTTAGCTCTTCTACATTTAACTACAATTTTAGTTATCCACTTTTTACGCTTGGGGTTTACCTCCCTATATGGAACACATTTCTCTTTTAGCGTTTCGAGAACTGTTTTAAAACTCTCCAACTCCTGTTCAACATCTGTTCCTCTGACAATATCTTCCCAGATTATGTGGTTCACTGCCTTTTTCATCCTCTTAACATCTGTCTTAGAGTAGTCATATGTTTGCGTGTTTATGTTTACTTCTTTCCCTGCAATAAGATCCCATCGGATGATTTGATGGTCACTTGAGCCAAACAGTTCCCCTACGGTAACGTTTTCAATCATATTTTCCTCTGTAGTAAAAACTAGGTCGAGTATGTTTTTGCCTCTGGTGGCTGCTACTTCATGTTGAATTAAAAAATTTTCAGTTATGCACTTAACAAAAGGTTTTGACTCTACAAGTGCTTCTGCCATATCCCATTTTCTTTCTGGAAAGTTGAAATCCCCCATTAATAATAATTTCCTATCACTTGCCTTTACTATGCTACTAATCAGCTCCTCATCTTCCTCCTTTTGACTTGATGGACATCTATAGCATACTCCAATCACTGTTTTTTCACCCCCACTTTCTATTTCACCCCATACACTTTCCTTTTTGTTACCACATGATAAATCCTCTCTGCTCGTTATATTAACAGAATTTATACAGTATAATAAAACACCACCTCCCTTAGCCTTGTCTCCAACTACCCTATTTTTCCTTAACATTGTATATCCCTCTATTTCAAGTTCACCATATGCAATGTCCTCATATGCCCATGATTCTGTTAACCCTATTATATCTGGTTTTTCTTCCTCTACATACAGTTCCAATTCTTCTCTTTTATTTACTATGCTTCTCACATTTGCATAAAAACATTTTAGTTTGCAATTTTGTTGTTTTTCCACTTTTTGCTTTTGCTGCATCATTTTAATGTTTGGTTTTCCACTACTTAATTCCCACTTCTTTGACCCAAACTCTCCCCTTTGACTACATCCTCTATAGCACCCTGTTTTAGGCCTATCTTTAGTCTCATACTTTGTGCGCAACTGTGTTGACTGGACGGAGGGTGTGTTGACCAAGGTCCATGTGAGATTCAGAGAGGGAACCCTGTACTCCACTACCTCGCGAGGAGGGAGAGTTTGATAAGTACTCCTTATCGTATGTGTCGGTGTGATATTTGTGGCTGTCTTTGTAGTTCAAGGTTGTCATAGCAGATATTGACATTGGGGATGTATTAGAAGCTTTCATGTAAGATTGCGTAGCCAGTTTCCTTCCTCACTGCCTTGCCTTTCCTTTGAGTCAGGTTTCCTTTTACAGCTGATGTGCAAAGCAGCTGGGTTGCATACCAATTTGCTTTGCAGCAAGGAGGCACAAATTCTATCATTTCTTCTTTTTAACAGTATCAAAGTATTAAACTTCAATTTTGTAACTATTGGCAAACACCTTACTAACTTCATTAACAATTCGCAGTCACTGTGTTCAATGCAGTAAATATATTTTTCTGTATTACAAAATGTATCATTTACAATTATTTCTGAAAAAGTAATGCACTTTACTTTTTTTTAAAAAGCCAATCACCCTGAGAGACCAGTTAATATCAAGATGTTTATACAACCATATGCTGGCAACAAAACTGGACATTCTGTGTTACAGAAAATTGTTCTCCCACTACTTCACAGTGCTGGTGTTAGTGTTGATATTTCTGGTAAGTTGATATTTGTAACTGTTGTACCATTGGCACAATTAAATAGTTTGTGACTTTCAAATATTTGCTTAATGGACTGTACTATGTTTAGTGTGTTTAAGATAAGTTTAATAATTAAAAAAAATAAAATGTATTTGTAAAATTTATTATGTGAAGAGGTTGCTATAGCTGTGGGGTAAGGCGCTCGCCTCTCAAGAAGCGAAAGTGTGAAATGCTGGGTGTTTGAATCCTACTAGTTTCAAGTGTCGCCTGGTCTCAAGGGAGGTGAGATCGGCATCTAGTTCTATTGGAGAGGGACGAAAAACTTGGAGGTCCCATGTACATGCTTCTCATGTAAAAGAATTCTTGGCAGTTGAAAATTGAAAAGAGCAGGTTGTTAGCTTCTATCTGTACCAAAATTATAAAGGGAACAAAATTCCTACCCGATTGTGGCATGCATGAAAGCCATAAGGAGGTTGTCCCTCCATCATGCAAAGACACAACAGACCAGTTTGTCTGCACACTTTATTGCAAGTATATATACAATGACCTTTACATCCCTAAGGGGTAGAAGAGGAGCAACTAAGTGAAATGCAGTTTGTTATATATGAATTCTGATTTAAAGTAGAGTTCAATTCTAATAAACAATTTATAAGTAAATAGTGTATATCTTCTTCTTCTTCTTCGTTCATTCGTTCTCAATCTCCCCCTACCAAACCCTGAAAGGGTAAGTAGCAGAATGTAGTCCAGAGAACGGAATGCGTTGTGTTGTAGTTTACAGCTTGGCTGCGATATTTGCACCTATCGGTCCAACACATCTGACTTCAGCAAGCATTTTTAGAGTACCGGGTTAGCATTCCCTCTTCGATCCCTTCTCCTTAGCCAGTTTGGCCTAGTGCAGCCTGTTATCCAGGATCACCGTGTGGAGGTGTAGAAGGGTCTTGGCAGCTATGGTTCGCTGGCCCTGACGCTAGCAGTCAGCTATGGGTCGCTGACCACTGCAGCTCATCCGCTGCTCAGCATCTTGATCCCAAATAGTGTATATAAATTGACGACAATTTTTTATACAGAATTTGACTTTTTCTAAAATGTATATTCTGTTCCTTGTGGAACATGGACATATTGCTGTCGTAAATCTACTTGCTGCAATGCATTTCATGTGCTCCTGCAATTATAACTCTCATATAATTTTATTGATCTTGATGAAGCCATTCATTATCTCCATTTACTGCATGCATGGTAAAGAGTTCTTAACAGCCATTACTATCAGAGGATTGAGGGTCTGTTGTAAGTTCTCATAATATTCTTCTATTTCTTCATCACAGTGTTCTTGAGTTGGTGCATAGGTTTGTCTTCTCTTCTTTGTTTGTTCTCATTCTCCCATTACCAAGCCCTGAACAGGGATTTGCAAGTAGCAGGATATAGTCCAGAGAACAGAATGCGTTCTGTCGCTAGTTTACAGGTTCACTGCAATATTTGCACCTTTCGGTCCGACACATTCATCTTTGGCAGTATTAGGTTTGTAAAATGATAATATTGCATGGTTTAGCCCTCAACTTCATCATTCAATCATTGTGTATCCAATAACCACACACATATTTATAGCAATCATTGTGTGTTCAATAACCACACACATATTTATTGCAATCATTGTATGTCCAATAACCACACACATATTTATAGCAATCATTGTATGTCCAATAACCACACACATATTTATAGCAATCAATACTTCTACTCTTCATTCACGATTTACTCCTAAATGTGTAAATGTGTACTACTCTTCCCTCACTACTCATCCATTCAATGTCCTTACATTACATGCTCCAGTTTTTAGGTGGCTTTTCTCAGAAAGCTTTCTTTCCACCAAATTTGGGGTGGCATCTGTCATTATAGACCTCTTTTCACACTAGAAGAGTTGTAGCTTCCCTGTACAACAGATTGTTACCCAGGGGATCAAGAAGTATGTGAACAACTGTATTTATTAGTTTCTCCTTCCATTGCATATGCTTTGAATAGGTGTACACATGGTGAGATTCCTATCTCTTTCATGGTGGCTAGCCATTATCTTTATTTTACTCGTATGTCCCGATAAGTTTTTCATGTGCCACATACATTTGTGTTCTGCTTCAGGAGCCATTAGTGTTAACGATTGGTTCTTCTTCACTCTCAGTCTTTGTGTACTATCAATGGACAAGTAAGCAGGATTTCTCCTGCACAAACGGTTTCATGCAGCCACATTTGGAGGGGGGGGGGTGTAATCTGGTTGTCCCCAGTCTACCTACAAGGCAGCAGTTGTTTGTAGTCAGAGTTGTCTTTCCTAGGAAGCTGTCTTATTCTGCTACTCGTCAGCAAAGAGGCGTACACTATGGAGCTGTCCAATACAAATGGAAGTTCACTAACAAATGAACACGATGTAAAGATGCAACAGAAATATGAAATCACATGGTGACAACTTTCATCATGAAGAAGGTATCTGTTGGCTATGTTCATTCATTCCTTCCTTTTTATTAAATTTGCGACTGTCTGTGAATACATCATTATTGGAGGCCGCCATAGTTGTAATGAAGACAGTCTTGTTTAGATTACGAAGAATTGTTAACAAAATCAAGAATTATTTTAATTACATTTATCTTGACAGTTGTATATTTAATTAAAGGTACATAAAAAAAAAACTACAAGATTAAAATGTAGAAATATATTTTTTTAATATAGTAATTTAGTGCTGTATTTTTAATGCAGCCTTTTGTATTCATTGAAATATTAATGTTTTCCTATCTTGCAAATTTTTTACCTTCCAATTGTAACCAGTTAAATTGATGCCAGTTGTAATATATGAAACTGTTACTTTCATATAAATTCCCATATGTTTTAATATTTTTTTAAACATGGCCCTAGATACAAATCATAGTTATGGTTCTGTCTTAAATGTTAAATTGTGGTTATGGCCTTTGTTTCAGAAGTGATTCATAATGAGCTTGTGAAACAGGAGATGATTCATTTAAACCTCGATGACTTTGACTGGTAAGAACGCCTGCTTTCACAATAGAACCTGTATATACAATTTCCACAATTTAATGTTTCAATTTTAAAATGGGCTAATACCTAAATGTTTTAGTTGTTTTCAATGTGTTTGTTCTCAATCTCCTGCTACCAAGCCCTGAAAAGGGCTTTGCAAGTAGCAGAATGTAGTCCAGAGAATGGAATGCCTTGTGTTGTAGTTTACAGCTTGACTGCAATATTTGCACCTTTTGGTCCAACACATCCGACTTTGCAGGCATTTTTGAGTACCAGGTTGCCTTCCCTCTTTGTTCTCTTAGCCAGTCTGCTCTGTTGCAGCCTGTTATCCAGGATCACTGCGTGGAGGTGTAGAAGGGTCTTGGCAGCTCTAGTTCGCTGACCCTGACGCTAGCAGTCAGCTGTGGGTCGCTGACCGCTACAGCTCATGTGCTGCTCAGCATCTTGATCCCCCATTTTGTTTTAATAATGTAAGATTAAAAAAATGTTTCTTAATTTTTTGTTCTTCACTCCCTAATCCCAAGTTAAAATGTATCATGATAGTTTGTGTAAATGTAATTATTGTATCCCACTACCTGTATGAGATGGGTGTCTCATGCAGGGAGCAAAGAGATTAGTCAGGTGAAGCATTCTGTATCCCACTATCTGTATGAGATGGGTGTCTCATGCAGGGAGCAAAGAGATTAGTCAGGTGAAGCATTCTGGTCAAGATCCCCCATCTCACATTCTCGGTTATGCTCCTGGAAACAGGCTGTGTCACAGCAGTCTGGCCAATGAGATGAAGATTGACACTGTTATCTCCGTAGTAGTAAGCTTACTGAGGAGCTTCACATTACACTACAGCTAGGAAGACTCAGGTTCATCTTCTCAAGTATGTCTCAGGATGTAAGAAGAACCACTGTAACCTGTTACCAAGGAAACATCATCTAGAGTTAACTGAACTCAGCTTGAATTGCTTCAAACAATAACATTAAGGCAGCAGTCATGTTGGACTCTCAATCTTTGCTTTGGAAGGCATAGAGGGAATGGGTTACAGCATTAGTGAATAGCAGAAACAGATGCTGTACAAATGCAATGGGATGCTTTGTTACAGACTTCCAGCAAGGAGGCCATCAGTAGCTAGGTCACATGCTCCCATAGGAGTGAAAATGGAGGTATAGTGAATATATACAAGGGCAAATAAGTAAATAGGTCTCAAATGCTTTATAAAAAAAAAGATTTGTGAGATACAAACTTCTTGTTGTTATTAAAAGTTCACTCTGAATAACTTTACTTACGCCCTGAAAATGGTGTTAGGTGATGGGTTGCAGTAGCTTTCATCTTCATTGTATTCCAAGCATGCTCATGAAGGTGGACTGGGATCCTCCAGGCTGTTGTGCTTTGGCTTCATCTGCGTGTCGCTCACTACTACGGGGCTCACGTCGATACCCAACCTCGTTAGCCATACTGCCATGAAACAGCCTGTTTCTGGAGAGAACTGTGTAGAAGTAAAGTGGGGATCTTGTCAGTACATTTCACCTGATCCTGACTAACATTGACCAATCAGTATGTTTTGCCTAACCAGATGTTAATCTCCTCTCCCCGAGATACAAACTTAAAAACCATTTATTCTTGCACTAACATTGTCCCTCATTTCTGAACATAATTTTCACCAACATTGATACACTTATCCCATTGCTTTATACATACACTGGGAATGCCTCAGGAAGTCCTTCTGTGCAAAAAAATGCATAGCAACACATTGTTCTATGATTGTACACTCTGTGAGCATGGGCACCATTTTTTATCTGAGTTGTGCACGTGCATGCTACACCTACTGTCTGCTACCTACAGTAATACCAAAGCTGAATGTTGCTGCCACCTAATGACACCTTTAGAAACTACCAACTACATTTTTCAGATATCTCGTGTCAGTTTGTGACCTACTTACTGACTTACCCTTGTGTGTGTATGTGTGTGTGTATGTATATAATGATTAAAAAAAAGATAGTTTTTATGAACAGTCATTTAAATGATATGATTAGTGTGAACAAATGGATACGGTTTTCAAAAAATTGTTTCATAAAGTGTGCAAAGCAGAGACAGAGTGGTAAGAGCAATTATCTTATGACAAAGATGCTGAGTGACAAGCTCTAGTCTAACAAGATGCAATACCTGACTTATGGTTAGTATAGTCAAGACAGTTAAGAAGGGGCCTGGTCATCCCTTTCACACAAAAAACTGGGACTTAGTACAATAAAACCTATAATACTTCATCATTGAAGGCAGTGTCTGTTATAGAACTACCTTTTCTCCTATTTACATAAACAGTGTTGCCTGCATGGGAGGAGATGGTACAATGAGCCAGGTTGTGGATGCTCTGATGAATCGTGCCCAGAAAGAGAAGGAAGTGGATATGAAACAAGGAGCTCACCCTGTACCGTCACCACTTCCTCTTGGTATAATACCTTCTGGTAAGAAGTATTTCTTTTCTTCTTATAATTTCAGATAGGAACTCTAAAATTATAAGGATGCATACCAAGCTGAGGATTATATATATATATATATATATAAATCATTGGTTACTGTCAGCTCATTCACTGCTGCATCTTGATCCCTAATCTGGTTTAGAGAACAGGAATTAAAGAGGGAAGGCAAACCCTTTCCCCCAAAATTCCATGCTGAAACCGGATGCTATGGACCAAAAAGACATGGATATTGCAGCCAATTTGTAAACTACGATACAATTTCCTATTTAGGATGAATGCCAGATGGAAAAAATGAAAAACTTTATGAACACTTTATTTTAAATAAATAAACCTATGATTTGAAATTTAAAGTTGATTCAATTTTGGGAATTTCCACTCCTAACTATAAGTACAAAGTCTAAACTGGTGTTATAACAACAAATTAGATTTCAGGCAGAAATGCAGATGGCTGGCATAATTTAATTCTTAATTCAAATTGCAGGTAGAACCAATCATGTGGCACATTCTGTTCTGGGTGTTGCGGATCCAGTGACAGCTGTCCTTCATATCATACATGGTGAGAGCATAACTCAAAGGTTTGAACTGTAAGACATTGTTTGTGTTATATGGGTTATTTACAATTAGTTTTCACAGTCTTATTATCTGGTATCTGAATTTCACATTCAAATATGCTAAAAATACTAATGTTAACAGATTTTGTATATATATATATATATATATATATATATATATATATATATATATATATATATATATATATATATATGTGCTAAATTAATTTTACGTTGTTATAGAAGGGTCCTCAGAATATCGTTGCCCGGAAAAAAAGGAGGAATATGAACATTCGATAAGAGTTGGGCATAGAGAAGAACTGGTTCATTGGTTCATAAATTAAATTTTTAATTTTAAATACTTTGGCCAATCAAAAGACACAGCAGTCTTGAGAGAATGGTAACGGAAGGTGTGGTGCCAGGCAAGTGAGGCAGAGGCAGACCAAAAATGTGGTGGGACCAAGATGTCAAGAAATGCTTGTTAATGATTCTGGCTGTAGATTTGGGAAGAGATCAAGTTTCTTGACCTGTCATGGGAGTGACGTTCTGCAAGAGATTCTCAAGGTTATTCTGGTTTGAACAGTCAACTGACCACAGCTGTTTCTGACATATGTGTAAGTGTGGTATGAAAGCACTGAACATGAGTCTTACATCCTGGGAAGATCAAGCTGCAGACTGATTCACATGGAGATGTGCCCTGAAGAGCCAACTCATGATTGTGTGAAAAGAAACTCTTACAACACTTAGATGTGAAATGACAAAAGCTGTTAGGAGAAAGAAAAGAAAAGAAACTAAGTAAAGAGTTACCACTCCAAGGTCGTAAAATCATGGTCAGTTATGTCTGAAAGGGGAACTACAATATATAATGGACAGTGATAATTACTTACTTTTCGTGTATTTCAATCTCCTCACATAGTATTGGACCAAAAATCAGCTGCCCGCTTTCATTTGCCGCCATGAGATCTGCCAAAGTACATGGTATTTTCAGTTTTGGGCAGTTAACCGATCTTTGAGTCTTGGATGACTCTGTATTCACAAACATTGTTGTCCGCATATCGTCATATTTTTCTTTTGATCTACACCCTGAGAATCTTGTTCTTAATCTGTTTAGGATTTTCCATACATGGTATGTCATGTTATGCTCTGTTGCAAGTTTTTCTTTGATCTCTATCCATTCCTCACCATATCTTTGGTTCATTTGTCAGTGCGGTTTTGCTCAGGTTTCTGGTCTATTAACTGTACAGTTTATGAAACTTGTCTTTATTTTCAGTCGTCCTCCTTCTGGATTATATCCAAAAAGGACATGTCTCTGATTGCAAGACTGCATTTTTCTTTAGACCACTGGCAAAACACATCTTCTGATTTAATGGACAGTGATAAGTTGAAAAATGTGGGCAACAACTGAAATGTCTTGGGAGGTCTCATTAGAGACTTTGCTCCTTAGAAAGCTAGAAGATGATGAATAATGACCCAGTGTTAGGTATTATAACACTGAGCATAACACGATTTAATCTCTGTAGTAGTGAGCGACACGCAAATGAAGTCAAGCATAGCACAAGCGCCTGGAGGACTCTGTCCACCTTCATCAGCACGCTTGGGATGTGAAGAAAGCTTCTGCAACCCGCCACTCAAAGTCGTTTTCAAAGCGTACAAAAGAGTAAACCTAATCATTTTGTGGACATTCGAAACAACAGCAACAACACGGTTCACTTTCAAATATACGTATTTTTACATTTTGCAGGAAATTTTCAACCTGTTGACTTATGCTCAATTTACACACCTGATAAATTTTTGCGGTGGGGCTTTAATTGCCAGTATGGCTTTGCTGGTCAAGTCTTAACGTACCTTGGACGGTATAAAGCGTTGGGCACTAAAAGAGTGGATGCTGCATTCATTAAAGCTCTCACTAAAGCAAAGTTAAGGTATGTAGTTCATGTTTTGTTTTCAATCAATGAATCAAAACTTTGCATATTTCTATCACAGGTTTTTAACAAAAATATGCCAAGTCTGCCTGTGATGTGACATCCGTTTCAGCTCTATCCATGTCTTCATTATTTCTTTAATGTTTCTCTTGAGCACTGCGACTTTATCTGCACTGCATCATTTTTTTTCATCCTTAGAGGGCACAGGGTGACTTTTGCATATAGTTTTCTCACAAGAAACAAGTCTTAGAGCCCTTTGTGTTTAGATTATACAAAGAATATGGGACCAGATGAAACTAACAGATTAAAATGGAACTGAAAAGAGTAAATATCTTTTACATTAAAAAAAAATAATGTTTTTTTTCTTGTTCACCTGTTTCCTACGGTGGAGTGAATTGTACTATGTTTTGCACCTCATGGCTTAAGACATCCAACTTCAACACACATTTTTAAAATTTGGATCACATCAGTTTATGAATCCAGAAACATACAAATTTGGTTTGTCAGTTGGGCTATAGCAACTTAGCTGCACCATATATGAAAACCTCATTGGATATGTTAGACCAACTAGAAGATGAACTGATGTTAATTAGCTGGATAAAGAAGAATTTGGAGCAGAGGCCTGGACACAGAGGTCTGAATGTAGAAACACTGACTTCAATAAAGTTGTTTAGAACTCTGAATAAAAGGTAGAATAGGAATTTACATTTTGCTGATTTTTCACTTTTATGTTGACACTCTCTATTACAACCGTTGTACTTCAATCTAAGAATGATTATACATAACTTTTCTTCCTTTGTGTTTGTCCTGAGAATAATGTTGAGATGTTGTGTCTTAGTTAACAGCGATGCTGCAATATCTGTGCCTTTCAGCTTGACACATCCAATTTCAGTGGTTTATTTGGGTACTGGATTTGCCTTTTCACTGAAATCCCTATTCTCTTAGTCAGACTACACTAGAGCAGCCTGTTTCCAGGACTGTCACTTGGAGGAAGCAGAAAAAGGTCTTGGTCAGGTCTGGTTTGCTGACCCTGATGCAAGCAGCAAGCTATGAGTTGCTGGAGAAAAAATACACAATTTGTTTTTGGTCAGAAGATTTAATAAAAAAGATGTTTCAAGAGTTACTGCTACTGGAGTAAAAGAAAGATGTATAGCAGCCAACTAAGTACTCATTTATGGAAGTAACTAAGTCTAAAAGAACAATACAAATTGTGAGCACACAAATGCTTTGGTAAGGATATTAGTAAAGCCACATGTCTGCTGTGGTACAATTGTAATGAAGAGTGAACTGTAGGGTAGAGAAACAACAGAGTAATGAGTAATGGTTGTTTTATTGTGGCAGAGTTACTAAAATTGAATTAGAAATTGGGAATACAATTTGAATGGGTTCAAATCAGTCTCTTTCCCATACAAAAAAATTAAGAATGACACCCAGCATTCATGACCCAACTGTAAATAATTAAAATAAAGGATTTCATCTTAAGGAGTGCAGCTACAATTAAAGAGCCTGGAAAAAAACAACAACCTGCATTTGACTGATGAATTACATAACAATTAGAAAAGTTATAATAAATACTATATTTGATCAAAATATAAAATTCATCTCTATTACAAATAAAAACTGACACTTAAATGATACAATTTTACCAAATAAAAAAAATTCAATTAAAAAAACTGTAAACAAATGTTCAGTGTGATCAAAATTTAAAATGATTACAGGACAATAATGTTGTATCTATCAATTTATCTGTTGCCAGTTACATAAGGTGAAGCAGAAAAGAATATGTGAGACAATTTATGTAGCTGTTGCTGTGAACTTTGAAGTTTGGGGAAAAAACTCATTGTCACCTGTTACTCATAACATTAAAAAAACAAAACATTTTTGGGCTGTACACCAAGGCTCTGCTGGATACATTGGACTTGTGGGTGGCGAGGTGGACAGCCTGGTTGTATGAAAAATGGGTTGACTGTTTCTTTTTTTCAATCTCTAGAGCTTACGAATGTGACATCGAATACATACCTGCAAATGTTGAAACTGACTTGGAGGATACACCGTGTAGAACGGGGTAAGCAGCATGGTTGGAGGGATTATCATCACTACAGAATTAAATCTTTCACATTTTTATAATCATCATCTTTTGTAGATAAAATATAGTTATTCAGACTCACTGCTTTTATCAGTTCAAATTAGTTCAAGTACTATGTCCACAACAAATTTGACTGCAATGGATCTCCAGTGTACTCTATCTCTTGCCGTAATGGTGCAATCTGACATGCTTTTCCAGTCCATATCCTGATGTTATCCATCCACTTAAAACATTGTCTGCCTCTTAAACAACAGCCTTTCACCCTGCCCTCTAGTATGGTCTTCAACCAGGAGATGAATGGTGACAGCGTGGGCTTGGGATTAAATGACACAGCTCACAATCCGAAGGTGCTGGGTTTGCTCCCCAATCAGAGCACTGGTCGTTACCCCAGGGAAGCAAACCCTTAGAAAATGCAGGAGGAAGCAGACCCTTACATAAAATGTATGCCGAAGTCAGATTCCCTGGGCTGAAAGGCACGAAATAAAAACATAGTGCAATGCACACCGCCTTGGGGAATAGGGAAATATGGCAAACGCAAATAAAAAAAAAATAAAAGTAGGCATGTCTTGTTATATGACCAAAATAATGTAACTGTCTAACCCTGATTTCGGTCATTAATTCTCTTCTTACGCTCAACTTTTCCAATATCTCCAAATTTGTTTTCTTCTCTTTCCAAGAAATGCGACCCAATCTTCTATAAACCCACATTTTGAAGACTTCAATACTCTTTTCCAACTTGTTATTCATTGTCCATGTTTCTGCACTATGAAGTAGTGACAAGTATACATAACATCTGACAATTCTCATTTTCAAAAGATGATTTATCTGTTTGGATGTCAGTATATGTTGCATATTGTTGAATACCATCTTGGCCATACCTATTCTCTTTCTGATTTCTTTTTCACAGCTGTCTTCTTCCGTTATTATATGACCTAGATAGGAGAAACTCTGTACCTGTTCCAGTAGTTAATCTTTTATTTTTATCTGCATACATGGTTTCCCATCATTTTTCCCAAGTATCATACATTTTGTTTTCTGTATGTTTATGTTTAATCCAAATTCTTGATCTATTTTGTATATTGTTGTCACAAGCTCCTGTCATTCTTGCTCACTTGTTGCCATCAAAACTGTATCATCAGCATATCTTAGATTGTTCATTGCCACTCATCCAATGACAAGCCCTGGCACGCCTTCTATCTGTTTGAATATTTGTTCTGCATAGATATTTTAAAAACAAGGGGATAATACACATCCCTGTCTCACTCCTCGTTCTACATCTATACTTGTACATTTATATACTTAGGCTTTAATAATTTAGCAAAAAATAAGCCAATAACTGTTTTTATATTTTGTAAAACAAAAATGAAACAAGGAGACTATCATTTAAAAACATGATATAGCAGATGATAAAACAGACGATAAAGCAGATGGATATAGCAGAAATTTGAGGCCAACTAATGGAAAATAGAATAAAAAAAGAAATACACAACCTTGAGATGTAAGTTTTTTATGTGACCAGAAGTAATAAACACACCACTGACTTATGGAATAGAACTAGCCAATGGTCTACAATCCTCCTATTTTGGAGAGAAAGTAGAGATGGCTTTGACATATCCTCAGAAAGTAATCTATTTATCCAAACCTATGCATGACTGAACATCATGAGGGAGGAGAAGAGTGGGGAGATCAAAGAACACACAGTGAAGAACAATGGAATAATAAGACCGAGTTACTAGATGCTTATGGGTGGAATAGACAGGTCAAATAGAAATTGAGGGGGAGTGATATTTAAATGCATATATTCCCAAAGAACAAAAAAGGATAAGAGACAAGTACCTGTCATAATATAATGGCATTGAAGCAGAGTAATTTTATCATTAACAAGCAAAAATGGCATTGAAGCAGTAGTGTTATCATTAACAAGCAAAAATGGCATTGAAGCAGTAATGTTATCATTAACAAGTAAAAATGACATTGAAGCAGTAATGTTATCATTAACAAGTAAAAATGGTATTGGAGTAGTAATGTTATCATTAACAAGCAAAAATGGCATTGAAGCAGTAACGTTATCATTAACAAGCAAAAATGGCATTGAAGCAGTAGTGTTATCATTAACAAGCAACAATGGCATTGAAGCAATAGTGTTATCATTAACAAGCAAAAATGGCATTGAAGCAGTAATGTTATCATTAACAAGTAAAAATGGTATTGAAGCAGTAATGTTATCATTAACAAGCAAAAATGGCATTGAAGCAGTAATGTTATCATTGACAAGCAAAAATGGCATTGAAGCAGTAGTGTTATCATTAACAAGTAAAAATGGCTTTGAAGCAGTAGTGTTATCATTAACAATCAAAAATGGCATTGAAGCAGTAATGTTATCATTAACAAGTAAAAATAAGTAAAATAGAAATTCAGCAGAATTAACTGCTGGTTGGAAATGAAGTTTTTGAAGACTCCATTGTACTTAACTGCAAAGGTGGAGTGGCCAGTGCCCTTCCTCGCTGTTTTTACTATCCCTAACTCATGCGTCAGGTACCCATTTACTGCTGGGTTGACTGGAGAAGAGGTACTCGATTAAAATCACGACCCAGATTTTAAAAATCTTCTCTTCTCATTTGAACGATTTAAAAAACTCTTTGTACAAATGTGTTTTTATTGATTTGAGAATTATTTTATGAGCTGTTTATTAATTCCTTTCTTTTGAAGTTGCAATGTGTGCTGGAGCAATGATTCACAGTTAGATGAGCGGGAAGAACCTACTGTCGACCTTGTTCAAGAATTTGACCCCTTGGACCAGTCATTCACAAGCAATGCAAGCTCCGTAATTGGTAACTATTATTATTCTGGAATACTTTTTACTGTTTAGATTTAAAAAACATTCTTAGTCTGAAAATGTATACAGCACAGGAATGATGCTGTATGTGTGAGGCCATAAGATAATATTTGGACATTTTTAGAGAAAATGATAAATAATATATGTATTGTTGATTCCCTGGGAATTTTTGGGATACTTTTTGTAGATAAAAATCCCTGCTCTCTTGAATTATACTGTTAAAGGTTAGCCTAATAAGAAGTGCTTTTTTTTTCCGGATGGTCATCACATTAACTAATACTTAGTGGTATAGAAAAAAAACCAAAACTATAATGGCACATAAATGCCAAGACAGCAAGAATGTCAACTGCAGAGGTGGCTTATGGCACATATTTGGACTGAAGAGGGTAGGATGATGATGCTGACGGTAATTATGGTGATGTCTAACTTTGAACAGACCTAATATGTGCAGCTAATTTTACATCTATCATGTAAATTTTGCTTATTTTTCTATTCTTAGAAGATTCATATTTTAATTTATGTAAAATGTTTGCCATAGATGATATTCCTATCTAAAATAGCTCCCTCCTTTTGAGTATGACCAGTAGGTTTCATTTTCTGTTGAATATGTCCAATGAAAATAAAATCCGGGCTTTCTAACAATTTTAGTTTGAACAGGCTTAGTTAATTGACTATGTAAACAACGATCTATGTTTTTGCACTTTACTTTTCATCATCATCATCATGTAGCATGTCCTTTGCAGAACGACGCTCTCATGACAGGCTGTTTGTAGGAAACTCTATCTTTTGCCAGTCTTCCGGCCTGTCCCAAGGTCAAATCCAGTGTCTCCTTGATGTCCTGAGTCCATCGTCGTCTCAGTCGGCCTCTGCTTCTTTCCAGTGACCATGCCTTCCATAACTGCTCTCCCCAGTCCGTTGTGCCCTTTGACGTGTCCAAAAAACCTGTTTTCAGGTCATTACATCATTTATGAGTCATAACGATCTGTGTACACCCCCATACCTAAGAAAGGGAATCTAATGTTATGTACAAACTATCGCCTTGATAAGCCACTTGACTTATGGCAGTGTTAAATCATATCTTTCTTTGTTCTGTTACTAGTTTTTTCTCTGAGAGTCAACCATTCTTATTTGGTTATAACTTTACATAATTTTCTTTCTCTTGGCCAATCTGAACTCCTAATAGTACCTATTGTGAAATGGTGTATTTGCACATAACTTTTGCTGAGAACAATAAATTACTGCAGTGAAAAGAAGTATGTTATAAATATTTTACAAAATGTTAATTTCAGACCTCCCACAAGACAGTCCATGGCGAACTCTTAAAGGGAAATATATGAATATTGGTCTATTTGTCATACCTGGTTTGTGTGACTTAGTGCCACAGGGACTAAGCAAGTTCACTCACCTCAATGATGGTATTATTGATCTTGTTTTGGTAAAAGATGTAGAAAGAAAAGAGTTTGTCCGACACCTTAGGAGACATGGCAATTCTAAAAATCAGGTATTTTAATTGTTTTATGTAATTATTTTTAATATTTCTTAATTTTTAGAAATGTAATATAGAATTTATTATTATTAAACTAGTCATTCGGGGAAAGGAGCCTGTCCTCCTATTAGGTTCATCATTTGGGTGGTGGATAGCTGAATGGTTTCTGTATTTTGGAGGTTTTCCTGTCAATATCTAATAAGCAGTAGTAAACCAGAAACTGCAGCCTGCAAGAAGGTGAAAAGGAGACAGCTATGTAAAGACACAACAGGCCAATAAATTGTGTATCTACAAACTAGACTACAAGCACATGCTGAAAGAAAACTAGATGAATCTTACAGACAACAAACTGGCATGAATTACTGACTATGGTTTTTAAAATATGGAATATTAGAAGTATACTATGAAAAGGAAGAATTGAATCCTTCGAGTCAAAATGTTACAGAAAGATCCTCAGAATACCCTGGACGGAGAAAAAGAGAAATGTAGACATTCTGCAAGAGTTGAGCGTAGAGGAGAACTGATTTATCAATTCCATTATGGCCAGAAAATGTAAATACTTTGGTCACATCAAGAGACACAACGGTCTTGAGAGAACAGTGTTGGAAGGTATGGTGCCAGGCAAAAGAGGCAGGGGTAGACCAAGAAGACGATGGTACCAAGATTTCCAGGAATGCCTGGGTATGACTGTGGCAGAGGCTGGAGTTTTGGCAAGGGAAAGAGTTTCTTTCAGACAGACTGTGATGGACTGTTCTATAAAGGACATGCTACATGATGACTATAAAAAGGAGCTTATGGAAGAAATCAAAATTAGAAATCCAAACTCTCACAAAAACTAAGATGTCCATGGATCGTGCGGGTAACACGCTTCTCTACAGCGGAGTTCAGACTATTGACAGAGCCAGAAGTCAAAGGGACAACTTCAAGGGATAGAAATTGATCTCTGAACATGTTATGGTACAGGACCTTCAAGAAGTCAAGATAGTCAACATCATTATTATTTATGTCACAAATGAGGGTATAGAGCTGATGCCAAAGAAGAATTATTTTAACTACCAGATATCAGGGGCTTATATCTACATCAGTGAGAAGAGCAGAGGAGCCACCAGAGATTCTAAATTTCTGGTTAAAATTCAAGACTATCCTCAAGGTAGTTACAGCAGATGCATATGGTAAAGTCAGAACCAAGAAAGTTATAAATACAGAGAACACCGGTGGAGAGAAGTAGAACAAATTATAATAAGGGTAAAGAAAAAGGCATAGAAACAATACTTAGAAGCCAAGAATACAGCAGAAACAACAGAGAAATACCAAGAATATGTAACTCTCAGAACAAAAGTCAAGAATTCAATGCTAACAGCAAAACAACCTTGGGAAGACTATAGAGAAAGACTGGAAAGAATGCAGAGGAAAACCATAAGCTGTTCTACAGGACCATTTAAAAACATGTGGAACAAAAAATAATGCCCTTAGAAATTTGCAAAAGAGAAACGAGTTGATTTCATTCTATTTATTATACCCTTGTCTTTTTCTGCTATTATTAATTTCTCAAATTGTTATTTTGCACACGTCTAAATTTAGGAAGATTTTAGACCAATAAAATCAGATAGCAATTTGGTTGATTTGATTTCAAGTGTGATTCAGTTTACAAAGACAAGTGTGGTTGAAATGATATTCTTTCATTTCTTCTTGGATATGGGGTTCTTGAGTATTGAATATTCATTTATATTAGTTGACTGCATTATTTTTGTTGTCCAGTCATAGATAAAAAAAACCTTGATGGTTCGAAACATTAAAGAAAAACTACTGTTCCAGCACCAGCATTTTGGAACCTTTTTTTTATGTCTCATTCACCTTTTGTATTAGAGAACTTGTTTTATAAATATTTTGTATTTGTGATCCTTCATTACATTGTTTCCTTTATTAAGGTTTCACTACTAATGCAATGTTCAAATTTTTCGGGCAGAAATGTGTTGTTTAATCTCTATAATATTTAAAACATTGAAGTTTTACTAGATACATTCATAGTTCGACTATATTTGACATTTCAGTTTGACTTTCCCTTCATTGAAGTCCACAAAGTAAAAGAAGTCCGTTTCCGTCCACGATTTCCTTTAGGATGGAACTACAATGATCACGATTTTAGTGAGATCAAGTACCAGGTAAGCAATGTTCCTGATCTACCTTTTGGACAGAATGAACACACAAATATTGAAGAAACTTTGTTTTAAAAATATAATGGCTGAACAACAAGCAAGATTATTGTTCTTCAAAACTACTCCGGCTTGGTTAACTTTTGACAACATTTCTTTGGTAGCAGGTTACAAGGGATATTCCTACATCCCAAGGCATACTTAAGAAGGTGGACTGGGATCCTTCTGGCTGTAGTGCAATGCAAGGCTCCTCAGTAGGCTCAATACTATGGCGATTACAGTGCCAATCTTCACATGTTGACCAGACTGCTGTGACACAGCTAGTTTCCAAGTGCATGAATGTGGGTGTAAGATAGAGGCTTTGTTTGAGTTGTTTCACCTGACCCTGATGTTTAGTTTTAGTTCAAGAATCGTCATTGCACATGGCTTGACCCATAAGTGCTCTGTTCTTCTTCATTTTTTTTGGAGAATCTCAGCACAATGCACGAACTCTGTAGCACTGGCGAGGATCCCGTAATAGAATGGGTAGATTTTTAACATAATTTGGAATTTTGCCCAACCAGCAGCCGTTAGTTAAGCCTTACTCTTTTCAATTTCAAACTGGCAAGGTATTTTTAGAGTGCACATGGGCGTCTGATCTATACTACCCAGAGTAATACCAGAAAATTCACATGAAAAAATCTAGGTCTCCACCGTAATTTGAACCCGCAACATCCAGCACATGAGGCCGATGTCTTACCTCGAGACCACTCAGTTCCCCTAATGTTACTCTTCGCTTCCATACAAGTTAGTTAGTTTTCTTTCCACTTGTGCCGTTGAGCGGCACGGGTAGCGTAAGTTGTCTATCCTGTGTCGAGTGCATTGTGTCAGTCAATATGAGCCTGTGTCGCTGCACAATCATTCTGTCATATATCCACCTGCCCCCTTGCCCTGTAGCCAGATATCTACCAGCGTTGTAAGCCATCAGTGGAAGTTTATGAGGGTGCATTCTCATGAGATAACCAAACTAACTTATTTTCTGCCTGGAAATGTATTCGGCACAAGACATAGTGCCAACCATACTTCGAATGGCATCGTTCTGCATTCTGTCTCTCCTGGTAATACTTCATTTCACAAGTCCGAATTCTGCTCTTACGTCCCTTGGACGTAATGATTGGCACTGGTAGCTTAGAGTCGGCATAAATATACTGTTTATCAGCTGTTGCCAAACTAATGCTTGGGTGCCTAAGCAGTGGGGACAGCTGATAATTGACAGCAGATGCTTTCTGACACCTAGTCTCAATTTCCCTGTCGATCTTACTGACGGCTGAATATACTCTGCCCAAATACTTGAACTTGAAGCAAGGCTAACATGCAGTTTACACGGCAACACATGTATTAACATTTTCACATAAATTTGCTTTTATTCAAGTCTGGGCAAACAAAAACAATATATGAGAACAGTAAACTAAGTTGCTTGTATTTATGCCAATTGTGTACACATTTTGTTGTTTAGTGCCCATGATGAGTATGTGTACTCTTTCGTGCGCCCGAAAAGAACGTTCTGATGGGTTGCAATAGCTTTTCTTACATCCCGAGTGTGATGATGATGGTGGATCAGGGTCCTTGAGGCACTTATGTTATGCTTGGCTTCATCTGTGTGATGTTCACTATTACGGAGATCATGTCAATCCCCACCTTGTTAGCCAGAATGCCATGAAACAGCCCGTTTCTAGGGAGAGCTGTGGGGAAGTGTAGTAGGGTCTTGATCAATATATTTCACCAGATCAACATAGTCTGATCAGTATGTTTCACCTCACCCTGACTAACATAGTCTGACCAGTATATTTCACCTGACCCTAACATAGTCTGATCAGTATGTTTCACCTGACCTTGATTAACATAGTCCGATCAGTATGTTGTGCCTGACCAGACGTTAGTCTCCTCTCTCCATTTGTTAAATATGAGATCATTGTCTGTGGAGACAGAATCTTATTCTTCAAAATGATTTTTAAATGTTTTCTGTAAAGCGTAAGGCCACCACTGCAGCTGACGTCTTTAGGAAACCTGCACCAAAGCACCTTGTGTGTCTTTCAGTGGTAGTTTCTGTAGCAATTTGTTTTAAATGATGAGGTTTCTAGCCACTTGCACAACCCTCTTTACTCACCTTTTGCAACATTCTTGAGAGACTGCAGTGGCTCTATTATTTACTTCAGTGTATCCACATTATGTGAATGATCCAATAGAATTTGAGGACCATTGTAATGAAAAGTTTGATTTTTAGATAACCTTTTCAATTTCTTATTACTTTTGCAGATGGAGCTAGAAAAATCAAAAGTTCAAAGTAAAAAGAACTATCAAAGTTCCCACAGTGTGAATGTTCTAGATATATCTGATGAGGAAAATGATGGCGAGAAAGAAGATAAAGAGAATGGGACTGAGGTAAATGGAGTGACAGCTTGCACTACAGGATGTTTGCTTGACAGTAGCATATTCTTCTTCTGATCACTGGAAAAACAATTTATTTACACTGTTATTCCAGTATCTCTAACCTGCTTCTATTGCTTTCTATAGCTACAAATTAACTAGAGAAAGGTCCCAATTAGATATTAGGAAATATTTTTAAGTCAAGAGAGTAGTGAATGCTTGGAATGAATTGCCACAGGACAATTAATGCATTTAAGAATAGATTGGATACGCATAGAATTTAGAGCAACGAAATGTAAATGAAACAAGTTGTACAAGACTCTACAGAGTTTTTTTTTTTTTTTTTTAACCCTGAAGGCTCCTCAACACTAAAGGCTTTTTTGCGAGTTTGAACGGCAGGGTGTGCAACCTATGAGTTGGAGAGTCTTCTACAATAGAGAGACTAGTAGCATCATATTAACAACATGAATTGCCCATAAACATATGTTATCTCCATTTCACTGAGTACGAAGCATTTGACGATCACTGTAGGTAGCATTTTGCGACGGCTTGTACAAAACAACTTTGTGTGCACTTGTGGTTTCTGTAATAATTTGTTTTACATTATAAATTTACTAGCCCCATGCACAACCCTATTTATAGTCTTTTGCAAAATGCTTTGAAGGTTGTGATGGCTTTATTCTTTGCTACCTGTGATCCACACAGGTGCATGTTGTTCAAAGCTACTTATGTTCACTCTTGATGATGTTTGGTGAGTTACAGTGGCTATTATATTCCAAGGCAGGGATCAAGATGCTGAGCAGCGGTCAGCGACCCATAGCTGACTGCTAGCGTCAGGGCCACGAATCAGAGCTGCCAAGACCCTTCTACACCTCCTAGCGGTGATCCTGGATAACAGGCTGCAACTGAGCAGACTGGCTAAGGAGAAGGAATCGAAGAGGGAATGCTAACCCCGTAATAAAAAAATACTTGCTGAAGTCAGATGTGTTGGACCGAAAGATGCAAATATCACAGTCAAGCTGTAAACTACGACACAACGCATTCCGTTCTCTGGACTACATTCTACTACTTAGGCCCATATCAGGGTTTGGTAGCGGGAGATTGAGAACGAACGAAGCCAAGCCAAGCCATATCCCAAGGTATACTTGAAAAGGTGGACTATAGTCTGCCTGGCTGTAGCACAATGACAAGTCTCGTCAGTAAGCTCATGACTATGAGGATTGCAATGTTGATCCCCACCTCCTTGCTGTGACATAGTCTATTTCCAGGAGCACAAATGGGGGTCTTGATCAGTATTTTTCACCTGATCCTTATTACTCTTCAGTCCCCACACAGGTGCACGGACATCTTAATTGGAGTTATTTATAATTGTATAGAACATGGTGTGGTGCAAAATACAGTTTTGCTCAGGAAAACCAATCTTCCTCTCTATGTTTTGACCACTTTGATTAGGTTAACCCTGACCCTACTTGTCTTGGTAGATCTTTCAGTCAGTCTATCTGAGTACCTATCTGTCTGTCTATCTATCTTTATTCCGCTTGTGTCTGTTAGACGTCGTGGGGAGGTGTGACCTCCTCTGTTTCATATTTTTGGTAGGCAAAAATCTGCTGGTGGCTTGCCAGGTCAATTACAGTATCTGCTACCAACTGTTTGGTTGGTAGCCCCTGGAATACGATCTCCTATTTTTGGGACTGGTGGTGGTGGAAGCGTAAATTAGAGCAAGGTAGACATACAGTCTGTCAGGCGCAATCTATGCTACTCAACTAACCACATGACCAAGACCTGATGTTATAACCACACAGTGCCCTTTTTGCAATATAGTCTCTGTGGGGCGAGAATCCCTAAAATAATTTGAGTAGATTTTTAACTTAAATTTTGTCTGGAAGGATCTGCTTCAGCAATATTGCAGTATCTTCTCCTCCATCAGGGTCTAAAGAGGCAGCACAGTGAATAATCTGACAGCTTAGTGCCTCATAGCTGGCTGATTGCATCAGGGCCAGTGCCTCATAGCTGGCTGATTGCATCAGGGTCAGTGCTTCATAGCTGGTTGATTGCGTCAGAGTCAGTGCCTCATAGCTGGCTAATTGCGTCAGGGTCAGTGCCTCATAGCTGGCTAATTGCGTCAGGGTCAGTGCCTCATAGCTGGCTAATTGCGTCAGGGTCAGTGTCTCATAGCTGGCTGATTGCATCAGGGTCAGTGCCTCATAGCTGGCTAATTGCGTCAGGATCAGTGCCTCATAGCTGGCTGATTGTGTCAGGGTCAGTGCCTCATAGCTGGCTGATTGTGTCAGGGTCAGTGCCTCATAGCTGGCTAATTGCGTCAGGGTCAGTGTCTCATAGCTGGCTGATTGCGCCAGGTCAGTGCCTCATAGCTGACAAAGCCCCTATTCTTGTCTTCAAGTTGTCGCCCTGGAAACAGGCTACACTAGTGTAGGCTGACTAAGAGAGTATGGATCGTAGTGGGAAGGTAAACTCGATACTAAAAAAAAAAACCAATTGAAGTCTGATGTGTCAGGCTGAAAGTTGCAGATATTGCCATCTCACTGTAAACTACAGCGCCCTTTTCAGGATGAACACAGAAGAAGAAGATTCTACTCCATCAAAAATAATTCTTCACCCATTTTGCTAAATTTCTACAAAATAAAAATATTATGAATAAATGTTTCAGTCCATCAATAATGAACATATCAATTTGCATTATTACTCAAACAAATAAAGACAAAGAAATACCAACAAGGTTCCAGATAATTTGTTTCTGTACAATAATTTAAAAGCTAGTGAACTAACTGAATGGTGGCATCCTACTTTTGCAGGTAACAGAAGACAAACCACAACTTGTTGGACCACAGTATCGTAGAACATTTTCTGAAATTGAGACAGAAAAGTACAAAAAGCATGCAAGAAAGAAAGAAGAGAAAATGAAGGCCAAAGAAGAAGCTAAAATGCTTGCCACCTGGAATATTGATAATCAAATAGTAAGAAACCTGGCTTTGGACTTCAGGTTTGTATGTCATTTTGCACTGTCAATTAGGTATAACAATTATAATTCACAAAGAAACTAACGCTAAAGGTTTGGGTGTGAAATAATGCCTTGAAATTAGTAATTTGTAATTATTTTTATTTTTGAGATGCTGATATTACAAGATCTAAAAAAATTGATGCAACATAATGTGTGTGAGGTATTCTGTCTGTTTGAAGTTTTGAGCTGAGAAAAAAATCATTTGTAAAGTTCAGTGTCATCTTGATATTTCTGTATAGATTAACTATACCAAGTTTTGCATAGCTTGCACATGTTATATAATATGCCTTAGTCACTACTCTTCCACCTTCTCAAGAGAAAAGATATTCATTTCATGTTCTTATGACTTATAGCTTCTACGTAATAGGGACAGTCCAAAATGCTGTCATAGCCAGAGTTAATTTGAGGATGAACTCTTTAATTCTGTCAAAATGCTCCCATGGAATGCAACACGTAGCCTCTGACAGCAAAAGTCAATCTCGTAGCCTTTCTCATGGAGGGACCATTGTTCTTACTAACAGGAGAAGGGGGACTAGGTGCGAGTCTTTGGTGCCTTGAAACAAGACTGCTCTGAGCAGATGAAGCCTGCAAACCATAGGTGGCAGTTCATTTAGAAGAGGGGAAACTTTAAAACTACCTGCTGACTTGCAGGAAAGCAGATGCCTAATATGTCAATTCCTGTTGTGGTGTGATATACTGAGTACCCAGTATTGCACTTGGTCTGGAGGATCAACCTAGGCTCCAATCTCCACATCCTGATAGGATGTATGAAGAAAGACTAGGTAATGATTAGATGGTTTAAGAGCAGAGTTGGGAGATGACTGTGATGCATCATTGGGGGAAAACAGAACCAGAGCACAGTGATTTACCCCTGCATATCCTGAGAGCCTCCTTGGATGGCTGGAATATAACATTCTCATCCACTCCAGTGAATCTCATATCTTCTGACTGTATGCCGAGACAAAATTAAATATCCTGAGTGGAGGGATAGAGCTCTTGTCTATGATTTAATAAGTTCCAGAAGGGTAGAAAAACCACAGAAATACCATAGGACTAAAATGACAAGTACAACCAACTTTTCTTTAAACGAGCTTGATGTCACCTCAGTAAACAAGGTCAGCGCACAGCAGCGCCACCCAAGACTGCTGGGTAGAAGTGTACTACTGGGAACATACACACAATACAACAAAATATTTAGGCATTTAAACAAAAAGTATGAACAACTGGAAACCCTAAATGACAACAGAGTCCACATTGCAGTCCTCCTTTAAACATCATTGACTAGTTCTTCACTGTTGTCTTCGACACGCTATTGTCACCATACACTGCCTGCATTCTGCGATGAATGTCAACTGGTCTATAACCTTCAGCTGTTAGAAACTGAATTACCGCTCACAGATCAACCCTGGATGGATTCCATATCACACCTGTCATGTTTTCAACGGTCTGCTGAAGAAACTATAGTTGGAGAATAATGAAATTTTGCAAACTTGACGGTTGGTATGTGCTGTTTACATACAAAGTGACATCATCATGTGCATCGTACATATGTTCACTTGTTGCAGTTTGATCCAGTTTCATTTGAACATGCCTCGTATCTACATTTCAAAGGCATCAATTCTATTATCCAATCGTTTGTTCATGTTTTTATGTCATACACTAATGACAAGTATACATGACACCTGATCACTCTTTTTAATTTGAGTGACTTGAACAAAACATAGTAACCAATAAGAAAAAGTGAGATATGTTTAACAAATACTACACCAAAGTCAGCAGAATAACTAGCTGGAAACAGGTAAAAAGCAATTCAGAATTTGACAAGAACAGAAAAAACAGGTGCTAAAGCAAACATTGCACTATTTGAGACTGAGAACACAATCTATGAAATGAATAATGCTGTTGTAAAAATTAAAGCCCAAAAAAGGCTACAGGAACAGACAACATTACTAATGAAAATAAACCAGCTGATTACTTAAGAAGCTACAGACCAATCTCAATTACCTAACAATTGGGAAACTTGCTGACAGAATGGTGAACCATAGGCTGTACTGGAGGTGATGGGTGGCGAGTTTCAGTAGTGGCGAAAGCGACGTTCTGGACAAGTCACATTCTGGACGGTCATGCAAAGCTGTCACACCACGCAATAAGCTCATCCGCGCAAATCGGCGGATTGTGACCAGGGAACTGGAACTTCAATGCATTGGAAACGATGTTGGCAATGTTAGAATATCGCAAAGTTTGCACCAGGTGAGTCACACGAATGCTCACGGGAACAACATAGCACCCAAGTTTGTCAAGACCTATTGAACCAATATGAGATTGAAGGTTACAGTTTTGTGGATTGCATCATCACTGGTGACGAGATGTGATGTCATCACTATGAGACCAAACAGCAGTCCATGGAGTGGTGACATGTGAATTCCCATCGAAGAAAAAGTTAGACACAGCCCTCAACAGGTAAAGTAATGTGCACCACTGTCTTTTGGGATAAGGAAGTGGTGATCCTTCTTGATTTCCTGGAACCTGGGGACAAACCATCAACTCTGACAACTACATTGCAACGCTGATGGCTCAAATTTTCAGTTAGGTCAGAGAAGAAGACAAACTGTCTCTTACAACATGATAATACCAGACCTCCTACCACATCCACTGTATAGTCCGGATTTAGCACCTTCTGACTTTCATCTGTTCGTGTTGATGAAAGATGGACTGTGTGGGCAACATTTTCCTAGCAACGACGGGGCCATGGCCACCTCCACAGGCTGATTTTTATGAGGGCAGCATGTTTGCTCTTGTTCATCGTTGGAGAAAATGTATAACCAAGGTCTTGTTCATCGTTGGAGAAAATGTATAACCAAGGGTGGTAACCATGTTGAAAAAGTTTTCTTTAGCTAAAAAGGTGATTGATCAAACAGTGTTGTATTCTCTATATCTGTTATGGTTTTCATGGAAGGAGGCATTAGTTTCGGAGCCACCCTCGTACGTCGTGCAAGAAAGAAAGCAGTGAACCTGTTTGTGCCAGGATACACTTGGAAATAGTTTCTTGATGTTCATTGCCAAGTTTTGCAGAATGTACCACCATGGCACGAGACAATGTTCCAGATAACCTTCCTAGAGGAGACAGCACATGATCTTGATCTCATCTATACATTTATAATTAAACATGTAGATGTCTTCATATGCTACTTTTCTATATCTGTCATGGACTTGGCCATCAATAGAAATACAGTACACCTTATGCCATAAACATGCATTGCCTCCTGGTTCATATATTTGAAGTGTTTGTTTATACAAATGTCTGTAAAACTACCTGTGCATACATTAAAAACCCTTCCATAACTATATTAATTTTGAGAGTGATAAATCTCTAGTAGTTCTATCCTTTTATTTCTTGATTTAACTGTACCATTAGTCATGTGACACTTACTTTTTACTCTCTGCAGAATCCATCATGGAATACTGAAAGTGTGTGGATTGGGTGTTTCTCCACAAACAAAGTATGAAGATATAAGACTGAGCTGTCTATCTGCAATGTAGTATGACTTATTAAAGAAACATTTATTTCAACTACAGCATAGAGATATATATCATCATTTATTTCTGACACTCGAATGTGGTTATCTATTTGTGCTACCAGCGAGTCTTTCGTGTTCAGTGAAACAGTATTGTTCATCAAATTATTGTAATAAGATTGAAAGAGAAACTACTCCAGAATCACATTATTGTAATAAGATTGAAAGAGAAACTACTCCAGAATCACATAAGACACGTAGAAATATGCCAGAACTGTAATATACTCCCCAATTCTATCCCTACAATAGGAGTATGTAGCCACCATTAGAACTGGCCTTCTAACAGGAAGCCTGTACATTTATATAGTGATGGTTTATTTTAACATAATGAGGTTGTCAGCACATTGCACAGCCCTTCGTAGCCACCTTTTATGACATGCAGACATGAGGAGACTGCAATGAATCTGTCCTTTCTTTCCCAGTAATGTCTGTTGCTGAAGCACGTACACCACTTACATAGACTTTTGTCAACTTACATTGACTTTTGTCACAGTGGTTTCTGTTATTTGTTTTACATGGGACTGCTAGCCCCATTCATAGTCCTATTAAGTCATCATTTTATGATAAGCTTAGAAAGTGACATGTCTTAAGAAATTCACACCGGTGTTAAAGCACTATTGAATTCCTCAATGGACTACTGAGTTCTTCAAATTACTAAGAAATGTGGCATGTCAACGTTATTTGCACATTTGTGTGACATGAATTATTTGACAACTCAAAATAAATATTATGTTTTGTGTTCATCATAGGTGAATGTGTTGCACAGTTAGACTAAGAGATTTTACAAGTGTTTATACAATATGTATATATGAGATCGTCTACATGACAAGTATGAACTCACCATGAGCTTGGAGACTCATCAAACAAAAATTATAATTGCTCAGTTCCTCCGCTAAACAAAAAGTGTATCACTTTGAGACTGGCATGCCTTTATTGTTTGCATTTTCATGGCAACTTGGCTTTTGATACATTTAAAGGATCATATCAGACTTTAAACAGCAATTTTGTATATGGTGTGCCAACCTTTGTCATACAGAAGGCCTCATATATTAAAGTAGTGAACCTTATCAACCATGTTTTGCATACACAATTTGTATTATTTACAATATCATATGCTCCCTGAATGTTGAATATAAATGTCCATCTCATTCTCATGTAAATTCTTCTAGAACTGTTTGAAGAGAGACTAGTGACAGTCTAGTATATTTTATAGATGTTCATTATATCTGCAACTGATAATTTGTGCCAAAGCTAAGATTAGGGGGGACACTTTAAAAGAAAAAATCACAATCAATGTCTTCTTTTCTTTGCTAGCTCTTTTGCAGCCAATACTAAGTTTAAATATTTGCACGTGTTCCGTAGTTCATGAGTGGCGCTGTATATGGTGTTTGTAATTGTTGGAGTTTCCGGCAATAACTGTCCTCTGTCTGTGGTGACCTCTACGCAAGCAAGCAGGACATGTTGCACTGTCTTATAGGGATGGGTGCAGTTGGCAGCAGATGTATTTGTTAAGTCTGATGTGTTTTGTTCCAATTTTGAAGATAATTTTCTGTTTCCTGTGTCAGTTTGTTGATGTCATTTTTTCTTCTGCCTACTAGTATAGCCATTCCTCTTCGCAGTTGTTGTAGTAGTATCTGTGGCTTTTTGGTTTGCGTGAAGGTACCAGTTTCATTTCAAGAAACCAAAACCAAAGTACTCTATGTGCTATTGGGCATCTTGTCTCCTCTTAGCCCCTTACTGCAGTAAAACCCTTAAAGAAACCTGTACCATAGTACTCTATGTGCTATTGGGCATCTTGTCTCCCCTTAGCCCCTTACTGCAGTAAAACCCTTAAAGAAACCTGTACCATAGTACTCTATGTGCTATTGGGCATCTTGTCTCCTCTTAGCCCCTTACTGCAGTAAAACCCTTAAAGAAACCTGTACCATAGTACTCTATGTGCTATTGGGCATCTTGTCTCCCCTTAGCCCCTTACTGCAGTAAAACCCTTAAAGAAACCTGTACCATAGTACTCTATGTGCTATTGGGCATCTTGTCTCCTCTTAGCCCCTTACTGCAGTAAAACCCTTAAAGAAACCTGTACCATAGTACTCTATGTGCTATTGGGCATCTTGTCTCCTCTTAGCCCCTTACTGCAGTAAAACCCTTAAAGAAACCTGTACCATAGTACTCTATGTGCTATTGGGCATCTTGTCTCCTCTTAGCCCCTTACTGCAGTAAAACCCTTAAAGAAACCTGTACCATAGTACTCTATGTGCTATTGGGCATCTTGTCTCCTCTTAGCCCCTTACTGCAGTAAAACCCTTAAAGAAACCTGTACCATAGTACTCTATGTGCTATTGGGCATCTTGTCTCCTCTTAGCCCCTTACTGCAGTAAAACCCTTAAAGAAACCTGTACCATAGTACTCTATGTGCTATTGGGCATCTTGTCTACTCTTAGTCCCTTACTGCAGTAAAACCCTTAAAGAAACCTGTACCATAGTACTCTATGTGCTATTGGGCATCTTGTCTCCTCTTAGCCCCTTACTGCAGTAAAACCCGTAAAGAAACCTGTACCATAGTACTCTATGTGCTATTGGACATCTTGTCTCCTCTTAGGTTCTGTGTGTGCTATTAGACCATCTTATCTCATCATAGCTATTGCAGTAATTATTTGTACAGCAATTTGTTTCACATGAAAGTGACTGCTAGTCCCATGCACAATGCTCTTAGGTCACCACAATATGCTTGGAAGTTTGCAGTAGTCCTATTTTTTGCTCACAGGATCCACACAGGTGTCATTCTCAAGTACATATATCAATTGTACGTCCTATTTTATAATGAAAATAATCAGACCTATGGTTTAAAACAGAGTTTCGCCAACCTTTTTACACCTGCGGACCAGTGAAAATATGAAACATTTTTCGCAGACCAGTGAAGTTATAAACAATTTTTCGCGTACAGCTCAGACAGAAATAAATAGCCATTATTAGAAATAACTTTTCCGAAATACCAAAATGCAGATACATTCACCTCTAAAACTTGTCTCTCAATTTCCGATTGACCTAATTCTTAAATTACATTGAGCCATATTTGAAGCCTGTCATTTACACCCCCCCCCCCCCCATAAATACGCACAATATAGATGAGCTCTTGTGTCCTAAAAGTACAAATACTTATGTAGCCGACATCTTTTGAGTTAACAAAATCAGCCCACTATCAGAGCCTAGGTCACCTCCACAGTTAAGCTGCAATTACTTTTTTGCGGACTGGCAGGAAATTTCTATGGACCAGTACTGGTCTGCGGACCAGCGGTTGAGAAACACTGGTTTAGAGCACATGAGGATTTATGAAACATTTGTATTGTGACACATATTCAAAATACATGTGGCACATTGTTCAACTATTGGTGAGTGTACAAACTGTGGTCAATTCATATCTTGGACTGGATCAGATTTGTTTTATATCACTACACTAGTCTGTGAGTGGCTGTGCCACAGCGAATAAACTTCTAACTCTGTGAGTGGCTCATTGTTAATGTGTTAAGTGCTGGGTGCAAAGATTAGCATGTTGCACCACAGAACCAAAGCAGTGGTGTGGTTTACTGTGATCAGCATGGTTAATAATGTTCAAGAAAAGTCTAGGGAACAACTTAACAGATCAGCCTTTTATCAATGACTCAAAAATGATTTGTTCTCAGCAGAGTGAATGTGCAGTTATGTTATTGGATAGAACCTTCACATCCCGAGTGAGTTTGATACTAGTCAGCATATTTGTGCTATTATATCATAAATTCTGCCACTACTTTCACATGGTTCGCTGAAAATCATGTCCTAATAACTTATATTTATTTTGTCTAGTCTAGATATTCTAGTTCAATACCAAAGAAACAAAATGTATAAGCAACATTTTGTACAAAACTCTATGTTGGTTTTATCCATATAATACTTTTTTTTACAATTTATTATTGATTTATTCAAGAATAATCATATATGCATTTATGAAAATGATGAACCAGAGCTGGGGTGAAGTACAAAAGATCGTAACAGACGAAGCAAAGTTTGTGTAAGATTTACATGCTATAGTTAGACAAGATGGTCAGTGGCTGCTTCGTCAGTCCTCAGAGAAGGGTTGAAAAAGAATATATGTATAACGTTTTTTCTGTTTGTCTTTTGCAAAGTTACCAACTGAAGAAATCTTTGCAAAATATTATAAATAAATATAATGAGACAACATGATTACTTTATAATAGTCCACTTCTTTAGCTGTGTAATAAATGTTTCAGATGTGTTCACAACATATTAGAAATATCCCCAATATAATAAATATTCATATGAATTGCATTTCTTCGTATGGATGCTGCATATGTATAGGAAAGCCTACCATAATCTACAATAGGTAGGGCAACTAATGCAACCTATCATGGGAAATTATTATCCCATGTTATATATGAAGGGGGCGCTCTGAAAGTAATGCCTCCTATTTTATTATGTTGTCCCACGACTTCAGAATTGGATTTTGGCAATAAAGTTTGAACCTTCCCATAAATATCTGGAAAATTGTGTTTTTGTCTGACAGGTGGCAGTGGAGTAGCAGTCTGAAAAAATGGCATATGTCATGAAAGCGCGTTATAAAAAGAGGTGCATTATGGAATTCCTCCATGTGGAAAAAGGTGAACCAATTGACATTTGTTGACGATTGCTGAACATTTACAGAGACCAAACACTGTTAGCAAGGTGTGGCAGTGGGTTTCAGCAGTGGCGAAAGCGGCATGATGGACAAGCCACGTTCCAGATGGCCATTCGCAGCTGTCACACCACGCAGTCAAGAATGTCTTGATCAGCTCATCCGTGCAAATCAAAGGATTATGACCATAATACTAGCTACGGACCTGGAAATCGGCTTCAATGCATGAAAGGGGTAATAATCCTTGGTTTCCTGGAACTTGGACAAACCATCGACCCTGACTGTTACATTGTGACACTAAATAATCTGAAAGCTTGAATTTCCAGGGTCAGGCCAGAGAATAAGACAATCTGTATTGTTCAACATGATAATGTCAGGAACTATACCAGTTTGAAGACCGTCCAGCACATTATTTGTCTTGGCTGGATTGTCCTACCACACCCACCGTATGGTCTGTTTCCCATTTGGCCATGTATCTGGCCCTAATAAACCTTTTGGACTCTTCGTAGGTCACACTAGAATCTGGTTGTGGTAACCTTGCACCTTCTTTTGCCAGTCTGTCTGCCTCCTGGTTGCCTTGAATGTTACAGTGGGATGGAACCCACTGTACCACTACTCTTTTTGGTGTGGACTGCTGGCATAGTTGAGAGAGTACTGCTCTTAAATCATTAAGTTCTGTATTTTCTGGCTTTTTAGTGCTGTAACCACAGGCAAGGCATCTGTAAACAGGACTATCTAGCTTTCATTGCTTTCACCTGTCAGCATTGCTTCTACTGCAGCCTTCAATGCCTCTGCCTCCGCTTTGAAATTGCTTGAGTATTTTCCAGTTGCCACTGTTATTTTTCTACGGTTTGTTAGGCTCAGGAATATCCCTCTCCCTCCATTCTGTGTTATATTTGTTGCAGAACCGTCGGTGTATGCATGGGTCCAGTCCATGCTTGGGTAGTTTTTCGCTATGTACCTCAGGGTTATGTCTCCTTCTTTTTCTGTCTGGCTGTGCTTGTTTCCAATACCTGGTATATTTTCTACCACTTCTGGAACAAAATGCTGCTTCCAGGTGGGTTTGCGTACAGTAGGGATCGGCTTTGGTGTTGTTATGGTGTTCATAGGGTCTTCGCTTATCTTTGCTTTGGTTATTTCTGCAAAGTTTCTCCGCTTTAGTCTCCTTTTCCAAATCTATGTAGTCTCTGATGCATTGGATGGTCTGTCAGTCTTCTTAGTTTCTCTGCTTGCTACTGGGCTCCGCGGTCTCTTCTATCGGTCATGGATTGCAGATTTGTAATATTTTCAAGTTCTACAATTGGCGTTGACTTCATGCCTCCTGTTATAACTCTCATGGCTTGGTTTTGAAGTTTGCTGATTTTTTATCAAAGTTCGCCTTTACTGCCGCAATTCCTTACTCGAAAACTGGTCTCACTCTTCCAGTGTACAGTTTCTTCAGTATTCCTTCGTCTGCTCCTCAGCTTGTGACAGCAAGTTTCCTCATGATTGCCATTCTTTGTCTTGCTCTCATTCGGTTTCTCTCGATCTGAGTTTTCCATGTCATGCGGCGATCAAATGTGACGCCCAAGTAGTTTGGGTTGTAGTTCAACCGCAGATATTTGCCACTAAGACTTATTTTGGTGTTCTGTGGTTTATTTGAAAGGGAGAATATCGTACATGTTGTTTTTTCTTCATTTATTTTGACCAGCTATGATTTCGCCCACTCCTCCAGCGATGTTAGGACCTGCTGCATCTGATTGTTTGCTACGGTGAGATTTTCTTCAGAGGTCCACAAAGCCAGATTGTCTGCAAACATGGAGCTGTGGACTCTCTTTGGTATATTCTCTATGATGTTGTTTATATACACCAGAAAAAGTGTGGGTGACAGTACTCCCCCTTGGGGTACTCCTCGCTCCAGTGTCACCTCTTTGCTCATCTGCCCTTGTACTTGAACTCTGGCTGTTCTGTTTTCGAGGTAGTGGCTGTACATTTTTTCAGATACTTCACTAAGTCCCTCTTTCCACACCTAGATCCACCCAAACCACTGCTGTATGCTTTTTCTCTTGGTAAGCATCCCCTATTTCCTATGCTATGAGAGTGATCTGGTCCTCAGTGGATCTGTGTTGTCTAAATCCTGCTTGCTGTGGAATTAATGTGTCATGCTTCCAGGTGCCACATCAGTTTGGTGTTTATCAGACGCTCCATCAGTTTACCTACACAGCTCAGTAGACCGATAGGCCTGTATCCATTTGGATCTGTTCTATCTTTGGTACTGGTAAATGTATTTCCAAGGGTGTGACTGTTAAAAAATAATTTTTTGAAGGCAAGACATTGCTGTATCAAATGGTGTTATTTTGCTCTTTTTTAAAATCAGTTATTGTTTTTATAGAATAGGAGGCACTACTTTCAGAGGGCTCTTTGTATATATATTTATTTATTTATTCACACACACACAGCTACACAAACAACAAAAGATTGAGAAAGAACAACATATTTTCCTTTATATTTGATTTCTTGTGCACGTCAAACTCTATTATAATCTGTTCCCCCAAAACAAGATCTGGGTCAGGAATAGAATAAAACAAACATCTAAAACAAATGTTATATGGAAGTGTACAAACTACCAGACATGCTTAGACCGACGGGGATTTCTAAGATGAAGCAGTACAATTGAAATCCTTAAATGTTAGATGAAACACAGCTTGGAAGTAAACATAAACTAGAACCTGGTTGTTTTGTTAGTTGAGCAGCAGTTACCTTACTGAGGTTAATAGTGTCTGTTAAATGAGCTGTGAAGCATTACAAGGAGATTCAATAATAGCTGATATGTTGCTGGTAGGACTACTTACTTACTGTGTTCAAAACTGAAGCAAAATCAAAACAACCTATTTATTTATCCAAAATATTAGCAAGCTGGTTTGATTCATTGATCACATCATTTCACTGACTGTAGGGCTAAAGACAGAAGGTGCTTGTATGCTTCATCTACCTGGCATTCTAACATCATCACTGCCCATTGGATAAATGTCACCTTGCAATGGATCCCTGAAAATAGTGGGCTACTAGGGAATGAGATGGCGGACACTGGCAAAAACAGGAGCCTCAAAACAACAATTGGTTAGACCCTGCAGTAACCACAGTAAAACGAATTATTAAGAATAATACTCTAGAAATCTGGATGAACAGGTGGGCGATGGGAACAACATAGTCACTAACCACTTGAACCACATCAATTCCTAGAACCTGCTTTGTGCAGACATTGCTATCATCCTGATGAAACAGTTCGACATCTACTCATTGAGTGCAACGCACTTGCAGGCATGAGGAAAAGATTGCACTGCCAATAATTGCCAACACACTGTACGGAGCAGTGAAACAACTAACTGAAGAAGATCTGTATCTATATAAGAATGACATTGGACTGCTAAGAGCAGGCTTGCTCAGCAGCTATGGGATAACAACAACAACCTGGCATTCTAAAGACTAGAACCAGCTGTCATAGCCTTTTACAGTCCCAACCGTTCGGTCTATAACATTATATAACACCTAGATTGTCATAAACAGGCTTCTAACTCCGTGTCAATCATTGCCACATGGCAACAATATCTAGAATGTATCTTTTTGAAAAACATAACAAATGGAGTTACTGTTTTTGCCTTGGATGTTAAAACACACATCTAGTAAATTAGGTTGGATTGTACAGGGATAGACAACTATTTTTGGCACATCTGTATGCATCACACATTTTTTGGCACAAACTGACTTTATCTTAATTATGGGAAAAACAAACACACTGATACTGGCATGGAGGAATCGAGACCAGTGTCCGATGAAATATACTGATGAAGACTCGACCTCACATGCTTCTCGTGGTTTGTGTAACAGCATTCTGTCCAACTACATGAGATTGACACAGTAATTCCCAATGTGGTGAGTTTACTGAGGAGTCTCACATTGCACTACAGTCAGGAGGACTCCAGACTACAGTTCATTACAGAATACACTAAGAATCATTGTAAACTACCATGAAAGAAACATTGTCAATAGTTGAATTAACTTGATACGAGTGGCTTCTTCCACATCTAATCAGGCATTATGAATGGTACACAGGCGAGTAAGCTGGTTGATGCAGATTTTAAATGTTTTGCGTTGACGCTATCAAATATACCACAAATATTAAAAAAAACAAGCCTGATTTTCCCCATGTTGATCAATAATTTCATACAGAGATACGTGTCAAAAGCAAAATGATATTATGTCATTTGTATAGATGAGCATAGTGTGGTTACAATTTTTTGTCCTTTGCAGTAAAGTTCCTCACTTGCGACAAGTTGTAAAAAGATTGGTACCCGACTGACGGAAGACAAGGCAGCAAGGAAGTGAACTGCTCAAGCTACATCAGAAAGCTGAAGCTTAGAATAATGAAACCTCTAGCCCTAGAATAATGAAACCTCTAGCCCTAGAATAATGAAACCTCTATCCCTAGAATAATGAAACCTCTAGCCCTAGAATAATGAAACCTCTAATGCTTCATCATGTAACAGCCTTTAAAGGTTGACAAGTAGTACATATAACCTTGAACTTTTTTTTATAGGTTGACAGGTACATACATAGTAAGTTCCAGCAACACTTTCATCAGAATAAACTTATAAAACTTAAATGTGCACACTGATGATGACTCAGCAGTAGTTTCTTTGTGATCCATACAACTGGCGTACTATCAATCAGCTCTACTACAGCATTACATGTATTGACCCACACAGAGTAAACTGAAGATTCAAGCTGTTACTTACTTACTTCCATTAATGCTTTTGTAAATTTGGTCTGCCATTGCATTTTTTATGCAAGTGTTTATAAAGTAAATAAATAAAATTAAATGGGTAAGTGAAAGATAAAATAATGTGCAAAACAGATATACTTCCACTATACCAAAGACACAAAAGTGAGATATAAAAAAAAAATAATTACACAAGCCAATGCTAGCAGGTTGTATTCTTCAGATGCAATGCAGTTCTGATTAAAGCCTTAGGCAAACTAAAAGCCAAAAGAAGGGTAGTGTCACAGTAGATACTATCACACTCTGGCATATGAGGAGAGCAGACAAGTTAGCAACTGTGGAAGCAACATTGGGACCATATAATCACCTTTCAGGGAAAAAATACCTCTATCCAAGCCATAAGGACAGTTGACCAAACGAGAGATAGCTTTCATTACCCTTACCATGCGGAGCAAGTGATTCTGTCCCATAACAAATTTAGTCACTTACAGACTAAAAGTTGTTCCTATTGCACATATGTGAACAAGCCACACATACAGCTGAACATATCCTACAAGTGTTATTTGCTTAGGCAACTGCCCACTGACCCACGGAGACGAAACCACACACAAAGCTATTTAGAAGCATTGAAGAACTCTCCATCATGGCAATCTTTATCTATAGAACTGAACATTTACATATAGACATAATTTTAAAAAAAAACTAAGAGTGAGACAACCTCATAAATCTGGTTATGTTTGAAATTTCTAAAATGGTTCAAACACTGGTACTTACATTAGTAGACGGTGCCAGTCAATATATAAACCAAGAGTTATTTTACTGTCTCATCCAAAAGTACTAAAACAATCTTTTCAAGCTACACTATCAGTCTCTGTAGTGCCTAAAAGCATTCAAGCCAGAGATAAAATGTACCCAGTCCAGCATTTCCTATGTCACCCTATCTTTCTTTCATCTTCGTCTCCACAGCATGTGAAGTAGAATACTCACACACAAGGAATATCTGAAAATTCCAATACAGAAATCTTCATTTAAACACCGTGATCTATATTTCTGTCCCTTAGTTTACTCCCTACCAAGCATACTATTTTACAGAAGTGAAACGTCCTCCCTAGGCCTGTCTATATCTTGGGTCGACCAAAGTTCAGAACCTCATTTCCGACACAACACCCCAGGGTATTAAAACTCAGGGTCACACTGCGGTGGGCACCACCAAATTCATTTATCTTGGCAGCATGATCCTGTCCGATGGGCGCAGCAGTCCCGATATGTCAAGGCAGATCGGACTAGGTGTGTCCGCTATGCACGACCTCCAATGTGTGTGGAGTAATGGCCATGTCTCCCTTGGGACAAAAATCTGCATTTACCAGTCATGCGTGGTCCCAGTTCTGCTTTACGGCTCTGAAAGCTGGACACTGCTGAAACATGACATGTCGAGACTAGAAGCCTTTCACATGCGCAACCAGCAGCGTATCCTGGGCCTCTGATGGCATGACTACATCCGCAACGCGGAGGTCTCTGCTAAAACAGACCTCCCAATCTCAGAAACACAGAGTTTCTTTGTTCGGTCATCATGTGTGGCTGGACCAGTAAACCCCTGTCCACAAGATACTATGCAAGTCGCTTCTAAGCGACAAAAGTCTCCCCCCGACCAGTATGGCTCCAGCAAGTAGCAACCTCCTCCTCCGCCCTGGACTCACGCCACAGCTGTGGGTCATGGATGTGGCCAACCGACGCAACGGTCCTTAGACGCCTAAGTGAACATTATTATTATTATCCGAAGCATGATTACGCCACACCACTCTCTGCATTCCTTGAGATGAGTGATACATAATTTCTAAATATTTACAAACATTCTCTTCAACATCTCCCAATGAGGCAGTTTGCCCATGTTGCTTACATATATGTTTAAAAAACAAAAACCTAATTACAAATAATGCATTGAAATACTTCATGAAATGAATTTAAATAAAAATGAACACTTTATATTAGTGTTCTATCACAAACTCCAATATTTTTTTCATAACAGAGACAATTAATTATATTTAATATCATTATTATCCTTTTTAATGCTTTACTAATGGCAAGAAGCAAACAGAATAGGGCCAGTTTCCTCACTTACATGTTATAAGGGATGGACCAAGACTGGCACCAGGGTCAGGTGAAATATACCGACCAAGATCTCACATTATGTCCTCGTCATGGTTCCTGGATATATGCTGTGTCAAAGCAATCAGGCCAACAAGGTGACATGGGGCCGACAACCTCACCATGTAAAACCATTGCTGTCAAACGGAGCTGCAAAAGACTGGAATCAGACTTTCCCAAAAAGCTTGTTAAGGGAGCCAAATGCAGTGTTGGACAAATGGAGTGATAGGAGATGCTTTAAGTTTAGTGGATGATCATTTTTTTTTTTCATGATTAAAATGCAGACACAGATACATGACTTTTCCCACAGCTAGAATTGAAAAATATGCATAGATTGGTTATTATTTGTGTATTTGTACATATTATTACAGGCCTACTGCATACATTGGTATTTTTTAAAAAAATCACCCTCATACACAATATATTCAAGGTTGGGTGCATCTACAAAGATTAGTAGCCTTAGATGTGATATACTTTTGCTTTGGGAGGATCAAAGCAGTCAATCCCCCTTTTGTATCAACAGAAACGTCTAATCCTGACCCAACTACATTCCAGTGAGCCAACAATATTCACACATACACAGACAATTTCTTGAACTATACTTACCATTAATATATACCTTAAACTTCCCATAAGAAAATAAAAATACAACAAACACTACAGTGGAACTCAACCTCAGCAGCTTTGAATGGTAACAAAATAATCACTTCTGAGCCAAGCCCACGCATCAAAAGAAACAGGAATTGTGCAGAAGAATGAGCAATACAGAAAAGTATTTTTATGCAAATTATTCATCCAATTCAAGCAGTACAAAGAAAAACAATTTAAAAAAAAAAAATATATATATATCAACCAGACAGAACAAATTGTGTTCAGTTTGTGAATCTCTAATCTAAATGCTAATATACCTGTATAGAAGCATACTTCTGTGGTTAAATCTAATCAACTGCATATTATGACAGTATTTGATTGGTGAATAGAACAAAAAAAGGATAACTTTGTATGAAAACTTATCAATGTGACCATCTCATTACATGCGACTGAACTATTCATATTGCATTTCCTTTGTAGACAGACTAAAACCAGTGTCTGCTTGAATGTGGTGTAAAAAAACAGCAACACTGTACTCCATCAGGTATGTCATAAGAGGCAGCTAAGGAGAGTTGGGCATGGAACCAGCTACCATCCTGCAGGCCATAAAAACAGAAACAAGAGCAGTCTAAAAATTAACCAGTCTTTAATCCTTTCCAGCCCAGCCAACAGTTTTAACATTTTCCAGTCTTTGTCAGCAGTTCAAAAATGGCACATAAACTAGGTGAGTCAGCAAGCTAGTTACTGCTTGTAAGTGTATCAGTGACATTGACCCGTTGTCTAATAATAGCTGGATCATGTCACAACTGTTTAGTCTTTGATGTGCACCAGGTGAAGTGAATACAGGTGTAGTGCACATGGTGATATTTTGAAAATTGAGTAATGAAGAATATTGAAGAGCAATGTGTTTGAGTGATGCTGTTTCAAATTAAGTAAAAATTGTATTGAAACTTTTAAAATGCTGACATAAGCATACAGGAACAGCTGCTTGAACTGCAGCAATGTTACCAGCATCTCAAATCAGGAAAAACTTCAACAGAAGACGATCATAAATCCAGACCTTTCACGTTCATAGATGACGAACGCATTGAGAAAGTGAGTTCTGAGATTTATGCAAATCAGCACCCGACCGTCTATGAAGTAGAACTGTAAAAGTTCATGCCATATGATTTTACAAGGCCAAATTGAACATGCATCATGTTGTCGTTAAATTTGTACTGTACCTACCGACATATGAACAAAAAGAGCACTGACTCACAGTCAATCAAAAGCTGTTGGTTGGATCATTTGAATGCTGACAGAAACGTCTGAAAAATATCATAACAGGTGATGAAACAAGGATTTTAGGAATATCACAGTGAGTTGTTACAGCATCATGTTGACCAGAGTCGCTCAAATGCAAAGGTTCTATTGATTGTCTTTGTTTATTGAATGGGCACAGTTCATCATGAGTTTGTTTCACGTGGTCAATATTAAGTATTATTTGAATGTCATTAGGCTTTTTTGGAAGGCAGTATGAAGCAGAGACCTGAAGCATCGACAAACAAAACCTGGATGCTGCACCACGACAAGGCAGTTGCACACACGTCACTGCATTTTCTTGACGTTTTGGCAAAGCATGAGATGACTGTTGTCCCACGGCCATTTTCTGGATTTGACTCCTGCAGACGTTTTTGTTACCAAAGTTGAAATTTCCCCTTAAAGATTACCAATTTCAGACCACAGCAGAGATCAAAAGAAAAATTGCTTCAAAACATGCACAAGTTCTAGGACGCATTAAAAAATACTTTGGGAGTAGTGAATCAACAGCGGAGGGAAATATTTCTAAGGAAACAAGTTTCAATAGATTGTAAGTAAAGAATTTGTTTCTTTTTTTTAATACAAAGTTTGGTTTCTTTTTTGACTGCCCTTGTATAGTAAGGTCAAAATTGAATGACTTGGCCTGCCTTTGTTGGAAAACCTATGCTCCACAGGGAATTGAAAATATTTTGATTGATTGTACACAACCAAGTTGGATACTGATAGTGGAGAACATTTCAAATCTGGAGGTTCAAAACAAGTGGATGGGATGAGGTTGCAAGCTTTATATTATTAAATTAGTCATTAAATTAAATATTTTAGTATATACAGAGCTAATGCAGGGGCATCATCTAAGCTTCAAACTAACTATGTTTATCTGTACAATTATGAAAAATGAATATAAATATTAAATGTATGACATGTATAACTACATTTCTGAGAAACCATTCTTAAAATGTACGAGGCGTGTTCAATTAAAACCGGACCTAACTGCACCAAGTGAACATACATATTATGCACATGATAACGTCACTTCTGATGTAAACAGCACATACCAACCGTCAAGTTTGCAAAATTTAATTATTCTATGACATAGTTTCCTCGGTAGACCGCTGAAAACATGGTGGGTGTGATATAGAATCTGCCCAGAGTTGATCAGCAAGCAGTTATTCAGTTTCTAACAGCTGAAAGATGTCGACCAGTTGACATTCATTCGCAGAATGCAGGCAGTGTATTGGTGACAAAATTGTGTTAAAGACAACAGTGAAGTTTAAAGAAGACTCTTACTCCTGCATTCCCCATGCTGCATGCAGACTAGATTTTAAAATTGAACCAGGATAGAAAAATAAACCTAGGCCATACCAGGGTTTAAACCCATATCTTTCAGACTAGCATCTCAATCGACGGACCATGCGTTGTTACTAATGACAGCATCTATTAGTTACAACTAATAACAACAGTATCTATTAGCTTAAACTGATATAATTTGTGTCTTAAATTACAACTATATGTTTAAATATCCTATACGTACAGACATTATTAATTTTTTGTGTGTTCAAAAATAGTAATAAAATAGTAGAGCTATCTAGGAGCAGTAAAAAAAGACAACATTAATATGGCATATTCTGTTAATAAAAAAATGTGAATGTTACTTTTTGACTCGTTATATGATGCACGTTTTTTAAGTAAGTTCCGTTTTGACATTACAGCTAACGGAAGTTGGAAACATGAACGTGCAGTATCTTAATGTAGTTCATTAGCTAGCTGCCTGTTATGTTTTTGATGTCAGATTCTTGTTTCCTGCTGCGTGAGAGTTATTTATAACGAGTTAAAAAATAAATGATCTTGCCAGCTGCGAGGTTCGCGCTATGACTCATTTTTTGTTAGCAAAAGACAACAGTACTGCAGAAATTCACAGACAACTCAGTGAGGTTTATGGGCCAGATGTTATGACTGACAGTATGGTTAGGAAATGGTGTTGAATTCTTAAATAGGGGCAAACAAATATACATGATGAAGATTGTAGAGGTTGGCCCAGTGTGATGACAGACAATTCAATGCAACAAGTGAACACAAAAACTATTTTTTTTAAATCACCCTTTCACAATTTCTCCATTGTTTTTTTTATTTTTCTGAAGTTTCACATTCAGTGATTAATGACATAGTGACAAGAAACCTTGACTACAAAAACTGTGTGCCAGAAGGTGCAGAAAATGATGAACACAATCAGAAACACCTGGCTTCTGTGGACAAATTTTTGTAGCTCTATCGTAATGACGGAGATGAATTTTTTGGCCACAATTTATACATGGATTCCCTACACAAATGTCAAAACAAAGCAAAAGTCAATTCAACGGCAGCAGACATGGTCCTCGAAAGCAAAGAAGTTTACAAAGACACCTTCTGTAAAAAACAAGGGCACAGTTTTCTGGGTGCCCAGTGCATCCAACTTCGGGATGCATTTTATGTAAGGGTCTGGTTCCTCCTGCATTTTCTAAGGGTTCCCTAGGGTAACGACCGGTGCTAGGGGTTTGAACCCAGCACATTCGGGTTGTGAACCCTGTCAGTTAACCACTAGCCTATGCCGTGCCCAGACACTGAAATTAGGAACCTAGTGTCACAATTCCAAAAATGTGTGACTATGTTGAGAAATAAATGTTTCACCTTTGACTGCAATAAATCACTTTTATCTTTGGTGAGTTTTTATTTATTTAATACTGGAACTTACTTAAAAAAACGTATCTCGTACATTTTCTTCAGGTCATAAAAAAAAATATAAAAAAGATCATTTGATATAATGACAGATTATGACATTCTGAAAGCATTCAAGTATTCGCTATTAAGGTTTAAGGTTGGAGCTGATGTTTCTTACAAATGAGTAGTATTACTGGTGAACCATTTTTGGGTAGATGTTTCCAGTAGTGTTGTCGATACGAGCAGCAGTAAATTCATTGCTCCTTTCATGCTTTTTAAGAGCAGCCTTGTGGACTTTTTCAAGGAATTCATGCACACCTGCAATACATATGTGATGAAGTAGTTTCATGAATAAATAACATACTGCAAAATATTGTGTATAATACTCAACAAATTTTACTCATTTTGGCCTACTAAAGAAAATTTGACTCCTGCCGGATTTAAACCAACATTTTCTAAATTTGCCACTGCACCGCTCTTACCAATTGCACTATCGCTGTTATCAAACTTATGGAAGGGGATCAAGATGCTGAGCAGAGCATGAGCTGCAGTGGTCTGCGACCCATAGCTGACTGCTAGCGTCAGGGCCAGCAAACCAGAGCTGCCAAGACCCTTCTACACATCCACGCAGTGATCCTGGATAAGCTGCAGCAGGGCAGACTGGCTAAGCAGAAGGGATCGAAGAGGGAATGCTAACTCGGTACTAAAAAAATGCTTGCTGAAGTCGGATGTGTTGGACCGAAAAGTGCAAATATCGCAGTCAAGCTGTAAACTACAGCACAGCGCATTCCGTTCCATGGACTACATTCTGCTACTTAAGCCCTTTTGGGGTTTGGTAGCGGGAGATTAAGAACAAACGAAGACAAGACAAACTTATGGAAGAAATTATTGTGCGTGTGTTAATTTTTGTAACAGTCAACAGATTAAATAAAGGTTACACGTTAAGGTGACATTTTTGGCATGATGAATGACACAAAGACAAACAGCAAGAATTATGTATATAGATACTGTATGATTGCAGACCTTGTCTTTTCTTTAGATATCAAAACAAAAATAGAAAAGGTAGTAGAAACTTTTATCGCATAAGAAAATGTATTGAAATCAAAAGAAATTAAGTCCAAAATAAAAATCTTTAACTATAAAGTAAAGTCAGTCCTTTTGTTTGGCTCTGAAACACGGATAACAACAAAAATTAACCAAAAGGCAGATGTTCATGTTTGTGCAGAATAGAAAGAGCAAAATGGTATAAGATCATTATGTGGATGGAACTGTTGGAAAGAAGGAGGACAAACAAAAGTCGAACTGTAGACGAGAAGACTGAATACACATTAAGAAAACCAGCTAACATTTATATTTGCTTCATAGACTATCAGAAAGCTTTTGACAGTCCAACATGGGGTATTAATTAAATGTCTCCAAAAAATAGCATGCTTCATTATGTTTTTTGTCAGCTTTAATAAATGAGTTCAACAAAGTTGTCACAATACTGATACCTGTACTGGCCATCCAGTTATAACACAGAGGAGGGAAGTTTGTCTTGGGGTCATCAAAATAGGTCATTACATAATCAAAACCATTCTGTACAGAGAAAAATATGAACAAATGCTGAAACATTTAACAAATACATTTTAAAAATGAAATCACACATTAAAACAAAAAAGATAGGTGATCTTAAAAATAACATTACCTCTTAGTCATTCCTCTTCTAAACCTGGAGATATACATGTACTTTCTGTATATACTTGTAATCAAATATGCAAATATAGAGATGACTGGCCCTACTATGTTTTTTCATGATGGACAGCTGCCTCTTTTCAGCCTTTATGCTGGCCACTATTGGGTAGACATTTAATTACCTATAGAATGTTTTCCTGGACAGCAGATAACAGCCTGTTCTTTTAGATTTTCAACTGGTAAGGGTTCATTTATGTGCACAGGACCTCCAAGTTTGTTGTTTGTCTATGGACTAGGTGCTGATCCCACCACCCTTGAGATCAGGGGACTCTTTGTGGGATTGAACCACCCACTGTTTCACACTTTCTTTCATTTCTTGACTCAGCTATAACGACCCTCAAAAATAATACTACATGACTTTAATAAGTGTACACTTCTTATGCTGTGGAATAAATGAAAAGAAATTGATAAAGATAAGACTGGAAAGATCACATAGTTCTGTTGAGAGTTCAAGCAGGAAGGTTGATTCTTATTGATGAAATGTCTTCAAATATAGTCAATAAAAATGTCAATGGTTGGACAAAGCAAATCCATCTAAAAGTTTATAGTTTAATGTTGAGAAAGAGAGGAAGTAATTGTGATTGAAATCAATAATCGCCATGAACTAGAATTTTGTGGAGCAAGCTAAAACTAAACTGGTGGTCAACTTTGTTTGATTCTCTGACTTATTACTTAGTCCCTCCAATCCTATCTGAAATGTATATTTTCTTTTCTTTTCCTTGCAGCTTATAGTTTCTACAGACTAGGGTTGCAGGAACCATTTTCAACCCACCCTATTCTTCCTTTCAGACATTATTTCTGAAAAGGATGATATGTTGCATTGTTGTAGTTTTACAGCAAGGCCGTGATATGTGTCTTTCGGCCTGGTACATTTGGTTTCAGCACATCACATTTTGGGGACTGGTCTTGCCTTCCCTCTTTGATCCCTATTCTCTCAGTCAGATTGCACGGATGCAGTCTGCTTCCTGGGCCATCCCTTGTAGTTGGAATAGGGGTTTGGTCAGATCTGGTTTGCTGACCCTGACGCAAGCAATAAGCCATAAGTAGCTAACTGACTGCTGTTGTCTCATCCACTGTTTCTTGTGCCTCCCAGGCTACAATGTTATGATTATTATTTGCCCCCTTGTCATATCCCAGTAACATGATGTTGTTTAATTCTTCTGCTATTAAAACTAGCTTTAGTATGTTCAGATTCAGTCTGCCAAGCTATATATATACATGCTACCCCACACAATGAAGTTTCTTACAATTCATCCACAACAGCAGCATCTACTGTTAGAGAATTTGTCCAATAACTGAATGACATTTCTGCCACTATACTCCAACAAGGAGCAAATATTTAATGACCAAAAGAGATCTGTAGCATATATGAGAATGCACATAAGTAATATTAGGAATGGTAACACACCTCTTCAAAAGTAGTATACGGCTTAATGAGCATTTGTGAGCAGTATGTTGCCACTCTCACGCAAGTGTCGCTTTCTGGACAGTGTGGATGCTCCGTTGCCCGAGCAGTGATGATCATCATGCTAGTTTTACTATCCACCTGTTATTGAGCAGACATTCATAGCAATAACATGTCAATTCATATAAATAAAACATATAATGACATGATATAAGCAGGGTGTCCAACTCAAGAACAAATGCCAGGAATAGCATCGTGACCTGCACACATCCTTTGTTGACCTGATCAAGGTATTCAACATTGTCAATGGCAAGTCACGACAGATTTATTAGTTGTCCACCAGTTGCATGATGATCTGAATACTGAAAGGAGAATTGCCTGCGGTCTTTCAAGTCAACAGTATTAAACAAACAGGAATGTGTGATAGACAAGACATTCTTTAGCATGGCCTTTGCAGTCATACTTTCTAATGCTGTACATGGCACTGCTACCGACATGCACATCAGGTACAGGACTCTTGGTTAGCTTTTCAATTCAAGACACTTGAAGTCCTACACGAAGGCCAAGAATGTCACCATCACGATGATCTTGAATCTTCTCTTTGATGACGGATGCTTCCTTAACACCTGCTCAGGACAAGATGTGTGGTCCACCATGAAGTTTTCTGCAGTGTGCACTAATTCTGGTATGACTGTCAACACTAGAAAAATTGAGGTAGTCTTCCAGCCCGTTCCTGGGAACCAAACATCACTATACATAACCGATGTATCCAGGCAGTCGATAGCTTTACTTACCTAGGCACTACCCTCAACGGAGTAGGTCTATTGTCTCTGAGGTCAGCAACAGGACTGCAAAGGCAAGCTCTGCATTCAGAAGACTACTAGCAAATGTTTGGCCTCAAATGACATCAAGGTAAAAGTGTATCATGCAGCAGTACTAACCACTTTTCTGCATGCTTGCAAAACATGGACATTGTACAGCAGACATGCCTGAGTTTTTTTATGAGCTGTTTCTGCAGGCTGTTCAGAATCAGATAGCAGAACAAAGTAACTAACGAAACCCCGACACAGTAAACATGTTGAGCATCCATAATGTTCACATTTCTGCTGTATTGTGAGCTAAAAACAGGCATATGCTCACCCGAGGAACCAAAGAAACGCTCTAGAGATTTCTTTTCAAATGCCTATGAAGAGCTTCAGCAGTAATGTAATCTCCTGATAGATTCGTGCACAGAACTTTTCCACCTATTGCCACACAAGGTGATCAGGTTGCAGTGTGGAATATTGCCGCTGAGGTTCCGAGAAAACGAGCTGCCCAAAAATAACAGACGATGACCCCACAGTTGACTCCTTATGTGTATGTCACAAGTACGACAGAGTCTGCCATGCCAGGATTTGATTTTAGAGTCATATGAGATCACATCTTGCAGCACAAGTCTGATGCTGTCGACATATTTGCTTGCAATGAGCAACTATTATTAACACATAACTTCCTATATTTGTAATTGAAAGAAGCCACACAAGCAACTATTCCAGTCTTCATACTGCATCAAACTTGGACACTGGCATCAAGATGCTGAGCCGCGCATGAGCTGCAGTGGTCAGCGACCCATAGCTGACTGCTAGCGTCAGGGCCAGCTAACCAAAGCTGCCAAGACCCTTCTACACCTCCACGCGGTGATCCTGGATAACAGGCTGCAGCAGGGCAGACTGGCTAAGGAGAAGGGATCGAAGAGGGAATGCTAATCTGGTACTCAAAAAATGCTTGCTGAAGTCGGATGTGTTGGACCGAATGGTGCAAATATCGCAGTCAAGCTGTAAACTACAACACAACACATTCCGTTCTCTGGACTACATTCTGCTACTTCAGCCCTCTCACGGTTTGGTAGCGGGAGATTGAGAACGAACGAAGCCAAGCCAAACATGGACACTGACAGCAGCATTTATTATAATTATGTCCACTTCCATGCCAAAAATATGAGTTAGCATCAGGTCTCAGTTTATTAACAAAACATAAACGTATTTACTCAAGCATACAGAAAGAAATGGTGGAAGCTTTCTGAAATAAGTTACTTGATTGACTTAGTTACTCAATTTCTATCATGGAATAGAGTTCAGCATTTTTTTCTTGTGGCTACAGTTTTTAGAGGAAGGGATAGCTTGCCATGTCCAACAAATAGTTTTATCATCATATTTTTATTTGAAATTAAGCAATAAGCACTGCACATCACACACACATCTTACATTATTCCTTCTTTGTTAGTGTTTTGTCTCCTCTCATTCAGTTCAATATATTTGGCCAGTCCTTGGACGGCACCATCCCGTGTCCTCCATGGTTTGTCTTTTGAATGTTTATTTATATTAATTTTGAGGGTGGTTTCCTCTCTGCGGCTTACTAGGTCTTGGGAAGGTATTGCTCTAGTGTCCAGCCCAGATTTTCCCTGCTGCATTTAGTCTACTCAACAGTACAGGGCCTGCACTCTGATGTTGGCAGTGCTGGTAACCATTAAGCTGTTATTATAAGAGGGTTTGCTAATTGGAGTTTCCCAACATCACAACTGGATATACAAATCGTATTACTGTATTTGATGAAACTGCATTCTTTCAATCTCTTTAACATACTTAACATTTATCTACTTATAATAATTGCAGAAACATACCTTGCAGCGGCGAACATATACATAGTCTCTTGGGTACATCGGATACTGAAAATTAAATAATACATATAAATATATTTTAACAATTCATTTTCCATTTTCCTACAAGAATTTCTCACCTGATAACTGAAAGCATATGTATAATAACGCATCCATCATTAACCCTTCCCAGCTTGTAGACACTGTCCTTGACTGCCTTAAACCTAAAAATGCGGGATGCTACGACCAACACAGACTTCTGAAACGTGTTTGTTTTTTGTGATTAAATTGACATTTAACTGTCTAGGCAGACATCTGATAGAGTTGTAATATTTCAAACTCAACACATTTATTGGGCGGAATGTTGGGCTTCAAAACCAGAGAAATGGGGGACTCAGTGATCTCGGGGTAAGGTGCCACCTCGGGTGCCAGAGGTCGCATGTTTGAATCACAGGGAAGACCCAAGATTTTTTTTCGTGTGGATCTTCTGGTAAAAATTCCTCTGATCTGTGGGTAGTGAGATCGGACTCCGGTGTTCAGTGTCAAGCATGTTAAAAATTCCTTGGCAGCTGGAAATCGAAAAGAGTAGGCTTAACGGCCGCTGCCCGGACAAAATAAAAAAAATCTACCTAAGTTATTTGTACCTTTCCCCATGTGGTTTATTAAGAGCAGCTATAGATGGCGCCTAACTGGCTGCGGGTATACTTAGCTGTAGTTACCGCACATCGGTAAAAACCACCATCCAAGAAACTCGCTCTATAGTGTTCTTAACCAGTATAATAACTTAAAGTTAAATGATTTATTATTTAATCTGACCAATTATCATGCATCTAAATTACATGTGCACATTCAACACACGACCGATTCCAATTTTGACACATAATACAAAAGATATATGTAACAGAATTGATGGATATATTGATAAAACACACAACATGGTGAATACAAAAATGTTTTTACGCCCTATAATTTCCAACTCAGCATGACTGCCATTTAACGCTTAAAACGAATATATTATCTTTATTATGAAAATGTAATGCCATAGATTGTTTAATTATGTGTCTTATGATGTTTAGATATAATTTTAGCTCAGCTTATCCTTCCTCTTCTTCTGCGTTCGTTCTCAATCTCCCACTACCAAACCCGGGAATGGCTTAAGTAGCAGAATGTAGTCCACAGAACAGAATGCGTTGTGTCGTAGTTTACAGCTTGACTGCGATATTTGCACCTTTCGGTCCAACACATCTGACTTCAGCAAGCATTTTTTGAGTACCGGATTAGCATTCCCTCTTCGATCTCTTCTGCTTAGCCAGTCTGCCCTGCTGCAGCCTGTTATCCAGGATCACCGAGTGGAGGTGTAGAAGGGTCTTGGCAGCTCTGGTTCGCTGGCCCTGACGCTAGCAGTCAGCTATGGGTCGCTGACCACTGCAGCTCATGCGCTGCTCAGCGTCTTGATTCCGCTCAGCTTATTCAATATTAATAAATTTTATTTTGAACAAAACTTTGACATACAGAATTCCTGCACTTAGCCCTGATGAAGTGAGCGAGACAAATCAACAAAATTATCCAGGACTGGAAAGGGCTAAACTAAAGACCCCAACAACATTTGATGCAACCCCAGACACACATCATAACCTCATATCCCCATTAATTTTCAGATAGCACAGACATATATGGCAATTATGGTGCTTTCCAAAGCACAACTAAATACAAAATCCAAGGTCACAAAAGCCACTTTAAACTATTTTCACTAATTCTTACAATAACCAAATACATAGCATAAATTTGTTATTTTGTATTTCAAAGATTGAGCTTTGTCTGACACCAATAGCAAGCACATGTTTTAAACAAGAGAATATTATTACTATTAAAAAAAAAAAATTATGATTACAATTTTGTGCTGATGCATATCATGAAAAAACTTACTGGAAATTTGTAAACCCAATGAACCACCTCTGAATCTGTTTCATCATCTTTGTCTATTATTTTCACTTCCAGTGTGTTCTTGTCCCAGTCTTTCCAGTAACCAAGGTCAACCTGAAAAATACATATTATGTTTCAATCCTCAATTATCTGGTCTAAAAATATATTGTTAAAGTCACTTGATGTATTTTCTCCATGAAATTCTGAGGCTGCATTTGTCTAATTTATTGTTGGATACCCTGTGCCATATGGTTGGATTGCAATGTCTGCATCTTTAGGCCAAGCACATTCACCAAGTCTTTTTATCTCTAGTATTTGGCTAGTCAACATACAAGTCAGCAGGTGATTTGAAGAAATGTTTTCATCTCCTAGATGAATGATCACCTATGACTTACATCAACTACTCTAAGCACTCCAGTTCCACAGTGTCAGAGACTCACTCCACTCATTAGCAGGAGATTGGTTTTTGTTGTCTGAAGCTTTCTTCTTCTTCTTCTGTTCTCAATCTCCCGCTACCAAGCCCCGAACAGGGTTTTGCAAAAAGCAGGATGTAGTCTGGAGAACGGAATGCGTTGTGTCGCTAGTTTGCAGCGTGACTGCGATATTTGCACCTTTCAGTCCGACACATCTGTCTTCGGCAGGGTCGGAGGCTTTATATTGTGAATGTCCTGGAAGCTCATTAACCTAGAATTGAGAGCTCATCCTCAATTCAACCTTCATGTAGGACAGTAATGGGAACATGCTCATGAATTGAAACACAAATGATGCTGCAAATATTATTTAATTTCAAGACTGTCATAATGCTAATTTATAATTCCATACCTGTGTGTTATAAAATGCCCTTGGTGGAATATCTGAGAAGTTCCCAAACACTGAAAGTAACAATGTCTATCATTGTTTATTTTGAACACAGCAGTATCAATACATCGTTGTTAAATATTACAAAAAAGATGTATATACCAATTGATCTCTAAATAACATGTAAAATATATGAACAACTCTTCTCCATTTACGCATTTCTTAATATTAATTCAGAAATACGCTGTTGCTATATTTCACTCAAATGCAATGCAAAATTATCTATTGAAGTTGCTACTTGATTACTGTAATAAAAGAGTTACATTGAATATGGATAGAAGGGTTTTTCTTTAAACAGTGGACCGTCTCTACAATTTGTTTCTGAATATGCTACCTATAATTCCCCCCAAATAAACTTGAATATTCTCCCAATCAATCCTTTCAATTTCCATTGGTCCTCAACAAATACTCCCCAAGCCTTCCTGTCATTCGCCATCATGTCCAGCTCCCCCACGTCTGTCCTGGTTTGTCTCAAACTTCGCTTCTCCAAGAGTGTTTAGGTCTGCCGCAACTTCTTTTGCCTTGAGGATTCCAGTAAAGTGACTATCCATTGCTAATGTCATATTTCAGTCCGACAGGCATCTATCCAGCTCTTTCACCACAGTTCTACAAGGGGCTTGTCATAAGTCTTTACCCTGACCATGAAGGAGTAGGAGGAGAAAGTTGAAAATTGGCAAAGTGCTTATTCTATTCTCAATGTAGCCACCACCTGAATTTATACATTTCTGCCATCTCTGCGTGACCTTGAAAAGACCTTCAGAATAAAGTAACATATTTTTCGAACTAAACCAGTTATGACAAGCCAGTATGACATCTTCGTCACTGTCAAAATGATTTCCTTTCAGCTGTTTTTTAAGTTTTGGGAAAAGAAAAAAGTCTGATAGAGCTAAATCCGGAGAATATGGTGGGCATGGTAGAATTTCAATAGTCAAATCGTTGGCTGTTTGCAGCACAAGCTTTGCTTTATATGAAAGCCTGTTGTCTTGAAGCAAAGGCAGAATTTGAGTGCGTACTATCCCTCATTTTCTGATCAGTCTTTCTTAGTTTGGTAAGGAGATATGTATAATATTGCCCACTGACCGTATTGCCATGAGGCAGGTAATCTTTCAATATGACACATTTGACGTCCCAAAAAACTCAGCATCACTTTCCTTGCAGATTTCTCATGTGTTGGTGAGCCCGGAGTTTTCCACTGCATGCTGGAAATTTTGGATTCTGGGTCATAATGGTGAACCAAAGTCTCATCTACTATCACCATGGTCGGCAACATGTTTTTCGACCGACACATTTAAACGGCCACACTTTAACTACCTGCACCAGTTTTTTTACAGAAGCATATGAAGGACAGAATTCCTCAAACACTGGTTCCATCTCCCTGTGTATTTCTGTAGGTGTTTTTCCCTGCAACATCAAGAATTTCATCACAGTTCTGGCCTATTTCTCCATTGTTCTGACAAACCGTTAGAGTAGCAGATCCGGTAACTAAGGTGTGTTGCGCCACACCCCATACCGGGTAAACTTGTCGAGGAGGGAAATTCATTCTTCTTAAGTCCAGTAGAAATTGAATGAGCTACATATGTGCCATTCAACTTTCTCCTCCTACTCCTTCATAGTCAGGATAAAGACTTATGACAAGCTCCTTATATATTAGTGATTTTATCATACAAAACCACAGCATTACTAGGACAGTAAATCAACACAATCTCTGCAGGTTTTAGCCTTCTACAGCTGCCATGGACTCACATCTTAAGTCAGCCCCTCTGTTCCTTTGTAAGCTAGAATTGGGAGTCTCACACAATAATTGCCCTTGTTAAAGAGGTCTCAGATGGCCATCTCAAAGCTGCAGTCACTGTTTCCATCTCCATTCTCGTACTGAAAGCAGTTGTTCTGTATGCCCCACTCTGTCAACAACAATCGGACCTCTCACTCTAGCAGAGAAGACTCAACCAGATATCTCACTGTGCAGTACTGATCCATTGGTAAATATGATGACATCACTAACTATTCTAAGTGCCAGCACTTTTCAGCCGGTTAACTTCAAACTAAGCTTTCCTATTGCACCAATCCCAGCATTCCTTGCCTTGGGTTATAACGACTTCTGATAATGTCATTCTATCTCCAGTGTGAAAGCATTTCTCTCCAATACCTATCGTCTCAACTGTGATTACCTGTCAAATTGTTTCCTCTGTGACATCCCTCTCTTTATTTTTTACCCCTTGATGTCTGAGCCAACCAATGCATAGTAAGACTTGAATTGTACATACTTCATCAACGTGTAAATGTCACTCATGGTAATGGTGGTGCAAGTGAAAGATCAGCAGGGCATATGGACTGAGGCTAGCCAACTCCATACACATTGCACAAAAACAAAGTTTGCTTACCTAATGGCTCAAATGGAAGAAAAATATATCCCAAAGTAAATAAGATAATTCATCTGAGTTAAGTTAAGTAAAACCATTTTTATTAAACCATAACTGGGCAGACGGTATGGTGAAGCGGTTAGTGATTTGGCCTATAATACAAACCTTGAATGTGTTTAATTCCCTAAACAGCATGGGAAGTAAATTCATCTTAAAAAATATGTACTGAAGTCAAATGAATTAGGCTACTACGGTACAAAACGCACAAGCTCAAGACTAACGAGAGAAAAAAATACCGACACTGTAAATGATTGTATACAGGCTTCCTATAAAGCGAACGTTCAATCATTAATTATCAAGAAAACTAGTTTGACTTATTCACCACACAAAAAACTGGCTATACATTCCGTTATTTCATTATAGCATGTCTTGCAATTCACTTTCTTTGATCGAGGTTTCTTCACTTTAGTGACATTAGGGACTACTTGTGTTAGTAATACAAAATGTTTTAGATACATTTTTGTTAGGTCTGCATTAAGTAAGAGTTCATTCTGCTATAGAAATAATTGTCTAATACAAAGACATGAGCCCTATTGTATTTGAACACAATACTTTTGTGTTCCCAAACCTAGTCATATCAAGAAATTCAAATATTAGAATAATAAGGGTTGACTGTACTTATAATATTCTGTTTTGCCAAAAGCAAAGATAGACTTAAAAACATAGTTGTATAGATTTTAATAGTACTTTAGCTTAAACTTTGAATGATATATGTCTGGAAAAACAGCAATAATTAATGTTTAAGATTATGTATCTAACCAATACTATTTGACCATAATAATGTAATAAACTAATAGTTCTAACATACCTCTGTACTGATAAAGACTTGAGTCTGGAATGACACGACGCCAGATTTTGAAGTCACTATTGTTGACCAACTGTTCCCATTCATTTGATTCAAGCAAGCTGGTATCCTGTTCCAATCCCTGTTGCATTTTCTGGCTTAAATCAACAAGTTTGTTAACTTCCTCAATTTCTTCTGCACATCTGTTGAAATGAATTATGAGTAAAATTAGGACAAGAAATATAGAACAACTATTAGGAACAGATATCCAATTGTGATCACAGTGATTCTGCAAAAGAATTGAAAATATACTAACAAACAAACAAAATACTTTATTAGACGTTTTACGTTAGGGATGACAAAAATCATTTCAATACTACAACTTTATTAAGAATAACAGTTCATCTTTTTCCTCGTCCCTTGGCTTCGTTCATTCTCGATCCCCCACTATCAAGACCTGAAAAGGGCTTTGCAAGTAGCAGGATGTAGTTCAGAGAACGGAATGCGCTGTCATAGTTTACAGCTTGACTGCGATATTTGCACCTTTTGGTCCAACACATCCAACTTCATCATGACATTTTTGAGTACTGTGTTGCCTTTTCTCTTCAATCCCTTCTACTTAACCAGTCTGCTCTGTTGCGGCCTGTTATCCAGGTTTACCGCATGAAGGTGTATAAGGGTCTCAGCAGCTGTGGTTCGCTGACCCTGACGCAAACAGTTAGCCATGGGTCGCTGACTGCTGCAGCTAATGCGCTCTTTCTCGCCACTCACTCTCAAATAAACACACACAAACTTGTGGTCAGTCTCAAATTTCTCTCGAGGCTTTAGTCTACACCACATTTGGGTCGGACAGGACCATGTTGTCCCTCCAATTCTTTCATGGAGCCAGCAGATCTGGAGAACATGTTTCCTAATTTGGTTGTTCTCCTCAAATGGGCACATGTCTGTGACCCAATTTTTAAATTGTTCAACAGATAATTTTTCAGTCTGCAATGGCCAGTTCAGTCTGAATATTGTAACTTGATCTCTTCTTAGCAGGGAGAAGTTTAGCTTCTGCTATATCAGATTCTTGATGTTCCCTGTGCCATTTGTCTTTTTTATCATTTTTGTTTCTTCATATGTATCACTGCTTTCAAACTGGGTTTTGAGGGGAAGGCGTGGCCTAGTGGTTAAGTGGCACGGCTCACGACCCGAAGGTGCTGGGTTCGATCCCCATCACAGCACCGGCCGCTACCCCGGGGAAGCAAACCCTTAGAAAATGCAGGAGGAAGCAGACCTTTACATAAAATGCGTGCTGAAGTCGGATGCACTGGGCCGATAGACGCAAAATAAAAACCACAGTGCAACGCACACCGCCTTGGGGAATTGAAAAATAAGGCGAACGCGAAAAAAACAAAACAAACAAACAAACAAAAACAGGGTTTTGTCTAGTCTAGTCTATCTGTCCTAATTTCCATGCATCTCTTTACAGTGTTCCGGAATCTAATGCATTTTCTCTCTGTTGAATATGTTGCTGGTATTCATAAGTGTGTTGGACAGATTGTCCAATTCACTGTTTTTATCTTTGCTGAGGAACATTATGACTAACAGGGAATTTGTAATGAGAACGTTCTTGTCTCTGGTATGGTCCTTGTTTTCCATGATGGTTATTGTAGTTGTTCCTAGAGTGCCATCGTCCTAAAGATGTTTGAAAGTTTTAATAGCCAGAGATTTGGATTTCCTGTTCATTATTTAATGTTGTGTAAATGTCTCCTCCATTTTTTATAGCTCTCATTTCTGATCCATCTGTGCAAATGTAGATCAATTCTGTGGACAGGCAACCCTTTTCAACATATTCTAAAGCTACATAATTTATCTCTATATACATTTGGATGCCTTTTTTAAATAATTTCTGTTATCTTGCCTATCAGCTATGGGAATTGTGTGTTCTCACCCTGATTGAAATGTGCCGCTTATTACAGACATTGCCTTTATCTGTGCGAGGTTGTATGGACTGGGCTAGTTCTCTGCAAAACTGCTTTTCTGGAATCAAGTTTTAACCCTATCCTCCCAGTCTTTTACTTGTTGGATTATTTTGGAGCCGCTTTAATATTTTTTCCTATCAGTTGCAGTACTCTGTAATATCTCTGTCAATCAAAAGTTGTAGCTAATGTTCTCATTAGTCCTTTATTTGGTGTTTCGTTTGCAATTTTCAATTTGATTTTTGCATGGTAGTCTACTTTCCAGTGTTATTCCTATGGTAGTTTGTGCCCATTTAGTAGTTTCAGTGTGATTTTATTTTGCTTTATTTGAAAGTGTAACAATTGTGGATATTTTTTTCTCATTGATGTTCAAGTGCCGTTTCTTAGTCCGTGGTCAAATCTTTTTAGGGCTTCCTGCATACTGTAGTTTGCCATTTTGATGTTTTCTTCAGGTACACACAGAGCTAGATCATCAGTGTGTAGTGAACTGTGGACCCTCCTGTAGTATTTTGTCCACTATGTTGTTGATGAATATCCAAAACAATGTAATAGCACAATTCTCATGGACACTCCTTGTTCTAATTTCCTTTTATGGCTCATGTGGACTTATACTTTCACTCGGGCATATTTAATTTAGAGGAAGTGGCCTTGAGGTGTAGAGATTTGTCAGAGAGAACGCCATACTGTTCTATCCACAGTCTTTCTCCTGGTCTCTTTCCATCCAGCCCTTGGTCACTTATAATAATAATGTTCACCTAGGCACCTGAGGCCTGTTGCACCATGACCAGTCAAAACGGCACTATACCAATCCAGTGGGAGCGCTGCCGCATCCCGACTGGGATGGAGGCTACAAGGAGGGAGTGTTTAAGGAGTTCTCCTTCTCCCAAGTGTTGAACCGGTGTCAGAGGCTGTCGTCCTCCGTTCTCTAGCTCCACCTATGCACCCTCTGTATGTTTTTCTACTGCGAGGCTATGAAATTCTTTCTCTGTTTAGAATACGGAGAAATGAGAGGGTGCCTAGTGTCTCCTGAGAGAGTCGAGTGAAAATTGACATTAAACTGTCAAGAGGAGCCCTGTATATCATATCTTTTCTTGGCCTGATGCTGGGGAGCAGCCAAGCGGAACAAGTGTTGTCATGTCACTTAGGGACTGTCATTTGTTGTCTTCCCAACATACCTTTGGGACGTTCTGGGCGTCCTTGACTCTTTGCCTCTCATGAAGCTCCACTCGTGTCTACAGGGCTTTGAGTTTGCTACGCGTATTGTCTGGTTATGTATCTTGTCCCTTTTTGTCACCAGAACCACCTTTCTTAGGTACCTCATTTGTGAAGTTTGTAGTTGCCTTTATTGTGCGGTGGTCATTGTCAACGACTCACATCTATGTCAGGACAGGCACATAGGTCAAGCGGTATATATCCATCTTTGTTTTCCTGCTTATTTCTCTTTTGCTGAGGAATCCTGTTTATTGCATGGAAAAGTCTGTACATGTGCCCACAGACTCCATATTTTAGTGTGTTTTTTTTTATACCCGCTCTCCGCATATTATCAAAAGCTATCTACATATCTATCCAAACTGCTAGTGTGGTTTGTTTTCACAGAAAGCTTCTTCAACCTCTTGAGTGGTACACATTAGTTGGTCGTCCATTGACCCGTGCTATCTGAACGTGCCACATTAAGTCTGGTATTTATCAGTCTTTCCACCAGTTAAGCTATGCAGCTAAGCAAACTAATGCGTCTGTAACTATCAGCTAAGTTACATGTCTTTAGCATGTTTAAAAACAGAAATCATAGTAGTTTTCTTCCATATTTCCGGGACTATCCGCTCCTTGAAGTTTACATTTCTGATTTCTAGCAATTTGTTTTACTTTTGGGACCAAGGTTGATTTTATCATTTTATTTGTAATTTCATTCTTTCCTGAATATTTGTTTTTTAGTTTATCACAGCACATCTTCTTATTCATGCATGGTAAATTTTCGGATCATGTGCTTCTTTGTTATAGTTAATGTTTGTCCCTGTGATTGCTATGCTTGTTTTGCTAACCAAGCTGTACTTTTCTTTAATATATTTGCTGCACACTTGCTTGTTTCCAGATTACATTTTTTTTCTAGTTTTATATTTGATGTTTTTATAGTTTCATTGTTCAGTAACTTTACTTGAATAGCAGAAAAGGGTAAGTATTACTTTGAAAATAAACTTACATTTGCACATTTAGAATTCAGATTCTTAAGAACAATTCACCCATACCCTCTGCCAAATTGCATAATTCTTCAAGGAACTCTATAACCAGCACTATGTCTGGCTCTTACATTTTTTACCTGGTGTCTAGTTCCTAAACAAATTGTGAATTGTGCATCTGACATGATGACTGCTCTTATTAAAGAGCTAGGTCAATGCCTCAATCTCCATTCTCATACTGAAGGTTGTTGTTCTGTATGCCTTGCTCCACTCGTCAACAATCTGATCTCACACTCTAGCAAAGAAGGCCCAACATGGTTTTCCACTGCATTGCATTGATCCATCAGAATATAACAGGACATCACTATCTTCAGTATAAGCCCTTATCAGATGGTTAACCTCAAACTCTGATTTCCAATTGCACTACTCACTGCCTTCGCTACCTGAGTTGTGATGATTCTGTGGTAACCTGTTATTCTATCATCTGTGTGGACTCATTCTTCTTCCTTGACTACTGCCTCAACTGCAGCCCCCTTTCAAATCATTCTCTTTGCCATCTATGACATTCATCTCTCAATTTTTGTTCCCGTGATGACAGATGTTATTGTACAGCGGATGCCTCTTGTTTGTGGTAACTCGCCTATAGGCTTTGACTTGTGTCAATTGAATGTCACAGACAATAGTCCCATCATCTATTTCACCTTTATAATTGGGATATCTCTAGTGCAACGCAAAACCAGTCACTTCCCTTTATTCTGGGTGTGTTCCAATCTTTCACACTGTATCTTGATAGTGTGTGGATGTCCAGCCTGTAATCAATAAATTATGATTGAGGATGAAAAGCAGTTGCTGTTTCAAGTTTGCAGCTGACATTGTCTTGAGTGCTCTCAGCCGTTGATTACACCTTCGTATGGTTTGGTCTTGATGATACCTATTTAACAGGCTGCATTCAAATGCTACTCTGATGTATTTCAACCTGTCAATGACACATCCATCAAAGCTAGTGCCCAGTCTTCACTATGGAGTTGTTCTAGGAGCACATCACGCAAGTGTTGTTAGGATTGATCTGGGAGGTGGAGTACTCATACCACTTGAGAAGGCCTACAAAGTCTCATGGACACCTCTAACCATCTCATCGCTATATGAGAAGGCCTACAAAGTCTCATGGACACCTATAACCATCTCATCGCTATATGAGCCAGTCATGTATGTCAGGATGCCATCTGCAAATGATAATGATCACCTAGGTCCTGCTTTTTGAATATCAGACACTCTAGTGGGTGTAGAACGTAAAGGTGGCCAAAGTGGGACATTGCTGTAACTAGTAAGAGGCTATATGGACAGCACACTGTGGGAACATTTAATTAAATTAGAGAGGTTATCCTCCACTCTGCTACTGGCTATGTTAGATGCCCATCGGGGCCAAACAGCGAAGAAGAAACTACTATCAGTCCTGAACCAAAGCTGGAAAAGGGGTATTGTACCCCAGGCATGGAAAGATGCAATACTGGTACCAGTACCAAAAACAGGGAAGGACAAAACAGATCCAAATGGATACAGGCCCATTAGCCTACTGAGCTGTGTCGGCAAGCTGATGGAACGGATGATAAACACCAGACTGATGTGGCATCTGGAAGAAAAACGAATACTAATTCCACAGCAAGCCGGCTTTAGACAGCACAGATCCACTGAGGACCAGGTCATCCTCATAGCCCAGGAGATAGAAGATGCCTACCAGGCACAGAAACACACAGTAGCTGTTTGGGTGGATCTGGAAAAGGCATTTGACAAAGTCTGGAAGGATGGACTTAGAGTCAAGCTAAGAAGAAGTGATGTCTGTGGGAAGATGTACAAGTGGATCAACCACTACCTCAAACAAAGAACGGCCAGAGTCCAAGTACAAGGGCAGATGAGCAAAAAGGTGACACTCGAGCAGGGAGTACCCCAAGGGGGAGTATTGTCACCCACACTCTTCTTGGTATATATAAACGATATTACAGAGAATATACCAAGAAGAGTCCATAGCTCAATGTTTGCAGACGATCTGGCTATGTGGACCTCTGAAAAGAATCTCACCATAGCAAGAAATCGGATGCAGACGGCCCTAACATCGCTGGAAGAGTGGGCGAACTCATGGCTGGTCAAAATAAACGAGGAGAAAACCACGTGCACAATATTCTCGCTCTCATTAAAACCCCAAAGTACCAAATTAAGTCTGAATGGCAAAATCCTGCAGCCAAACGACAACCCAACCTATCTGGGAGTCACATTTGATCGGCGCATGACATGGAAATGTCAGATTGAGAGAAACCGATCGAAAGCCAGAGAAAGAATGGCGATCATGAGGAAACTTGCTGGCACAAGCTGGGGAGCAGACGAAGGCATACTAAAGAAACTGTACACTGGAAGAGTGAGACCAGTTCTCGAGTATGGCATTGCGGCATGGACAACCGCAGCGAAGGCGAACTTCGATAAAGTTAACAAACTTCAAAACCAAGCCATGAGAATTATAACAGGTGGCATGAAGTCAACGCCAATTGTAGAACTTGAAAAGATTACAAAATTGCAATCCATGACCGATAGAAGAGACTGCAGAGCCCAGCTGCAGTCAGAGAAACTCAGAAGACTGACGGACCATCCAATGTACCAGAGACTAAACAATTTGGGAAATGGGAAACTAAAGCGGAGAAACTTTGCAGAAATAGCCAAAGCAAAGATGCACGAAGATCCCATAAACGCACTAACAACACCAAAACCCATCACTACTGTACGAAAACCTACTTGGAGGCAGGATATATTTCCAGAGGTGGTAGAAAATATACCAGGTATTGCAAACAAAAACTGCCAGAGTGAAAAAGAAAGGAGAGACACTACCCTAAGCTTCATAACGAAAAGCTACCCAAGCATGGACTGGACCCATGCATACACCGACGGTTCTGTAACAAACACTACACAGAACGGAGGGGCAGGAGCATTCCTGAACCTACCAAATGGCAGAAAAATAACACTGTCATTCGCTACTGGTAAGTACACAAGCAATTTCAGAGCAGAGGCAGAGGCACTGAGGGCGGCAGTGGAAGAAATGGTAACACACAGTGAAAATGAGAGCCATATAGTCCTGCTGACAGATGCTCTCGAAGTAGTCACAGCGCTAAAAAGCCAGAAAAACACTGAGCTTAATGACTTAAGAGCAGCACTCTGCAAACTGTGCCAGCAGTCCGCACCAAAAAGGGTAGTGGTACAGTGGGTTCCGTCACACTGCAACATCCAAGGCAACGAGGAGGCAGACAGACTGGCAAAAGAAGGTGCAAGACTACCACAAACAGATATCATTATGACGTACGAAGAGTCAAAACGGCTTATCAAAGCCAGATACATGACCAAATGGGAAACCGAACATACTGGTTACACCAAAAACGATGCCTATTACCAGTTGAACCGAAGAGAGCAGGTCGTTGTCTTCAGACTTCGCACTGGCCACAACAGACTGAGGTACCACCTATTCAACAAATTGAAGATAGGGTGTACCGACGAATGCCCGTGCGGTACTGGTAAAATGACCACTGAACATCTGCTGCAGAACTGCCCGACATACGAGGATCAGAGAGAGCAGATGTGGCCATTGCCAGTGGAACTGCAAGACAAGCTCTATGGTAGTGGCGAGAGTCTCAGGATGACCGCCGCTTTTTTCGAGAAAATAATGGTTACTGTCTGACTGTGTACGCAGAAGAAGAAGAAGATGCCCATCGGAAGAGATGATGGCAACATCATCAGACGGTATTTTTTCTTGATGATGTAACTTATGACCCTCATTTCATTTGATCTAGTACTAGTATTGGCAATTTAACAATTTAAATTAAGGGCTTTGGAATACAATTTGTGACTTATTGTTGCTCAGACTACTTACTAACTGTGTTACAATAAGTGTTGTTAAGCACGTAGCTGCTGTAGTGTAGAGTAATCAATAAATCATGTAATAATCATGAGAACCGGCGTCATGTGAGGACATGCATTAATTTATATGATTAACAATAAAACTATATTTATATTCTACTTACTTTTCCAGTTCCTCATCACTGACTCTTTCTTTTTCCCATTGAAAAAGTGTTGCTGAAAATAAGGCTAGCAATGGGCGACTCTTACATCGAACATGTGATTTAATTGTTTGCATTAGTAACTGCTCTCCATAGATTCGTTGATATAATAAAAGAATTTGATATGCCCTTCTCAGTCTCAATGCCGCAACTCTGTTGCACTGTTCCGTTAAAACAATGCCCAGTATGTTTAATTTTACCCCAATATTATTAATGAAGATTCGTAATTTCTCATTCGAGTTCTGACCTAACAACATTCTAGATGACATTTTCGAGAAGCTGGTTACGGTGCGAGACATACATCGCCAACACAAGACCGAGAATGGTGAAACTGCGTTAGAGTTGACACCGGCACTTGCACCAGCAGAGGGTATTACGCCCAGATTTGATACAATTCTTCGGAACATTGTGCCACTAGATGCGAGAGAAACCACTATACCACAGGTAGAGTTTAATGAAATGGATAATCACATTCGGTTGCCTATGAAGTAGCAGATCCGGAGCACAATATGTTCCAACAAAATTAATCAGATGGCAAACGTGTTATCGATAAGACAGCAAACGGCATGAGAGACCGTGACCTTACCAACGCAATTGGGTCAAACTGATGCGCCCCCCTGAATGTTTTGGAATGACTTGTGTACTTTGACATTTTCTGGAGGCGCAACTGCTGTAAAAACCTATAAAGGTTTTGTTATTGTTATACTGTTAGGTACATTTTGTTTGTACCTACACAATTTACATTTCTAATAAATTGTATAGTGTAACTAGTTCAATTAACAATTACAATACAATCGAGGAGCGCCTTAGTGAATAGCGGAAGTAGTTGCTATATAAATGTTCGCTGTTTTTGTCTCTTCATTATAAAATATTATTTTATGGTCTGGTGCAGACGTGTTGTTATTGTTCTTGTTGTTGCTGAATGTTCAGCATGATGTTCGCGGCCACGATGACAGACGCCTTCAGATCGCTGGTGCTTGGTATCCCATAAAGTACCGGACGGATGGCAAGCTACTCAATCCCAGAAGAATGAAGGCCAAAACTAAAGTGGCTGGCGACATAATCAGAGAATTAGTGTTTGCTGAACTAAGAACTAAACATGCAGATGGGAATGGACCGGTTCTCTGCCGAATGCGAACATTTTGCCCTGACCATAAATGAAAGAAAACAGGTCAAGTACCAGGCATACCGTACACAAAACCAAAGACTACAGTCAGCGAGCAAACAGCTGAATAAGAAATGTCAGCCTCGATGATGAGGTGGCAAGCATAAAAGCAAGGACCAGCATACATTTTGATAGAATGCGCTCGATGGTGTGAGGGCGTCGTGGCATCAGCGGCAATACCAAACTCAAAGTCTAACGTGCCACTATCATTCAAACCCTGCTCTACGCCTGCAAAGGCTGGGCTGTATACTCTAGAAATGCAATTAGGTTAAACCCACTTCCACACAGGTTGCCTGTGGCGAATTTTCCTCATTCGATGGCAAGATCGTGTCACTGACATCGAGAGCGGACAAGCTCAGTATCCATGCACTGCTAGAAAAAGTACAACTAGGATGGGCCGGACACCTCGTTCGTATGCCAGACGAACGGCTCCCAAAGTAGCTCATCCATGGCCAAGTGAGAGAGTGATGGCGTGAGAAAATGCGCCAAAAGAAACGTTTTAAAGACAGTCTGAGAGACTCACTGAAAAGTTGCCAGATAGATGTCACCACCTGGGAATGTCTTGCGCAAAACAGATCTTCTTCTTCTTCTTCTTCTTCTTCTTCTTCTTCTTCTTCTTCTTCTTCTCTTCGTCTTCTTCGTTCGTTCGTTCTCAGACTCCCACTACTAAACCATGAAAGGGTAAGTAGCAGAATGTAGTCCAGAGAACGGAATGCGTTGTGTCGTAATTTACAGCTTGGCTGCGATATTTGCACCTTTCGGTCCAACACATCCGACTTCAGCAAGCATTTTTGAGTACCGGGTTAGCATTCCCTCTTCGATCCCTCTCCTTAGCCAATCTGCCCTGCTGCAGCCTGTTATCCAGGATCACCGCGTGGAGGTGTAGAAGGGTCTAGGCAGCTCTGGTTCGCTGGCCCTGACGCTAGCAGTCAGCTATGGGTCGCTGACCACTACAGCTCATGCGCTGCTCAGCATCTTGATCCCAAAACAGATCTGATTGGAAAAGCGCAGTCACAGCGGGTATAGCTATCAGCTAAGACCAACGTGTTGTGAAAGCTCAGAGCAGACGCGAGACCCGGAAACAACGGGAACACCATCACTCACTGCAGACCTCGAGTCCCTGTTATGCAGCAGCTGTTTTCGTGTGTTTATTGATTTTAAGAAGGCGTTTGATAGTGTATGGCATAAAGCGCTATGGGCAACCATGAGGATGTATAAAATCAACGGAAATATTATAACGGTCCTTGAACACCTGTATGACAAGACGTCCAGCGCAGTTCTTGTGAATGGGAGGCGAGGGGACTAGTTTCGCACATCAGTTGGTGTGAGACAGAGGTGTACACTCTCTCTAATTCTTTTCAATATATTCCTTGAGGGAATTATGAGTGAGGCACTTGGAGGTCACGTTGGTACTGTCAAGATAGGGAGACGAACGATTACCAACCTTCGTTTTGCAGATGATATTGGCGGATTCAGAAATAGAACTCCAGGAATGGGTCAGAAGACTCGATGAAACAGCTCTTGACTATGGTATGGAGATAAACGCTGGAAAGACAAAATTAATGACCAACAACGCCAAGGGCTTCAACAGCAAGATAAAAGCTAACGGGCAGGAACTCGAAGTTGTTGACCGTTTTAAATATCTAGGGTCGATTGTCAGTGATGAAGGATCAAAATGTGAGATGTTGGCCAAAACAGCACTGACAATAGCGGCGCTTGCACTGCTTAACAGAATCTGGCAAGATAAACGGTTAGCACTATGCACGAAAATCAGATTAATACGTACACTGGTCCTGTCAATATTCCTATATGCTTGTGAGACATGGACAATTACAGCTGACCTTCAACGAAGGATATAGGCCTTGGAGATGAGATGTTTCCGAAGACTTTTAAACTTTTAAACGTACAAAGATCAAGTTACAAATGAGGAAATACGAGATAGAATTACAACAGCAATAGGGCCTTTTGAAGACTTCTTGGCAACTGTCAAAAGAAGGAAACTCGCTTGGTACGGTCACATATCGAGATCAAATGGTCTTGCAAATACAATCCTCCACGGAAAGGTGCATGGCAGACGACGAAGACGCCGTCTCAAAAAGAGATGGGAGGACAACATAAAAGAATAGACTAATCTCCGACCAGAAGAGTCACAGGCAGCGTACGCTGACAGAGAAGGGTGGCATGGCGTTGTGAGGATGTCTTTAAGTGTGCCCCGACGACCTCACCGGTTAAGGGATGACCTGACCTGACCTGTTTTCGTGCCCGCATTGACCTATTCAGCCACATACGCACCCACACACAACAGGGAAATATGTGACAAGGTTGATGTCGGCGGTCCTCATTGACAACGAAGGACAGCCATTATTGTTGTTGAATGTCCACAATGGTTGGTTGGTTATTGATCCAGCGACATGTGGGCTTCTGCCATTTGGTCCAACGCCATTTGATTGGTATATGCACGTGTTTGTGAGATGTTGTTTAGTTCCGTACAAAGTGTTTTTGTTTCTCTGGATACAGAGGAAGAAGCTCTTTCCTAACACCGACAAGCGATGGACATTCAAAAAGATGATAAAATATAACAGTTTCATAGGGATGTGTGCACAGCCTCCACTCTGGGTTATGTTCAAGTGACTCTTAAATTGCATTTGTTGAATACGAAATTGGAAAATGGTGCTTTGATCTTTGATTTTCCAGAGATTGATGCTACTAACAGAAGGTAGCAACATTGGTGAACTCAAGCGAAATCAAGCAGTCATATCAACTTCATAAATACAATTGCAACAACATATTGATAAACTAAATACAACATGTAAAGAATACAGCATTAAAATCTACGTAGAAAAAAACTGTGGTCTTGAAAATATCAAGAATAGCCGGAGACATCAATATCATTCTTGAAAAACAGCAAATCAAACAGGTGAAAAATTTTATATACTTTGTGAACACATCAGCAGACGGAAGAATTACAGCGGAAATCCAACAAAAGATGTAATGACCCACATCAGATCATTTGACAATTAAACTTCAATACCTAATTGGAAGCACGTGACAATAACTACCAAAATAGCTTTATTGAACACAATTTTCGTGCTGACACTATGCTATTAATGTCAAAACTGGACACTAACATCAAAAGAAAAAACGGCACATTATAACAGCAGAAATTGGATATCTGCGAACATTTTTTTCGGTGTGACAATGAGAGATGATCAGAAACGATGAGATCAGGAGACCATTTGGAACAACTCCAGTACTAAATGTAAAGGTCAGTCCCATGGAAACAATTGCCGTCGGGGATTAAGATAACTATTCATGTACTAAGTCGCAGCCTATGTGAGGTAGGGTGACCAGTTCCCTTCCTTGGTTTTTATACCTTTCCCAACGTATATGTCAGGTATCCATTTACAGCTGGGCTGACCGGAGGAGCAGTCGTACCAGGAATTAACGATTACAAAAAAAAAATGTTCGTCCGTGTTTTCGAACCATGCCGCGCTGAAATTCCAGTCTTAACAGGCAAGCGCTTGCTCATGGCCGACCAAGCTACACACCAAACGACAGCAACTAAAATGGTTTGGCTATGTAACAAGGCTACCACCCCACAGCACCCCTCTCCCCAACAAGCAATGCTATTTAGATACAACAGATTCAATGCCAAAGGCAGACCACGAAAACGGTGGCTTACGGAAATATCTGAGGCGGTGAATGCCACTGCAGGAGTCACACAGTCGGGCTCTTTCTAGAGACCTCTTCATAACCTAACGCTGAAAGGCATAACAGTAAAAGCGCAAATACGATATTGTCTTTGGGATTTGCGATGGCCATATGTTTGTAGATTTCTCTCACAGGTTTTCCCCATTGCTCATCTGTTCAGCCAAGCATATATGTTCGCATTCTTTAGTACATGTTTAATTGTTTGCAGGGTTGTTGGTGTGTGTTGTTGTTCTTGACATGATCCCTTCTTAGCCAGTCTGCCTGCCTTATCTCCGCCAAGTGTTTCTTCTTCTTCTTCTTCTTCTTCATCGTACGCAGTCAGACATCAACCTTAATTTTTTCGAAAAAAGCAGCCGTCATCCTGAGGCTGTCGACACTGCCATAGAGCTTGTCTAGTGTTGCCACTGGTGATGGCCACATCTGCTCTCTCTGATCCTCGTATGTCGGGCAGTTTTGCAGCAAATGCTCAGCGGTCATTTTCCCGGTACCACACGGGCATTCGTCGGTGCCACCTATCTTCAATTTGTTGAATAGGTGGTACTTCAGTCTATTGTGGCCAGTGCGAAGTCTGAAGACAACGACCTGTTCTCTTCTGTTCAACTGGTAATAGGCATCGTTTTTGGTGTAGCCAGTATGTTCGGTTTTCCATTTGGTCATGTATCTAGCTCTAATCGTCAAGTGTTTAAGTGACCCGGATCCATTGCATAACTATTCTGACTTCATGGGATGTGATAAGTTGGTTGGCATTTAGCGATATTTGAATAGTTCAGGTTTACAATTACCACCATCTTTCAGATCTTGAAAGACAGGTAATGCGTCTGAAAGGATTACGATGCTTTAGGCTTTTGATGGGAAAGCATCAAATACAGTCTTCAAGTGGTACAGACCTGTTTCCAATACTGTTATTTTTGCCTCAAAGTTTGAACATATATCTCCACATGCAACAAACAGCTGATTAATGATGATGTCTGGATACTCTATCTAGACTCCAAACTCCACTTTAATGATGACATTAAAAGCAGACCAATAGGTATAGACATGTATCCATTCTTCCTGATAGGTGTCAATCGTTCTCTGTGATGATTTCATAGGGCTTACTGGATCATAACTTCTTTTGAATTATATGTTAGTTCTGTTTCAATTTCTGCCATTTTTAGACATATTTGGTAGTATATTTATTGTTATTATCAGTGCGTTTTGTTTTTTGTCTCGGAGATGATATTTGTCTCTAATCTCACTGACATCGTGGAAGACGAATTTTTTTTTCATTATCTGCTTTTGTTGCCATTTTTCTCCAAGACGTCTATTTGTGTAGTTTTTGGTCATTCTTTTACTCCTCTCAAAAGCTTTCATATCGGCCATGTCAATTCGCATCTGAAGGGGTTCCACATTCACGTGGATTTCACATACAGCAGTGGGTGTTGACCTTATTGTTCCACTAATAAAGCATATGACATTGTTCTGTATTCTACCCATGGATTCTACATTAGTCCTTGAGCATGTTGTCAGGAATGCACTGCTGTATTCCTAAGCAGAGCGTACACATCCAAAAAGCTTCTCGGAGTGTTCTTGGCTGATCCCCGTGCTGTGTCAACGAGCCTCCTAACTAACTGTAGTCGCATCAACACTTTATTTTGTAATATTTTGAACAAGATTTTTAGTCCGAGCTGTCGGTCGAGAGTGACTCTCAGATACATAGTCTCCTCCTCTCTGGACAATTTCTGCTGACTCAGACTGATGTTTTGCTTGGTTACTTCGTGGCTCTTGGTAAAAATAATCTAAACAGTCTTTTCACAGTTTATCTTCAGCTTCTATATTTGGTGATACTCATGCAGTCTTCTCAGGTCTTCACTAACATTGAATAAGTTTACTCCTTTAGGCGCTCTGAAAAGGGCATTTAGTGGCGGGTTGCAGTAGCTTTCCTCACATGATGAGCGTGATGATGGATGTGAACCGGGGTCTTCCAGTCGGTTGTACTATGCTTGACTTCATCTTTGTGTCGCTCACTACTATGGGTGCCCCGTCGTCAGCTAGTCTGTCATAAAACATACTGTATCCAGGAAAAACTGCGTGGGAGGGAGTGTTTCCTTGGTCAGTATATTTAACCTGACCCTGACTAACATGTGTGATCAGTATGTTTTGCCTGACCAGAGGTAAGTCTCCTTTCACATGCAGATAGGTAAACTCGCCCATGGCCACAAAAAAAAGCTCTTCATAGGTACGCTTAGGTGAAGGCTACACAACAGCCTTTTAGATATAACTCCACCCTTAGGAAACTGCTGCGTACGACCTAATCTCTTCGTCAAGGTCTTTGCAGACCCGCGAACATTTTTTGATCCCACTGTTCAAGGTCTTTGTAGACCGGCGAACTTTTTCAGACCCCACTGCCAAAGGTCTTTGCAGACTCGCGGATATTTTCTGACTACACTGTCCAAGGTCTTTGCAGACACGCGAATATTTTCTGACCCTACTGTCCAAGGTCTTTGCAGGCCAATATCGGACTCATCAGTCACATTTGAATGCATCGACCTTCTTCTTCGCTCGTCCTCAAACTGCCGCTACCAAGCCCTGGACGTCCTCAAACTGCCGCTACCAAGCCCTGAACGTTCTCAAACCGCTGCTACCAAGCCCTGAACGTTCTCAAACTGCCGCTACAAAGCCCTGAACGTCCTCAAACTGCCGCTACCAAGCCCTGAACGTTCTCAAACTGTCGCTACCAAGCCCTGGACGTTCTCAAACCGCTGCTACCAAGCTCTGAACGTTCTCAAACTGGAGTTACCAAGCCCTGAACGTTCTCTAACTGTGTGACATGGCATAACACCGGGTATGGTTGAGTGCTTTGTTTAGAGCAGCATCGATGGCACCTAACAGGCTGCGGGTCTACTTTGCTCTAGTGTTTGAGTGTATTAAGATGGACTAGCACATCGGTTAACCACTGTCTGTAAGCGCTTGCCCCAACGCAGCGGAGTATTACGTTGCTCAAACCTAGCAGGAAACCCTTCTCCCGACTACATCCAGCTCATACCAGAACTGGGACATGCACATGGGCATCTGCCCGTGTAGAAGTACAGGTCGACTAAGAACTAAGAACTAAGATAGATTTCATCACCTTTATTCGATTCTTGATTTCATTTACATATTTTCGTTCTTCGCAATATTATAATTTATTTTTACAATCAGTTAGAAAAGAATTGTTGACACAGAAGTACAAATAAATCAAGAGTCTAATCATTAAAAAGATGTCAGTAGTCGTCATATAAATGAAACGACATTAGAGTACAGCATGAAAGTAGGAGCCATTTTAGAGGAAACCGATACATTTCGATTCTAGGCGCGAAATTAAGGAAACAAAATTAAATATCAACTTCTGCAAAATGAGAATTGAAATCTGAATCCATTAATGTAAGAAAGTAAATTCTTCAAAGTTGCAGAGAAAGGATACAATAATGTAACTAGAAACGAACAACAGGGTGGAAAATGGCAGTAGACAGATGGTTGATAATAATCTCTTTATTCTTCCACTGTTATTTCATTGTTATTCCCCTTACTGCGGTTCCTCTTTGACATTTGTGACTGATGGATAATGGTCGTTTGTCCAGGCTGACGCTGCTCAGTGTGCAGGCTATGTTCTTATGGTTTCCCCTCCTTCACCCTCTCCCACGATAAAGACAACTCTAGACCGTATCTGGATTTGAACCGTGTCTCATGGCATTGAAACCGGTATTCTAACCGCCTCGACCAACAATTAGAAGTAAAATGTAGGCACTCTAAACAATATCACTGTGCAAACTTCAAAAGAAGTCGAATTTGGAAACAAATTTCACAGAACGTTCAAGAACATTTTGATAACAGATAATAGAATTATAGAAAAATTAAAATATATTGGGCACCATGGCGGACATGGCTATTACTGTGTAAATCCTGCCGAAGACGGATGTGTCGGACCGAAAGGTGCAAATATCGCAGTCAAGCTTTAAACGAGCGACACAACGCATTCCGTTCTCCGAACTACATCCTGCTACTTACAAAGCCCTATTCGGGGCTTGGTAGGAGGAGATTGAGAACGAACGAAGATGAAGAATAAGAACTGTGTAAATAGTGAATGCAATAATTAAAAAAGGACAAACTTTGAGGATGGAAGTCAGCACCCATTAAGAGCATAATTATGCTATTGAAACAAAACTAATGTAATGTGCCCAGTGTTACATTGTTTTCGTTATTTACATAAAGTAAATTATGTTTACTTAGTAGGTAGCGACCACAGGCCAATTAGGCTAGAAATTGATATGGAAGTAGGCCCACAGGAAACAAAACCGCTCCCACGTTGGAATTACAAACGAGCCGACTGGGACAGAATTGCAAGCCTGACAGATGGGCTGTGTGAAACAATCAACACACGGAACAACAAAATGAAGTCCACGGTGGAAAGCCTAAGCAAAGCAATAATGCAAGCTGCCACTGAAACCATCCCAAGAAGGGCAAGGAAAAATTATAAGCCCTATTGGAATGATGAGTTGCAGAAAGCGGAAGAAGCAGTCACAAATGCTAGGAACATGGCAGAGCGAGAACAATCAAAGCCGCCACGGCGAAATACAAATACACTCTAAACCAAACAGCAAGAGAAAGCTGGAAAAACAAAACAGAAAGCCTTAACTTAGACAAAGAAGGGAACAAACTATGGAAGCTAGTCAGAGCCATGAAAGACGAAACTTCATCAAACAAACAAATTACCATCAAGCAGGGCGAAAACTTGCTCACTGGAAAAAAAGCCGCAAACGCCTTTGTTGAACACTATGCCAGAGCGAACCACATAGATGTCCCTGCAGATAGGCATACAGACATTAATGAAGAGCAAAAGGGGCACGACAACATCAATTTGGCACCAGAAGAGCATATGATGGCAAAATTAACAATGAATGAAATGGAAGAGGCCATGAGAACATTAAAGAAAAGGAAATCTCCCGGAAAAGACGGGATAACAAACGAAATGCTGATGGGGCTGGGCCAAACAGCAAAGAGGAAACTGCTATCGGTCCTGAACAAAAGCTGGAAAAGGGGTATTGTACCCCAGGCATGGAAAGACGCAGTACTTGTAGCAGTACCAAAGAAAGGAAAAGACAAAACAGATCCAAATGGATTCAGGCCTATCAGCCTACTGAGCTGTGTCGGCAAACTGATGGAACGTATGATAAACACCAGACTGATGTGGCATCTGGAAGAAAAACGAATACTAATTCCACAGCAAGCAGGCTTTAGACAGCATAGATCCACTGAGGACCAGGTCATCCTCATAGCCAGGAAATAGAGGATGCCTACCAGGAGCAAAAGCATACAGTAGCGGTTTGGGTGGACCTGGAAAATGCATTTGACAAAGTCTGGAAAGAAGGACTTAGAGTCAAGCTACGAAGAAGTGAAGTTTGTGGGAAAATGTACAAATGGATAAGTCACTACCTCAAAAACAGAACGGCCAGAGTGCAAGTACAGGGGCAGATGAGCAAAAAGGTGACACTTGAGCAGAGAGTACCCCAAGGGGGAGTACTGTCACCCACACTCTTCCTGGTGTATATAAACGACATTACAGAGAATATACCACGAAGAGTCCATAGCTCAAAGTTTGCAGACGATCTGGCTATGTGGACCTCTGAAAATAATCTCACCATAGCAAGAAATCGGATGCAGCAGGCCCTAACATCGCTGGAAGAGTGGGAGAACTCATGGCTGGTCAAAATAAACGAGGAAAAAACGACATGTACAATATTCTCTCTATCAATCAAACCCCAAATAACCAAATTAAGTCTAAACGGCAAATACCTGCAGCCAAACGACAACCCAAACTACCTGGGAGTCACATTTGATCGGCGCATGACATGGAAAAGTCAGATCGAGAGAAACCGAATGAGAGCCAGAGAAAGAATGGCAATCATGAGGAAACTTGCTGGCACAAGCTGGGGAGCAGACGAAAGTATACTTAAGAAACTGTACACTGGAAGAGTAAGACCAGTTCTCGAGTATGGCATTGCGGCATGGACAACAGCAGCGAAGGCGAACTTCGATAAAATTAGCAATCTTCCAAACCAAGCCATGAGAGTTATAAAAATAGGCATGAAGTCAACGCCAATCGTAGAACTTGAAAAGATTACAAAACTGCAATCCATGACCGACAGAAGAGACTGCAGAGCCCAGCAGCAAGCAGAGAAACTCAGAAGACTGACTGACCATCCAATGCACCAGAGACTAAACAATTTCGGAAATGGGAAACTAAAGCGGAGAAACTTTGCAGAAATAGCCAAAGCAAAGATGCACGAAGATCCCATGAACGCACTAACACCAAAGCCCATCCCTATTGTACGAAAACCTACCTGGAGGCAGCATATATTTCCAGAGGTGGTAAAAAATATACCAGGTATTGGAAACAAAAACTGCCAGTCTGAAAAAGAAAGAAGAGATACTACCCTGAGTTACATAGCGGAAAACTACCCAAGCATGGACTGGACCCATGCATACATCGACGGTTCCGTAACAAATACAACACAGAACGGAGGGGCAGGAGCATTTCTGAACCTACCAAATGGCAGAAAAATAACACTGTCATTCGCTCATGGGAAATACACATGCAATTTCAGAGCGGAGGCAGAGGCACTGAGGGCGGCAGTGGAAGAAATGGTGACAGGTAAAAGGAATAAAAGCCACAGAGTCCTGCTTACAGATGCTCTGGCCGTAGTCACAGCACTAACAAGCCAGAAAAATACTGAACTTAACGATTTAAGAGCAGTACTCTGTAAACTATGCCAGCAGGCCGCACCAAAAAGGATAGTGGTGCAGTGGGTTCCATCTCACTGCAACATCCAAGGAAACGAGAAGGCAGAAAGACTGGCAAAAGAAGGTGCAAAACTACCACAACCAGATACTAGTATGACGTACGAAGAGTCAAAACGGCTTATTAGAGCTAGATATATGACCAAATGGGAAACCGAACATACTGGCTACACCAAAAACGATGCATATTACCAGTTGAACAGAAGAGAACAGGTCGTTGTCTTCAGACTTCGCACTGGCCACAATAGACTGAGGTACCACCTATTCAACAAATTGAAGATAGGTGGCACTGACGAATGCCCGCGTGGTACCGGGAAAATGACCGCTGAGCATTTGCTGCAAAACTGCCCGACATACGAGGATCAGAGAGAGCAGATGTGGCCATCACCAGTGGCAACACTAGACAAGCTCTATGGCAGTGTCGACAGCCTCAGGATGACCGCTGCCTTTTTCGAAAAAATAATGGTTGCTGTCTGATTGCGTACGATGAAGAAGAAGAAGAAGTTTACTTAGTAGTTTTCTGTTGGAAGATGATGAAAAAATTATATGTAGATTGAGCAGAATTATAAGAGAGGCAGGCTCGAATGGATTACGAGATTAGGACAAATGAGTAGAGATAGGGGTGAGTTAGAAAAAAGGCAGAAGAAAATAGAAGAGAATCAAAAGAAACGTGGATATATTAAAGAAGCTGCATTTGTGTAGTAGAGATGATAAGGTAGATAGTTTTTCTGAGAAGTATGCAAATATAACATACGGTTCAGTGTTAATAGTAGGAGATTCAATGGTTGGAGAGGTTGGCAAACATCTGTCAAAACAACACAATATGTTTGAAAAAATTGATATCGGTGGTACTAATATTGATGATATAATGTGGAAGATAAAGATGACAAGGGACAGAGGGAACAGTCATGTTGTGGCAGTTGTAGTTACAAATAATCTCAAGGGAGCCGGTACAGAATTAAAAATGCACAAATACAAGAGTATGTTGAGGACACTTGCAGAAAAAAAAGTATAGGAATGTCACCATGATGGGTATTTTAGACAGAGCAGATCTGTCAGACTATCTGTACAATAAGGAAATAGGTATCAAACTCAGGTTGCGGAATATGTGTACAGATATGGATATAGATTTGATTGATGTGAACATGTGTATAGATATGGATATAGATTTGATTGATGTGAATATGTGTACAGATATGGATATAGATTTGATTGATGTGAACATGTGTATAGATATGGATATAGATTTGATTGATGTGAACATGTGTATATATATGGATATAGATTTTATTGATGTGAAAATGTGTATAGATATTGATATAGATTTTATTGATGTGAAAATGTGTATAGATATGGATATAGATTTTATTGATGTGAAAATGTTAATAGATATGGATATAGATTTTATTGATGTGAAAATGTTAATAGATATGGATATAGATTTTATTGATGTGAAAATGTGTATAGATATGGATATAGATTTTATTGATGTGAAAATGTGTACAGATATGGATATATATTTTATTGATCTAAAAATGTGTACATATATGGATATCAATTTTATTGATGTGAAAATGTGTACAGATATGGATATCAATTTTATTGATGTGAAAATAGGCAAGTGTAAAATGCTGGAGGGAAAGATTTACATCTAAATGAGACAGGACAGCAGGCTGTCGCAAAGTATATGTTTAATTTCATTGTATTAAAAATTAAAACTGGTTAGACCTATGAAGTATGAAACTAAAGATATGCCTAAAACAGGGTGCTATAGAGGAGGGAGTCAAATGGGAGAGTTGAGACCAGGAAAGTGGGAAATTAGTAGTGGAAGAGTAAATATAAAAATTATAAAGCAACAGAAAACATTGGTAAATCCCCAAAATAATAACTAAATGTTCTTATGTAAATGTGAGAAGCATAGTTAATAAAAGAGAAGAGTTGACACTGTATGTATAAGAAGAAAAACCAGATATAATGGGATTAGCAGAATCATGGACATATGAGGACATTGTGGATAGCGGACTTGACATAGAGGGATATACATTGTCAAGGAAGGATAGGGTATGTAGGGACAAGACGTTTTATTCTACTGTGCGAATAGAGTAAATATAACTATACAGGATGATCTATCATTTTGCAACAAAAATGAGTGTATGGGGAGTAATATATAGTGGGGGTAAAAAAGTAGTGGTTGGAGCATGATACATATGTCCTTCAAGTACAACAGAGGACGGTGATGAGCTAATTAGGAACATAACAAGGCTAGTGCAGGGAAATTATTATTTTTGGGGGATTTCAATTTTCCTGAAATAAAATGGAATATGACAATGACAGAAACATTTGCAGAGTCAAATCCTTTTATGAAGTGCATAACTGACAATTTTTTTATTCAGGATGTAGAGGAAGCTACCAGAGGTAAAAACATACTCGACCTAATATTTACTACAGAAAAAATGATTTAAAACGTTATCGTTGGGGAACTGTTTGGCTCAAGCGACCATCAGATCATCCGTTGAGATCTTATCGCAAGGAGAGATGTAAATATAAACTCGCGAGCATACTACTACTTTAAGACAGATGTTCAGAAGATGAAAGAGACAGTCAGCCACATAATCTGGAAAGATATTATCAGAGGTAAAGATGTTGAACAAGAGTAGGAGAGTTTCAAAACTGTTTTAGAACAAAATAAAAGTGAAATGTGTTCTATGTAGGGAGGTAAACACCAAGCATACCAAGTGGATCACTAGATTTGTAGTTAAATATAGAAGAGCTAAAAATAAAGCAGGGAAAAAATATATAAAGCCAGGTAAATCGAAAGAAAAAACTTAGGCTCGACCGATAGTAAAAGCTTCTTTTCTTATGTTAGAAATAAATAAAGAACGAAAGACAAGGTAGGCCCTCTCATAGCATGTAAAATAATAAGAGAACATAGGGAAATAGCTAATCTACTAAATCAATACTTTGGCATAGTATACATAAAAGAAGACTGCTCAAAGATCCCAGAGCTTATATATATTTTGAAAGGTGAAATGCATATAGTGGGATTAAAATCATTCTGTATTAAGGAGGAATGGTTTAAAAAAAAATTGGAGCAATTAACATGGATACATGTCCAGGTCAAGATGGTATCCATCCAAAAATGCTATTTGAAATTAGATACCTCTAGTAAAACCATTGGCTATATCATGTTCTCAATTACTTGCAAAAGGGATTGTTCCTCTTTGGAAAGATGCAGAAGTGTTCCCCTTATTCAAAAAGGGAAAGACATCAAATCCAACAAATTATAGACCAGTGAGTTTAACGAGCATAGTCTGTAAATTGTTAGAATCAATAATCAAAGAAAACATTGTAATACATATAGACAGGTTTAATCTAATCAGAAATAGTCAACATGGATTTACTAGAAGAGATCGTGATTAACAAATCTATTAGAATTCATGGAGGAGGTTAGTAAAATGATAGATAAGGGGGAACCAGTGGATGTTATTTATTTAGATTTTGCAAAGGCTTTTGATAGAGTACCTCATTAAAGACTATTTCGAAAGTTCATATCACATAGAATAGGTGGGGAAGTTGCCAAATGGATTGAAAATTGGTTAACGGGAAGAAGGCAGAGAGTGGGCATAAATAAGGAGTACTTTGAGTGGTGTGAAGTGAAAAGTGGAGTGCCACAGGATCGGTTTTGAGACCAATTTTGTTCTTGATATATATAAACGATTTGGACATTGATATAGGATCCATGATTGCAAAATTTGCTGATAACACAAAACTATGCAGTAGTGTCTCATCTAAAGCAGAAGTGGATATATTGAGGACGGATTTAGATGAAATGCAAGACTGGTCTGTAATCTAGCAAATGGAGTTTAATATAAGATAAGTGTACAGTCATCCACATGGGTAGATCCAATATGCAACATAATTAAAGAACGGGCGAAAACAATATTAGAAAGATAGATAAGGAAAGGGACCTAGGGGTTAAAATAGAGCATATAGGTAATGTGAGTGAACAAATCCAGGTAGCAGTGAATAAGGCAAATGCAATGTTAGGTATGATTAAAAAGAAATATTAGACATAAAAGTAAGGAGGTGATTGTCAAGCTGTATAAAGCATTGGTTAGACCTAAATTGGAGTACTGTGTATAGGTATGGAGTCGGTATCGTAGAGGAGATATAATCATGCTGGAAAGGATATAGAGAATAGCGAAAAACTGATAGTGGGATTCCAGAATTACAGTTACCAAAAAAAGACTAAGATAAACAGGCCTACAGTGTCTAGAAAAGAGAAGAATTCGAGGTGACAATACGGGTTTATACGATAATCAAAAGAAAGGTTAAATTAGACTATAACTATTTTTTTCTTCAAAATACAACAACGAAAGGGAACAAGAGGTCAGAGATACAAATTAATTAAAGAAAGGTCCATATTGGATATTAGGAAATATTTTTTTAGTCAGAGAGTGGTGAATGCTTGGAATGCATTGCCCCAGGAGGTAGTGGAGGCAGAGACAGAATGCATTTAAGAATAGATTGTATGCGCATAGCTTTTAGAGCAGGGTAATGCTAATGTAACGGGTTGTCTACAGACTCTGACGAGTCTTATAGACCAGTATAAAAAGTGTAAGTTAAGTTAAGATTGAAGATGTGGTTGCAGCATGATTTTCCAGGTCTGAAACCTACTTTTTCTTTGATACGCCTACCAAGGGAACGAAACTGTTCACGATCATTATTTCAAAAACTGTATACAGATTGCACTGTGACAACAACGGATGGAAATTCTTGGCTTCTGTTGTGACTTTACCTGGCCTGTATTAACGCACCCACGTGGGGTTTCTTGCCGATGTTAGGGATTTGTATAGATTCTATGCATGTGTCTAAAAGCTTTAGCAGCCATTTGATGATTTCTGGTCCAGAGTTTTAAATTTTGCTCTGTTCTCAGATCATCAAGGCCAATTGCTTTGTTATTTTTCATTTGATGTATTGCATCATTTAGTTCCTTTTTGGAGAAGGGTTTCGTCCGTAAGAGGTTCTCATTTTTACAATTACACTTGATCTTGGTGTGCTCTGTTTTTGCAAGTGGTTTTCTCTTCCAGCAATAATTGACAAGCTATTTGAGGGGGAGGGAGGAAGAGGGGGTGGGGGGTCGGGGGTATAACTTTCATTATACCTACAAGAGAGCTCGCTGTGTCGTTACGTAGATTCAAGATAAGTTTCTAGTCGCATCGACTGTTTTGTTTCATGTCCAGGTCTTCCACAAAGTGGCGCAATTGTTCTGTTTTCGAGTCTGAAATGACACGTAGGAGATCTTCCCCAAAATGAATGGTCTTCTCGGAGAATGGATAACTCTAAACGAGTAGTTATTAGTATTGCTCGTTTATTGCCTCTGAGCCTTCGTTAATACCTTCAGCATGGGCCTCTTCTGTATAATCAGGGAATCTTTTGTGCAACCCAGAACCAGTTGCATTCTTTCATTCTTGATACGTTTCTTACATTGTTATCTTGATAATGCCAGGATACAGTCTGTAAATAACAACTGACAAAACTATCTAACTCTAGATGGCGAAAGGCAGTTGCTATTCCACGTTTACAGCTGCCATTGTTTTGTTTCGTACCTAGCTCTTCTTTGCACCTTTGTATGGTCTGATCGGCATGGTACCTTTTTGTCCGGCTGTGTGATCAACTGTTACTCCGAAGTAGTATATGAAGCAAATACAAATGTCATTGTGTATTTCTATATATTTCTCTGTCATAGCTCTTAAACAGAAAATTTCTTCCCTTGTTCCATTATACCTTCGAAACCCAAATTGTTCTTCTGAAACTTTCCTCTCTGCTTTTCGTCTTCTCTCTTGTATTCAAATTGTGTGAATCATCAGACCGGATGTTCTACAGTCTGAACATTCTATTGTGTGATATATATTTGGGTATTGTTATACATATTGATATTTTTAGGTCAATTGGTATACACATGTGGGCTGAACGAGCAATTCCGCAGGATCTAAAAGACGCCTCAATCGTTCACCTGTACAAGAGAAAAGGCAATCGGCAGGAATGCGACAATCATCGTGGGGTATCGCTACTCACCGTAGCAGACAAGATCCTAGCCCGCTGACTGCTAAACAGCCTCAACAAACACATTAAATAAAGCCATCACATCACAAAAAGCCAATGTGGATTCAGAGCCGGAAGAGGAATAATGGACATGATCTTTGCCGCTCGCCAAGTACAAGAGAAGTGTCGGGAACAAAATCAGGTCATGTACACCACATTTATTGATTTGACAAAGGCATTTGATAAAGTAAACAGAGGAGGGCTGTGGATGATAATGTTCTAGTTTGGCTGCCCCAACAAATTCATAACTGTGGTGAAACAGCTACACGAAGGCATGTGTGCTCGTGTACTGAACAGCGGAGCAATCTCTAAAACGTTTCTAATATCAAACGGAGTAAAACAAGAATGCGTACTTGCCCCGACCCTGTTCAGCATGATGTTCCCGGCCACCGTGACATGCGCCTTCAGAAGATCACTGGAGCTTGGCCAACCCATAAAGTACCGGACGGATGGCAAGCTACTCAATCCAAGAAGAATGAAGGCCAAAACCAAAGTGGCTGGCGACATAATCAGGGAACATGTGTTTGCTGACGACTGCGCTCTGACCAGCAACTCAGAACTTAACATGCAGGTGGGAATGGACAGGTTCTCTGCCGCATGCACACATTTTGGCCTGACTATAAATGGCAAGAAAACAAAGGTCATGTACCAACCAGCACTAGGCACGCCGTACACAAAACCAAAGACTACAGTCAGCGGGCAGACGCTGAACGTTGTAGATACATTCAGGTATCTGGGCAACACGATGTCGAGATCTGTCAGCCTCGACGATGAGGTGGCAAGCAGAATAGCAAGGGTCAGTACAGCCTTTAGTAGAATGCCCTCGATGGTGTGGGAACGTCGTGGCATCAGCGTCAAGACCAAACTCAAAGTCTACCGAGCCATCATGATTCCAACTCTACTCATCGCCTGCGTAAGTTAGACTATACTCTGGACATGCAAGGAGGTTAAACCACTTCCACACGAGTTGCCTGCGGGGAATATTCCACATCCGATGGCAGGATCGTGTTCCTGACATCGAGGTTCTCTCGAGAACTGACATGCCCAGCATCCATGCACTGCTAGAAAAAGCACGACTAGTATGGTCCAGACACCTCGTTCGTATGTCAAACAAACGGCTCTCAAAGAAGCTCCTCTATGGCGAGCTGAGAGAGGGAAGGCGCGAGAGAGGACGCCCAAAGAAACCTTTTACAGACGGTCTGAGAGACTTACTGAAAGGTTGCCAGATAGATGTCACCACCTGAGAATGTCTTGCGAAAAACAGATCTGACTGGAGAATCGCATTCAAAGCCGGTGTAGGTACCAGCGAAGATCACCGTATTGTGAAAGCCCAGAGACCAGGAAATCACGAACAGCGGGAACACCATCACCTTCTACAGACCTCGTGTGCCCGTTATGCAGCAGGTGTTTTCGTGCCCGCATTGACCTGTTCAACCACATGCGCACCCATACCCAAAATGGAAATCTGTGACAAGGATGATATCGGCGGTCCTCATCGACAACGATTGACAGCTATTAGGTTGGTATACATCCTGTATTGTATATCATTACACAGATAAGTGAATATATTTATACGAAAGCCTGCTAGAGCCTCAATAATTCCTATGTTTAAGGAGTTTGGGTCTGTTTCTATAATTTTTATCATAGTTTTATCACATTTCCCACCTCTGATCTGAGGATGCTGTGGTTTTCATTATCTTACATTGATGGTTTGGCTCCGCGACTGACCTCAAAATGTTACGTTGTAGACTCAGCCAAAAAGAGGTGGGAGGACAACATAAAAGAATGGACTAATCTCCGACCAGAAGAAGCACAGGTAGAGGCCGCTGACAGAGAAGGGTATTGTGGAGTTGTAAGGATGTCTTCATGTGTGCCCCAACGACCTCGCCGGTTACGAAATGACCTGGCCTGATACTCTGCTCATCTGTTTTATATGTCATTCTTATCCACCGAAATGGCACCATTCTTATTACGGATGCATCTCCCACCCTTGGCTACCTGCGCCTTGTTTTCTTTATTTCCATATGCATTTTTTTTGCATTGTGTTTTAGCCCCATGTCTTCTATTACCTTGCATGCGTCTTCCAACCACTGTTCTTTCTATTTTATGTTTAGCGATGTAATTTGCAAGACATATCACGTGTACTTCATCTCTTGTGAGATGATTCTCAGCCATACATCCTTTGATAAACAAATATCATAAATGTAATCTCGTGCTGTTTGAGCAACTCTATAGTAACGGCTGATCTCCCAAGCATCTGACGGATGCTGGATCTATCATAGAAGGACGTGGTAGCTTGAGATATCTGGAAGTAACGTTTGGTCAAAACCAGTCTTATAAATGGCACGTCAATCAAATCATTAAAAGATGCAAACGGTGTCTTGAATCACTTAAAACAATAATAGATACAAACCTGAAGCAGAGCCTGCTTTCCATTCTAGACAATTAATTGCCTCAGGCAAATGATAATGGGCTGGTAGTCCTCTCATTATCACGGTCACAGCGTGAAAGGTTGGAATACATCAGGAATAAAGAAATTGAGCTGGATACACTCATTGTGAATATGGTATACGTTCTTGGGCATCTGTCTGTAAGATCTAGATATGCTTTAGCGTAGGCCAAAGTCGCAGCAGATGAGAGGCACCCACTATACATAAACACTGCAGATATTCGGGTAGCAAAAATAAAGAGAGGAATATCATGAATGGCACTTGCAGAGAGAACGATTGATCAGGAAACTACCACAGAGGATGAAGTGAAGCACTGGAGATGGAATAACAGACTTCCCCCGAGTAATCATTATCATTATCATGGGCAAGGAATGCCACAACAGACTACCACCGAGTCATCACTATCCATGACAAAGAATGCCACAACAGACTACCAACGAATCATTATTATACAGGACAAGGAATGCTGAAAATCTTGAACTGGAAAGCGTACACGGGGATAAACAACAGAGAAGTGACAATATATGAGAAAATAATGCTGTCCAATTGATTTCATTTGATTGTTCTTTGCTGATCGTTTTGAAAACTGGTTGGGGCGTATATGCTAGTTAAAGAGACCAGGACGTTGCTGAACATAGAATAGCTGAAGCAGCAGCTGTCAATACGTTGACAGCATCCAGCAACTCGTGTATAGCTGCTCATGCCATGGTCAGCTACCAACAGTGACCAAGACACTATTCCGCCTCCAAGTGGCGGCCCTGAAAACAGGCTGCACTTGATTAGTCTAGCTAAGGGAATAAAGATCGAATAGGGAAGGCTAACTCCGCCCACAAAATGTCATGGTGAAATCGGATTTGTCGGACCGTATCTAACATACATCGCTGTAAACTATGTCACAACGCCGCGACGTACTTTTCAAGACGAATATCGAATAAGATGTAGAGGAAGAAGTAGTTGAAGAATAAGAAAAAGAAGAAATGGCTGAGGGGAACGGGGCATACGTGACAACAACCTTTAGTATGAGAATGGAGACGGACAGTTCGGTTGGCTCTGAGGTGTCTTAACAATATGGAGACGGTTGTGTCGGCCCTGAGGTGTCTTACCGATATGGAGACATAGACGGTTGTGTCGGCCCTGAGGTGTCTTACCGATATGGAGATGGTTGTGTCCAGTCTGATGTGTCTTACCGATATGGAGACGGTTGTGTCCACTCTGAGGTGTCTTACCGATATGGAGACGTAGACGGTTGTGTCGGCCCTGAGGTGTCTTACCGATATGGAGACGGTTGTGTCGACCCTGAGGTGCCTTACCGGTATGGAGACAGGGACGGTTGTGTCGGCCCTGAGGTGCCTGTCCGATATGGAGACGGAGACGGCTGTGTCGGCCCTGAGGTGTCTTACCGATATGGAGACGGTTGTGTCGGCGCTGAGGTGTCTTACCGATATGGAGACGGTCGTGTTAGCCCTGAGGTGTCTTACCGATTTGAAGACGGTTGTGTCAGCCCTGAGGTGTCTTACCGATATGGAGACGGTTGTGTCGGCCCTGAGGTGTCTTACCGATATGGAGACGGTTGTGTCGGCCCTAAGGTGCCTATCTAATTTGGAGACGAGGCCGTTGTGTCGGCCCTGAGGTGCCTATCTGATATGGAGACGGTCGTGTTAGCCCTGAGGTGTCTTACCGATATGGAAACGGTTGTGTCGGCTCTGAGGTGTTTTACCGATATGTAGACGGAGACGGTTGTGTCGGCCCTGAGGTATCTTATCGATATGGAGACGGTTGTGTCGGCCCTGAGGTGTTTTACCGATACGGAGACGGTTATGTGAGCCTTGAGGTGTCTTACCGATATGGAGACGGTGACGGTTGTGTCGGCCTTGAAGTGCCTATCTGATATGGAGACGGAGGCCGTTGTGTCGGCCCTGAGGTGTCTTACCGATATGGAGACATAGACGGTTGTGTCGGCCCTGAGGTGTCTTACCGATATGGAGACGGAGACGGTTGTGTCGGCCCTGAGGTGTCTTACCGATATGGAGGAGACGTAGACGGTTTTGTCGGCCCTGAGGTGTCTTACCGATATGGAGATGGCTGTGTCCAGTCTGATGTGTCTTACCGATATGGAGATAGTTGTGTCCACTCTGAGGTGTCTTACCGATATGGAGACGTAGACGGTTGTGTCGGCCCTGAGGTGTCTTACCGATATGGAGACGGTTGTGTTGGCCCTGAGGTGCCTTACCGGTATGGAGACAGGGACGGTTGTGTCGGCCCTGAGGTGCCTGTCCGATATGGAGACGGAGACGGCTGTGTCGGCCCTGAGGTGTCTTACCGATATGGAGACGGTTGTGTCGGCGCTGAGGTGTCTTACCGATATGGAGACGGTCGTGTTAGCCCTGAGATGTCTTACCGATTTGAAGACGGTTGTGTCAGCCCTGAGGTGTCTTACCGATATGGAGACGGTTGTGTCGGCCCTAAGGTGCCTATCTAATTTGGAGACGGAGGCCGTTGTGTCGGCCCTGAGGTGCCTATCTGATATGGAGACGGTCGTGTTAGCCCTGAGGTGTCTTACCGATATGGAAACGGTTGTGTCGGCTCTGAGGTGTCTTACCGATATGTAGACGGAGACGGTTGTGTCGGCCTGAGGTGTCTTACCGATATGGAGACAGAGACGGTTGTGTCGGCCCTGAGGTGTCTTACCGATACGGAGACGGTTATGTGAGCCTTGAGGTGTCTTACCGATATGGAGACGGTGACGGTTGTGTCGGCCTTGAGGTGCCTATCTGATATGGAGACGGAGGCCGTTGTGTCGGTCCTGAGGTGCCTATCTGATATGGAGACGGAGACCGTTGTGTCGGCCCTGAGGTGTCTTACCGATATGGAGACGGAGACGGTTGTGTCGGCCCTTAGATATCTTATGGGAGACTTTTGGTCGTTAAATAGATTGTGTTCTTGTTTTCGTCCCTTCTTGCAGATACAAGCTCTGCGAGAATACATTATGGTTTGGTGTAGACTTCTTATAGCAGGACAGTAGCAGCGGTGGCTCTTTGTGTCACAATGAGCGGTACAAGGCAATACAAAGAATAAGAAAGACATCACATTATTGGTTGTTCTCTTCTTCTTTGTCGATCTTAAAAGTATGTTGTCACTTTGTGTATTAGTTTACAACAAGGATGCGACATCTGCGGCTTTCTGTCAAACACAGCCAGCTTCAGCACTGCATCTGCGGCTTTCTGTCAAACACAGCCAGCTTCAGCACTGCATGTTTGTGATTAGGTTTGTATTCTCTCTCTGCGATCTCAATTCTCTTAGCCAGACTATACGAGTGAAGCCTGTTTCCAGGGCGCCACATGAAGGCAGAAAAGGGCATTGGCCAGCTATGGTTCGCTGAATATGATCCAATCAGTTCACTTCAGGTGTCACCTCCACATCGAAGGTCGGCTGCAATGGATCTCTATTGTACTCTTTCTCTTGCCGTAATTGTGCAATCTGAGAGGCTTTTTCCAGTCCATCTGCTGGTGTTATCCACCAACTTAAGCGTTGTCTGCCCCTTGAACGACTTCCTTCCACCCTACCCTCCAGTATGGTCTTCAACAAGGAGATATGTATTGTTATATGACCAAAATAACGTAACTATCTAACCCTGATTTTGATCATTAATTCTCTATTCACGTCCAACTTTTTCAATACCTTCAAATTTGTTCTCTTCTCTTTCCAAGAAATGCGACCCAATTATCTATATACCCACATTTCGAAGGCTTCAATACTATTTTCCAACTTGTTATTAATTGTCCATGTTTCTGCACTATAAAGTAGTGACAAGTATACATAACATCTGATAATTCTCATTTTTAAATTATGATTTATCTCTTTGGATGTCAGTATGTGTTGCATATTGTTGAATACCATCTTAGCCATACCTATTTTTTCACAGCTGTCTTCTTCCGTTATTATTTGACCTAGATAGGAGAAACTCTGTACCTGTTCAAGTAGTTGATCTTTTATTTTTATCTGCGTACATGGTTTCTTGTAACTTTTCCCAATTATCAAAGTCTTTGTTTTCTTTATGTTTATGTTTAATCCAAACTCTTGACTTATTGTGTATATTGTTGTCACAAGCTCATGTAATTCTTGGTCACGTTTTGCCATCAAAACTGTATCATCAGCATATCTTAGATTGTTCATTGCCACTCCTCCAATGATAAGCCCTGGCATCCCCTCTATCTGTTTGCATATTTGTTGTGTGCAGTTATTAAAAAGACAAGGAGATAATACATATCCCTGTCTCACTCTTCTTTTTACATCTATACTTGGAGAGCATAACTTTCCTGGTTTTACTGTAGCAGGTTGTTCCCAGTACAGATTACGGAGCAGTCTCATGTCTTTACCATCTAGACCTATTTCTTGGAAACATTTAATACATTTTTCACGTTGGACTCTGTCAAAAGTCTTCTGGTAGTCTATAAATAAAATATAAATGATATAAATATAATATGATCCAATCAGCTAAGCTATAAGACGCCGACTGCTGTCAGCTGATTCACTGCTGCATCTTCATGTCCGTGTGTTGTTTTCGAAGCCATGCGTACTGTTTTCTTTGCCCTTGACCAATTTTCTTTAGTACCAGGATTGCAGTATCTCTTCTTTGATACCAGTAAATAATGAGGAAAGTAAATCTGGGTAATCCTCGCTGTAATTCAATGCACTTTTTCTCATTAGGCGCACCGTTACTAGGTTCACATTAACGATCCTCACTTCGATCACCATGCTGCTGTAACACAACCTTGTTTTCAGACTCAAGACATGAACGTGAAGTGAAAGTCTTCAATAATAGTTTCATCTGACCTTGACGTTAGCATTCCAAAAGTCACCACATAACAATTGTTTTATATATGTATGCTTTATAAACGTATAATAATTATTATAATTATTTTGTGCAGTAACAATCAGTGCTTATCCACTACGTTTCCAAACTTAAAAGCGTCGATCACATGTCGGAGCTATTCATCAAAGTATGGAAGACCAAGGCCATTATATCAACTATTCTGCTCAGTTTTACGATCTGAAGGCTTGCGCCAAGGTCAGCTGCAACATACTGACCAAGATCTCCATCTCACGTCCACGTCTTGGACATGGAGTCATTCTGTGCTGCAGAAGTCTGACCAAGATCTCCATCTCACGTCCACGTCGTGGACATGGAGTCATTCTGTGCTGCAGAAGTCTGACCAAGATCTCCATCTCACGTCCACGTCTTGGACATGGAGTCATTCTGTGCTGCAGAAGTCTGACCAAGATCTCCATCTCATGTCCACGTCTTGGACATGGAGTCATTCTGTGCTGCAGAAGTCTGACCAAGATCTCCATCTCACGTCCACGTCTTGGACATGGAGTCATTCTGTGCTGCAGAAGTCTGACCAACAAGTTGGCAATCGATACTGTCCTCCTTGCAATTGTGAGCCTACTGAGAAGCATGGCATTGCACTACAGTAGAAACGACCCAGATCTACCTTCTTCAGTACGTTTAGGGATATAAGAAGAGCCACCACAACCCACTACCAGTAAAAACTGTTCTGAATAACGAACTCCGTCGCCTGACTGTTGCCGGGACACAAAATGAGAACATCTGCCAAGCACATCGGAAGAGATGACTAACTAGGGTCGGCTATGGTGTCAGTACCTGCTTATGTGAAATTTTAATGTGCCACCAAAACAAAAAACAAAAAACTGCGTTACGACATTTTTTCCACTGCTGGAAGTCGAGCAAATCTTGAAAAAAAGGACGTAAACTAATGATACAACTCTGTCACGCAAAACAGACGGCTAATAACGAGATATATAGAAAGTCCAAGGATGGAAGGAATTTCACAGGCCTGGAGGAGTTTGTGTTTATTTGTGGAAGTCATGTGCTCCAAATGTAGTTGAAAAGTTTTGATTAATTGATTTATAGAATAACTCAGTATGAATAGCTTTGGAAAACAGCAACTTTACGTATTTATAGTACGCACAATTGTTGTTGCAATGTCAATGTTCTGTCACTGTTTTACACACAAGTGGTACTGGGGTTGAAAAGGTATACCCACTTTTCAAATATGTTGCAAAGGACAATTAAAGATGGTTGTACTAGCAATCTCATCATGTAATCATTACTATTGAAACCGCTACTGAAAATACTCTGATAAAGACTTCATGTAAAGGGACCAGCTGTAGTGGTGATCCTATGCTTCACATGGAACTAGAAGGTGAAAGCAGAAAAAGAAGCATTTTTTTCAAATGGAAAGATGCATATTATATAAGTTAAGAGTTCTTTATCCTGGAAATTAAATAGAAAATATTTTAACAAAGTATAAGTCAGTTTGAAAGGAGCGAGACGGAGATAAATAAATGAATTACTAAATGAACGAATTAGTACTCCTTCATTTTAGCGCTTTGGCCCTCACTAATTTCGCTGAAGGATGAAATGGTTAGTAAACAAAGATAACTGGTGAAGAATGCCAAGCTTATGAAGGAGATGGTTTAAAAAAAAAAACCAATAGGAAGAAGAAAACAAATCAGCATTGTTTGAAATCAAGTATGATTTCCCAAAATGAACAACTGTTTGCCCTCATTGAGCGCAGGTCTTTGTACGGGAGATAACTCCGAAATATCGCCACAAAAGTTTGTCAGTTCTGGACGGGTTAGTGGCTGGAAAGTTTGGTTTCTAGTCTACACAGGAGGCAGTGTTGCTGTAACCTCAGTGCAGGCTCAAATTGTGCTTCACGTAGCATCACGACTCATTATATACTCAAATGTAACAATATTGATTACATTGTGGCTTCGGATGAATTGGTAAGTAGAAAATAGGTTAGAAGAAGTTCAACTGATTTGTTTGTCTGCGTTAGAAAGTTGTCCCACAGTTTGTCATGATGCTAGCCGTGCCAGTGACGTTGTCGGTCATTCATTCCTTTACTTTACGTATCAAAATATTCAAAGAATTCAGTCAAATAACACAGTGATATATTTATTTGGCTGTTTACAAATTTTGATAATATATGTGGAAAAAATATTTTTCTTTCAGATTATTAAGTGAACGTCAGTGCCTGCATTAATAATCGTAATCGTTAATGAAGGCATAAAAAAAAAAATTCACAAAACATGTTATAGTTTAGACTGGCAACACATTCTCATGCTAGGTTATGGTGGTAATGGTAAGCTTAATTAAACCGTTTTCTCTAAACAAAAGTTAATTACTGTATTTATCTAGGTATAATGCGGAGCAATAATTTATATATCTCTGGCTTATTCTGTGAGACACAACAATGAGAGATTAAATTTCAATACCAGTGAAAGTTCTGAACAAGGAGCCAGCAAGGACTTTCAAGTTGTCATCTACCTTGTACCCACATATGTAATTTGTAAAAATAAACGAACAAAATACTGATATACTAAAATAAATCTTTTCCAGTTTTTTTTCTCTCTCCAGGAGAACACGCTTTATGCTTAGAGATTAAAACATGCCATCAATAAATTACACTTTTTCTTTCGCTTTCCTTTGGCAAAGACATCAGACCTGCATTGAAAAAATACACAATCTCTTTGAAGGGAAATTGTATGGTCTCTTGAGATCTGTCATGTGTTATTAATGATTGTATTGAGTTGTTTCTTTTTTCTGTTTGAGTATTTTTCCTGTTTGGATCTTTTAAATATCACAGTAAAAGGTAGCATTTGGGTATTCTTTTTTTCAAATAGTAGAGGGAGTTTGGTATTGCTTTTCTATCATTTGGTGTTGTGAAAGTTAATAGTTATCACCATCAGTTAGTAACTTGTAGTTTTAAACATGCAGAAAGGGTAGTTACAAATGCCATTAATTCAGCTTTAAAAATATAGTATTACAAAATTATTGTTTGAAGAAAAATATGGTTGTGCACATTTAGCATATAATTGTTGCTGTCTCGAAACTATGAGCTTATATATTGCAGACAAGATATGATCATTTTTCTTCTAATTAATGCAAATTATAATGCTTTTGGTACTGTGTGGCCTCGCACCTTAACCCCTAACATATATTCTCATTCTCAATTCTTCTGCTTTTTTCTCATGACTATCTTCCAGAGAAATATGATAAAATGGACATTACTTAAACGAACCGATTTAAACATTGTTTTTAAAACTCATACAGTTGGGATTTACATGCAAAGAATTTGGATATATTTTAACTCTTAAGAAGAAATTTTTATCCAGAGTTAAATGTAAAGGAACTACACATACTATTCAATCATTTTAAATCAGATATATTTTGAGACAGAAAAAAGTTTGAAATTGGCTGACCTCAGCAACAGCTGTATGATTAAAAAATTACATCACTTGTCCTTTAACGTTCGTAATATATCTGCACTGCAGAACAAATAAGGGCCTCATGTTTAAGTTATATAGTCTCAGATGTCTCATTAAAAAGTGTGTGTTTTATGAAAAATTGGCGGGCTGCAGTAAATTTGAATGTAGAAAGTAAATTATATCAGAAATACGGAAGTGGCAGTTTTGCAGCCACAATACATTAGCAGCAACTTACACTATGACTTGAGACAATGAAAAAGAGAATAAATATTATATTACTCTACAGATACATTTAAACTTTCACTGTAATAAACTTAAAACACTTGTAAATTTAACATTTACTTGGTACTGCTCACAGCTGGTCAATGGCAATTATACTACCCTTGATTTCATATATATATATATATATATATATATATATATAGAGAGAGAGAGAGAGAGAGAGAGAGTATTTGTGTGCACGCAAGAGAGGAAGGGGCAATAACCCTTGAATTATAAAGGTTACCATCATCCTTTATAGTAATGGTACAATTAGTGTGTCCAGAGAAATTTGACTATAATGACATTGCAAGGCAGCACTAAAGATATGTCAAATTATACAGTGAAAAGATCATTTGTTGTGGTAATATGACTGTGTTAAAATGGTCTAATGTTTGAACTGTTTTTAAAACTGGGTTGTGTTACTATTTTGGAATGGAAAAAATCAACTAAATCGAGGAGTTGTTTGCATATGTAGAGTAAGCCTAGAAGAAAAATTGGAATAAACGATAGAGGCAAGTTGCAACATCAAGGGAACCGAGATATGTCTATTTTAAGTTGAACAATATATGTTGTTTGTGTCAAAATATGTGTCCTGAATAATGTCATGTAATTGTATAGCTTATGTCATGACAATGTAATATAAAATTCTATTTGGTCATTAAACTGAGACATCAAAAATAAAGGATGCAATAAATCAATCAATACCACGTCAATTTTTACAATTTATTTAAGATATAAAGTATTTTGTCAAAATTATTTATTGTAAGAACAAATTTATACCTTAGCAAATTTTCTTTAGTTGCCAATATAAAATTAACCTTACTTAAGACAATGGCAATGTTCTTAGTCAACCTGTACTTCTACAGGGGCAAATGTTCCTGTGCAGGTCCAAGCTCTGGTATGAGCAGGATGTAGCTAGGAGAAGGGTTTCCTGCTTAGCGAGCTAGGCTCGAGCAGCTTAATACTCTGCTGCGTTGACTCAAACACTAGACCTGCTGCCTGTTAGGTGCCATCTATGCTGCTCTAAACAAACCACCTAACCATGGCCGTTGTTATGCCATGTCACACATGTGACAATGTTACATTCAACAAATAAAATGTAAATTAAACACCCAAATTACACAAATAACATTGATAAATGTCATTGCCTAATTATTGCAATTTTCCTACACATGCTGAATTTTAATAATGAATATCACTTGACTAAATAAGAACAGCCCACATTTTAAACCAACATATGTCCTCTTCTATATTCAAACATCATTTTCACAAACACTGAAGTAAAGAAAGTTTCAGAGTTATGTATCACATAAAACATACACCTTATTAAGGAGAGTGTGTAAAAGGTCAGACTATGTGTCATATTGTTATGAATGTCACATGACACTTCACGTTCAGTATCTTCTGTGCATCACTAGACTTTCTAGTTTTGATACAGAAAACATTTGTGTTCACATTTGTGCAAACAGTAGATAATCTATGACAAATTTTAATTCTGTAATTTGATTTATAAAATTCCCCTACTTTACGAAAACTATATAAGAAGGCTTTCACATTTATGTTAATCAGTTTTAATATATATTAAAAGCCAAATCAAACTTATCCTGTGCAATAATATCTCATTTCACTGCATGGCTAAATTCATTGAAAGATCAATAACTGAAGTTTTAATTGTGCACACTAGTCAATTTTACTTTAATAAATTCCTACACTAATCTCATTTGAAGTAATACCAAGGTTAAGGCTATAGTTTCCCACAAAAGTCTGCAACATATCTAGCACTTATCACATACATCCTAGCCGAATGTCTAATATCAAAATCACCATGAATGTCAATCCCAACAACACAATATATTGTCTGTATAATGCGTACATTGTACTTACTGCCAGTAGGACATTATATATCAGTACCATTATATATTCTTCTTCTTCTTCGTTCGTTCTCAATCTCCCACTACCAAACCCTGGAAGGCCTTAAGTAGCAGAATGTAGTCCAGAGAACAGAATGCGTTGTGTCGTAGTTTACAGCTTGACTGCGATATTTGCACCTTTCGGTCCAACACATCCGACTTCAGTAAGCATTTTTTGAGTACCGGGTTAGCATTCCCTCTTCGATCCCTTCTCCTTAGCCAGTCTGCCCTGCTGCAGCCTGTTATCCAGGATCACCGCGTGGAGGCGTAGAAGGGTCTTGGCAGCTTTGGTTCGCTGGCCCTGACGCTAGCAGTCAGCTATGTGTCGCTGACCACTGCAGCTCATGCGCTGCTCAGCATCTTGATCCCCATTATATATTCAAATGTCAATAGCTGTTTTGTCATTACAAATTAAATGAAAAAAAAGTGCACGCCTTGTAATATAATTTTGAAGAGACATCACAGTGCAATTCATGTTATGATGATTTTTTTTTCTTTTTAGAGATACATTATTTTTGATAAAACAAAACAAATGTAAATGTTTACATAATGCAATAACTATATTATTGCAGTAATTTGTATTTATCACATAATGATATAATATATGTCTGCTATAAAATACCTAAGAGTTTAAATTTCCAGCACATAATCAGTATTAAATAAATAAACACACAAAGAGGATAACTGTAGTGTAACATAATCTTATCTATACCATACCTTATCAGCTGATCTGGAATAAAGTAGGAGCTACTCTGACTCATCATCATCATCATGTAGCATATCTTTTGTAGAACGTCACTCTCATAACAACAAGCTGATATGAATCTCGGTCTGCGGTCAATCTTCCCGCCTGCTCCATGTTCATGTTTAGAGTATCCTTGGTATTTTGTATCGTCCTTCCCCTTGGTCGACCCCTGGGTTGCCTTCCAGGCACCATGCCCTCCATGACCGTTCTTTTCAGTCCGTCATGGCGTTTTCCGTGGCCGAAAAAAAAAATTCAAATTCCGAAACATAACATTGTTTATGAGCCAGTTTTCTTCAACATTCAGTTCTTCTAGGATGGTTTTATTTGTCACTTTCCTTATCTAATGAATTTTTACGATTCTTCTGTAACATTTTGTTTCGAACGCTCCAATTTTCTTCCTTGCTGCTTGTGTCATAGTCCATGTCTCGCACCCGTACATTGCCACAGGGAATATACATGTTCTCAGGATCTTCAGTTTTAGTTGCTTGTTAGTATTATGCCAAAAATTGTGCATGTTGTTTAGCTTCTGCATCGCCATGGCCAAACGTGTTCTAATTTCTTGTAAACAGTCTCCGTCGTTGGATAACGTAGAGTCAAGGTATTCAAAATGTGTGGCATTTGCGATTTCTTCATTATTAATAGCAATCTGGCGTTGCAGTCCTGTTTTGTCAGTGGACATTATCTTAGTTTTCTTAATGCTCCGGAAAAGGTTCTGAGCCTCACTGTGCTTCTGAGCGGACATGAGCAGTCTTTCTAGGCCCTTAGCGCTGTTTGAGAGTATGACTGTGTGATCTGTGTATTTTAGTTCTGGAATCTCATTCCCTCCTATTGTGAATGGATCCAAATTCCCGTAGCTGTCATCTGTTTTTACCTTTCTCATGACGTTCTCTACGTAGATGTTAAAATAAATATGGTGAAAGTATGCACTCTTGCCTGACTCCTTTGTGAATCTCAAACAAATCTCAATCGTGTTGTACCTTTATTGGTTCTAACGGCGGCTTGTTGTCTACTGTAGAGTGTTTCTATTAGTTGTATCAGGTGTGTTGCAAAACGCACGTCCTTTATTATTTGTCACAGCTGCTGATGTTGTACACAGTCGAATGCTTTGGTGTAATCTATGAAGCACGTATAAAGGTTTACATTGTACTCTCTGCATTTCTCAAAGATGTCTCATACTGAAGATATGATCTCGCGTGCCTCTGCCTTGTCTGAAACCTGCCTGCCTTTCGTGTATTTAATACGCTAACTTTTGTTCTAGTCTCTTCATGATTATACGTAAAAAGATCTTGCTGGCATGGCTTATCAGGGCAATTGCGGTAGTTGGCGCATACGTTTAGAAATGAAATTAAAACTACCCACAGAACCTGAAACATACAGAAATAGGCCAACAACCTGGCATTAGTAGATGTATTATTGCAATACTTTATTTAATTATATTATTTACAATTCGTATGTTGAAATAATCACATTTCTTCGTTACAAACATCATTAAACATTTATCCGTATTGGGTCACGTTCACCCTAGACCAAGCACGCTGGTTGTGTAAATACTAATAATGTATAGTTATGGCAATTGTGTGTATAAACTTGTTTCTTTAAATGCACTTTAAAATTAATTTTGCGTCACATCAAAAGTTGAAGTTAGTAAAAAAAAACAACACAAGCACAAATATTTGAAAATATGTTTAAAAAAAATATTTACCGTGTGCCTAGAGATAATTTAAAAAGTTAAAATAACATGTGGGGAGGTGGGGAGGTTGCCGAATGGATTGAAAGTTGGTTAACGGGAAGAAGGCATAGAGTGGGCATAAATAAGGAGTACTCTAAGGTGTGAAAAGTGAAGTGCCACAGGGCTCGGTTTTGGGACCGATATTGTTCTTGATATATATAAACGATTTGGACATTGATATGGGATCCATGATTGAAAAATTTGCAGATGACACAAAACTATGCAGGAGTGTCTCATCTATAGCATAGGTGGATATATTGAGGTCGGATTTAGATAAAATTCAAGACTGGTCTGTGAAATGGCAAATGGAGTTTAATATAGATAAATGTATAGTCATCCACGTGGGTAGATCCAATATAGAACATACTTACAGAATGAGCGAGAAAGTATTAGAATGATAAGTAAGGATATGGACCTAGTGGTTATAATAGAGCATACTGGTAAAGTGAGTGAGCAAGTCCAGGTAGCAGTGAATAAGGCAAATGCAATGTTAGGTATGATAAATATAAATATTAAACATAGGCGTACGGAGGTGATTGTCAAACTGTATACAGCATTGGTTAGATCTAGATTGGAGTACTGTGCACAGGTCCACACCTTATCGTAGAAAAGATATAAACATGCTGGGAAGGATACAAAGAAGAGCGACAAAACTGATTGTGGGATTCCAGAATGACAGTTACGTGGAAAGACTACCTACAGTGTCTATAAAAGAGAAGAATTCGAGGTGACTTTATACAGGTTTATAAGATAATCACAGGAAAGGCTAAATTAGACTATAACTAGTTTTTCAAAATACAACCACCAAAGAGAACAAGAGGGCACAGATACAAATTAACTAAATAAAGGTCCAGATTGGATATTCATCATCATCATGTAGCATGTCCTTTATAGAACGCCGCTCCCTCACAGTCTGTCTAAAAGTAACTCGTTCCCTTGCCAAAACTCCAGCCTCCGCCACAGTCATTTTGTTTTAGTCAGAGAGTGGTGAATGCTTGGAATGCATTACCCCATGAGGTGATGGAGGCAGAGGCAGTTAATGCATTTAAGAATAGATTGGATGTGCATACCTTTTAAAGCAGGGTAATGCAAATGTGACTGACTCTACAGACTCTGATGAGTCTTCTAAACTAGTATAAAAACGTTTAGTTAAGATAATGTTAACTTCTGTATAATATGGGTTACTGCCAAATACCTGGGCTTTTTCGCTCACAAACATTTGAAATAAATAGTTGACAAATTTAAGTTTTCAGTGGCGGTTTTGAGTCAAAACAATTTCCAATAATGGCTGACGTTCACATTACAATCTCAGATTTCAGTAACAGAAGAAAGCAACAGAAAAAAAAAGGATTTCTAATGTAATTGTGTCGTTGGGTGCTACTTAAAACATGGAATCTTGTTATGACATCCAAAGATACCATTCACGATCCTTCTATAAATTGCGATAACTCGCCTTTTTGCTCCAAACGAAGCATAGGGGAAGCACTGCGGAATATTATATTCGAACATTTCTAGAAGTGATTTCAATATAAATGATTTAGGGGACGGCGTGGGCTAGTGGTTAAGTGACACGGCTCGCAACCAGAAGGTGCTGGGTTCGATCCCCATCACAGCACCGGCCGTTACCCTGGGGAAGCAAACCCTTAGAAAATGCAGGAGGAAGCAGACCCTTACATAACATGCATGCTGAAGTCGGTTGCACTGGGCCGACAGACGCAAAATAAAAACCACAGGGCAACGCACACCGCCTTGGGGATTGGAGAAATAAGGCGAACGCAAAAAAAATAAATAAATGATTTTAGATGATGAGGTTGCTAGCTCTATGAACAACACTTTATATGTCTCTTGAAAGGTTACAGTGTATTTTGGCTAGAAATAACCTTTTCAACTTCCACACATATTTTTCTCGGTAAACTGACTATTTGTCTGCGTCTTTTCTCACTGCCACAGTTTGTCCATCAGATAACCACATGCATTTCTCATACAACTGATGGTCTGTCTCAGACTTCTCTCGTCACCATCAGATAACCACATACATTTCTCTCATAAAACCGGCTAGCTGTCTCATATTTTCTTGTCACCATATAGTATGTCTATCAAATAACCACATACATTTCTCTCATAAAACTGATGGTCTGTCTCAGACTTCTGTGGTCACCACATATGGGAGCCACCAAATTGGTTTGGAGAGGTCCATGCTGTCATTCTGCTACTCTGGTGGCACTGACATATTTTGAGAGCACTGAGCACTGTTTGTCCTTCCCGCTCGGTACATGCATGTGTTACACTTTAAAACAGAGAAATAAGCTCGCTGTGTTAATGTTGCAGCAGAACCTTTGCCAGCTCTGATCACAAACGTAAGCAGTAAACCAGCTAAAACCAACCACAAACACCAGCTGAGGAAATGTAAGAAGCGGTAAACATATAGCAGAGCACGATAAAAGGAAAAGGAAAAACACGATCTCAGCTGTAAGGAAACAGGTAGATGTTGAAAGTGCAGGTCTGTACAATCTCTCAGTTAAGACAAACACACTCATTGGAATATATATATATATATATATATATAGAGAGAGAGAGACAGAGAGAGAGAAGATCTTAATTGTAATGAAATGGGCAGATGTTGAAAGCTTAGATCTGTAAAATTAATAAGATAACACATATCATAATATTAATACGGAGAGATAGAGAGAGAGAGAGAGAGAGAGTGACGTAGCCAGAGAGAGAGACATACACACACACACATAGCCAGAGAGCTAGAACGAAAGGCAGTCAGAGGGATGTGATGACTGTAATGAAACAGACTAATATTGAAAGCGTGGTTGTAGAATTTCTCAAAACAAACACATGAACAGAGAGAAAGAAAGAGAGAGAGAGAGAGAGAGAGAGAGAGAGAGAGAGAGGTGCACAGTTAATTAACATTATCGTAGAATCTCGGCAACTTGAAAAAAGAAATCATAATTAAATGGTTCAGCATGACAGCATGTCATTTCGTCGTTTTAGTTAGCCTCAACAAGGCATACAGGTAGTCCATTAGTCTCGGCGTTCTGTTTGTTATTATATGATAATATATTGTCAATGTTCAGTTCATCTTAGAGCCTGCTAATTGTTATAATTTATTCGCAAATTACTCAATATAATGAACCATTCCTACACAACATCGCAGGTGATTGTTCAGTAATATTAGCTGCTGTTTATAATCTCAAAGCTAATACATTTACGTGTACTTAAAAATAATGGTTGACGGTCCAGAAAACCCCGGCGATTTGCAATTACTACTAGCGTGCATGACTTCTGGCAGCCAATTAGAAATGAGGTATTTGCAGCTTTCACGAAGTGGAAGCTGTGTACATGGATTCGTTACCTATTATTAGAATATTAAAAGCTTTTGCGTTCAGCGTAGTCTGTGTAGATCGGGGCTTCTCAACTTGTGTTTAAAAAAATTGAAAACATCTGCCAGTTGTGGACAGAGACCATTGCAGCCATGTACGAGGTAGCTTCAAAAAGTTCCAGGAATTAGTGGATTCTATAGAAATAAGTTACAATAGAATTATCTACACTACATTTCCTTCAAAGTAGTTCCCTTCAGCAACTACACACTTTTGCCAACGTGCATACAGCTGCTGGAAACATTCGTAGAACCCATTCCTTGACACCTCTCTCAGCTGCTGGAAACATTCGTAGAAGCCATTCTTTAACACCTCTCAGCTGCTGGAAACATTCGTAGAAGCCATTCTTTGACACCTCTCTCCGCTGTCCTGTCGCATTGGTGATAACGTCCTCAGCAACATTGGGAAGCATGTGTTGATAAACACGGTGTATGTGCAGCTCATTGTGGAGAATACTGTGGCAACTTCCAACTGATATTCCAATTTCTGAGGCGATTTTTCCCGACACTAAGTCTTCTGTCACACAACGTTTCGAACACTCTCAATGTTTTCATTGTTGATCGAAGTTGACGGTCGTCTACTATGTGCATCATCATCGACACTAACACGACATTCGCGGAAACGCTTGTGCCACTCATATACTTGCGATTTTTTCATTGCGGTATCTTCATATGCTTTATTAAGCAATGTTTGCGTCTCTGAGGATGACTTTTCAAACAAACAAAAAACAGAATTTAACGTTTGTTCGTTGTTCAATCAAGGACATTTTCAACTCGGACGATGCAAGGAGCACAACACACAAACTTCTGTAACTTCTGTTCGAGAGTATATATGAAGGTCGTGTTTGTCATGTCATTTCATCAAGGTCACCACCAACATAAATATATATTCTCCATAATATCATCATTCATTCAAACACGAGTTGACTATTCCTGGAACTTTTTGAAGCTATCTCAAATAGACTATTTTCTATTAATTCCGTTTTGTTCAGTGATTTTAAGTAATTTTACTATTGCATTATTATCAGTACATTTTTATGCTGTATTACATAATTGATTGCATTCCATCTAAGGAGCTTAATATACAATTATTGATAGCCAATTACATTCACTTGATATCGGATTTGGGGATTATGAGAAAGCATTTGACATGTCAGACAGGGAATCACTCTGGAAATTGCTAAGACACTATGGAGTGCCTCTGAAGTTTACTAACATCATTTTTAAAAAGTACGAATATATGAAGTTTAGAGTTTCACATGATGGAGAGCTTCTGGAATCCTTTGAGATAATAATTGGAGGGAAACAGTGCTATTTCTTATCACCATTCCTCCTACAGCTGTCTGTTGAACTATTGAATGGAACACCAAGAACACGTCTTCTCAATAAGAAAATGGAATTCAGTGGATTTTGACGGGGCGACTTAGGGAATAAAATGGCATGATAAGGTCACTAATATGTAATTGTGGGAAAGAACCGGCCAGATGCCAGTGCAAAAAAGAAGTAAACAGAAATCCTTGGTGATGAATAAGCAACACATTACGGAAACCATCTCAAAGTATTGCAAGGCAGTCACTGTTCTGGAATCCCCAGGGCAAAAGAAGTAGAGACATACCTAAACACTCTCGGCGTAGTCGAAACAAACCTAAAAGCGGTAGGGAAAATATGTATATATGTGTTTGGAAAGGGGGGGTGGGGTGGGGATGGGAGGGAAGAGACCTGACAATTATTTCCAGGGTTCCTCAAAGATAAAAGAGAATGAGAAACGCTAGCCTAGATTGTTAAAGTAATTCGATTCTGTAGTTATTTGGGAATAATATATTGCCTGTTCTCAAATACTCGTATAAGCTTACGTATTTGTTGAATTATAACATTCTAATATAGTCTTTGGTAAAGATATAACAGTTCATGTGGCACAGACATAGTTGTTGTTGTTTACTGCTCACAGTGAGAATGTTTACCCTTCGTGCTTCCTGAAAAGGACATTAAGTGGCAGGTTGTAGTAGCTTTTCTCACATCCGAAGCATGCTGATGGAGGTGGACCGCCTTTATCCAGGTGGCTGTGCTATGCTTGGTTTCATCTGCATGGCGCTCACTACTACGGGGATCACATTGATCACATCTCGTCAGTCAGGCTGCCTCGAAAACAGCCTGTTTCCAGGGAATGCTACACGGAAGAGAAATGATGGTCTTGGTCAGTGTATTGTGCCTGACCCTGACGCGACGTCCTGGTCAGTATGTTGTGACCGGACTTCCGCCTCAGTTCCCCGCACAGACATAGTATAATTATTTCATCACAATTTAAGAAGACTGCCGTCTTGCCCTGTGAATATTTATTGATCAAGTGTACAGTGAACTCATAGTTTATATTTATTCTCCGATCATATTTCATTTTTCATTCCCGCGTATTTTAACCGTAAACATCCTAGGATTCCCTGCCGAGATGGTTGAAATAAAAACGCTATGGCGCATTGAGTTTAAGTGGTATCATTACCAATGGATTGTGTGTCAAGAGGAGTAAACTGGTCGTTGACACGGGCCAAGTGAGCCAGCATTGCTGAAAAATGTTTTGAAGCGTTTCAGTGTCTCGAACTGTGCCACGATGTGTGCAAAACTTGGTGTCATGGCTGGTACAACATACTGACCAATACCGCCACCTCACACTCACTGCTCACTCTTTGTATCTGGAAACGAGCTGTGTTACCCATTTACTAGAATGTGACCAGAACCTGCCTTGGTTGCAGTGATCGCTCTGCCTCTCAGACGCTCCTCATGATATATCCAGTTTACATCAACAATTTTGGATACATGTGTGGGCAGCTGAAGAAGTAAATGATATCAGTCAAACAAAATATGCGTGGGTAATACATAATGTCCCACTCGCTACAGCCCGTGGTTTTCCCTTGTAACTTTTAAACCGATGAACGTAATTCAATACAATTTGACATGGACATATCTTGGTTTATGAACAGCATTATGCACTCATATCAAATGTTGCAAGTGGTTGCCATTAGCATCAAGGCATGCCTGCATATGCTTCTCCATGTTACGGAAAGTATTCACCAACACATCAGGAGTCACAGACTCAATATTCAGTCAAATATTTTGTATGCAGTTCCATGAGGTTTCGTGCCTTGTTGCGATACAATTTCTCTTTCAGCATGCCTGATAATTAGCAATCAGGTGGGATGAGGCGACGTTTATGGCCAGTTATCTTAGAAATGACACCTTTTCTAAAGAAGGAAGCAATTTCAGTCATCTTGACATTTGAGATGAGGTATGGGGTTTCATCCTGCTGACAATTGCCAGTACGGAGTTCTTCGTCGTCCAACTTAGACTATAACAAGTTTTTTTCTTCAAAATACAACCACATACAAGAACAAGAGGACATAGCTACAAATTAACTAAAGAAAGGTCCAGATTAGATATTAGGAAATATTTGTTTTAGTCAGAGAGTGGGGAATGCTTGGAATACATTGCTACATGAAGTTGGAGGCAAGGACAATTAATTCATTTAAGAATATATTGGATACGCATAGCTTTTAGAGCAAGGGAATGTAATTTTATTTTGGGTTGTGTTTTGCGTTTGCCGTATTTCTCTATTCTACAAGGCGGTGTGCGTTACACTGTGGTTTTTATTTTGCGCCTGTCGACCCTGTGCATCCGACTTCGGCATCCATTTTATGTAAGGATCTGCTTTCTCTTGCATTTTCTAAGGGTTTGCTTCCCCGGGGTAACGGCCGGTGCTGTGATGGGGATCGAACCCAGCATTATCGAGTTGTGAGCCCTGTCACTTAACCACTAGCCCACTCCATCCCCTTTGAAATGTAAATAAAACTGGTTGTAAACAGATTCTGCAGATTCTTCTAAACCGGTATAAATTCGTTAAGTTAAGTTAAGTTAACTGGTTCACAGTATGTCCATGTCAAAGTTATTTGAATAGCGTTCATTGATTTAAAAGTTATACGGGAAAACCAGGGGCTGACAGCGATTGGGGCACTATAGATAATGTTAATGTCCTTCCAGTTGGTTGGAATTGATAACGTGCTTTAGCACCACTCAGAGATTCACCGGCACTGAAATGAAAGTGGCGCACTTATATCAGTTAAACAAACATGGCGACTGACATTTCCTTAGGCAGGTAGGTTATCAGTGATTGTCACACCGACTGTGGAATAGCTAATATAAGATTTGAAAATAGACGATACACAAGCAATAACCTCAAATAGGATTTCTTCTACTTCTTCGGCGTTCATCGTGAAAACAACTACAGCTAGGCTGATATATGTGGTCTTTTTTCGGCCCGGTTTCAGCACGGCATTTTGAGACCGGGTCTGCCTTCCCTCTTCGAACCTTAATCTGAGCCAGGCTGTATGGGTTCAGCATGTTTCCAGGACCGCCACTTGGAGGCAGAATAGGGTCTTGGTCGTAGACCCTGATGCACGCAGGCAGTTATGCGTCGCTGACCCTGATGCAAGATGGGTCGCTGACCCTGATGCAAGATGGGTCGCTGACCCTGATGCAAACAGGCAGTTATGGGTCGCTGACCCTGATGCAAGATGGGTCGCTGACCCTGATGCAAGCAGCCAGTTATGGGTTGCTGACCCTGATGCAAGATTGGTCGCTGACCCTGATGCAAATAGCCAGTTATGGGTCGCTGACCCTGGTGCAAGCAGGCAGTTATGGGTCGCTGACCCTGACGCAAGCAACCAGTTTTGGGTCGCTGACCCTGATGCAAGCAGGCAGTTATGGGTAGCTGACCCTGATGCAAGCAGACAGTTATGGGTCGCTGACCCTGATGTAAGCAGACAGTTATGGGTCGCTGACCCTGATGTAGGATGGGTCGCTGACCCTTATGTAAGCAGACAGTTATGGGTCGCTGACCCTGATGTAGGATGGGTCGCTGACCCTGATGTAAGCAGACAGTTATGGGTCGCTGAGCCTGATGTAGGATGGGTCGCTGACACTGATGTAAGCAGCCATCTATGAGTCGTTGGCTTTTGTCAGCTCATTCACGCCTGCTCCCTTCTGCCCTTAAATAGGTCTTATTAAAAAATATATATATTCAAATAATTACAGCGTTTATCCCTTTTGGCTGGGGTACACTGGTAGAATTTATAGAGCTCACGAATAAAGACCGCTTGTCTCTACAGTCTCCACGCATTGTACAGGCTATGTTTGTATTGTTTCCTCTATAGAAAAAAATCAAACACCTTTCCTAGGTTTTCAACTCGTACCTCCTTGATCAAACGACAAATCCAAACTGTTCGGCCACTCACTGCTCATGCTCCTCAGAATATAAGATAAATAAAATTTTAAAAAAAATGACAAGTTTGCTCGCTTTTCTGAATATCGGAATAAGAAGTAGGAGTTAGCTAGACGACACATCACGACAGCATAAGCTAGTAGGTACAGAGAACCATTAACTAACCACGGAGATTCAATCACTTAAGTGTTTGTCACTGACTATAACGACCGACGCTATACTTTGCCGGAGAAAGGCTACTTGAGTTGCACACGTCGCTTAGCGGCATACGTGAACGGAGAAGTAGGTTAGTAAAAAAATTCTAGTACAACGGAATACCAATGGTGACATAAACACATAAATAACAAAGTTAGTCATTGGTATTGCTGCGCGAACCGAACCAACAAAATAATGTTTACTTTCTTTCGATTAGACAATTCGCCTTTGATTTTTGTGCAGTTTTCATTTGTTCAATCCTTGATTAAGATCTTGAATGATCGAACCGGCAACACACTTCTTGTTACTGCAAGATATTTAATGATCGAGTATCTGTGTTAGGATCGTTTCGATAGAGATAGATATATAGAGAAAGTTCGGTTCAAATACCATCTCCACATTGAATTTCGGCTTAATGGATCTCCAACGTCCTCTGTGTCTTGCCTTGATTGTGCAATCTGCCAGACATTTCCCTGTCCATCTTTCCCTGTCCATCTTTCCCTGTCCATCTTTCCCTGTTTACTTCTGGCCCATTCGCCGTTCACCTTTCCTTGCAGTATTATTTTCAGCACGGATGTATTTTGATGTGACCAACATATCTTGCCTCACTGATTTCATCCATCAATACCTTTTTTCAACAATAATTTCTTAAAGACTTCAATATTTATTTTATTTTCCTTCCACGAAGTGAGCTCCATTCTTCTATATATTCTCCAGCTGTTTTCTGGCTGTCCACTATTCTACGCCGTACAGTATAAACATGTATTCTTGATCGCCATCATTTGTAATCTATTTCATATGTAATCTTTCATCTCCGGTTATTATTTTCCAAAATTGAAAAAAAACTCTTGACAAGTTCTAGTATTTGAATACTATTTTTCTTTGCACATTGTTAATGTCCAATCCATACAACTGACATTTGTTCTTTACTTGAATAACCAATTCATATAATTCTAGTTCGCTTCCAGTTAGCATATCTGAGATTATTTATTTGCACTTCACTGATTAGGAGTCCTGGTAGTAGTTTATCTGTTTGAAAATGTGTTCTGTGTAAATGTTAAACAGACATGGGGACAGTGTACATTCTTGTCACTTTCTTCCTTTTGCATCTTTGCACCGGGAGAGGAGACCAACGCCTGGTTAGCCAAAACATACTGACCACATTATGTTAGTCAGGGTCAGGTGAGATATACTGACCAAGACTCCACCTCACTTCCATGCAGTGCTCCCTGGAAACAGGCTGTTTATGATAATCTGACTGACGTTAGGTATAAACACTGTAATCACTATAGTGGTGAGCTTGTCGAGGAGCCTTGCGTTGTACTACAGGCAGGAGGACCCCGGTCCACCTTCTCAAGTATGCCTCGGTATGTTAGGAGAACCACAGTACACGGCCGTCAAAGAACGTCGTAAAGATACCTAACTCAAGCACAAGTAGCATTAGCAACAATAGCACATCTATACACGGTGATACATTTCTGCCAGCTCTTACAGTGGCGATTTTCTCTCTGTGTAGGTTACTGAGAATTCTTGTCACCTTTCCAACCTTAACTATTTTTTTCAGATATTTAATTAGTTTCTCGTGTTGGGGAAGAGCCTTTTTGTAGTCTATAAAACTCATTTAAATAGGGAGATATAATAGAAAGAGCTATACAGATACATACATGGATAGATACATGAATAGATAGATAGATGGAAGCATAGGCAAATAGAATTATATATATATATATATATATATATATATATATATATATAATACAATACAATATAATATTATGAATATATATCTATTTATATTTAAGATAGATTGAACAGTATATAGATAACACAGTATTTGGTAAAACGTTGTGATAGTTTGAATGTCTTGGTTGAATAAGCTTACTTTATTGTGCGCCCCGAGAAGTGTGTTAAGTGGAGGGCTGTAGTAGCTTTCCTCATATCCCGAGGGTGCTTATGAAAGTGGACCGGGGTTGTCCAGGCTGTTGGGCTATGTTTGATTTCATCTGCATGTCGCTTTTACAGTAATAACGTTGACCCCCACCACGTCAGCCAGACTGTCATGAAATGTCCTGTTTTCACGGAGAACTGCACGGTATTGAGGAGGGCTCCTCTTTTCGCTTATCCTGTTATGCCTTTCAGTGTCAGGTTATGAAGAGAAATTTAGATCGAGCCCACCTGTGTGCCTCATGCACAGTAGCATTAACCGTCTCAGATATTTTTCGTGGTCTGTCTTTAGCTTTGAATCCGTTGTATCTAAATAACACTCATTGTTGGGGTGTGCTGTGTGGTGGTAGCCTTGTTACGTGACCAAACCAATTTAGTTGCTGTCTTTTAATGTAGTCTAATATCGGTGTTGTTCGAACTAGTCTCCTGATGCCATCGTTTCTGATCATGTCTCTCCTTTTTACGCGCAATATTATTCGCATACATTTCATTCCTGATGTTACGATGAAGCGTTTTTCATTTGATGTTAGTATCCAGTTTTGACATTGATAGCATAGAGTCGGGACGGAAATCGTGTTATATAAAGCTCTTTTGGTAGTTATTGTCACGTTATTGCAATTAAGTATTAGAGTTAATTGTACAATGATCTGATTTGCCTTATTGCATCTTTGTTGAATTTCCGCTGTGATTCTTCTGTCTGCTGATAACGTGCTCCCAAAGTAAGTAAAATCTTTCACCTGTTTGATTTGCTGTTTTTCATTGGCGATATTGACGACTCCGGCTATTTTATATATTTTTATGACCCCAGTTTTTTTATACATTGATTTTAATGCTGTTTTCTTTACATGTTTTATTTAGTTAATCCAAATTTTTGTTGCAATTGAGGAGGGGTTTTGTTAAGTATGTTCACCTGACACTGATTTACACTGCCTGATCAGTATGTTTTGACTGACAGCACGTTAGTCTCATCTTCTCATAGTTGATAGACAGACATACATACAGACATACATACATACATACAGACATACATACATACATACATACACACATACAGACATACATACATGCATACAGACATACACACATACAGACATACATACAGACATAAGCACATATAAATAGATATTGCAAAACTTTCTCTCTTCAATCTCCCAAATGTATCGTTGTATCCGGGTACATTGTCTCCTATCTAGTGTGCGTGGGGAACTGAGAAGCTAGTCCTATCAGGCACAACATACTAACCAGGACGTCACGTCGGGATCAGGCAAAATGTACTGACCAAGACCACGATCTCTCTTTCATATAGCATTCCCTGGAAACAGGCTGCTTTTAAGGTAGTCTGGCTGACGAGATGGGGATCGACGTGATCTCCGTAGTAGTGAGCGTCACGCAGATAAAGCCATACATAGCACAACCACATGGAGGATAGCGATAAAGCCATACATACCACAACCAGACGGAGGACAGCGGACCACCTTCATCAGAACGTTCTAGGTGTGACAAAATCTACTACAAATGCCACTTAACGCCCTTTTCAGGGCGCAGAAAAGAGTAACTTTACTCATTGTGAGCATTAAACAACAACAGCAACCCAAAAAAAAAAAAATAACCGACGACAACCATCTAGTGAGTCTTTATATTTGTTGATGGATTCACATTTGTTGGTATTACTTTACTGTGTCCATACGTTAGAAGTTATACACCTTTGACCTCATTTTCTCACATGCATATGTTCGAGCAAACACATTGGCAATTTAAGACGTGGGATTTGGAATTGTCAGACTGATTATTTTGTTGTGAAAAATATGCAAACCGAAAATTCCTTATCCCAAAAGAAAAAAAAAACCCAGACAAAAAACAAAGTTACAAAGAGAGACTTAGCTGAAGTCTGGTACAAAAGGCAGTTATAGACACGTCAGTAATGAAGAAATCATTCCAAGAAAACTTTGACAATGCTGTTTCATCCCAACATCACTATCGAAAATATTCTGCTATTTCTGAAAGAGAACAGGGCCTTTTGCACGCCAAAATTCCTCCAAAGCACTAGAGTTTTTTTTAGTTGCCCCTACTATTTCTGAACGAGTACAGGACCTTTTGCACGCCAAAATTCCTCCAAAGCACTAGAGTTTTCTTAGTTGTCCCCACAGTTGTCATAGCGACATCTCGGCATCCGTCAGAATGCTGGTTCAGTTTGAACAGGATTTTGATTCCCGCCGTTGGAACACGTTAGTTCACCTCTGCTATGTTAGACAGATCCTGGAAATACATTTGTAATTGCTGTCTCCAGACGCCCACAATCTGGTTGTCCTCGAAGTTCAACACGGCGCCGTGATAATAGCTCTGCGTAAACACCACAAATGACGGCGCGGGTTATGTTAGACATTGTCCCAGCGCCATTGTCTGCGGATAAACATTTGTTCAATAAACATCGCAGCAGTAACTAAGAGCAGATTGGACAGATGTCTGATCCGATCTTTTTAAGTAAGTCGAGAAAATGGAGACTTAATGATAACTGGTGATATTTGTTTAATCTTCGTTGTTTACATCTGATGTTTCAATATGAAGACCAGACACGGACGTAAAGCCAGTTACAAAACATCTAGAAAACTGTGTGTTTATACATAATGATTTACTTGAATTAATATATCTGATTTCCCCGAGACCAGAGGACTACAACAGATGCTGTCAACGTATTTCTACTTCTTTTTTCTTTTGCTTGAAAATATAATGTCAATATCTGGCACTGTTGTCTCTTGTATAAACTTCATTGTCTTTTGGAGTTCAAATATAGTTCACATATAGTTCACAATAGGTCTATAAAGTTTTTCTTCCAGTGTTTCTCCGGGTCCCTTTTTTTTTCTCCTTTCTTGCGTTGGCTACTCAGTTTAGACAAAAGAGCCGGTAGACCAGGCAGTTTCCTGGACGTTAGTGCCTAAAGTGTTGATTTTACATCTGTCAGAAATACTACAGGCTGTGGACCGAGATCAGTGTTGAACAGTTTATTTTATGTTGTCTTCTTGAGTTCAATTCCGTACACGAGACTTCAGTTGTCCAGGCCTCCTTTTCTACAATTACTCACCATCTGATCTTTGCCCCACCCCCCTCATCATCTCTGCCCATGTGATGTTCAATCCAGCGAATGCCTAGTTATATTACTGGACTTCTTTATGAGAATGTGCCATATCTATCTCCATGTTCTCTGCCCAATCTTCAGATTTATTGTTGCTATGTTCTCTGCGACAGATCTATGTTTGATATTACCTCTGGCCACTAACGTTTCATTTGTCAGATTCCGTGTGATATTTGTTTAGTATGGTTTAAGGAAAACATAATGTTTAATGTAGACTTCAATGAAATTGGTGGCTTTTAGAGGTTTATAAGAATCGGTTTGCTTTTTGGTAGCTCCGTGATTATGATGGTTTTAAATGGCTCCTGGAGTCTGATGGTTTTAAATGGCTACTGGAGTCAGATGATTTTAAATGGCTCCTGGAGTCTGATGGTTTTAAATGACTCCTGGAGTCAGATGGTTTTAAATGGCTCATGGAGTCTGATGGTTTTAAATGGCTCCTAGAGTCTGATGGTTTTAAATGGCTCCTGGAGTCTGGTGGTTTTAAATGGCTCCTGGAGTCTAATGGTTTTAAATGGCTCCTGGAGTCTGATGGTTTTAAATGGCTCCTAGAGTCTGATGGTTTTAAATGGCTCCTGAAGTCTGATGGTTTTAAATGGCTCATGTAGTCTAATGGTTTTAAATGGCTCCTGGAGGCTGATGGTTTTAAATGGCTCCTGGAGTCTGATGGTTTTAAATGGCTCCTGTAGTCTGATGGTTTTAAATGGCTCCTGGACTCTGATGGCTTCAGGTACTATTTGAGTGTCTGATGGTTTTATGTGGCTTCTAGGTGATGGTTTTAGAGATTCTGTCTGATGATTTTATGTGGCTGCTGTCTTAGGGTTTTTATGTGGCTCCTGTCTGATGGTTTTATATAATTTCATTGATAGCTGACGAATGTGGACGGTCGGTAGCTTAGTTCTTATGCATTACATCTATCGCTATTTGTAACGAGTCAGTTCATTTCCACTACTCGCGCACACACATGCACATGTACACTCAGGAACGCACGCACACGCACTCCCACATACGTCCACATACAGATACACACACAAACACATATACATATGTGTGTGTGCGTGCGTGCGTGCGCGCGCTTCTTTAAACATCGTTGTCCAGTTCTTTACTGTTGTCTTCTGCACACTTTTGTCACCACTTTTGTCTGCATTGTGCGATGAATGTCAACTAGTCGACATCCTTCAGCTGTTAGAAACTGAATCACCCCTCGCTGATCAACTCTGGCCATATTTTCAACGGTATGCTGAGAAAACTAATAAGTCGGAGGATAATGACATTTTGCAAACTTGACAGTTGGTATGTGCTGATTACATCAGAAGTGACGTCATCATGCGCATCGTGCGTATGTTCACTTGGTGCAGTTAGGTCCGGTTTTATTTGAACACGCCTCGTATTTCTCACTTCTCTTGAAACATGTATTTGGTGATCAGGAAGGTGGTATCTTTATTCATTCTCGCACAGATGGTGGCCTATTCAATTTATAAAGACTGAAACCCAAGACCAAAATAAAGAGGGTGGAGATGAGAGAACTGCTCTTTGCAGATGATGCCGCAATTACGATACACTCAGAGGAGGAACTGCAAAGCTTACTATCTGTATTTTTGTATGCCTGCTGTGAGCTCAGCAAAACGAAAACACAAGTTATGGTCCAGGGTGTAAAGAAACCACCAGTAATTTCCATTGATGATGAGGTTCTCGAGGTGGTAGATAATTTTACGCCCTTGGGATCCTCAGTCAATAATAAACTATCCCTGGACCAAGAGATCAATAGGATAGGCAAGACAGCAACACCAATGAGGAGATTAACAAAAATGGTCTGGGAGAACAAGAAACTCACTTTTAAAACAAAAACACTTGTTTACCAGGCCTGTGTCCTCAGCACTCTTCTTTATGGCAGTGAGGCATGGTCTACCTACACGTACCAGGAGAGGCGGCTAAACAGCTATCACATGAGGTGCCTGTGCAGAATCCTGGGGGTTGGGTGACAAGACAAGATCACCAACGCAGAGGTGTTGGAGAGAACAGGCACTGTCACAATCTTTTCCATGCTTAGTCTTCGAAGGCTCCAATGGCTGGGACACACTCGGAGGATGAATGATGGCAGAATACCAAAATTTCTTCTCTATGGGGAATTACAGTTGGGGAAAAGGTATCGGGGCCGGTCACTACTTCGGTACAATGATGTTTGCAAGCGGGATATGAATGATGCAGGCATCGATTTGGAATCATGGGAACAGTACTCCATGGATCGTGTTACATGGAGGGGCAGATTTAAGCATGGAATACAGATAAAGGAGATACTGATTGCTGATAGACTAAAGAGTCGGCGTTTGAGAAGACACGCCATGCGATGCAGCAAACGGTCCTGCCTGTCCCTGCACACACGGTGGGAGACACGTCTCTGCCCGGATTGCTCTTACGAGTCACATTCGTTACCGTCATGAACTGTAGTTGCATACCTTTTTCAAAGCACAATTACTATCGTCTGACAATACGGAAAGAACCAATGAATGAATTCAACAATTATTAATAGAATCGGTCATACGCTTTTAAAGTCAACAGTTATTGAAAGAAATCTGTCTCAAGACAATTATTACATAAGCATGTAATTACAAGGAGGCTGCGTGGCCTAGGAGTGAAGCGTCCGTTTCACAATCCCAACGCACCAGGTTCGAATCACGCTCATGTTCAGTTTGGCGAACATGGCTTTTTTTCGATCTCCACATACGAAAAGTAATGGCAATCTACCGTACCGCACACTTTCACAAAAAAACTTATAACAACCAAATAGGTTGGCGGTTGTAAGAAGCGACGTTCTGCAAAGGACATGCTGCTTACTTTAAACAAAAAATGTAATTACAATAGTGAAGTATTTTCGAATAGCGTTTGAGGTCGATACAGCTACAGCGACAAGTACTTTTGGGTTGCCATTGTAACTTTTCCTGTTAAATAGCTCATTTACTTTACAATCATAGTAGCAGAAAATGGGGGCCTGTTATTGGGAACCAAGAAAATCAGTGGTTTATAAAATGGAGTCTACGGAGCTGTTGAATGATGCCAGGAAGAACACAAATATTACTGACGGGGTACATTGTATTTTAAAGTTGAAGAATCACTGCGTAGGAAATTGGGAAACCAAATTCAGCAAATATGCGCCTGAAGGCAAAAGTTAAAATTACGAAGCATAAATTGGGTTGGCTCTCTGACACACGACAGAAATACAAGAGCATAATAGATAAGGAAAAATCCCTGATATTTACTGCTAAAATAACGATTTAAGACGAATGTTGGAAATGACCTGGTTAGACAACATAACAAACATAGATATACAAAAGAGGCTTAAATTATGTCCGCTTCGAGATTTCGTGAGATTTCGAAAAGAAAGACGAAAACAACAACACGCCACATCTAACTAATGACATACATAAATTAAGTGAGGTTCACTACACGCCAAATCTAAATAATGACATACATAAATTAAGTGAGGTTCACTTTTACACGGGCAGAAAAAAACAACAAAAAACAGCGAAAGCTTACAACCAAAGGTCTTCGCAAGGACTAAACACGACACACATGGGCACAGAGTAATGTAAATTATAAAGATGGTAAGGAATAGAGGACATTACTTGCACAAACATGATGATTATATGTAGCTGTTGTAAAGAGATCTATGGGTGACGACTCTAGGCCGAGAGCCAGGACAAAACAGTTGGTCCCACAAGAGAATAGATATGACCCCGTGACCGTAATGGGGTAGACAAGTGGATGTCTTAAATATGTGTTACCGAATTAATGTTTCGCAAGGGTGTTTGCAGCCTCGTCGTGTAAAATCGAGGAACTAGAAAGGATCTGTTCAGTTAAAAATCGGTATCACTGCACTCAAGCAGACCCAAAGTTGCCCAGCCTCCTTCAGTAAATAGAAGAGTATGTGCATAGTGATGGCTCGTTTAGGTCAATGGTTGTACGTAATCCTGCTTCGGGTTTCACTAGTTCTTCTACCTTGTAGATCCACACCTGATTTCACAGCAGTCGCTAATTGTCGACTCACCTTTTGCAGTGTCATTCATTATCCAACAGGCAGTATCCATATTGAAATTCCTTACTAGGAGGCCAGGATGTCAGTTTTCATTGTGACAACCTCAGCCGGACTAGGACAATAGCTTTATACAGTCCAGACATATCAAGGTCATAATATTTCCAGTCATAGCCAAGAGTTGCATTCCTCGTCAATTACTGCATACAGCCACATTGCATTTCTTCGGTGTATATAATTTAATTAGGTGTTCCTAATTGCATATTTTTGGAATGTCCTCTTGTTCACACACTTTCTTTACAATAATCTAAATCGTGGATGCATTGTCAGCTTTTGTGGCTTCTGTGTGAATTCCGCCCGGTTCTGCAGTTTGTCCATTCTTTAGTAGTTTAACTGCTTACATTATCTCCTATTTTGTTGGTGGATCTATTTTTACATGCTCATTTGATGCTTCTACGTCACTTTGGATCATTGGGAATTTCTGATTAAATTAACAAAATAATATTCGGTCATTTTCCTTTTGTCTTGTTGTTTCTTTTCGATGCAGGTGATTTGTTAGTGTTTGACTTTCACAGATGGGTTGTGGTGCTGCTTTCTACTTTATATTATTTTAGTTATGTTATATAATGTCATAAGGGCGCATTACTTTGCGACCATGTTAGTAAATCTAATCATTTTGTCGACTTGTTTTCTTGTATCCTATTTTGCACCTATTTTTACTTTCTTGTTGAGCTCAGAATATTGTGCGGCTGACACAAAGAGAGAAAAGAACTGAACTTGGAATAAGCTGGGAAGGATAATTAATTGTCGGAGAAAGGAAAGAGAGAGAGAGAGAGACAGAGAGAGAGACAGAGAGAGCTCAGTTAAACGGACGGAGTGTTTTCAGCTTTTTTCCGCTTGAAACATGCTGACAAGACCCCGTCTCACGTCAGGGCCAGGTGAAACATGCTGACAAGACCCCATCTCACGTCAGGGTAAGATGAAACATGCTGACAAGACGCCATCTCACGTCAGGGTAAGATGAAACATGCTGACAAGACGACATCTCACGTCAGTACCAGGTGACACATGCTGACAAGACCCCATCTCACGTCAGGGTCAGGTGACACATGCTGACACGATCCCTCTCACGTCAGGGTAAGATGAAACATGCTGACAAGACGCCATCTCACGTCTGTGTCAGGTGAAACATGCTGACAAGACCCCCATCTCACGTTAGGGTCAGATAAAACATGCTGGGAAAATCCCCATCTCACGTCAGGGTAAGATAAAACAGTTGCCTCGCTGCAAACTGCAACGCCACGTCACAACGTACTTTTTAGGAGGAGCGCCAGAAAGAAAGATGTCATTAATCTACTACCACAGGATCGTCGTCCATAGTGAAACACTCATCACAAGTAACTTGGAGCGACGTTAACAGTAACGTGAACTGACGATAACGATAACGTCATTCCTTATGATTACTTGGACTGCTGGTACAATAATCCATAACGTCTGCTCTCCACTTTAGGACTACGGAGATGTCCGTTCACGCCATGTTGTGAACACTCCATGCAACTATTTTAACTCTCTAGTTTCCTATTCCCTGCGGTTTAAGAGACCGATATTGAAATCTCTTGTTTCGATTTCTTGCGAGACAGTGTTCTGGATCCCCTTCTGATGTGTGACCAGAGCACGTGGCTTTTGTTAAGCCATGGTCAGCCAAATTGCACTGGACATACCAGCTAGGGCGGTTGGAAGTTGTATTGCTCTCTATATTTTTGTTCTTGTTCTTTTTTTCTTAATCCTACCCTTCTTCTGAATCTTCTTCTTCGTAATTTTTTCTTATTTACTTTTTCTTCTTTTTCTAAAACTAAGTTTTTTTACTATTTCTTTGTAGTCTACTTTTCGCTCTACTACTTCTCTCTTCTACTAATTTGTCTACTACTTCTTCTGGGTCTGATTTTTCATTTCTTCTTCCTCTTCTTCTACTTCTTGTCGAACCTCTGCTACGTTTTCGTATACTTCTTCATCAACTTCTTTTTTTTCCTTCTTCTTCTTCTTCTTCTTCTTCTTCTTCTTCTTCTTCCTCTTCTTTTTATTCTTATACTTCTTCGGCATCTACTTTTTCTTCTACTTCGTCTTCTTTTTGTTTTATGATAATTTGAAAACGATTGATTATCTTTTAAAAGAAATTCCCGTTTCCTGTATATGGGATATTGTTTCTAGAACTGACTACATCAAACACAGCATGGTTAATATCTGTATGTTATTCATCTTTTCATAAAACAACATTTATTAACTGCAATTTATTAGACCCACCCATTCTAAAAGTTGCACATAATAACACGGTAAACAATAACTCATATTCTGCACATCAAAAGACAAATAATTTGCAGCGCAACACGAGGAGGATTACATAGCTTCCTAGTCCTCGCTTCGGGCACGTGTTAGACCCAAATTGGGAGGACGGGGAATTCAAACGATGAGCCGCTTTAGACAGATCTTTGGAATAGCATGCACGGATGATATATCAAACATCAACCTACGGAATACATAATATTATAGAATACCAGTTCATAGTACCCTTGGTAGTTGTGAAATGCTCAAATGCCAATGGTACGTTCACATGTCAAGATCAATTGGGCTGCCGAATATTATAGTCACGGTAACAGAGAAAGAGGAGAAGACCCAATTTACAGTGGACAGATATTAGTCCAAATTGAACGTGAAAGATGTAAGAAAGCTTGAAACATTGGCGATGGACAGAGATAAGTGGAAGCAGATTATTCAAAAATTCAGCAAAAAGGTATGCGTCAACGACCTTCAAAGTTACATGAAAGGAGAAATGGAAACAGAAAGTGTGTATAGACATGACGTATTGTTAGAAAGAAACATAACAAGACATGCATTAGATTGGAGCACACATAGAATTAGAAGATTAGGAACACTTGGCTAAGAACATTGGAAGAGGAGGCCAAGACAGCTGAAGTATCCTGGGTGGAAGCCACAGAAGACGACTCAAAATATGAATCCATAAAAGGAAAGATTATGTACGTTATTAAACATTTTGTTCAAAAACATATATAATAGGTAAAGACACTGCAATCAGGGATTACGAGTTAGAGAATTCGTTGTACTAGGTGCCAGTATTTTATAAGGCGTGGTGGCCAGTTTACTTGTTCGATGACTGTAATCGTCTAAATAGATAATGACTCATATAACTAACTTCATTGCGCTTGAGCGCCTCCATCTGTGCTCAATCCCTTTCATTGCTCAAAGCACGAGTTCCGGCTGCGGCTCCAACATTATCCCATTTACAGCTGGGTCGACTGGGAGAAGCGGTCATACAATGACAAATCCCACTTCTTGCCCAATCTGAGCAAGACGTGATTTTATTTTTGTTCGTTCTCAAACTCCTGCTATCACTATGGGATCAAGATGCCGAGCAGCGCATGAGCTGCATTGGTCAGCGACCCATAGCTGACTGCTAGCGTCAGGGTCAGCGAACCATAGCTGACTGCTAGCGTCAGGGTCAGCGAACCATAGCTGACTGCTAGCGTCAGGGTCAGCGAACCATAGCTGCCAAGACCCTTCTACACCTCCACGCGGTGATCCTGGATAACAGGCTGCAGTAGGGCAGACTGGCTAAGAAGAAGGGATCGAAGAGGGAATGCTAACCAGGTACTCAAAAAATGCTTGATGACGTCAGATGTGTTGGACCGAAAGGTGCAAATATGGCAGTCAAGCTGTAAACTACGACACAACGCATTCCGTTCTCTGGACTACATTCTGCTACTTGAGCCCTTCTCGCGGTTTGGTAGCGGGAAATTGAGAACGAACGAAGCCAAGCAAAAGCCAAACTCCTGCTACCAAGTTCTAAAAGGCCTTTGCAAGTAGCAGGGTGTTGTCCAGAGAACGGAATGCATTATGTCGTAGTTTACAGCTCAACTGCGATATTTGCACCTTTCGGTCCGACTTCAGCAGGCATTTTTGGGTACCGGGTTAGACTTCCCTTTTCTATCCCTTATCCTTAGCCAGTCTGCTCCGTTTCTGTTGCTTCTAGGATCACCGCGTGAAAGTGTAGAATGGGTCTTGGCAGCTCTGGTTCGCTGGCCCTGACGCTAGCAGTCAGCTATGGGTCGCAGACCACCACAGCTCAAGCACTGCTCAGTATCTTCTTCCCAGACTTGACTTCAACCCGGTACGTTGGGATTTCAAGCAAAGCTCCTAATCCCTAGGCCACACACTTCCACGTTCCTCGCCTAGCTGTGTGTCAAGTAGCTGGGTCGATTGGAGCGTAGGAATAACTGGGATTGGACCTGCTACCTCTGCAGTATTAAGCGAACGATTTACCACTCTGCTATTCTGGCACTCATGTGAATCTCGAGAAGCAAGCAATAGAATCAATGCAGTCTTCCAAGCATGAGATGTCTGACGAGAGTTCTGTAGGGGACTAACAACCTGGTCATGTAAAGCCGACTGCTCCTCGAACCACCATTACTAGAACACACAAAAGTGCTTTAGCGTAAACTTCACGGAAGAATTAAATTGCTGCAGCGAGCCTCTGTTTTGATGGAGCGAGAGAGAAGTGAGAACAGGACAGTTTTATAGCAAAAGTTTCTTATAGACCTCTTAAAAACCTACTTATTGACAGACAATTTACTCTTCCTCTTCATCGTACGCTTTCAGACGTAAACATGGGATCAAGATGCTGAGCAGCACATGAGCTGCAGTGGTCAGCGACCCATAGCTGACTGCTAGCGTTAGGGCCAGCGAACCATAGCTGCCAAGACCCTTCTACACCTCCACGCGGTGATCCTGGATAACAGACTGCAGCAGGGCAGACTGGCTAAGGAGAAGGGCTCGAAGAAGGAATGCTAACCCGGGACTCAAAAAATGCTTGCTGAAGTCGGATGTGTTGGACCGAAAGGTGCAAATATCGCAGCCAAGCTGTAAACTACAATACAACGCATTCCGTTCTCTGGACTACATTTTGCTACTTAAGCCCTTTCAGTGTTTGGTAGCGGGAGATTGAGAACGAACGAAGAAGAAGAAGAAGACGTAAACATGAATAGGTTTAAAGAAAGCAGTGATCCTGACACTATTAGTATCTCAATAGAGAGTTTCCAGGAATGGTATTGGCAATGGCCAGACGTGCTTTGTCTGTTCCTTCCAATGTTGGCCACTTTTCTAGCATACGTTCATCAGTCATTTTTTACCATTGCTGCCGAAATATTCATCGATATTTCCTATCCTCAATTTTGTGAACAATCTGTTGTAGCCTGCGGTCTGTTGATGCGTCATTTGGTTGACGACCTCTGTACGCTGCTTCCAACTTTTTCCTGAATCTATACCTGCTTAACCTCTTGGTCTCTTCATAAGTTATACCTATATCAGGCTTAGGTAGCTAGCTACCCACCGTCACTTGACAGCTTACCAGCCTCTTCATTGTCAAAAATGTTGTAATTAGATTTAATCCACTGCATCAGAACAGTTTTGAACAGATGACATGAAAGAGTTTCATAGTAGCATCTTTTCTTTTAAGACCTCTTAAGGTCACAATGACAGACAGATTATAGTAGCAGTTTCTGTTAGACCACTTAACACCTACCATTTACATAACAGCAGCTACTTTTAGTACTCTTAAGACCAGCCATTTTCACAGTAACATCTTCTTTTAGTACTCTTAAGACCAGCCATTTTCACAGTAACATCTTCTTTTAGAACTCTTAAGACCAGCCATTTTCACAGTAACATCTTCTTTTAGTACTCTTAAGACCAGTCATTTTCACAGTAACATCTTTTAGAACTCTTAAGACCAGTCATTTTCACAGTAACATCTTTTAGAACTCTTCAGACCAGTCATTTTCACAGTAACATCTTTTAGAACTCTTAAGACCAGTCATTTTCACAGTAACATCTTTTAGAACTCTTAAAAACAGTCGTCTTCATAGTAGCAGTTTATTTTAGTTTGTTTTTTAGACCCCTTAAAACCTGGCCCATTTGAATAAAATTAAGAGCTTTATGTATTCCAATTACAATCTTATCATGTTAGAGATTCATCTGGTCACGGTGGCATTCACAAAGTGGGACGATGAATACTTTGACCTGATTGTTGGTAGTAAGTCTCCTGCAGGCGTCTCCACTAATCGTGATCTGCAGCACACGAACTGTTAGTTCAATGCCGATTTTCTAGACTTGTCCAGGTCGAATAGTTTTTCCTGAATTTTGCTGTCAATTTTTTTAGTGTTTGTATTTGCTAATCGTTCGATATCTGTGGTATGTCTTCGTATTCATTGCTCTTGTGTAATTGCCATGGTGACCGATTGGTCCGCCGGGATCTATGTGTATGACAAGGACAAGAATAGCACCACTGCCCCACAGAGAGCATGTCGAAAGAGGCGACTAACTGTGACATGGTTAGGTGGTTTGTTAAGAGCAGCTATAGATGGCGCCTAACAGGCTGTGGGTCTACTTTGCTCTAGTGTTTGAGTCTATTAAGATGCACTTGCACATCAGATAACTACCCTCCATTATGGAGTAATAAGCTGCTCGAGCCTAGCCCGCTAAGCAGGAAATCCTTCTCCTGGCTACATCATGCTCACACCAGAGCTGGGACCTGCACAGGACTGATGTACCTATAGAAGTACAGGTAGACTAAGACTAATGCCTTGGTTTTGGCTCGCAGGAAAAATATATTTTAACTCTATCTTTTTTCTTCAAAATGTGTACACATGTATTCACTTGAGTTGTTTTTTTGTGTTTAACAAATTAGCAATATAAAATGTTTATTATGGAGACTGCGTGGCCTAGTGGTGTAGCGTCCGTTTCACAATCCCAACGTTCCCGGTTCGAATCACGCTCGTATCCAGTTTGGCGGACATTGGTTTTCTTCGCTCCTGTACGTACGTAAAGTAATGGCAACCTACCGTACTGTACACTTGTCAAGAAATTTACCTACCAAATAGGTGGGGGGTTGTAAGAAGCGACGTTCTGCAAAGGACATGCTACTTAATTTTTTGTGTGGTTGTCTTTATATTCATTACTTAAAAGAATTAACTAAAGCATAATTTCCTCCTTGAAACACGGGGACCAAAACACAGGGGGAGGGTTTTCACCACAACCACTACCTACACTGCTTGAGGACACTTTCACCACAACCATCACCTACACTGCTTGAGGACACTTTGACCACAACCACTACCTACACTGCTTCAGGACACTTACACCACAACCATCACCTACACTGCTTGAGGACACTTTCACCACAACCATCACCTACACTGCTTGAGGACACTTTCACCACAACCACTACACTGCTTGAGGACACTCACCACAACCACTACCTACACTGCTTGAGGACACTTTCACCACAACCATCACCTACACTGCTTGAGGACACTTTCACCACAACCACTACCTACACTGCTTGAGGACACTTTCACCACAACCATCACCTACACTGCTTGAGGACACTTTCACCACAACCATCACCTACACTGCTTGAGGATACTTTCACCACAACCACTACCTATACTGCTTGAGGACACTTTCACCACAACCATCACCTACACTGCTTGAGGACACTTTCACCACAACCTCTACCTACACTGTTTGAGGACACTTTCACCATAACCGCTACACTGCTTGATGACACTTTCACCACAACCATCACCTACACTGCAATAGGACACTTTCACCACAACCACTACCTACACTGCTTGAGGACACTTTCACCACAACCACTACCTACACTGTTTGAGGACACTTTCACCACAACCACTACCTACACTGCTTGAGGACACTTTCACCACAACCACTACCTACACTGCTTGAGGATACTTTCACTACAACCACTACCTACACTGCTTGAGGACACTTTCACCACAACCACTACCTACACTGGTTGAGGACACTTTCACCACAACCACTACCTACACTGCTTGAGGACATTTTCACCACAACCGCTACACTGCTTGAGGACACTTTCACCACAACCACTACCTGCACTGGTTGAGGACACTTTCACCACAACCACTACCTACACTGCTTGAGAACACTTTCACCACAACCACTACACTGGTTGAGGACACTTTCACCACAACCACTACATACACTGCTTGAGGACACTTTCACCACAACCACTACCTACACTGCTTGAGGACACTTTCACCACAACAACTACACTGCTTGAGGACACTTTCACCACAACCACCACGTACACTGCTTGAGGGCACTTTCACCACAACCACTACACTGGTTGAGGACACTTTCACCACAACCACCACGTACACTGCTTGAGGGCACTTTCACCACAACCACTACCTACACTGCTTGAGGACACTTTCACCACAACAACTACACTGCTTGAGGACACTTTCACCACAACCACCACGTACACTGCTTGAGGACACTTTCACCACAACCACCACGTACACTGCTTGAGGGCACTTTCACCACAACCACCACGTACACTGCTTGAGGACACTTTCACCACAACCACCACGTACACTGCTTGAGGACACTTTCACCACAACCACCACGTACACTGCTTGAGGACACTTTCACCACAACCACCACGTACACTGCTTGAGGGCACTTTCACCACAACCACCACGTACACTGCTTGAGGGCACTTTCACCACAACCACTACACTGCTTGAGGACACTTTCACCACAACCACCACGTACACTGCTTGAGGGCACTTGCTCTATGCTGTTCGATTGTGGTGGTATCAACATTGTCCGCACTGTAATACTAGAAGATATGTCCGTCCTTTGTCTAGTCGTTGGAAGCTTTTTTGGCCTGCTAGCTATCATGATGTAAGTATCAGTTATCACGTCTTGTCCATCTGTGACATACCTATACACACTTGCGATGTTCTCATTGACGTGAGGATTAATAGAGATGGGGAATTATCTCCGTAACTGTCGCCCCTTATTGTGCTAGCTATGTTTTGTTTCTTCCACTACAGAAGTGAACCAGGTCTTGCTAAGACTCGAACCCGTGTGTTCCAGCACTAAAAAGCCAGAAAAATACTGAACCGAATGATTTAAGAGCAGTACTCTGTCAACTATGCCAGCAGTCCGCATAAAAAATAGTAGTGGTACAGTGGGTTCCATCCCACTGTAACATCCAAGGCAACGAGGAGGCAGACAGACTGGCACAAGAAGGTGCAAGACTACCACAACCAGATACTAGTGTGACATACGAAGAGTCAAAAAGGCTTATTAGAGCTAGATACATGACCAAATAGGAAATAGAACATACTGGCTACACAAAAAACGATGCCTATTACCAGTTGAACAGAAGAGAGCAGGTCGTGGTCTTCAGACTTCGCACTGGCCACAATAGACTGAGGTACCACCTATTCAACAAATTGAAGATAGGTGACACTGACGAATGCCCGTGTGGTACCGGGAAAATGACGGCTGAACATTTGCTGCAAAACTGCCCGACATACGAGGATCAGAGAAAGATGTGGCCATCACCAGTGCCAACACAAGACAAGCTCTATGGCAGTGTCGACAGCCTCAGGATGACCGCTGCTTTTTTCGAAAAAATACAGGTTGACGTCTGACAGCGTACGAAGAAGAAGAAGAAGAAGAAGAAGAAGAAGAAGAACCCGTGTGTTCTAACTTAGAGAAGGTATTCGAACCGTTCAGACAGGCTACTCAGATTGTCATTCCGTAATGGTTGTAAAAAAATTTTGTAATTCGTTTTGACGTAGTAGTCTTTTTTCTTTTGCGCTACTGCATTAACATCTAGCTTAACAGTCATTGTATTGTATTCTGTGTGAAATTCAAAGTTTGGCTTTGATATTGTGTCTTATTACGTACCACGTCAACTGATACAGACAATCGTGTCTCACCACAGCTTCCTGTTTTAAATGTTCGTTACGAGTACAGTGAATGAGCTGATAGCGCCTAGCGACTCACAGCTGGCTGCTTGCATTATGGCTAACAAACCAGAACTGATCAAAACCGAATTCCACCTTCAAGCAGCAGCCATGGAAATATGCTGCACTGGTGCAGTAGTTAAAAGAATATGAATCGAATTGAGGAGGCACCTCCTCTCCCCCACCATCCCCCTCTCCACCCTCCCTAAAAAAAGGCAGGTGAAATCAGATGTGGCTGGTTGATAGGCGCAGATATCACAGCCTCGCTGTAAACCATGACATAGCGTCACTTTCTTGACACGTCAAAGAAGAAGAAGATGTACCTCACCAGAACTGATGGTGACTATCTGTAGTGCGTACTGCTTAGTGCCTCTAAGAAAGCATTCTTGAGTCACTACAGCTGAGAGGTAAAGCGCTGGCCTCTAAGAAAGCATTCTTGAGTCACTACAGCTGAGAGGTAAAGCGCTCGCCCTAAGAAAGCATTCTTGAGTCACTACAGCTGAGAGGTAAAGCGTACGCCCTAAGAAAGCATTCTTGAGTCACTACAGCTGAGAGGTAAAGCGCTCGCCCTAAGAAAGCATTCTTGAGTCACTACAGCTGAGAGGTAAAGCGCTGGCCTCTAAGAAAGCATTCTTGAGTCACTACAGCTGAGAGGTAAAGCGCTCACCCTAAGAAAGCATTCTTGAGTCACTACAGCTGAGAGGTAAAGCACTCGCCCTAAGAAAGCATTCTTGAGTCACTACAGCTGAGAGGTAAAGCGCTCGCCTCTAAGAAAGTATTCTTCAGTCACTACAGCTGAGAGGTAAAGCGCTCGCCCTAAGAAAGCATTCTTGAGTCACTACAGCTGAGAGGTAAAGCGCTCGCCCTAAGAAAGCATTCTTGAGTCACTACAGCTGACAGGTAAAGCGCTCGCCTCTAAGAAAGTATTCTTCAGTCACTACAGCTGAGAGGTAAAGCGCTCGCCTCTAAGAAAGTATTCTTGAGTTACTACAGCTGAGAGGTAAAGCGCTCGCCCTAAGAAAGCATTCTTGAGTCACTACAGCTGAGAGGTAAAGCGCTGGCCTCTAAGAAACCATTCTTGAGTCACTACAGCTGAGAGGTAAAGCGCTCGCCTCTAAGAAACCATTCTTGAGTCACTACAGCTGAGAGGTAAAGCGCTCGCCCTAAGAAAGCATTCTTCAGTCACTACAGCTGACAGGTAAAGCGCTCGCCTCTAAGAAAGTATTCTTCAGTCACTACAGCTGAGAGGTAAAGCGCTCGCCTCTAAGAAAGTATTCTTGAGTTACTACAGCTGACAGGTAAAGCGCTCGCCTCTAAGAAAGTATTCTTCAGTCACTACAGCTGAGAGGTAAAGCGCTCGCCTCTAAGAAAGTATTCTTCAGTCACTACAGCTGAGAGGTAAAGCGCTCGCCTCTAAGAAAGCATTCTTCAGTCACTACAGCTGAGAGGTAAAGCGCTCGCCCTAAGAAAGCATTCTTCAGTCACTACAGCTGAGAGGTAAAGCGTACGCCCTAAGAAAGCATTCTTCAGTCACTACAGCTGAGAGGTAAAGCGCTCGCCTCTAAGAAACCATTCTTGAGTCACTACAGCTGAGAGGTAAAGCGCTCGCCTCTAAGAAAGTATTCTTGAGTTACTACAGCTGAGAGGTAAAGCGCTCGCCCTAAGAAAGCATTCTTGAGTCACTACAGCTGAGAGGTAAAGCGCTCGCCTCTAAGAAAGTATTCTTCAGTCACTACAGCTGAGAGGTAAAGCGCTCGCCTCTAAGAAAGTATTCTTGAGTTACTACAGCTGAGAGGTAAAGCGCTCGCCCTAAGAAAGCATTCTTCAGTCACTACAGCTGAGAGGTAAAGCGCTCGCCCTAAGAAAGCATTCTTCAGTCACTACAGCTGAGAGGTAAAGCGTACGCCCTAAGAAAGCATTCTTCAGTCACTACAGCTGAGAGGTAAAGCGCTCGCCTCTAAGAAACCATTCTTGAGTCACTACAGCTGAGAGGTAAAGCGCTCGCCTCTAAGAAAGTATTCTTGAGTTACTACAGCTGAGAGGTAAAGCGCTCGCCCTAAGAAAGCATTCTTGAGTCACTACAGCTGAGAGGTAAAGCGCTGGCCTCTAAGAAACCATTCTTGAGTCACTACAGCTGAGAGGTAAAGCGCTCGCCTCTAAGAAACCATTCTTGAGTCACTACAGCTGAGAGGTAAAGCGCTCGCCCTAAGAAAGCATTCTTCAGTCACTACAGCTGAGAGGTAAAGCGTACGCCCTAAGAAAACATTCTTCAGTCACTACAGCTGAGAGGTAAAGCGCTCGCCTCTAAGAAACCATTCTTCAGTCACTACAGCTGAGAGGTAAAGCGCTCGCCTCTAAGAAACCATTCTTGAGTCACTACAGCTGAGAGGTAAAGCGCTCGCCCTAAGAAAGCATTCTTCAGTCACTACAGCTGAGAGGTAAAGCGCTCGCCCTAAGAAAGCATTCTTCAGTCACTACAGCTGAGAGGTAAAGCGCTCGCCCTAAGAAAGCATTCTTGAGTCACTACAGCTGAGAGGTAAAGCGCTCGCCCTAAGAAAGCATTCTTGAGTCACTACAGCTGAGAGGTAAAGCGCTGGCCTCTAAGAAAGCATTCTTGAGTCACTACAGCTGAGAGGTAAAGCATTCGCCTCTAAGAAAGTATTCTTCAGTCACTTCAGCTGAGAGGTAAAGCGCTCGCCTCTAAGAAAGCATTCTTCAGTCACTACAGCTGAGAGGTAAAGCGTACGCCCTAAGAAAGCATTCTTCAGTCACTACAGCTGAGAGGTAAAGCGCTCGCCTCTAAGAAAGCATTCTTCAGTCACTACAGCTGAGAGGTAAAGCGCTCGCCTCTAAGAAACCATTCTTGAGTCACTACAGCTGAGAGGTAAAGCGCTCGCCCTAAGAAAGCATTCTTCAGTCACTACAGCTGAGAGGTAAAGCGCTCGCCTCTAAGAAACCATTCTTGAGTCACTACAGCTGAGAGGTAAAGCGCTCGCCCTAAGAAAGCATTCTTCAGTCACTACAGCTGAGAGGTAAAGCGCTCGCCCTAAGAAAGCATTCTTGAGTCACTACAGCTGAGAGGTAAAGCGCTCGCCCTAAGAAAGCATTCTTGAGTCACTACAGCTGAGAGGTAAAGCGCTGGCCTCTAAGAAAGCATTCTTGAGTCACTACAGCTGAGAGGTAAAGCATTCGCCTCTAAGAAAGTATTCTTCAGTCACTACAGCTGAGAGGTAAAGCGCTGGCCTCTAAGAAAGCATTCTTGAGTCACTACAGCTAAGAGGTAAAGCGCTCGCCTCTAAGAAAGTATTCTTGAGTCACTACAGCTGAGTGGTAAAGCATTCGCCTCTAAGAAAGTATTCTTCAGTCACTACAGCTGAGAGGTAAAGCGTTCTTATTCACAAAATGTGGTTACTGAAAGTGTTGTTCCTCATCATTCCGATATTTGTAATAGAAACGTCCTCATCATCGTGTATTATGTCCTTTGGAGAATGTCGCTCTCACCAATGTCGCTGTCACCAATGTCGCTGTCACCAATGTCGCTCTCACCAATGTCGCTGTCACCAATGTCGCTGTCACCAATGTCGCTCTCACCAATGTCGCTCTCACCAATGTCGCTCTCACCAATGTCGCTCACCAATGTCGCTGTCACCAATGTTGCTCTCACCAATGTCGCTGTCACCAATGTCGCTCTCACCAATGTCGCTGTCACCAATGTTGCTCTCACCAATGTCGCTCTATAAGACTCGATCTTTGGCCCGTTCTCTCGCTTCCATCACCGTCATCATCCGGATATAATTGATGTGTCTACCTTTGCCTTGTTTTCCAGGTACAATATCCTCTCGTACCGTTTTTTTGTCAATACCGTTGTGATGTTTGATGGGGCAAAATACTTTTAGTTTCCTTGAATTTAGTTTTGTATTACGAGCCATCTTTGAATGTATCCAACTCTGTTAGGACATCAGTGTTTTTATTGTTCACTATCAATGACCACCTTCTTGTAACATTTTTGTACCCGAATTCAATTTTCTTCTTTAGTTGTTGTGTGATGGTCCATGTTTCGCTTCAGTAGGCTGCCACAGGAACGATGCATGTCCACCGGATTATTATTCTTGTTTATTTGCTAGTGTTTTTGGCATGCTTTCTTCATTTTATATATGCTCTGGGTTGCCATGACAATTCTTCTTCTGACTTTTTCCTGGCGGTCTCCATTGTTCATCATGTGGTTTTGTGCTTCAATGGCATTTTTATAACATCACATTTTGTTTATTCATTTTACTTCTTTAAGACAGTATGTATCAAACATGCGTTGTTGTTATGTTCTTTAAGTCTGACATTTTCGCTTGATTCATTAGAGTGTTGTCTCGATGAAAATGTACTTACTGGATCTTTTGTTGTTTTTAGTCTCTTTAGAAATCTTTACTTTAACTTTCATTTGCGTCAAAGACATCTCTGTTCTGTGCAAGGTTTCGATTTACTTATCTGCATATATCTAGCCACGGTGTGTTATCACATTCTTATGTTCGTTTGTCTGACACACTACGTCCCTTCAAACTCAGATCTACATCTGTTGCGTGTGCTGAAAATACACTTAACCGAGGAGGCATCGGAACTCACAAGTATACAATCAAGGCGGAAGACCAGAGGAACGAGAGGTGGAAGAAGAATACACAAACAAATGCACTCAGAAACTGATACCTCAAAGCTCTACCCCAGCGATAAAAGAGAAAGGAAGGGCTACCGAGATAATGAGGCACACGCTGACACCATACTGTCTGCATCCGAACCCTTCACTAGAAGTCTTGACAACGTCTTGCCTCTAGAACATGTTGAGTCCGGACGAGAGAGTGGGGAAGATCCTGCGCACATCTCCCTCACTATAAACACATTGCGCAACTCACGACATCACCCTACAGATCACACCCTGACTAGCAGCTCGCAACTGGCAGAGCCCCCAAACTGCAGCGGCGGAACAGGCAGAAAACGATCACGAAAACTACCCATCACGCTTGCAACATGGAATGTCCGCACGCTACTGGACAACACCAAAGCAAACAGACCCGAACGACGGACAGCACTGATCGCCAAGGAACTGGCTAGATACAACATCTGCATAGCTGCCCTGAGCGAGACACGACTGGCAGAGGAAGGGCAGATCACAGAAGAAGGCGCTGGTTATACTTTCTTCTGGAGCGGCCGCAGCAAAGAAGAACGCCGTGAAGCTGGAGTTGGCTTTGCCATCAAGACCAACATGGTCGACAAGCTCACAAGCATGCCCAGAGGAATTAATGACCGCCTGATTACACTGCGTCTCCCCCTAATAGGAGGGCGCCATGCAACACTCATCAGTGCATACGCACCCACAATGACAAATCCTCAGGAAACAAAAGATAAGTTTTATGAGGACCTTGAGGCGCTCATCGCTGCAGTCCCCAAATCTGACAAACTGGTCATCCTCGGTGATTTTAACGCTAGGGTTGGCACAGACCATACAGCCTGGGAGGGGGCCATTGGCAGACATGGTATCGGAAAATGCAATAGTAACGGACTGCTCCTTTAGAGGACATGTGCCGCAAATGAACTACTCATTACAAACACAGCTTTCCGACTATCTGTCCGAAATAGAACCACATGGATGCACCCAATGTCCCGCCACTGGCACCTCATTGACTATATTATCATCAGACGTAGGGATCGAGCAGATGCTATGGTAACGAAGAGCATGTGTGGTGCAGAATGTTGGACCGACCATCGACTTGTCATTGCCAAGCTAAACTTCAAGATCCAGCCCAAAATGCGCCCCCAGGGAAAGAAACCACCGAGGAGGCTAAATGTCTCTCAGTTGAAATACGAACCCACGAGAGGAGGCTTCCAGGAAGAGCTTAATGGTAGACTGTCTGAGCTTCGTTTTGAAAAGAACGACATCGAAAAGAACTGGGCATCATTGAGAAAAACACTCTACGATACAACTGTTAAACACATTGGCCCACTCGCGTGCAAGCATAAGGACTGGTTTGATGAGAACGATCTAGAAATACAGGGCCTTCTCGATGCAAAACATGAAGCGCACAGGGAATACCAGAGCGACACACCATCTCCGGCAGCAAAAGCTGCCTTCAATACTGCTCGCAAAGCTGTCCAGACCAGGCTTAGAGAGATGCAAGACTCCTGGCTCAGCAAAAGAGCTGACGAAATTGAGATGTTCGCCGAGCGTCATGACACCAAACGGTTTTACGAGGCACTGAAAGCTCTCTACGGCCCACAGCCCTCTAGTAATACTCCAGTTCGCAGTGCGGATGGGGTACTGCTAACAGATAAGGTTCAGATTCTAGACAGATGGGCAGACCACTTCTGCAAAATACTAAACCACCCATCGTCCATAAATGAAGAGGCCATCCGGCGAATGCCGCAGGTGGAACTGAACCTGGCGTTGGATGAAGTAATTACTGAGGAGGAAGTCCACAGGGCAATCAGTTCACTATCTAAAAGAAAAGCTCCAGGAGCTGATGCAATACCAGCAGAGGTATATAAGACAGCTGGCCCATCCCTCACCAGAAGGATCACTGAACTCTTCTGTCACATGTGGGCTGAAGGTAAAATTCCGCAGGAGCTAAAGGACGCCTCAATCGTTCACCTATACAAAAGAAAAGGCAATCATCAGGAATGCGACAATCATCGTGGAATATCGCTACTCTCCGTAGCAGGCAAGATCCTAGCGCGCTTACTGCTAAACAGGCTCAACAAACAGCTTGAACAAAGCCACCACCTCCCAGAAAGCCAATGTGGATTCAGAGCCGGAAGAGGAACAGTGGACATGATTTTTGCCGCTCGCCAAGTACAAGAGAAGTGTCGAGAACAAAATCAGGCCTTGTACACCACATTTATTGATTTGACAAAGGCATTTGATACAGTAAACAGAGGAGGGCTGTGGATGATAATGTCTAAGTTTGGCTGCCCCAACAAGTTCATAACAATGGTGAAACAGCTACACGAAGGCATGTGAGCTCGTGTACTGGACAGCGGTGCAATCTCTAAAACGTTTCTAGTATCAAACGGAGTAAAACAAGGATGTGTACTCGCCCCGACTTTGTTCAGCATGATGTTCGCGGCCACGATGACAGAGGCCTTCAGATCATTGGAGCTTGGAATACCCATAAAGTACCGCACAGATGGCAAGTTACTCAATTCCAGAAGAATGAAGGCCAAAACCAAAGTAGCTGGCGACATAATCAGGTAACTTGTATTTGCTGACGACTGCGCTCTAATGAGCAACTCATAACTGAACATGCAGGTTGGAATGGACCAGTTCTCTGCCGCATGCGAAAATTTTGGCCTGACCATAAATGCCAAAAAAACAGAGGTCATGTACCAACCAGCACCAGGCATGCCGTACACAAAACCAGAGACTACAGTCAGCGGGCAGACGTTGAATGCCGTAGACAAATTCACATATCTGGGCAGCACGCTGTCGAGATCTGTCAGCCTAGACGATGAGGTGGCAAGCAGACTAGCAAAGGCCAGCACAGCCTTTGGTAGAATGCGCTCGATGGTCTGGGCACGTCGTGGTATCAGCGTCAAGACCAAACTCAAAGTCTACCGTGCAACCATCATTCCAACCCTACTATACGCTTGCGAAGGCTGGACTGTATACTCTGGACATGCAAGGAGGTTAAACCACTTCCACACAGGTTGCCTGAGGCGAATATTCCACATCCGATGGCAAGATCGTGTCACTGACATCGAGGTTTTCTCGAGGGCTAACATGCCTAGCATCCATGCACTGCTAGAAAAAGCACGACTAGAATGGGCCGGACACCTCGTCCGTATGTCAGAAGAGCGGCTCCCAAAGAAGCTTCTCTACGGCGAGCTGAGAGAGGGATGGCGCGAGAGAGGGCGCCCAAAGAAACGTTTTAAAGACGGTCAGAAGGACTCACTAAAAAGTTGCCAGATAGACATCGACACCTGGGAATGTCTTGCGAAAAACAGATCTGACTGGAGAAGCGCATTCAAATCAGGTGTAGCTGCCGGTGAAGATGACCGTGTTGTGAAAGCCCAGAACAGACGCGAGACGCGGAAATCCCGAGCAGCGGGAACACCATCCCCTTCTACAAACCTCGTGAGCCCGATATGTAGCAGATGTTTTCGTGCTCGCATTGGCCTGTTCAGCCACATGCGCACCCACACCCAACAGGGAAATCTGTGACAAGGATGATGTCGGCAGTCCTCATCGACAACGATGGACAGCTATTATGTTCGTTTGTGTATATTGTGTTGTTGTTGTTGGGAATTAGTTTTGTTTGATTTTAAATTTGCAAGATCTGTACCACTTGACTTGTAGTCTGACCAACGAGGTGGGGATCGACACTGTAATCCCTGCAGTGGTGAACTTACCGAGGACCCTCGCTTTGCACTGCAGTCACTAGTACCTCCGTGCACCTTAGCGAGTACTCTTATAGATGTAAGAAGTGTTGCTGCATCCCGTTATAAAGAAACGTATAGAGTTACCTCAACACAAGAGTTACCTCAACACAAGAGTTACCTCAACACAAGAGTTACCTCAACACAAGAGTTAGCTTCTAACAACATCACATTTAAGACTCAAATGTGTTTAAAGTTAAAATGACAGACATCAAAACAACACTGCAGTATACTTCACACAAATTAGCATTTGATGATTTCATTTTGTAAGTCAAATTAAATGTGGTACATGAGGAGAAATGCCATTTCAAACTAATAGATTACCTGGAACCCTGGCATTCAAACAGGTATATATATATATTTATACATACTTGCTGCCAGGTAACCGAAACCATTGGAGTACCGTCTTCTAGGAATTTTACTTCTGCAGTTTACTAGATCTAGGGAAGGTGGATGGCGTTTTGAGTAGAAATCCCATTATCTTTCCTACATATTTGCCTGGAGAGCGACTAACAACCTGCTGCTTTGCAATTTTCTGCTGCCAATGGTTCATTTTACGACCACATTGTGTATACGGAACCTTCGAGTTTTTCCTCATTTTTTAAATGTTTGAAATGACTTGACGCTGATCTCACCTCTTTTGAGACCAGGGGACACTTACAACTTGCAGGATTAGAAACCCCACGGTTTTGCACTTTCGTTTGTTGAGAAACAAACGCTTTACCTCAGTTATAGGGACAACCCGCCTCCATCCCACACACTTCTGCTTTTTTCAAAGGGCTTAGCAAAAGGTGGCTACCCTACCATGTTGAAGCTTTAAGTCCAAAAAAGCAGAAAGTACATGTCAGGGTACAAGAGGACCGACGACGAAGTGAAGTGGTTGTTAATGGAAACCACACGTACTGAGATATTTTACCTCTTGATGTTTCTTTGCACGTACTCTGTGGGTGAACGTATGGCAATTACGAGGGCTATTTGAAAAGTTTTGCCTTTGAGGAGATAATCTCATTAATGTGCAAGATTTACACATGAGATATACATTTTTCTTAAGGCTTGGAATGTCGTTTGGATGATTTGTCATTATTTTTCAACGCAGTCACCATCCCGGTCCTTACACAAACGCCAACGTCCGGACAAGTTGTTGCATCCCGTCGAGGAAAAAAAATCTGACGTTTTTTCGCGAAACCAGGTACGCGCAGCTGTTTGCACCTCCTCGTCAGAAACGTAACGGTATCCCTTGAGGTAGCTCTTCAGCTTCATAACGAGGAAGACGTTACAAATCAGGAGTGTACAATGGGTGCGGTAAAGTTTCATCAATTTTTAGTCGCTCCACTGTTTTCAACTCGTGTGTGGGCGAGTATTGTCGTATGAAGGATTGCGTGCTTGTCGATATGAGCACGCAGCGATCGTACTGGAAGTTTCTGCGAAGCTTTCACATATCGATCGGAGATGACGGTATTACCATGTTCCCAAAATTCAGTGTAGACTACTCCCTCAAAGTCTCAAAAGATGGTAATTATCACCCTCACCCCCCCCCCCCCCAAACAAAAACAAAAAAACTGATGCGACGACCTTGAATTTTGTTGGGGGGTAAGTGAGTTGTTTTGCTTGTACTTCATAGACTGGTGCTTGTTTTCTAGGTCATGACGATGTGCCCATGACATGTCGCCAATGACATTTCGGCGAATAAAGGCATCGCCTTCCTGCTCATATCGGGTCAGAAGTTCATGAAGCTGTTGGCGCTGTTTTGTATCCGGTGTCGACACAAACTTTCCTATACCCAATCAGAGCATGGACAATGTGATAGACTCGCTCAATCCTAATCATGAGCATTACGGCGACATCTTTCTGCTTGACACCTCGAATAGCACGAACCAGTACGTCCACGCAAGTTTGGTGCTGTGCATTCACATTTGTGATCAGTCGTCCGCTGTCAGCCTTATCATGCAGGTTCGTCGTGGCAAGATTGTCGCCTTGTACAGTCCGTGCCCACCTCCTGACTGTACTGACCATATACCGCAATCAATCTTCGATGCATGTCGATGGGTACACAAACTTCCGCCGTCAGAAATTCAATCAACACACGTTTCTTCATCCGTATTTCCCTATAGGCCGTCATTTTACTCTCTGCTGTGCACATGCGTTACATTTCAGGCGGAGAAAGGGGAGTGTATAAGGACTATATTTGTCGCGTAAAACGGTGCAGAACTTGGTCGATACGTTTTTTATCAAGGACGCTCAAAAATTGCTGGCCGTCTTGTTCAGATTGCTACATACGGCGTGATTAACCCAGAACAAAATTGATCAACTAGGGCGGTAATTTATTGATCATCCACCTTACATTCCCGACATTGCCCTGAGCGATTTCTACCTGTTTGGTGCACTAAAAACCAACCTTGACAGGAGAGGTTCGCATAATAACGTACAGGTTGAACGGAAAGTACACATATGGCTGAGATAGCAGACAAAGGACGTCTATGCTGTGGGTTTTGGCGCACTGATAAAACGATGGGATAAGTGTATGAGTATTCGTGGAAATTATGTTGAGAAATAATGGACAATTCAAGTGCAATAATAAATGGTTTTCTAGTTCTTATCTTATTAGCTTTTCTTATAAATAATAATCTGTGACCTATTAACTGATTTGACCTACTAACTAAATGACGTTCGCTCACAGTGTACCTGGACAGAAATGCTAAAAGTTGAAATAACTTGAACGTGTTACGTGTGATTTTATTAACAACAACCACTTGTGGAGGTATCTTCTGTTTCTTCTGACTTGAAGTTGTCTTCTATAGGCTAGAGATGCCACTTTTTCCTCGCAGGTTTAGCTATTCCATAGTCCCCTTTCAGGCCGTGGTATCAAACGACTCGAAGAGCTTCAACGACAAGTATCATTATAAATAGTGTCTGATTAGCACTCGCTTGTCATGGCGAACGTACGAGGCTCAGATCCCGTTGACGAAACTCTCTAGTCGATCCAGCTATAAATGGATACCTAACGTACTGTTGGGGAATGCAATGCAACGAGGAAGTGAACTGAGCACCCGATCTAACAAACAAGATGTGGCCTCGTACAGTGAAGTCTCTAACACTGCATCTCTGACAGCAGTACCTGCTTGGGAACTGCCGTGACAAATAATGACGCATAACCTTGACACCTGATTTTGACTTTTGTGAACTACTGGCATAAAGCTGCTTAATCAGATTCCCGTTGTAATTAAATGTAGAATGGGTGTCCATTGTTCTCTTATGTTCTTTTTACCTCAACGCTATGACGTTTTACTTTTCTCTCACTCCTCTCCCAAACCCAGTAATCACGTACAAGACTACTGCTCTTGTCGGCCAACTTCTGCCACTACCGGTCTTTCGTTCTGAATATCAGTTCTTTCTGTAGCGCACCAGATGGAAGATAAGCGGATTATGTTCACTCTTTGCATTACCCCTCTCACAGATTGGAACAGACGGTGCCCAGCGATAAGATTTCTGGCTTTCATATGGATGGTCTATAGTGCGGAATATGTGAATCTGTGCCAACGTTTTGAAATTTGTAGAGTTCTCATCGCATTTGACAAGGTTAACAATTCTTAGATATTGTGAGACTTCTCACCGAAACACCGCCCTAAAGGTACCTGTGTCGAAAAGAGTAGGACGACTAACTTTCGAAGAATATATATATATATATATATATATATATATATATATATATATATATATATATATATATATATATGTCATATAAGACAATTAAAGAGGGTTGTGCATGGGGCTAGCAACCTCATCACACAAAGACATTGCCATTGAATTCGCCACCACAAATTATCTGATACAGCCTTCCTGAGAAGTGGCCAATGTAGTGGTGGCCCAATTCTTGACTTGGAATGAAAAAGTGAATCCCCGTCAGCATCACAGAAACAAGGCACGAGACATAAGCTATCTTTAAATTACCACAATTCCGGAACGGTTTCTTCTTTATGTTTTACCCATCTAGGGTAGAAGACTCTCCAACGTATGTCATTGCCTTGTCTCCCGAGTGTAGAGTAACCATCATGGTTTAAATAGAAAAAAAATCCACGAAACAGTACACCAAATATTACACAGGGAATAGAAGAGGGAGGGGGGGGGGGGGGCGGCTCGTATTCTATTGGAACCGAATAGGAAACAGAAAATCTCATAATGGGGCATGGCGCTACTACGGTATTTAGCTCATTTGCAAAAAGCCAACGCCAAATCACTTTATGTGCTCACGTTGTTGGTTTTTTTCCTTTAGGGATGTTTTTAATGACGATGGTGTCGGTGCCAGGGAGTGCCCAGGAAGTCTCACCGTTGCTTCTTAGTTGACTAGGAATCAACTATGCTTCTTAGTTGCCCAGGGAGTCTCAACGTTGCTTCTTAGTTGTCTAAGGAGTCTCAAATTTACTTTTTAGTTGCGCGGGGATCTTAACTTTGCTTCGTAGTTGCCCAGGGCGTATCGACTTTGCTTCTTAATTGCCCAGGGCGTATCGACTTTGCTTCTTAATTGCACAGGGCGTATCGACTTTGCAAATTAACAATGAGCGAAATGGAAGAGGCCATGAGAACATTAAAGAAAAGGAAATCTCCCGGAAAAGATGGGATAACAAACGAAATGCTGATGGGGCTGGGCCAAACAGCGAAGAGGAAACTGCTATCGGTCCTGAACCAAAGCTGGAAAAGGGGAATTGTACCCCAGGCATGGAAAGACGCAGTACTTGTACCAGTACCAAAAAAAGGAAAGGACAAAACAGATCCAAATGGATACAGGCCTATCAGCCTACTGAGCTGTGTCGGCAAACTGATGGAACGTATGATAAACACCAGACTGATGTGGCATCTGGAATAAAAACGAATACTAATTCCACAGCAAGCCGGCTGAGGACCAGGTCATCCTCATAGCCCAGGAAATAGAAGATGCCTACCAGGCACAGAAACACACAGTAGCGGTTTGGGTGGACCTGGAAAAGGCATTTGACAAAGTCTGGAAAGATGGACTTAGAGTCAAGCTAAGAAGAAGTGATGTTTGTGGGAAAATGTACAAGTGGATCAACCACTACCTCAAAAACAGAACAGCCAGAGTCCAAGTACAAGGGCAGATGAGCAAAAAGGTGATACTCGAGCAGGGAGTACCCCAAGGGGGAGTACTGTCACCCACACTCTTCCTGGTGTATATAAATGACATTACAGAGAAAATACCAAGGAGAGTCCATAGCTCAATGTTTGCAGACGATCTGGCTATGTGGACCTCTGAAAAGAATCTCACCATAGCAAGAAATCGGATGCAGCAGGCCCTAACATCGCTGGAAGCGTGGGCGAACTCATGGCTGGTCAAAATAAACGAGGAGAAAACTACATGCACAATATTCTCGCTTTCAATCAAACCCCAAAATACCAAATTAAGTTTAAATGGCAAATTCCTGCAGCCAAACGACAACCCAAACTATCTGGGAGTCACATTTGATCGGCGCATGACATGGAAAAGTCAGATCGAGAGAAACCGAATGAGAGCCAGAGAAAGAATGGCAATCATGAGGAAACTTGCTGGCACAAGCTGGGGAGCAGACGAAAGCATACTAAAGAAACTGTACACTGGAAGAGTGAGACCAGTTCTCGAGTATGGCATTGCGGCATGGACAACAGCAGCAAAGGCGAACTTCGATAAAGTTAGCAAACTTCAAAACCAAGCCATGAGAGTTATAACAGGAGGCATGAAGTCAACGCCAATTGTAGAACTTGAAAAGATTACAAAACTGCAATCCATGACCGACAGAAGAGACTGCAGAGCCCAGCTGCAGTCAGAAAAACTCCGAAGACTGACTGATCATCCAATGCACCAGAGACTAAACAATTTGGGAAATGGGAAACTAAAGCGGAGAAACTTTGCAGAAATAGCCAAAAAAAAGATGCACGAAGATCCCATAAACGCACTAACAACACCAAAACCCATCACTACTGTACGAAAACCTACCTGGAGGCAGGATATATTTCCAGAGGTGGTAGAAAATATACCAGGTATTGGAAACAAAAACTGCCAGACTGAAAAAGAAAGGAGAGATACTACCCTAAGCTTTATATCGAAAAACTACCCAAGCATGGACTGGACCCATGCATACACCGACGGTTCTGTAACAAACACTACATAGAACGGAGGGGCAGGAGCATTCCTGAACCTACCAAATGGCAGACAAATAACACTGTCATTCGCTACTGGTAAGTACACAAGTAATTTCAGAGCGGAGGCAGAGGCACTGAGGGCGGCAGTGGAAGAAATGGGGACACACAAAGAAAATGAAAGCCATATAGTCCTGCTTACGGATGCTCTCGCCGTAGTCACAGCGCTAAAAAGCCAGAAAAACACTGAGCTTAATGATTTAAGAGCAGCACTCTGCAAACTGTGCCAGCAGTCCGCACCAAAAAGGGTAGTGGTACAGTGGGTCCCATCACACTGCAACATCCAAGGCAACGAGGAGGCAGACAGACTGGCAAAAGAAGGTGCAAGACTACCACAAACAGATACTAGTATGACGTACGAAGAGTCAAAACGGCTTATCAAAGCCAGATACATGACCAAATGGGAAACTGAACATACTGGTTACACCAAAAACGATGCCTATTACCAGTTGAACCGAAGAGAGCAGGTCGTTGTCTTCAGAATTCGCACTGGCCACAATAGACTGAGGTACCACCTATTCAACAAATTGAAGATAGGTGGTACCGACGAATGCCCGTGCGGCACCGGTAAAATGACCGCTGAACATCTGCTGCAGAACTGCCCGACATACGAGGATCAGAGAGAGAGCAGATGTGGCCATCACCAGTGGAACTGCAAGACACGCTCTATGGCAGTGTCGACAGCTTCAGGATGACCGCCGCTTTTTTCGAAAAAGTAATGGTTGCTGTCTGACTGCGTACGAAGAAGAAGAAGAAGAAGTGTCGACTTTGCTTCTTAATTGCCCAGGGCGTATCGACTTTGCTTCTTAATTGCCCAGGGCGTTTCGACTTTACTTCAGAAGGAGAAGCGCGAAGATCTACATGAACAACCGTGTGACATATTTACTGTACATGTGATATCGTTAGCAGTCGGTTCTACTTAAAATCGTTCATGCTATACGACACACATCCTGTGGCAACAAAAGCCAAGCTCTTCACCTTCTCGACTCTTCCTCCTAACAGAAGAAGTGACGATACGTGTCTTTGTCTAGTAAATCCCAGAATGTTCTGAACAGATAAAGCTCGTAAGCCATGTGTGATCATTCATTGAGAAGAATAACAAACTGCGTCTTCAAACCACCTGCTGCCGTGCAGCTAATCTGATGTCAACCAGTCTCATGGCAACCAGTCTCATGGCAAGCAGTCTCATGGTAACCAGTCTAGTGGTAACTAGTCTTATGTCAACCAGTCTGATGTCAGCTAGTCTTATGTCAACCAGTCTGATGGCAACCAGTCTGATGGCAACCAGTCTGATGGCAACCAGTCTGATGTCAACCAGTCTGATGTCAACCAGTCTGGTGGTAACTAGTCTTATGTCAACCAGTCTGATGTCAACCAGTCTGATGGCAACCAGTCTGATGTCAACCAGTCTGATATCAACCAGTCTGATGTCAACCAGTCTGATGGCAAGCAGTCTGATGGCAACCAGTGTGATGTCAACCAGTCTGATGGCAACCAGTCATTAGGGAACCTTAACTCTTATAAAGAAAAAAAGACTTTCTGACCGAAAATATGTGTACCTATGTTTGTGGTTAATCAGACTTCAGCCCTTTTTGGGGCGAGATGCTTGTTAATGATGCGCAAAAGTTCAGGCTTAGATTGCTGCCATTTTGTAAATGTCTTACACGTTCTAATATAGCCAAAGGAGACTGTTGAAAGTTGATAGTAACGTACTTTTGCCAAGAGAAGATTAAACCCTGAACAAACAAGAACACAACGAGTGTACCGGGCTGAACGCTACATGGATCGCTGGTTGACCTGTCATGGCAGTACACCATATTTTACTCATAAAGACAATACAACGTTAAAAGACGTTTGTTTTAGTCTTTATGTTGATCTTTTGTCATCGTCTGCGCGCTAAGAACAATCACCTAAACGTTGAATATTATCGGAATATCTTCCCGTTTTAAACATATTTTAATAAGACTTATTGACCTCTCTGCTGCAAATGAGGAAATACCCTTTGACCGCTCCCCGCAGTAGTGAGCGTCACGCAGATGAAGCCAATAGCACAAGCGCATGGAGGACCTTGGTCCACTTTCATCAGCACCCTCGGGAAGGGGGTGGGTGAGTTACTACGACCCGCCACTAAAGTAATTTTCAGGGCGCACAAAAGGGTGGACCTACACATTGCAGGCATTTACGACAACAACCGCCCTTTGACATCATAGGGCCATTTCCTACATAAGTCTAAAGTTACCGTACAAGTCGGCTTGGTCTACTCTTGTAAACTAAACCTGTTTTTTTATACAATGACAGACTGCCAGGTTTCTGTCTGTATTCATTTTGTCGAAGACAAAGTGTTCATTCAACGTCTGTCATTCTCCCTCCTCCCGTTCGTCTTCTAGTGGTATCGGTAGCGTGGTAGCATTTTTTTCCTACACAAAAATGTTTAACTTGTGGGAGTGCCTTGATAAAGTAACAACACACGCCCATACAGAAAATGAAGCCTAGTGGTTCATAGGTTAGCTATTAAACGATAGAACTAAGCGCAGTGTCTTATCTGTCTATCTCTGGGACGTTTTACTTCGCAAATATTTGAACTCAAAATCTTTTGAGAAGTCGCGCTATTAAACACTGAAAATACGATATCTAGCAAATGAAGGATTAAGGTAAGAACACATACTTACAGCAACTATTTACAGTTTCAAATCTACTTCTTCTTCTGCGTTCTCTCCCAAATAATCACATCAATTTCTCTCATGAAACGCATCTAATTTCCTTCACAAACTGTCTCATTTTCCGTTGATGTTTTATGATAAACCTTGTATCTAGTTTGGATAGGGACATTCTGTCTGTCTTGCTCGGCTCGTATAGTTGACAGACTTGGAGAACATGTTATAGTGTTTATCTGGCCTCCCCTTACGTCTGAATGGTCGATATTTAATTTAAGAGCAGATGATATCTGAGTCTCCAGTTGCGGATTGGAATCTGTTTTGTCAGTAATTGCAAGTTAACACGGCTATCGCAATTCCCAGTTTGATCCAGCGAAGCAATTGTGCATACTACTTTGATATTGTAGACTTAGTAGATGGACAGTTAGGTACCAGGGAGCAAAGAATAGGACCACTACAACCTCTAAGCGTGTCGTAAAGAGCATTGTTGATGGGGCTAGCATTCTCATCGTGTAACACAAATAACTTAAAAAATTACAACACCGCACAAATTGCTTTCCTCTTCTTCGCTGTTCGTCCTGAAAAGAACGTACGTTGGAGTCGTAGTTTACAGCGAGGCTGTGATATCTACCCCTTTCTGTCCGACACATCTAATTTCAGCACGATATTTCTGAACCAGGTGCGCCTTTTCTCTTCGATCCTTAAATCTTAGCCAGGTTGCATGGTTGAAGTTTGTGTGCTCGGCCGCCACTTGGAGGCGGAATACGGTCTTGGTCAGTTATAAGTCATTGACGTAAACAGCCAGCTGTGAGTCGCTAACTGCTGTCAGCTCATTCACTGCTGCGTCATCGGTCTCACAAAGTGGTTTGACAATTACTTCCTTCATGTAAAGGCCCAACTACAGTGGTGGCGCAATGTTTCCCAGGGAGCATACAAAGAGCCAAGACGAGGAAGTGGAAGCTTGACAGTGACATAAATGTATTCAATGCTGTCTGCTTTCAATAAAAATGTAAAAGTAATCCCATATTAGACACTGCCGACGGGGATGAAGTGTTGGAGGACATCAATGTGCTTAGTTTCAGCTTGTTATGAGGCGATCTGGCCAGTTCCCTTCGTCGCCACCTCTCCCTTCCTAACAGTGTGCAGCACTCGTTTACGCTGGATAAACTGGAGCGTGTCGATAATGAGGATCGAATCCAGCACCTTTTCCGCGAGAAGTGAGCACACTTCGTCAAATAGCATCCGTCTAAATAATAGAAAGGGAAACACGCGGAGATCGAGTTTAAGAAACAGAATTTATCAGAATGTAAAATAAGTCCACATATTTCAATACAAGAATGAGAAAATCACTCCATACCAGAAGGAGAGACTTGTCCAATTTCAGAGCTGACTAATTCATATTAGCCAAAACATAACAAGGAAAACGGTCATTCTAAAATACTTCAGAAGTGTACTCCAAGCTATCTCAAGCCCCAAAACAAGATAGACTCTCGCATGAAATATAATACAACATAGAATTGCTGTCTCACAAACCAGATTTAGTCCTACAGTGAATTCCGGCCCACTGTGGGATCCATGGAAACAGAAAGCAGAAGCCGGAAGTGGGGACAGACAGATTCCCGATCCACAGAGCTAAAAAGAAGCAAAGACACTCATCAAACGATCTATGAGAACAGAATGGAGAGATAAACACAAAGACTACAAGTCAGAAAAGGACAGCATAGACAAACTTGGCAGAGATAGGCTGAAAAAGATCTTCAGAATCAGACTGAACATTGTAGATATCAAAGGCCCACCTCCACAGAATGGGCCTCAGAGACACTGCCACGTGCGACTGTGGAGCACCCAAGCAAACACCAGAACACGTTCTGCAAGCAGATTAAAGAGAGGCAGTCTGGCCTGGGGGAGCGACCATGCTTGAAAAGCAGTGGGGGACATGGGAAGACCTGAAACGCACAGTCTCCTTCGTGAACCTCATCGAACTAAAAGCATAGCATCAATTGGTCGATAAAGAAGAAGAAGAATACATCATTATTACAACAACATAAGGTGCACATTAGAAATAAGAAATAATATAGTCCAAGCAAGCAACACCACAATACCATTGACCCTGATGCCAGCTGCCAGCTCATTCACTGCTGTATCCTCGGCCCCTGATACTATCATATCAAGACATGCTTTTTAACATGCATTTGTTTACAAGCATTGCAAATATCAAAGCCATTCCAATGAAAATGGATATTCAGCTTGATGCGTCCAGACATGTTGATTGTTGAAGCCAGATAAGGGTACACATACTTTATGTGAAGAAATGGAATGATGGAAGACTTCTTGTGTGAACCAATCAACTTGAACAAAAAAAGAGTAAATATATTCATCCATGTTAAATATTTCATCGACATACCAATTATCACGATGGGAATAATTTCTAGTGTTCCAATTAGGCTAGGCAAAAGTATGGGTTTGTTGCTTACGTTAACAATATGACGCAGCTCAAGTAATACCGTAACTGCACATTTCACCGACATGCCCTTGCACTTACATACTTACCTGTGAATGTAAAGAATAATTGTGTCTACTGCAGCGACTGTAGTCAATCTAATTAGATGCTTTGAATCAATGCATATTTCAGTCATTTTGCAATGTGCTGCTCACACATTTAACTGAGGAAAAGCTGCTAAGCATAGTATACATTTTTGTTTTCGTTCGTCGTGTTTCTGAAATCGTTGTGCGTTGTATTGTGTTTTTGTGCCCTACGGCCCAGTGTATCTGACTTTAGTCAGAAAGGGTTTCACTTCCCATAGGGACATTACCTCGCAGAATCCGAACAATATGCATGCTTTGAATATGAACCATGTCACTAAACACTTCGCCGCCATCCCCCGGCAAGGTATTGGAAAAGGGCGAAGAGGTCAATGGATTTTTTAAAATTAATCCGTGCTGTACTGTAGGTGACAAATAAGTCGATTGATGTTTTTAGCCGATATGTTCATTGGTCTGAATGAATTGATCACACCAATAAAATGATTGTATATGAACACAGTAACGGCCAAAGAATTATTGTCGATTTTTATTGGTAACATTCACTTTGGATGAAACACGTAATTTCCCAAATTTTCTTTTGCTTCACGAAACAGTTTCGGGGAACGAAGGCAATAAAAACAACTGCACAGGAAATTGCAATTTATTTACAACTTAGCATTCATTTCAAAGATGTTTTTCTACGTGGCATTGAAGCAGTTAAGAGATATCCATTACTTGATTATCATAATTATACTTGAGATGATCATCGTAAATTAGGACCATGTAGCACATTCAAATTGTGTTTCAAACAGTGAAATTAGACAACCTAGACTGTACGGAACTAGAACCATTTCCACAGCTACCAAAGAGAGCAATGCATATTCTTGTGCAGATGCTTCAATAAAACTGTGTGAAATTAAATTGTCTTCACGTTTACATTTTTTAAGAACGGTTTCAAATCATTTATATTCACGCAATCATATGCGTGTGGCTCTTTGAAACAAAGAGCTCCTCTTCAAAAATATAATTGAAAGTAACACCATTAAAATAAGGCATGGAGATAGGAAATGTAGAGTTTACATGGAGGTCATCTTTCTGAGCTCTTTGATATGCGAACTGGTGGACGACAGGAATGTCTCTTGTCACAATTCAATTGAATTTGACAAAATCACTTAATGATCTAGACCTTACCAATGACTTGACTCTTCTGTACTAAAACCGCAATCAAATGCGAAATTAAATAAGTGTACTTGATGAGATGTCACAGACATTGGGACATGATACACAGAGTAAAACAGATTAAGAGAAAGACATGCAACTGACGACAATCAGATTGTGTTAGAAGACATGATGTGGAATCATTATAATTTCCTTGGTAGCAATATATAGAACGTATAAGGTACATATAAATATAACAAAGGAACTTTGCAAAAGGCGAGAGGAACACTGTAGAACATGGAAATCAAAAGAAAAAATACGCAAATAAATAAAAAATAAACTCCATTGTAAAGTCCATTCTATTGTATGACTCTAAAACACGGAGAACAACAAAAACAACAGCGATAGAGGTAGATATCTTCATAAATAGGTGTCTGTTCAGAATAGAGGATTTGGAATGGCATGTAAAGTTCATTAATGTGGAACTGTTGGAAAAATCCAGATAGATATCAAGGGAACATGATAAGGCGATGACGTTGGATCGGCCGTACATTAAGGAAACCAGTTTATAGTATTAATGGACAGTGTCTGTTCTGGAAGAAGTAGAGGCAGACAAAAAGATCACGAAGAAGAGTTCTCTAGACAGACATAAACGAACATAAAAGACATGGGCAGAGGTGGAACAGATGACCCAGGACAAGAATAGTTGGCCAGCATTTGTTGAAGGCACGGGCTCCACAGGGAGCTGAAATATTTTGATTTTAAGAAATGCAATAGACTTCGCAACACACCTGTCCACATTTTCTCTTTAAATCCTAACGTCACTGCAAACACTATTGAACGCAAAAGTGTAACAGACTCACATTCAGCTGCCAATCTGCACAGCGCCTGATATCTATATCTACTGGTAGTACACTGAGCGCATCACAACCGTGTCGAACTAACACTAACTATACTTAACAAAAAACAATAGTAAATAAACTTTTATTGAATCCTTCCCACTCTCCTTATCATTGATCGATGAACTCATGCACATAGGCATAGCTCTAACGCTATCCTTGATTGCTGTCCCATGCCTCTCTAATACTGAGACGTGTGGTACAAATACACGTATGTTGGTCTCACTACATAACAACTCAGTGTTCAATTCTGTGGTCAGTATCTTGCTACCTCTAGACACGTATGTTGCTTCTAACTTTAATTCTGCAATTCTAAACTACTCTGCCGTTCAGTTCACAATTCGTCTAGTTGATTGATGAAACATGAGTGTGACGATATAGATCTACAAAGATCCTGCGGTGTTTCTATAGTGCTCTACGAGAGGCAATGTCCACAATTGGCGCTCTAACCTTTACATTGAGTTTGGAAATAATCGGCATCTGCACTGATCCTAGAAGATCTGACCGCTTCTTCACTTCTCAATGAAAGAATGTCTTAAATTTCTGAACTTTCCTGTTGTCATCTGTATTTCTGTCTCTTCCTGAATGAAACGTTTTTGAATCATTCAGAACATACTTGAGTTCATATCTATATCTGTAGTCATGAAATATTTTTAAATATATCATTTATTGAAGGAAAATGTTATATAAATAATACATTTTGCTCACATTTAACAAATCTAGTCCATCTTATATGTCTAAGACTGAAAGTCTGCTTGCTTTGATTGATATGTTTATTCATTACACAATTGTAAACGGTTCCATCGAGCGGAACCAAATATGGTTACATTTAAGGAACCCGTACGAGTTTACTGGCTATTTAGGTTTTAAAAGGTTATAACATACTGGCCACACAAAAAATGATGCCTATTACCAGTTGAATAGAAGAGAGCAGGTCGTGGTCTTCAGACTCCGCACAGGCCACAACAGACCGAGGTACCATCTATTCAATAAACTGAAGATAGGTGGCACTGACGAATGCACATGTGGTACAGGGAAAATGATCGCTGAACATCTGCTGCAAAATTGCCCAACGTACGAGGACCAGAGAAAACACATGTGGCCATCACCAGTGCCAACACTAGACAAGCTCAATGGCAGTGTCGACAGCCTCAGGATGACAGCTGCTTTCTTCGAACAAATTCAAGTTGACGTCTAACAGCGTACGAAGAAGAAGAAGAAGAAAAGGTTAGAAAAGAAAATTGTAAACGATTTTTCAAAATATTTACAAAAGCAGGGTAGTCGGATATATATAGTGATCCCATGACCAGTTTCGCGGGGTGTGGTGACAAATTACGCATGCATAGCTAGTACGTTCACATTCTTCCTTCCCCCCCCCCCCCCCCCCTTTTTTTTTCTTATCTTATTTCTCAATTCTTTAAGGCGGTGCATTGCACTATGTTTTTATTGTGCACCTGCCGGCCCAGTGCATCCGACTTCAGCATGCATTTTATGTAAGGGTCTGCTTCCTCCTGCATTTTATTTAGATATGCGTTATTGAACAAGAATATAATAAAGATGGAATGAATTCATTGCACGTTTTATTAGAAAAATGAATTGTGACTGCCTGTTTTTGTAAGAGATAAATTATGCCACGGCCAGCTTTACAATTCAAAAGTTGAATATTTGGACAGTGTTTCTATCAATATTCGTCGGGGGTGGGGACTGACAATTGAACATATTTGAGATGATCAACATTGCTCCAGTTGTTGTTAATGTCCACAATGAGTATGCATACTCATTTATAAGCTATGAAAAGGGCGTTAAGTTGCGGGATGCAGTAGCTTACCTCATGTTCTGATGAAGGTGGTCCGGGGTCCTCTAGGCTGTTGTGCCATGCTTGGCTTCATCTGCGCGAGGCTCACTATTACGGGGATCATGCTGATTCCGGGGAAAACTGTGAAAGGGAGATGGCGGTATTGGTCTTGGTTTCAACTGACCCTGACTAACATTATCCTATAATTATATTTTGCCTGACCAGACGTTAGTCTCTTCTGTCCTATGGGTTGCTAGAGACAGTCAGACTACTACGAAGGGTACAACGCTGCACAATATGGGACATATTATCATCACATTGCAGATCTCCTGTCTTATTCATGTATCCAGTCGACTGGCATAGGATATAAAGAGCGATACATTCATTGTTTCTCATAGGTCTTAAATGTGTCTGCCGTTAAGTTTAGAAAGTTTTTGTATTTCTTCTTCGTTCGTTCCCAATCTTCCACGACTAAGCCCTGAAATGGACTTTGCAAGTTGCAGAATGTAATCTGGAGAACGGAATACTTTATGTTGTAGTTTACAGCTTGATTGCGATATTTGCACCTTTCGGTCCGACACATCCGACTTCAGCAGGGTTTTTGTATTTGAAAACAGGATTAATTCCTCCATATCTCTACCGTATACTACTTTTATCTCCTGGACGTTCGTGCGCACGGTGGAACACAATATTGGAGAAAACGAATTGGATGAAAGATGAAGCATCAATTGGAGGGGTGGGGTGTGGGAGGAGGGACTAGGATAAGTGATATTTCACGCAGCACAAGCGCACTGAGTGCTCTTTACATTGACCGAGAGCTATCGAGGGGGGGGGGGGGGGATTCAAAACCTGTTGTTGACAAACGAGTGAAGATCTGATGTGCTCCTATTTGATCTATTTAAATAACTTGCGAGGTTTTTTTCAGCACTCAATTACTTTACTTGTCTGGATAATTATTATTCAAACTTTATCTTATTCTTGTTCTTATTCTTGCTCATTTTGTGGTGTTTATTTTTCCTTTGCCCTCTTTTCTATTTGACTACTTACCCGTCTAGTCTTCATTACTACTCCTATTTCCATTGCTTATCCATAGTTCTTTCTTCTTCATTTTTGATTATTACCAATACTGTATATTCAGTACTCAGAGTCTTTTTTGACACCTTGACCATTCACCATTATGTTGTAAATAATATATTTGTGTTTCTTTATTATAATTACTTGTTTGCTTGAAACACATCACAATATTGAGACTCTATACTGTCTCTTCCTTGGTCTCACGCATGTTATCTGTTCCCCATATATATTCTTAGCTATTTTTTGTATATTTCTGCTCTTTTCATCTACCATATTCTTTTCTAACGACTTTTACTTTATGGCTGACTGACAGTCAGTAAAGTCAAGGCAGCAAGGAAGAAAACTGGTCACCCTGACTTAAGAAAAGGCTCATGTTTTTTTTTTTATATCACGAAAAGACAAAAAATAGAACAGTTTGTCACGGCATATAAAGTTGATTGTGAAAAGGTAAGATGAAGACAGAGAGAGAGAGAGAGAGAGAGAGAGAGAGAGAGAGAGAGAGAGAGAGAGAGAGAGAGAGAGAGAGAGAGAACGAACAATTCTGGACATTGTAACTTCATTGTCTCAGCGTGGCAAGAAAATAGTTTCGACATGAATTATTCCAATTCTTCGTCGCTCGACCTCAGCTAATCCCATCAGTTTACCTCATAAACTTTGCCATCCAGGTCAGGTTTCTCTCGTCGCACATACAGTTTATCTGTTATTTGCAATGGGGAATGCTATGTTGTCACTCCGATTCTCTAGTAGAGCCCACATACATGGGGAATATGTTCTACTGTTTGTTCTTCTCACATGGTCACTTATCTGTATCACCGATATTTAATTTGTTTAGTAGATAATCTTTCAATAGTCAGTTGTCTGTTCGCAGTCTTCTTCTTCTTCTTCTTCTTCTTCTTCTTCTTCTTCTTCTTCTTCTTCTTCTTCTTCTTCTTCTTCTTCTTCTTCGTACGCAGTCAGACAGTAACCATTATTTTTTCGAAAAAAGCGGCGGTCATCCTGAGGCTATCGCCACTGCCATAGAGCTTGTCTTGCAGTCCCACTGGTGATGGCCACATCTGCTCTCTCTGATCCTCGTATGTCGGGCAGTTCTGCAGCAGATGTTCAGTGGTCATTTTACCAGTACCGCACGGGCATTCGTCGGTACACCCTATCTTCAATTTGTTGAATAGGTGGTACCTCAGTCTATTGTGGCCAGTGCGAAGTCTGAAGACAACGACCTGCTCTCTTCGGTTTAACTGGTAATAGGCATCGTTTTTATGTGTAACCAGTATGTTCGGTTTCCCATTTGGTCATGTATCTGGCTTTAATAAGCCGTTTTGACTCTTCGTACGTCATACTAGTATCTATTTGTGGTAGTCTTGCATGTTCGCAGTCTGAATTTTATCACTTGATCTCTTCTTGGCTAGGAGAAGCTCGTTTCTACTATATAAGATTATGTGTGTTCTCTGTACTATTTACATTCTCAGTTTATTTTTATAATTGTATTTGCCATTGATTACACCAAGGCCTTCCCTACGGTAAAACATCAAAATATGTGGTGAATCATGAAGGAAATTGGGTTTCCTTTTCATATTATTCATCTCATTGAAACATTATACCAAGATCAACAAGCCGCTGTCCGAGAATCTGGGCAAACATCAGATTTGTTTTGCAGTACAAAAGGGAGTAAGACATGGATGTATTCTCTCACCTTATCTATACAACATATATGCGGAATGTATAATGAGAAATGTTCGAGAAGACGAGAACATTGAAAGTTTCAACCCTTTTACGATTGGGGGGGGGGGGGGGGGGGTTACGAGATTCCAGAGTTACGATACACAGATGACACAGTGATACTATCAAGAAGTGCAGAAGGGTTAGAGCAGCTAATTTCAGCCGTAAATGGACATAGTAAAGATCAAAACTTGTTTATAAACATAAATAAAACAAAGATAATGACCACCGACAACACACAGTGTCAGCATAAATTTACAGTGGGTGGTGAAGAAATAGATCAGGTCACACATTTTGACTATCTGGGCTCCAGAATTGACAAAAATGGCGACTGCACGTAAGAAATCAGAAGAAGACTAGCCATGGCAATGCAGAGACTGAACAGCCTGAAGAAATTATGGCAGAGCAGCAACAAAATGATGAAAGTAAAAGTCTTGAGAGCCTGTGTTTTTCCTGTGGCAGCTTATGGCTGCGAATCATGGGCGATTACCAAAACTTCCAGACAAAGAATCGAATCAAAATGTTACAGAAAGATTCTAAGAATACCCTGGACAGAGAAAAGAACAAATGTAGACATTCAGCAAGAGTTGAGCATAGAAGAGAACTGGTTTATCAATTCCATTTTGGCTAGAAAATGCAAATACTTTGGTCACATCAAGAGACACAACGGGCTCGAGAGAACAGTGATGGAATGTATGGTGCCAGGCCAAAGAGGAAGCGGTAGACCAAGAAGACGATGGCACCAAGATATACAGGAATGCCTAGGTATGACTGGCGGAGGCTGGAGTTTTCACAAGGGAACGAGTTTCTTTCAGACAGACTGTGATGGGAGCGACGTTCTATAAAGGACGTGCTACATGATGATCTATTTATATTTTCTTATTTTAATTTAATTTTATGAACATTTTGTACAAGCATGCGAACCAGAAACTTTGAATGGCAACTTTTTCGGCATAATCCCCGTTCCAGGCACCGCACTAAGTCCACCTGTCCACTAGCTTGGTGATGTCTTCTAGAAAAAATATCTTTTGGTGTGACCTTTAACTAATTTTACATCTACTCCATTACGTCGATGTCATCTGCATTGGGACCCATTGGGGAACATATTTTCCTATAACCGAAGTCATCATGTACAATTTTGGGAGCAGCGCCGTGACTCATGTTGAAATCTACGGTTTTTTTTCATAATAATGACTCGCCAGTTGCCACGGACTAGCTGGTCAATCTGATGTTACACTGTGTAAGTTACCATGCTTGCGGGTCTCCCATGCCGCGGTTCATTAATGATGTTTTGTATTCCGTTTTGAAATCTTTTTACCATTTCATACACTCTACTCTTACTCAAACAGCTGTCTCCATACTGAAGCTTCATTCTTTTGTAGATTAAAAAAGGTTTCACACCCTCTGACAGCAAAATACGAATAACGCCTGGTTGTTTTTCCATGGTACAAGTCGACAGTGAGGTGGCCATGCTGCACACTACATTGTGCATGCGCACTCCTCGCATATAGATGAAAATATTTGAAGCTTTCACGCATTTTCAGGTGAAACAAAGGCTCACCAAATAAAACTATACGTGCAACGTATTCCAAATGACTTAGATTCACCCGTTAAAAAAAACGGACTTAATCAGTCGCCGCACAGTGTGCAGACGTGGTTTTATTTGTTTTACATGTTGACCTTTCTTTCAGGAAACCCTCACCTGCCTCACTTCCCCGTTGCACTCTTTCCCTGTCCTCCAGCCCATTCATCCCCACTCTTCCCCATGCAGCCGGCTCTTACCCTCTCAGCCTGCCCATCTCTTCACCGTATCCATTCGCCCATCTCTTCTCAATAATCCGGTAGTTCATAACTTCCCACTTCAACTCGCCCCTCTTATCTTCCGCCAACCTGTCACCCATATTTCTCCGAAAGAGTGCCTTGTGCGTTTTATATTTATTTTAAAAAAAATTTGTCAGACGTTATCCGAACATGATGTCATAGTAAAATGGAATGAATTTATTAACGTTTATATACAATTGTAAACATAAAATAAGGACCAAAACATAAACGGCAGGTCTGGGACTTGAACCCCCTAACTCTCGCACCCTAGATGGTAGTCATACCATTAGACCAGCTAGTCGATTGGATATTACACAATGAAAGTGTCTCGTGTTGGTTTGTTTTGATTACACGAACAGACAGAAACATGTTTCATCACATGTGATGGACGAATATTATGATCCCATGAGATATGTATGTTCTTCTTCTTCTTCTTCTGCGTACGCAGTCAGACAGTAACCATTATTTTTTCGAAAAAAGCGGCGGTCATCCTGAGGCTCTCGCCACTGCCATAGAGCTTGTCTTGCAGTTCCACTGGTGATGGCCACATCTGCTCTCTCTGATCCTCGTATGTCGGGCAGATGTTCAGCGGTCATTTTACCAGTACCGCACGGGCATTCGTCGGTACACCCTATCTTCAATTTGTTGAATAGGTGGTACCTCAGTCTGTTGTGGCCAGTGCGAAGTCTGAAGACAACGACCTGCTCTCTTCGGTTCAACTGGTAATAGGCATCGTTTTTGGTGTAACCAGTATGTTCGGTTTCCCATTTGGTCATGTATCTGGCTTTGATGAGCCGTTTTGACTCTTCGTACGTCAAACTGGTATCTGTTTGTGGTAGTCTTGCACCTTCTTTTGCCAGTCTGTCTGCCTCCTCGTTGCCTTGGATGTTGCAGTGTGACGGAACCCACTGTACCACTACCCTTTTTGGTGCGGACTGCTGGCACAGTTTGCAGAGTGCTGCTAAGTCATTAAGCTCAGTGTTTTTCTGGCTTTTTAGCGCTGTGACTACAGCGAGAGCATCTGTCAGCAGGACTATATGGCTCTCATTTTCACTGTGTGTCACCATTTCTTCCACTGCCGCCCTCAGTGCCTCTGCCTCCGCTCTGAAATTGCTTGTGTACTTACCAGTAGCGAATGACAGTGTTATTTTTCTGCCATTTGGTAGGTTCAGGAATGCTCCTGCCCCTCCGTTCTGTGTAGTGTTTGTTACAGAACCGTCGGTGTATGCATGGGTCCAGTCCATGCGTGGGTAGCTTTTCGTTATGAAGCTTAGGGTAGTATCTCTCCTTTCTTTTTCAGTCTGGCAGTTTTTGTTTGCAATACCTGGTATATTTTCTACCACCTCTGGAAATATATCCTGCCTCCAGGTAGGTTTTCGTACAGTAGTGATGGGTTTTGGTGTTGTTAGTGCGTTTATGGGATCTTCGTGCATCTTTGCTTTGGCTATTTCTGCAAAGTTTCTCCGCTTTAGTTTCCCATTTCCCAAATTGTTTAGTCTCTGGTGCATTGGATGGTCGGTCAGTCTTCGGAGTTTCTCTGACTGCAGCTGGGCTCTGCAGTCTCTTCTATCGGTCATGGATTGCAGTTTTGTAATCTTTTCAAGTTCTACAATTGGCGTTGACTTCATGCCACCTGTTATAATTCTCATGGCTTGGTTTTGAAGTTTGTTAACTTTATCGAAGTTCGCCTTCGCTGCTGTTGTCCATGCCGCAATGCCATACTCGAGAACTGGTCTCACTCTTCCAGTATACAGTTTCTTTAGTATGCCTTCGTCTGCTCCCCAGCTTGTGCCAGCAAGTTTCCTCATGATTGCCATTCTTTCTCTGGCTTTCATTCGGTTTCTCTCAATCTGACTTTTCCATGTCATGCGCCGATCAATTGTTACTCCCAGATAGGTTGGGTTGTCGTTTGGCTGCAGGATTTTGCCATTTAGACTTAATTTGGTACTTTGGGGTTTTAATGAAAGCGAGAATATTGTGCATGTGGTTTTCTCCTCGTTTATTTTGACCAGCCATGAGTTCGCCCACTCTTCCAGCGATGTTAGGGCCGTCTGCATCCGATTTCTTGCTATGGTGAGATTCTTTTCAGAGGTCCACATAGCCAGATCGTCTGCAAACATTGAGCTATGGACTCTTCTTGGTATATTCTCTGTAATATCGTTTATATATACCAGGAAGAGTGTGGGTGACAATACTCCCCCTTGGGGTACTCCCTGCTCGAGTGTCACCTTTTTGCTCATCTGCCCTTGTACTTGGACTCTGGCCGTTCTTTGTTTGAGGTAGTGGTTGATCCACTTGTACATCTTCTCACAGACATCACTTCTTCTTAGCTTGACTAAGTCCATCTTTCCAGACTTTGTCAAATGCCTTTTCCAGATCCACCCAAACAGCTACTGTGTGTTTCTGTGCCTGGTAGGCATCTTCTATCTCCTGGGCTATGAGGATGACCTGGTCCTCAGTGGATCTGTGCTGTCTAAAGCCGGCTTGCTGTGGAATTAGTATTCGTTTTTCTTCCAGATGCCACATCAGTCTGGTGTTTATCATCCGTTCCGTCAGCTTGCCGACACAGCTCAGTAGGCTTATGGGCCTGTATCCATTTGGATCTGTTTTGTCCTTTCCTGTTTTTGGTACTGGTACCAGTATTGCATCTTTCCATGCCTGTGGTACAATTCCCCTTTTCCAGCTTTGGTTCAGGACCGATAGCAGTTTCTTCTTCGCTGTTTGGCCCAGCCCCATCAGCATTTCGTTTGTGATCCCGTCTTTTCCAGGAGATTTCCTTTTCTTTAGTGTTCTCATAGCCTCTTCCATTTCGCGCATTGTTAGTTTGGCCATCATGTGCTCTTCAGGAGCCGTATTCATGTTTTCGTGTCCCTTTAGCTCTTCGCTAATGTCTGTATGCTTATCTGCAGGGACCTCGATGTGGTTTGCTCTGGCATAGTGATCGACAAAGGCGTTTGCGGCTTTCTTACCTGTGATCAAGTTCTCGCCCTGCTTGATAGTAATTTGTTTATTTGACGGGGTTTCATCGTTCATGGCTCTGACTAGCTTCCATAGCTTGTTCCCGTCTTTGTCCAGGTTTAGACTTTCCGTTTTATTTTTCCAGCTTTCTCTTGCTGTTTGCTTGAGAGTGTGTTTGTACTTCGCCGCGGCGGCTTTGAGGGCGATGTTTGCCTCCATGGATTTTTCTCGCTCTGCCATGTTCCTAGCATTTGTTACTGCATCTTCCACTTTCTGCAACTCATCATTCCAGTAGGGCTTATAGTTTTTCCTAGCTCCTCTTGGGATGGTTTCAGTGGCGGCTTGCATTATTGCCTTGCTTAGGCTCTCTACCATGGGCTTCATTTTGGTGTTTCGTGTGTTGATGGTTTCAGATATGTATGTTCGAAAAAGGCTTTTGCTCATGACAGGTTCAATTAATATGAACAGATAGTTCGAGGAAAGGCTAGACTAAATGAGCACGCCGACCACCCAGGTTAGTGGATTCGAATAGAGATAACAACCCAACCCCGAAAAAAAAATAATGTGGTCAAATCTTAAACGAGTGCTCTAAATATCAATATCACTGGCCCGTCATTTGAAGATCCGTCGCAATAGAGGTCCACTACATCACCTAATGAAAGTCAAATAAGGATGTCATCCGCAGACAAATCTTCAAATGCCTTTAAGGGATTCCATAACTCCGAGTTGGAGTAGTACGGGGGGAGCCGACGACAAAATATCTATGGAGATACACAGGACCACATTTACAGAACAAACAACCAAGTCATGTGTGTAGTGCAGACGTCTATAGTTATTGCCGTGTTAGATTCACACACTTGATACACAACAGAGCGTTCGTGTAAAAACATGTCGGGCAAAGCTTTGTTTAACTAACTTTGGTTATCTCTTGACTAACGTCAAGTGTTTAGATAAAGCAGGGTTTCTCAAGATGTTATTTGCGAAAGGTCTCCAAGTATTTGCTAAATTCAAAAGGTGTTCCCCGAAAATTCTGCAAGGGTTTGCTAAACTCAACAGATGTTCCGTGAAAGGTCTCTAAATGTTTGCTCAACTCAACATCTTACGTGAAAGTTCTCTAAGGGTTTGTTAAACTTAACAAATGTTCCGTGAAAATTCTCGAAATGTTTGCTCAACTCAACATATCTTACAGGATCTAAGGGTTTACACAGAGATCGTGATTGAATGTTTTTGTTGAATGCCTACAATGAGTAGGATTAGTCTTCTGTGCGCCATAAAAAGGACGTTAAGTGGAGGGTTGTCGTAGCTTTCTTCACACCCGGAGTGTGCTGATGAAGGTGGACCGGGTTCCTCCGGGTGGTTGGGCTAAGTTTGGCTTGATATGTGAATAGGGAGCGTGTCGCTCACTACTATAAGGATCACGTCGTTCCCTCACCTGGTTAGATATGCTGTCATGAAAACAGCCCGTTTCCAGGAAGGGCTACGAGGAAGCCAGGGTGAGGGTTTTGGCCAGAATATTTTGCCTGACCCTGATCAACATGTCTGATCAGTATGTTTTGCCTGACCAGACGTTAGTCTTCCTTCCCATCGTAATTGAATAAAATAAAGATTTTCTTTGTGAATTGAACTCGCAGTTCTGGACAGAAACCATTTAGCCTGGTTCTTCTTGGAAACCGCTCGTACTGAGTTGAAATTAACACTTGACGACGGTTCTTTGCTGGAAGGTTACAGTTACTCTTCTTACATCCCGATACGTACTTGGGAAGGTGTACCGAGGTCCTCGTGATTGTAGTACAATTCAAGACTCCTCGGTAACTTCACCATGATGGTGATATAAGGATATTCAACCATGTTGACCAGGCTGCTGTAAAACAGCCTGTTTTCAGGAGCACCAACGATCACGTTAGTTGAGGGAATCATTAGTATGATTCACCTGACTCCGATTACTCTTCTGTTGAAGTCTATAACACTTCATTCTCAATATCTATATTGACGATTAAGGCTACTGCTACCATGTGTACATATTGTAAGTCACATTTCGCCGCTGAAACAAGCTCTAAGACTATCACGTTTTCTACACCAATGGTTCTCAAAATATAACCTGGTGGTACACAACAACATTTGAGGGAATCTCAGGAGCCAAAACTATTGCCGTAATAATGTCAGGAACAAAACTATTGCCGTAATAATGACAGGAACCAAAACTATTGCCGTAATAATGTCAGGAACCAAAACTATTGCCGTAATAATGTCAGGAACCAAAACTATTGCCGTAATAATCTCAGGAACCAAAACTATTGCCGTAATAATGTCAGGAACCAAAACTATTGCCGAAATAATCTCAATAACCAAAACTATTGCCATAATAAGTTATTTATAAAATTGAAAATAATTCCACTTTTTCCCTAATTATTTATTTGTTTTGAAAAATACAATTGTCATTACAAAATATACTATTAATAATTACATGTAATCCCCTTATTAATTTCTGACCCCTCATCCTGTATTATATATGAGTTAATGTCACAAGAGCTTTCTTGCAAATTTCGAAGGTTACTCAACACTTAGCCTGCAATTAGCTTGTGAAAATAATGTAGTGTACAAAATCATGAGCTAGAGAGTCATCTACCATAGAGAAGTTTGATCACACTGTTAGTAGCTTCTTACTGCATGCTGTCAGTATGGAATTAGGCATGCCATCATCTCTGTCACACACAAAGTCCTCTCATAAAACCAATCGGACAGATACAATGTATTAGGTTTTTTGTTGCTATTTGTAAGTGAATGAATTCATACTTTCAGCTAGTTGTTTCAACAACAACAACAACATACTTTCAGCGAAATGAATACAATTTAATCTCTAATACGATGTTGTTTGTTTCGAAACTGCTCATACTGAACTTTTTACTGTTCACGAATTTTGTATTGTGGGAAGCAGTGGCTCTTCTTACATTCCCATGCGTAATGATGAAGTGAGCCTACGTTATCCTGGCTGTGGTGCAATACAAGGCTTCTCAGCAGACTCCTCTATACAGGTATTACAGTATCGATCTCCACCTCGTTGGCCAGATTGCTTCCAGGTGCATGGCATGGGCTTCAGGTGGGATCTCAGTCATTATGTTGTTCTGCCCCTTACGCGAACGAATTTGCATGCACACCACTCATGTAACGAATTGATACTAAAATATGTTAACTAATGTCACTCTTTGGTTTGAGCTTGTGGGAATTATTATTATTCACATATACAAACGGACAACATCACGTGATTTTAGACAAACACAGAAGGTGTAGTCTTGGTAAGGAGGTTGCACATGATCCTGAGACGATCACTGGCATTGTTCTGATACTATCATTAATGGTGCATATTTAACGTTCATGATTAAAAGCTCCTCAATAATTTGTAGGGATGTATTTGGGCCACGACCCAGCTCATTATGTGAACCACTGTTCTAGACAATCCGTATCGTATTTTGCATGCGCCCGTCAGCACGGCTAACTTTCTTGTTTATCCTCGTCCGATCTGCCATCTGTCTGAACAAACTACCTTGGGCCGTTGTGTCTTATGTGTATACCCCACCCCTACTGTAGCCAACTTAAATCTGCACACTTGTTATCCCGATAAACATACCATTGTTTAGATAGTATCATCGTTATGTGACCATACACATCCAAGTAAGAGTGTAGAGTCAACGACTTGACATGTTTCCAGGAAGCTACGTCTGATCATGAATGTGATTTTCTGCGAGTCGTTTTTGGTTTACTTAATGAGATTCCCAGTCCGGCACATAACATTATTTAGGGGCCTATTATGACACACCTGGAAGTGTTCAGAGGGCCATTTTTGCTTCCCCAGATACTGGTCACAGGATCCGCATGAGGAGTGTAAGGTAGTCGTAAGTGTAGGCAGCAAGCTAATTTTTGAATACTTTGTGTATATCATATATATATATATATATATATATATATATATATATATATATATATATATATATATATATATATATATACATACATACATACATACATACATACATACATACATACACACACGCACGCACGCACCACATCACCCCACTCTGTTTACACAGTGGTTGAAGTTATCTAGGATTTAAGGGGGGTGGGGGGGGGGGTGATAACTATCATCACAGCGCTATCCATATTCCTAGTGACAACAAGGATAAATTCTAAGGACTTCTTGCTCCGGCAGTCGACGCACAGTTTGTATGATATGTGTTTACTTTACTGGATATAACAAAAAATATCTTTTAGCAGGGTTCTAATCCGTACATCCAATTTGAGGCCGGTATGGATATAGCACAAAGCGCTCAGTTACAATCCCACCAAAGGATGAGAAAGAACCTGAACCAACATTGGAAGAAGTACGCTCTGCAATTAAAAGCCTGAAAAAGGGAAAGTCCCCAGGATGCGATGATATCCCAGCAGAGCTAATACAAGCAGGAGGAGAGGCATGTTCTCGAGTCTATCACAAGCTGTGTAAACAGATATGGCACAGTGCAGAGTGGCCAGAAGCATGGAAGAAATCAATTTATATTCCTCTCCCCAAAAAGGCAACCTGAAGCTGTGCACGAACTACCGAACTATCGCACTGATCAGCCATGCTAGCAAGATACTCTTGCGAATCCTATTAAGAAGGATAGAGAAAAGGTTTGAATCTGAAATTCACGTAGTCCAGGCAGGTTTTAGGAAAGACAGAGGGACCCGGGACCACACATTCAATTTAAGGAATATCTATGAAAAATGTAGAGATTTAATGTAGACCTGTACACATGTTTCATTGATTACACCAAGGCCTTCGACACGGTAAAACATCAAAATCTGTGGAGAATCATGAAGGAAATGGGGTTTCCTTTGCATATAGTTCATCTCATTGAAACATTATACCAAGATCAACAAGCCGCTGTCCGAATATATGGGCAAACATCAGATTGGTTTGCAGTACAAAAGGGAGTCCGACAGGGATGTATCCTCTCACCTTATCTGTACAACATATATGCGGAATGTATAATGAGAAATGTACGAGAAGATGAGAATTTAGAAAGTTTCGACCCTTTTACGGTTGGGGGGTACGAGATTCCAGAGTTACGATACGCAGATGACACAGTGATACTATCAAGAAGTGCAGAAGGGCTAGAGCAGCTACTTTCAGCCGTTAATGGACATAGTAAAGATCAAAATCTGTTCATAAACATAAACAAAACAAAGATAATGACCACCGACAAAACACATTATCAGCATAAATTTACAGTGGGCGGCGAGGAAATAGATCAGGTCACACATTTTGAATATCTGGGCTCCAGAATTGACAAAAATGGCGACTGCTCGAAAGAAATCAGAAGAAGACTAGCTATGGCAATGCAGAGACTAAACAGCCTGAAGAAATTAGGGCAGGGCACCAACAAAACGATAAAAGTAAAAGTCTTGAGAGCCTGTATTTTTCCTGTGGCAGCCTATGGCTGTGAAGCATGGACGATTACCAAAACTTTTAGACAAAGAATCGAATCTTTCGAGTCAAAATGTTACAGAAAGATTCTCAGAATACCTTGGACAGAGAAAAGAACAAATGTAGACATTCGGCAAGAGTTGAGCATAGAGGAGAACTGGTTTATCAATTCCATTTTGGCTAGAAATGCAAATACTTTGGTCACATCAAGAGACACAACAGTCTTGGGAGAACAGTGATGGAAGGTATGGTGCCAGGCAAAAGAGGAAGGGGTAGACCAAGAAGACGATGGCACCAAGATATCCAGGAATGCCTAAGTATGACAGTGGCGGAAGCTGGTGTTTTGGCAGGGAACGAGGTTCTTTCAGACAGACTGTGATGGGAGCGACGTTCTACAAAGGACATGCTACATGATGATGATCCTCACTGCTGGGTCATCCCCACCTCTTCAATATTACTAAATAAAAGGTTTGTCCCATAGCAGTTACACTACTGTTGGGGAATGAAGTTGTTAGAGACCAGTATGATAAGCCACAGCTTGTATGAGGTAGAGTGTAAAGTATCTTTTCTTGCCTCCTATTATTTCCTTAGTCGTATTTCAGGCACCCATTTACAGCTGGGTCGAATGGAGAGTGACGGTTGTGGCGTTGAACCCCGTACATTTGTCGTGAAAAGCGAGTGAACTACACTATATTAGCTTGACGCAAATCATACCCAACACTGAACACTGGACTAAACGTGCAACAGACACGAAACGTAATATCCAGATAATGCTGGAAATGTGTGGGCTAATATTGAGCGGAGTAGATAGCCAAAATGTGAGTCAATTTGTGTTCACTTTTATCATAATTTTACGCTAGAGTAAACATCATTTTTGGCCATTTATCCCTGCAGGAAACCATTGATCCATACTTAGCGATTTGATTTATGTCTTGTTGTATATCCTGTCCTATTCACTTGGAACTAGTGACCTCTGTGTATTTGTTAGTTTGTATAAATCGCGTTTATGAAAAATGTCTTCGTGAATACATTGTCAATGAACCAACGGAGCAAACTGATCGATATGGGATGTACATCAAAGACATCCAAAGGTCAGGGGGAGGGAGGGTATATGAAAGGTGGGCAGCTGTAGACGCCGGGAGAAAGGGAGAGGTTATTTAATTTGAAAGTGGATGTCTAATTCACACATCCCACGTCAGCTCCCATTTCTATGTGAAGCTGTACCGAGTAACAAACCATCTTATCATTGAAAGCTTCTTTTTGCCTAGCTAAACGTTAGTCAACTTTGTTCCTGATGCCAGGCCTTTTAATCTTTCTAAACTCGGAACAATCTCTGACAATTTTATTTCACCAGTGTTCGCCCTGACAAGAACGGTGTATTGTAGTTTATAGTGAGGCCGCGATATCTGCGTCTTTCGGGCTGACACATCCGGTTTCAGCTAGCTTTTTTAAATACCAGATTTACCTTCCCACTGCCACCCATACCCTCACAGCACACTTGTGCAGCCTGTTTCCAGGACCGACACCTGGAGCCGCAATATGGTCATGATCAGCTGTGGTTCGCTGACCCTGATACAAGCAACCAGCTGTGGTTCGCAGACTCTGATGCAAGCATATAGCTATGAGTCGCTGACCCTTATGCAAGCAGCCAGCTGTGGTTCGCTGATCCTGATACAAGCAACCAGCTGTGGTTCGCTGACTCTGATGCAAGCATATAGCTATGAGTCGCTGACCCTTATGCAAGCAGCCAGCTGTGGTTCGCTGACCCTGATACAAGCAGCCAGCTGTGGTTCGCTGACCCTGATACAAGGAAACAGCTGTGGTTCGCTGACTGATGCAAGCATATAGCTATGAGTCGCTGACCCTGATGCAAGCAGCCAGCTGTAAGTCACAGTGTTGCATCGTCGGGTCCGAATCTAACATAAAGAGAATAGTCACTAATTCATGTTTCACGCAATTCAATTGTGTTATATGTATTCAATGATGTATTTATTTAACAAAAGTACATAATAAGTGTACGTGATGATAATATAGTTTCTTTAGCCGTGAGCTGGTAGCTCTTGACAGCCCAATGCTTCCCGGACAAAAGCACATGTCTTCCTTGGTGTTGTGGTGATATGTACAGTGTGTTGTGTATTATGGGGTACGGTAGGAGCAACCGGTTTTGCAGATCAGCTAGTACTGGACGCAGGGTCAGGAGGTGCTCGACTGTTTCCTCGTGGTCGTGGCAGAATCTGCAATTTGGTCCAGGAAGAGGGTCTGTTCTATTCAGATGTTTGTTGAGAGGGGCATGACCTGTTCTCAACTTGAAGATCGAACTCTGGTTTTTTCAGTTTCCTGGTCGGGTCCTGAAGATCTGGTTTTCCTTGATGTCTGATAATATTCAACTTGTCTGGATTGTAGCCCACTGATTTATCTATTCCTGTCCATAGTTCTCAGGATCTGCTTGCAGATCTGTAGTGGGACACTAGGTAGTGCCCGTGGTAATGTTGCTCCACATCTAACCTGCTCATCAGCCTTCTCATCTCATGAGACCACGACATGGCCAGATATCCATTGGAGCACAACTTCTGCTCCATAATAGAGCGACACTTGGTCAATTTGTTTGTATATGTCATTAACATCGGAAGATGTTCTGTCTACCAAGGCTTGATGCGCAGATTTTGAACCTGAGAATATAAAGATTTCCTGAGATTGTATGGTACCGCTTTCAAAATCTGAGATTATTCGCCACATAGCTTTTTCCTTTGCTATTATTTATGCTTTAAAGTCTCTCCATGGATGAATAGCGGAATGCTAGAGCACTCGCTTTTTGTGGCAAAGATATGGAGTTCAACTCCCACTACAGGCAGCTCCAGTGAACCTGGTTACTTGACTTACGGTTAGGGAAAGTAAAGGCAGCGAGGAAGGGAACTGACCACCCCACCTCACATGTTGAGGCTTAGTATACTGAAGTGTAACACTTCATTCCTGACCAGCGGTGAAGTCTGCTGAAGGACTTCCTTGACCGTAGTCTCTTCGTAAGTACCCTGGATGCAGGGATGGAGCTCTCGGTGCAGGTTAAGGTATATCATTACTGGGCGATATCCAGCGTTGGTGGTAACCCCTGTATCAGATCCATCCGGGTGTAAAATAAGTACAAGTAAGTGATAACATTTAAAAGAATCAAATTAATTGAGGCCATATGTAGTGAACGTCCACAAGTCGGGAAGGGTCAATCAAAAGTCCACAAATCTGGGGTGTACACAAAATACCAGACCTTTGTGGGCATGTTTATGAGGAGCTACATATTGAAACAAAATTAATATGGTTTTCTTTGCAACACTGGTTTGATTTTTGTGTTCATTCGTATACGAGTCTGGGCATAATTGTCTAAAAACATGGAATTTGTTATATTAACAAGGAAAAAGGATCTGCTTCAATGGACTGTTTATTTAGTTCGTGGCCACAATAGATCACTATTATAATCGCGAAGGATAGCGTGAGATCACGTGACCATGTTATTGACCTGAATAAGACTCCATTATCCTTCATATTATTCGATGTGTTCTCTAGTAGGAGCTTAGGGCTACTACTACAGTAAACCCTGAGAAAAGTCTGTGTCAGCGACTCATAGCAGGCTGCTTGTTTTTTTTCTTACCACTGTATCACAAACGTAAATTCACCTGTCTTAATTGTTTTTTTCTTACCACTGTATCACAAACTGGATCAACTTACCTGTGACTTGATTGATTTCGCCTTACCACTGTATCACAAATGTGGTCAACTTACCTGTGACTTGATTGATTTCTTCTTACCACTGTATCACAAATGTGGTCAACTTACCTGTGACTTGATTGATTTCTTCTTACCACTGTATCACAAATATGGTCAACTTACCTGTGACTTGATTAATTTTTTCTTACCACTGTATCACAAATGTGGTCAACTCACCTGAGACTGTGATGGACATCCTTTATTGTTCGAGGCTGCCCAACGTTATTGCGTTTCGTTGCTTTGAAGCTTAGTTGGGTTGTCTGTTGCTGTAGTTCTATAAACACAAGCCTAGACTAAGAAAATGTACGGCATATCGACAAGTTCTTTTGTGAGCAGAACATTAGGCGGCAGCTGGATCCCTAGCGATTTGATCAACGCTGTAAGGGTGCACTCTTGCATCCGCTACATATGATGTTATGCCAGTGCCGGAAAAAGGCCATTATACTACAAGATATGAAAGATGCACAGAGTGTAATATTATACAAGAATAATGGTGATAGAAGTGACTGCAATAATTCAAGGTGTCTCTCTTCCCAGCGTTGGAAGGGGAGGATGGGGTGGGGGTGGACCATGTGAGCATGTTTGGGGAACGTTGTATGAGCATATTTGTGGAACATGTTTGTGGAACATTGTATGAACATGTTTGTGGAACACTGTATGAACATGTTTGTGGAACATTGTATGAGCATATTTGTGGAACATGTTTGTGGAACACTGCGTGAACATGTTTGTGGAACACTGTATGAACATGTTTTAAGAATACTATATGAGAATGTTGTCGGGGTCCAATTGGAAAATGTTGATTGAACTCTTTAAAAATTCAGTTCTAGCCCCTGGATGCTTGGAAATAATAAAAACATGAAATATTCAAAGATAAAAAAATGTATTAATTTTATCTTGTTTTAGAAACAAGCATGAAAGTAATTGAACAATTGGCTGCTACCAGGCGCCCGATTTTTCAACTTAGCAAATATTGACACGAAGTGAAAATCATGTTTTTTAAGTCAACTCCTTAACTAAACATAAACCTTATTGGGTTGACGACTCCTCGGCTCTTGGATTGTACATCCCTTCATTCACGTGTGTAAGTCAGCTATGTATAGTCACGCCTCTGAGTTTGAAAGAAAAATCTTGATATAGTCACGCCTCTGAGTTTGAAAGAAAAATCTTGATACAACGCAATAAATATAAAATAGTAATAACAAGTGGATAACTTGTATTTTTCCTTGGACTATCTTCTTATTTTTCTGCGTTCGTTCTCAATCTCTCGCTACCAAGCCCTGAACAGGGCTTTGCAAGTAACATGATGTAGTCCGGAGAACGGATTTCTTTGTGTCGCTAGTTTACAGTCTGACTGTGATATTTGCACCTTTCGGTTCGACACATCAGTCTCGGCAGCTCCTTAGACTAGAATAACTACACTTGAAGAAAATAACTCTATTTATTCATATTTCTTCCTTTTTAAAATGTATGTTAAATTTGGAAATGGATCAGGTCGGGCACTTTGGGTTCCAGAATTGACAAAAATGGCGACTGCTCGAAAGAAATCAGAAGAGGACTAGCCATGGCAACGCAGAGGCTGAACATCCTGAAGAAATTAAGGCAGATAACCAACAAAACGACAAAAGTGAAGTTCTTGGGAGCCTGAGAATCATGGACGATTACCAAAACTTCTAAACAAAGAATCGAATCCTTCGAGTCAAAATGTTACAGAAAGATCCTCAGAATACACTGGACGGAGAAAAAGACAAATATAGACATTAGGCAAGAGTTGAACATAGAGGACAACTGGTTTATAAGTTCCATTTTGGTCAGAAAATTGTAATACTTTCGTCACATCAAGAGACATAGCGGTCTTGAGAGAACAGTGATGGAAGGAATGGTGCCAGTCAAAAGAGGCAGGGCTAGACCGAGAAGATATCCAGAAATACCTGGGTATGACTGTAGCGAAGGCTGGAGTTTGGCAAGGAAAAAAGTTTCCTTCGGACATCGGCTGCTGCTGAATGTGTGAGTCTCTCTGTGTCCTGTGTACACATCCACGTACCTGAGCGGCACAGGTGTTTGATGCAGTCGTCACCAGGTAGAGATAATATGATCGGTCGTGATTTGTGAGATTTACCAGAATTATGAGATTACAGGTAACAATATAAAGTAATTCAAACTCTGTGGCGTGACATTGGGCGGACAACCATGGATTCCCCTTGAAATCGAAGGGGTTTAGTTTGATTCACTGATCAAGAATAATTTCGTTAATCGATATCTGTGCGATAACTATTCTTATTTGTATGTCATGCTCATATATAGAAACACATCATTTGAATTGTTGTATCTCATTGATATGAGGGGCATATATTGCTGTCAGTCTCACTTTCCATTCAACATTCTGTAAATCGGCCTACCTATTTGTCAATCTGCTTACTTGTCTGGGTGTATGTGTGACTTAATGTCTATCTTACTGCTTATATGTCTACACACACCATCCCCCCATCCCAAAATAACAGAGAGAGAAAGAAACAGAGAGAGAGAGAGAATACGCTTCCAATTGTATAACCCCCCCCCCCCCCCCACCCCCCAAATATAGGCCACATACCCTTTAGCCCAAATATAGGCCACATACCCTTTAGTTGCCTATTAGGACATGATCAACATTTTGCAGTGGACTTTTTCTTTGCTCCCTGAATCCACATATACAGTTACATAATTAATATACCGATATGTTTTGTGCTTGTCCTTCACATGGAAAGTTACAATTCTTGGAGCTATTTTCTGTGTGCCCTGATGATAGAATCAGTTGATTATTGTCTGTGTGTGCTCGTGGTGGTAGAATCAGTTGATTATTGTCTGTGTGTGCTCGTGGTGGTAGAATCAGTTGATTATTGTCTGTGTGTGCTAGTGGTGGTAGAATCAGTTGATTATTGTCTGTGTGTGCTCGTGGTAGTAGAATCAGTTGATTATTGTCTGTGTGTGCTCGTGGTGGTAGAATCAGTTGATTATTGTCTGTGTGTGCTAGTGGTGGTAGAATCAGTTGATTATTGTCTGTGTGTGCTCGTGGTGGTAGAATCAGTTGATTATTGTCTGTGTGTGACCTGGTGGTAGAATCAGTTGATTATTGTCTGTGTGTGACCTGGTGGTAGAATCAGTTGATTATTGTCTGTGTGTGCTCGTGGTGGTAGAATCAGTTGATTATTGTCTGTGTGTGCTAGTGGTGGTAGAATCAGTTGATTATTGTCTGTGTGTGCTCGTGGTGGTAGAATCAGTTGATTATTGTCTGTATGTGACCTGGTGGTAGAATCAGTTGATTATTGTCTGTATGTGACCTGGTGGTAGAATCAGTTGATTATTGTATGTATGTGACCTGGTGGTAGAATCAGTTGATTATTGTCTGTGTGTGACCTGGTAGTAGAATCAGTTGAGTATTGTGTGTGTGCTCTGGTGGTAGAATCAATTGATTATCGTCTGTCTACATTGTGTTGTTTCCTCCCATTTATAGCCCATATTTCATCATCATCAATGCCCATCTCTCCTTTCCGGGCATAAGCATTGACAACCCTCCTCCAGCAAGTTCTCGGTCTTGAGCTACCCTTTCTGTCTCTATCCAGTTGCGGTCCAGGGACCGAAGTTCATTTTTTATTGTCTCATCTTCAGGTGTTCTTAAAGTTCTAGGTGGTTGGCCTTGATCCAACCTATAAAACTCTAGGTGAGTTATCTGTTTTTAGTCTGATCTCTCCTCCTTGACCTGCCCAGTTTGTGGGACCATTTGGAAGCTTCTAGATAGATCTGTGGATCATTGAGACAATCAAGCCACGTCACCAAGGTAACGAACAGGAGGGAATAGCTCACTTGTGTCCTCTTCAAACGTTCTTTCGATGATAGTTTATAGAAAAATAGTATGGCTATTTTATTTCTTTGGTCTACCTGTGATAAGAGTGGTTACATTTCCTACGGTTATGATACGGAACTTCGCATCAGTATCAAAGCGCACCAGTCTACCCAGCTGTAAAGGGGTGCATAACTTGCTGATAGATAAGGCACGACAGCAAGGAGGGAACTAGTCATCCCACCTAAAAAAAAACAAATCTTGTACAAAAAAGTCTCAAACACTTCATCCCCGACTGCTATGGAACAACGTTTACCTTTTAATGATGGTTTTACCAATATAATTATCTTTACTTGTAAGTCTAAGTGTACTCATAGGGTTTGTTGTCTCTCCTCTCACAACACCGCCCCTTCCAAAGGCTCAGTATTCTTCTGTATGTTTGCTTGAATTGTTTCCACTGTGCGTCTGTTTCATGACTATACAACACGTAGTTCTGAAATTGTTGTACACATCTCTTATATCATTTACATTTTGTTTCTTTTTTATTTGAGTCAATATCCGTCTCGTGTTGATGAACGCGTTTGCTTGTGTCAGTACACGCTATCAATACATTCTTAGGTTGTACATCGTTGGTGAACGCGTTTACTTGTGTCAGTACACGCTATCAACACAGTCTTAGGTTGTACATCGTTGGTGAACGCGTTTACTTGTGTCAGTACACGCTATCAACACATTCTTAGGTTGTACATCGTTGGTGAACGCGTTTACTTGTGTCAGTACACGCTATCAACACAGTCTTAGGTTGTACATCGTTGGTGAACGCGTTTACTTGTGTCAGTACACGCTATCAACACATTCTTAGGTTGTACATCGTTGGTGAACGCGTTTACTTGTGTCAGTACACGCTATCAACACATTCTTAGGTTGTACATCGTTGGTGAACGCGTTTACTTGTGTCAGTACACGCTATCAACACATTCTTAGATTGTACATCGTTGGTGAACGCGTTTACTTGTGTCAGTACACGCTATCAACACAGTCTTAGATTGTATATCGTTGATGAAAAGCTTGATCTGACTCCGGGGCACCGTTTTTCCAACAAATACACATCATGTCCTCCTTTCATGAGAAATCAGTTCCACTTCTACCCTTATGTCTTGTATGGTTGTCTCTCAGCCAGGTAGATAGTATCTTATCATCGAGCCTTCTTGACGGAGGAACATCTTCCTTTGGTTGACTGGGAAGTATTTTTGAATAACATAAACAGGTGTGAGTCTGTTCGAAATGGGCACACATTTTAAACACACACACAAAATACCTGTGATGCTACCTAAAAACTAAAGTCAACTTAATTACTAACGACAAGCGTGGACACGAATATAAAAAAGACTTATTAGACGCACTAGATCATCGGAAATGATAACAATGAGCAGAGATAGAAGAGAACGAATGTGACGACGCGAGAGAATACAATTTGAGTCGAAATAGTAGATGGAGGAAACATCCCGTACTGTTTTTGGTTATCATCTTCATGTTACTGTTATTCTCTTCAGCATCCCCTACAACTTATGCGTGAGGTACAGCCTTACTTGTAGTTAACTTGTCCATACACGTTCATGTTTCTGGGACTCATTGCTTCTACAGTATTTGGTACCCGGGCCCTATGCCGAACATATCTTAATCGCCTCTTAAGACAGAGCTACTATTCGTCCCTCACTCACCCCATTGGACATAGAGAACACATTGGTGTTAGGTTTATATTAGTTTCCTATAATACAAATCTGATACCTGTTTATGAACTTCTTCAGTACGCATTACGGCCACGTGTGTTCATTTTCTAAGATAGAGTATCTCGTACTATTGATTGGCGAATTATATATTGTTATAGCACGCGTAAACGGGTCATTTGCTTGTAAGTGTTAACGAGATATTGATACGATCCGGCTTGTTATAATGTGTGTGTTTTATTTAGTCCTTGTTGATATACAACGGATATTGAAACTGCAGCGAATTCAGTGACACAAGCTGGATTTAGCCACTGTTTCTCAACATGTTGAGACTAAGCAAAGTCAGGTATATATGTGATAGAGATAATTGGATAACGTATTGTAGATAGTTGACATGGACTTTTATTATCAGGAATAAAAGCCTTCTTTTTCTTCTTCAAATTGTCCTTGCCTTGTAGTACAAGGTTGTTTTGTTGAAATGTGGAAATGATGGATAGTGGGGACTCCAATTCAAAATGAATAAAATGGAAGATATTTTTTTTTACAGCTAAATATGGAGAGAGTTATGGATTCAGGTACATCCGAAATTTAAAAAAAAAACACGAATAAGCATCAAAGACGGCGACGGGATTCTAAAAAAATCTGGATAAAAGTACACCAATGTTGATGTTAGTTTCTAAACACCACAACTTTAACCGAAACAAGACTACCTTAACCCAGGTACCAATTTCCTTTCCTTTGAAATGAATGTATATTCTGGCTGCTGTTAGTTTCCCCCAAAAGGCGTGTTTCGTCTACATTAACAAGCTGCTGTGGTATGTATCCACCAATTAGAAACTTCATTGCTACTGGGTAAGCAGCATCCGCTTATTTATCAGCACTAGCAGTGCAAGTTTGGCAATTTCTTCAAACGTTTAAACCGCTCATGACTTCAATGTCAGCAGTGCCACCGTTTTGTTTGAAATGTTCAAATAAACTGAGAGCTGTTGCCTTTATGTAACGAGCGATGAGTGTCTCGTTGATGTTGACCCTCCATCAGAATGTTCAACAATGTTCCCCTATTTCTCATTCTGCCACCTCCGTCACGAGTTAACTTCGGATCTGCTAAAGGGGTTACACTTTGAGCATATCATTATAATTGTGTGTGTGTGTACATTCTCAGGAATTGTTCGTGTAGTTGTACGCTCCATACCAAGACCTCTTGCCATGTCTCGCTGTCATTCTGTCAATCTCTTGAACACGCTTATTTTTACTCCTAGTGTAACGCTTTTCCTTTTCTTTTTGTCACCACAGACAGTAGAGGTACACATATCACGTTTATATCACTCACTATTTTTGGGCTGAAATACTATTAGAATATGTTTCTAATGAATGTTTGAAGGAAATCAACCACCGAACACATCTGGTGCTTTAGTTGGTCACTTACACTGCGGACCATTGTCACATTCGGGTACTTAACTTAACGTCTTTATACTGGTCTATAACATTGCAGAGTCTGTATACAACCGGTATTCTTTACTTCAATTGATCTAAACATAACTATGCACATCCAATTTATTATTGAATGCATTAATAGACTCTGCCAGCACTATTTCATGTGACATGCAATCCAAGCATTCACCACTAACTATCACAATGTTTCGTAGTATCTAATATGGACCTTTCTTTAATTAGGTACCTTCATTCATACCTAATAGTTGATATGATAGTTGGTATATTCATGTCTTTTTTAAATTCACCAAGACGTTATAACGAAACGACTTTGAATGAAATAACATTAATGCAGGTGCTTGTGTATGTCGAATTTGATTGTGTCGAGAAACGTACTTAATCAACCTGAATCCCTTTGTAACATAGGGCGAACACTTTTCTTCTACCTAAGTAGAAGCCGTCTTCTTGAACTCTACTAATGGGACTAGATATCCTGACCCCGTTTTATATAATACTTTGTCAGATGTTCTTTGGCCTTATTTCTCTTCTATTCTCCTGTACCCGCACATTATGTTACTTTTGTCTAGAGAAGTAAGCTAACATAAGAGTGCAATATATATATATATATATATATATATATATATATATATATATATATATGAGTGAAATGGTGAGTCGTAGACGGTTTAGGTAAATGTAGTGTAGTTATAGAAAGAGAATGAGAGAGTGTGTGTGTGTGTGTGTATGTGTGTGTTTGCGTGTGCATATGCTTGCGTCCGTGTGTGTGCACGTGCGCGTCTGTAAAGATGGTACGATTGCATGCATTGCAATCGGGGATGAAGTGTAAGATCCTTTATTGTACTAGGTCACAGCTTTTCTGGGGATGGGATTGAGTTGAGTTATCAGCCTTATATCTTACTACCTTTCCTTCTCTAACAGTAAGTCAGTGGCTCATTTTCAGCTTGGTGAACTGGGGCGAGACGCTGGGTTGAACTCAGAACGTTTACACTGATGACCCAGCGCACTAACTACTGAATGTCAAAACATCTATCTTTTTAAACAGCACGACTGTGTACCGTATACATGTTAAAAGTATGTCCAATTAAGTAAGGTTGCTTTTAATATAACCTAATGAATACATTTTTCAAAATACATCAAATTTCTTAGTGACAAAAATATTGACTTAACGCCATGTATTTTCTAAGGCTGCATGCGAAAAATTATTTGGATTTGACATGCAGTTTAGTAGAAAATTGCTTCGGACCTTATTTATGAATTAAAAGACGGACTATAGCTCAGTTCATAGCAAGCAATACGCTATTTCTTTTGTGGTAACAGCATGCATTGGTTCAAATCGCGTCCGGAGATTAAAAAAATCCGGGTAATGATTTTAATCGGGGACCGCTTCTCCAGTCAACGCAGTTGTAAATGGGTATCTGACGCATGAGTGAGGGAAAGTAAAAACAGCAAGGAAGGGCGCTAGCCACTCGACAACAGTCTTTAAAAAAACTCAATTTCCACCGGTAAATTCTGCTGAATTTCCACTTTACTTTACTTGTTTACGATAATCTATGTCAGTGTTTGAATGGAGAAGAGCATAGAAAACCTGGCAGCTTGGACTGACGTATGAAAGTAAGTGAAGGACATACATCCACGGGCACAAGTGTTAAAGTCAGCTTTAGGGTCTGAACACAAGGTCATCGCCAGGAGCACGACGGCATGAGAAATAATTCACTGACAATTGTCGCTAAAAAGGACAACACTATTAATTGCAGTTGATATAAGAGCATCTGAACAGCGTTGTTGTAGGAAACTAGCTTTTTATTGCACTCTTCAGTCGACCCGGCTATAAATGGGTTCGTGGCTTACTGTTAGGGAAGAAAAGACAGCGCGAATGTGAACTGACTGTTACACCTTACAAATAATGTTTGACCTCGTACAATGAATTCTTAACACTTCATCTCCGTCAGCAGTGTCTGATATGGGAACCACCTTTACATTTTTAACAAGAAACGTTAGGTATTACTTCCACCGTTTACTAGTACAGGTCAACAGCATCTCCTTTATTTGAGACAACGAAAGATGGACTTGCCAGATAGAATTACAAAAGTCAATGGGAATGACTGAAACATTGTACATATTTTGACATTCAAACAAATGACACACATTTAAAATGAGAAGAACCAAGTGTAATCATCATTACTGTCTTACTGTGTGGTATAAAATGTTCAGATGTTTTGGTCATGCCAAACGACAAAACACCTTGCTGGAAACAATCCTGGAAGGAATATTGGAGGGCAAGCGTAACAGAGGAAGACAACGCTATACCTAGCAGGATAACATATCAAGAAGGACAGATCAAAACCACGTCAGGTTGCATCATCGAGGCAAGAGACAAGGAATTTGAAGTTCAATGACAGTCGACCTCTGATATGGTTGGCATATCAGTTGATCTAATCTGATAGCAGTACCGAAATGTAGAACAACCAACCAAAAAAAAACAACAACCTGGCTCCTGGAACATTCGTACGAAAGTATGGGCAGGCTAATGGAAGATTTAAATGAAAGCATGTAGTATTTAATGGTTTGGTCAAAAGGTTTTCATCAGATGCAGGAAGGACGGTCAATGGAATTCGTTACACAATAGAAGCGCGGACAAAAAGAAACATTCAACTACATTGCTGTGTGACAAAAATGTTCGTTAACGTTTCACCAGGTGTGGAGATTGTAACTTTGTAATTTTGAAGACGACAGTCCACGTGTCTAATCACCTGCTTAGAAAGCCTACTTGTCGATAACGAGTGTAGATTGGATGCTAAATAACGCGCGTGGTTAGTTTGGAGTTATCGATTATGAAATCTTGTCGCATTGTATTGCTGGTGTTTTATCACATAAAATACGATATTGCACAGCTGCATTAACTGTAACACACACAATGGACACAAGAACAAACAATCGTATGTTTATTTTCTTGTCTAAAAAGTGTCCAGTAGCCGTTTATTTGGTGATTGAGTATGTTCAAGTTGCCACCAAGTTTTTGAGTATGAATATTGTGCATGTTGTTGTTGGTAGGAATTGTACGCGTTTCTGTGTTTCATTCCACACCAGTATATTAACAATCGATCGATCAATTAATCAATCAATCGATCAATCAATGAAATTAAGTCAGATTACAAGAAGCAAATGTCTTCAACAAATTCACGCCCAAGTCCTCTAACCTACTCATTCTCTTTTATGTCAGTTTGTGGCTTATATCTTCATGTGTGTTTTGGTAGCCCTCTTTTTTCACTTTTCCTGGGGATTCCAGACCAGAGACTGTCGGGTAAAGTTATCAGCTGCTTTTCTGAATGCTTGTCATGCCAATGGATAACGCCTTCTCCTCGACTCCCGTTCTGTATGTGTCTGATTCTTCCAACACTCCTGTGCACTCTCTTATGATTGTCACATTTTATGAGTACATTTGAAAATACTGCGCCTTTAATCCTCCAGAATTGGTGTCACCTACGAATTGATTCTGACTTATTGTGCTCAAACATTTCTTCATCTTATTGGTCTATTCTTATCAGTTGAAATATGATTTCTGGTCTTTCTTGTCATACTTTGACCTTAAAATAAATGTTTTACCTTTTCTGTTCTCATCATGGTAAAGACCGAGCACCAGCCTCAATTAGAAGTTGAATAGGATCTCAGAGTGGTCGTCTCAAATAAAAATCCAGAAATGGCAGGCATAAATGACAAGAAGTTATCTGGTTTGTTATCAAACGTTTTGTGTGTAAGTTGTTTGTCTAAATGTGTTGTTTGTGTGAATATTGTTTCGTTGCTTCAAGATATCTTACATACTATTTCTAACTAGACTGATCGTATTGCCATATATAATTGCTAAATTAAATATTGTATGGCTCTGAAACGTAGAGGACCACAAAAACGTTAACAAAGGCACAGACTTTCATAAATGGGATCGAAATTGTATGATACGATCACTAAAGTGGATCAGTGGAAGAGAGCCAGACAGATGCCGATGGAACAGGGCATGGAGAAGAGGCGTTGGCGTTTGATGAGGCATACATTAAGTAAACCAGTTGATAGCTTTCCAAGACAGCGTCTGATCTGAAACCCCAGAGAAGTAGAGACATGCCTACACTCATTCATGACAGCTAGAGTATGTGCCATGTATCAGAGAATGGGAAAACCTGTTTCGAGGTGGGACAGGTGGTCCAAGACAGAAATACGTGACGTGTTTTTGTTAAAGACCTATGGTACACATAAAGGTCTTGATTGATTAATTGATGATAAGTGTGACAGATATTAATCAATGTTCAATAAACGCCTTTAGAAGGTGTTTGTCTATGTGTGTGTGTATGTATATATACATATATATATATATATATATATAAATATATATATATGTGTGTGTGTGTGTGTGCGTGTGCGTGCGTTCATGCATGCATGCTTACAATGTATGTATGTACGTACGTATGTATGTATGTATGTATGTATGTAAATATATATATATATATATATATATATATATATATATATATATATATATATATACACACACACACACACACACACACACACACACGAGGCGTGTTCAAATGACGAGGCGTGTTCAAATGAAACCGGAACTGGACAACGACATTAAAAGAAGGACGTGAGTTAACGAAAGATCTTCCGAGACCAGGTCAGGCGTGTATTATTACGTTAACGTACGTCCTTCTTTAAACATCATTGTCCAGTTCTTCACTTTGTCTTCGACACACTTTTGTGACTATACACTGCCTGGATTCTGCGATGAATGCCAACTGGTCGACATCCTTCAGCTGTTAGGAACCGAATCACCGCTCGCTGATCAAGTTTGAACGGATTCCGTATAACACCCGCCATATTGTCAACGGTCTGCTGAAGACACAATGAGTCGGAGGATAATCACATTTTGCAAACTTTACGGTTGGTATGTGCTGTTAACACCAGAAGTGACGTCATCATGCGCATCGTACGAATGTTCACTAGTTGCAGTTTGGTCCGGTTTCATTTGAACACGCCTCGTTTATCTATATAAAATGTGATGTGTATTAGTTATTTACTAGTTAGTGGCATGGGGGCTTTATAACTAGAATAATACTTACACGGAGTTGCATCCATGATAAGGTTGAGAATCGCTGCTTTTATAACAACAAAAATAATGACGAAAGCAAAATGAATGAGCTACAGAACTAGAAATAAGTGCCCGAAATTGGAACAACAGGAAAGGTTGAAGGGAAAAAATAAGAAAGCTAAGAAGGAAGATATTGAAATGCACGATAATATTGTTCGGATAATATGGAGTATTTGATGAAGAGATGTATGTTTGCAGAGACATTCATTTCCGGCGTCGCTTGGCGTGACACATGATGACGATGGGATGATCTTACCTTATTGATGTCTTTGTTTGTTAAAGGGGCTATTTTGAACATAGTTAAAGATATAGGACTGCCGCGTATGTAATATACAAATATGTTTATATTGTTCCGTTTAAATACATCTGAAATAAATTACCAGCTAAGCATGGAAGTGATAGTCGAACTGTATAAGCATTAGTTAGACCTAGATTGGAGAACTCTGTATAGGTGTAGAGTCCTCATCGTAGATAGGATATAAATATGCTGGAAAGGGTACAAAAAAGAGCAACAGTACTGATAGTGGAATTCCAGAATTATAGTTATTAGGAACGACTAAAAAAAACCGGCCTACAGTTTCTAGAAAAGAGATTAATACGATGTGATTTAATACATGTATATAAGATAATCAACGGAATGGGTAAATTAGACTAAAACAATTTATTTTGAAAATAGAACCACCTACAAGAACAAGAGGCCATAGCTGCAAATTAATTAAAGAAAGGTCCAGATTAGATGCCATGAAATATTTTTTTTTTAGTCAGAGAGTGGTGAATGCTTGGAATGCATTGCCACAGCAAATAGTGTAGGCAAGGTTAATTAATGCATTCAAGAATACATTGGATGCGCATAGATATTTTTTAGATCACGTGAATGTAAAATAAACTGGTTGTATAGCAGTATAACGATGTTAAGTAAGTTAAGTTAAGTTCGTATTGTACCTTTTTACAGATCATCGGTAAAGAGACAATCCGGTGTGTCTATAACTGATGTGTTAATTGAGAAGTGCCCGGGATCAAGATGCTGAGCAGTACATGAGCTGCAGTGGCTAGCGAGCCATAGCTGACTGCTAGCGTCAGGGCCAGCGAACCATAGCTGCCAAGACCCTTATACACCTCCACGCGGTGATCCTGGATAACAGGCTACAGTAGGGCAGACTGGCTAAGGAGAAGGGATCGAAGAGGGAATGCTAACCCGGTACTCAAAAAATACTTGCTGAAGTCGGATGTGTTGGACCGAAAGGTGCAAATATCGCAGCCAAGCTGTAAACTACGACACAACGCATTCCGTTCTCTGGACTACATTCTGCTACTTAAGCCCTTTCAGGTTTGGTAGTGGGAGATTGAGAACGAAGAAGAAGAAGAGAAGTTTCCATTGTGTAAAACACGCACACGTTAATACTGCATAATTTTCTTCTTCGTCGTTCGTTCTCAAACTCCCGCTACCAAGGACTGAAAAGGGTTTTGCAAGTAGCAGGATGTTGTCCGGGGAATGGAATGCGTTGTATAGTAGTTTACAGCTCGACTGCGATATTTGCACTTTTCGGTCCGATATATCCGACTTCAGCAGGCATTTTTGGGTACACGGTTAGCCTTCCCTCTTCGATCCCTTCTGCTTAGTCAGTCTGCCCTCCTGCAGAATGTTATGCAAGATCGCCACGTAGAAGCGGACAAGGGTCTTGGCAGCTCTGGTTCGCTAGCCCTGACGCTAACAGTCAGCTTTGGGTCGTTGGTCCTGTCGCTAGCAGTCAGCTTTGGGTAACTGACCGCTGCAGCTCATGCACTGCTCAGCATCTTGATCTCGCTACATAATCTGGGTTCACACTTCACCACAAAAAAAAAAAAGAAAAAAAAAGAACAAAAACAAACGCGCAGGTTTGGGTAGATATAATGATTCATCGTTTATGGACAACACCACTACAAATGATCCCTAGAAGGGATCATGACATCCGAAAATTTGCTGTTACGGTTTCTAGCAATGATTTTACATGATTAGGTTGCAATCTCCATTCACAACCCTCGTTACGACAAACTTAGAATGTTGCATTTGCCATATACTTTTCATCATGGATGCCACAGCGTGTCCCCATAAAAAGTACTAATACAAATTAAGATTAAAGGTACTGTACAACGCATAGGTCTCCGACATTCGCACTACTCCAAAACCGAAGCATGTGTCCTGCAGATTGAATGGTATTACCGGATCAAGATGCTGAGCAGTACATGAGCTGCAGCAGTTAGCCACTCATAGCTGACTGCTAGCGACAGGGCCAGCGAACCAGAGCTGTCAAGACCCTTCTACACCTACACGCGGTGATCCTGGATAACAGGCTGCAACCGAGCATACTGGCTAAGGAGAAGGGATCGAAGAGGGAATGCTAACCCGGTACTCAAAAAATGCTTGCTGAAGTCGGATGTGTTGGACCGAAAGATGCAAATATCGCAGTCAAACTGTAAACTACGACACAACGCATTCCATTCTCCGGATAACATTCTGCTACTTGCAAAGCCTGTTCAGCGCTTGGTTACGGGAGATTTAGAAGAAGAAGAAGTGCATTACTCGGTAGGATACGCGATAATACGCGTTTCATGTAAGTACTATTAACGACTGAATCGTAATGTTTTCAAACAAGAAAGAATGGTGATCATAATACAATAAATACCTATTTAATATGATATTGAAGGAGACGGAAACATCAGTTTAGTTAAATACGTGAACACATTCACTAGGGGCAACGATCCCGCTGTTGTTGTTGAATATCCACATGAAGTTAGTAAGATTACTCTTTTCCGTGTCCTGAAGTGACGGGTTGCAGTAGCTTTTCTCACATCCCGGGGAAGGAAGACCAACCTTCAGGCCAGGAAAAATATACTGATTATACATGCTAGTCAGGTTCAGGTAAAACATACTGGACAAGACCCTCACCTTGGCTGCCGAGTATATTTTGCCTGGCTCTGGCATGTCTGATCAGTATGTTTTGCCTGACCAGACGTTAGTCTCCTCTCCGATGACATATTACAGTTGGCCATGCCTTTCCCCGAGGCTAGCAATAAACAAATACGCCTGTAAACACCGTTGAGTAGCTCAGGTAACAGAAAATCCACGTTTTTATTTAATGGGGTCCATCGAGTTTCTTGTACTATCGACATTTTCTTCATCATTTACTCTGCTCCGCCGTAAACTTTACTTCCTGTCATCTTTTGTCAATTAATTTGACCTCGGGTTGTCCTATGTCTATTAACTTGACTTCCTATGGCCCTTGGTCCATTAACTTGACTTCCTGTGGCCCTTGGTTCATTAACTTGACTTCCTGTGGCCCTTGGTCCATTAACTTGACTTCCTGTGGCCCTTGGCTCATTAATTTGACTTCCTGTGGTCCTTGGTCCATTAACTTGACTTCCTGTGGCCCTTGGTTCATTAACTTGACTTCCTGTAGCCCTTGGTCTATTAACTTGACTTCCTGTGGCCCTTGGCTCATTAACTTGACTTACTGTAGCCCTTGGTCCATTAACTTGACTTCCTGTAGCCCTTGGTCCATTAACTTGACTTCCTGTGGCCCTTGGTTCATTAACTTGACTTATTGTAGCCCTTGGTTCATTAACTTGACTTACTGTAGCCCTTGGTCCATTAACTTGACCTCCTGTTGCCCTTTGTTCATTAACTTGACTTCCTGTTGCCCTTTGTTCATTAACTTGACTTCCTGTGGCCCTTTGTCCATTAACTTGACTGCATGGGACACTTGGCCCATGAACTTGACTTCCTGTGGCCCTTGGTCCATTAACTTGACTGCATGGGACACTTGGCCCATGAACTTGACTTCCTGTGGCCCTTGGTCCATTAACTTGACTTCCTGTGGCCCTTGGCCCATGAACTTGACTTCCTGGGGCCCTTGGCTCATGAACTTGACTTCCTGTGGCCCTTGGTCCATTAACTTGACTGCATGGGACACTTGACCCATGAACTTGACGTCCTGTGACCCTTGGTCCATTAACTTGACTTCCTGTGGCCCTTGGCCCATGAACTTGACTTCCTGTGGCCCTTGGTCCATTAACTTGACTTCCTGTGGCCCTTGGTCCATTAACTTGACTTCCTGTGACACTTGATTTGGTATGAGTTAGATATGCTAGGAATAACACTGTAGTCTGTTTTCAAGTGACCACGTTCTTCTAGCCACTTGTCGTATCTTCCGCAACTTATGCAGCAATAACTGGCGGTGATTATATGTGAATCCGTGTAGGCTCCCTTGCTAGGGACGAAATATTTGCACCATAACAGTTAATTGCTTTGTTTTATTCAATGCATTGCTGTTGTGTGTTACTTTTTCAGTTTTCCTACTCTATTTGATCAATTTAGCTAATTTTTGTCTTTGCTGTTCTAGTGTTGTCCATTCCTGGATAAAGAATTTAATTAATCGAAGCATCGATGCACGCTTTTGTCTTCTTCTGACATCAAGTTGCGTGTTAACTTTTCGTGTCTCTTTCATTAGTTTCGTAACATTGTAAACATTGTTTGGGATTTCATCGAACTGAAATTTCCACTAGTCAAAATCCTAGAGCGCTAATGTAGGTTTTACAGAACGATAACGGACATGAGCAAACGAGTAACATGTTTTTACATGATCTATTGATATGAAAATAAAACTGAGCAGGTACAATCAAATCGGCTTACGTAACTGCAGGACAAGTGTAGAAACTCGCAAAAGCAGACATTGCCGCCGAGGTTGAAGTGTTCGAGACTTCTTTCAGGCGTTGTGGCGAATTCTGTGTTCTGGCTGCTTTTCGGTAACAGTATGGTTAGTGTCCATTTACAGCTACGTAGGATGGGGGCGTTTCGAAACCAAGGATTAAACCCCAGTACCTTTGTCATGAGAAAGAGAGCTCTAACTACCGTGCTAACCAGGCCAAATGTAGACACATCGTAACGTCCTCGACTACCTGGTCATCATGTCTCTATCAGTCAGAATCCATTTGATGACTGCGCTTTTGCTATGTTTGGTGCACCATAAGAACATGCAAACAAAATGGTCTTTATTTTCTGCTTCTTGTGTGCCTTGGACAAGAGCGGGCTATTAACTCTTTTATATCCTGTCGTATATGATTTGGTCAAGTGGTTCTGAAGCAGACGTCTTCAGCCGTCATTGCCTCGTGCGCCCATTTGACCATATGTCAGAGTGTGTTACACACACACACACACACACACACACACACACACACCCTCCCCCTGCCCCCACATTCCGAGATTGTCTGACTCATTCCAAATAAAATTGATCATCTTGTATTTTGTTTCGTATATACGAATAACATTTATTTTGATAATTTAAAAAAAAAAAGTGTTATTCACATTTAATAGCAATAAGGAGTGTTGATGGATTTTAGAATTGTAGTAAAAGAAGTTGAACAAAGCATTCATATTCTTACTTAACAGTCTAAATCGAAGCATAACACACCCCCTTCACTCCCTCCCCCCTCCCATAGGGCACCTTGAAACCTTAAAAAAAAACATCAGCGGGAGGGAAATTTCTCACTGGTTGAGGACCAATGATCCAGAGCTTAATGTCAACTCCAGTAGGCTCTCCGCGTTCAGGAAGGTGGCAGAATCCCAAGTATCTCTAAGGAGTTTGTGAATTTCTGTTAAATCCAGTAGGTTTTCCTCTCTAGGTGGTGTAGGCAGTGTCAAGTATTAGTCTTTTACCACATAGGACCTGTAAACTAACTGTTCTACACAAGAGTCAGTTTCCGAAATATTCGGGTGAAACAGGATTTAGTGCAACTGCTTTAGCTTGTGTTTTTGATTGTCTTCGGCAAACTTCTTTAATTAGGCGCATGTAACTGTCAAATATGTTCGTTTGATCTGTTCGTTTTGTAATATACTTTTCAAGCAGTCCTAATAGTTTCCCTAAGATTATGTGTGTCATTAATTAAGATGGGCTGGTTAGTTTAAGAAAGCATATTAAAAATTGGCTCTGATCCAACAGAGAGCCTCCAAATTGTAACCGTTAACAGATTCAAATGTGTTTCTATTTACGTACAGTAGAAGGTGTTTATGATCACATGAACGGATGTTTGTGTTAGTCAGGTATGTAGTCAAGTACGTTGGGGCTTCACATGAAAACTTTAAATATATTTTTTGGCTACATTTATTTTGAAAAAGGGAAACACAACTGTATAATTTTTCGACGCAATCACCATTGCGTTCGATACAAGTCCGCCAGCACCTATAAAGTGAATGTGTTGATTCCTGTAGAAAAGTAATGATCGTTTGTAACCACTCCTGCACTACCTGCTGGACCTCTGGATATCGGACATTGAAGTCGTTCCTACCAATGCCTTTTTTAGTCGTCCAAAGACGGAGAAATCACTTGGGGCTAGGTCTGGTGAGTACGGCGGATGTGGTAGACATTGAAAGTGGAGGTCCGCGATGGTTGCAGCTGTTGCACTGGCAGAATGGGGTCGAGCACTGTCATGGACACCTTTACTCAGAAGTCTACGTCAGTTGGATTTGATTGTGGGTCAAAGATGATTCCTCAGAAGATCTGTATACGTTGTTCTGGTGACAGTGTTCCCCCTGGGCATCTAGTGATCTAAAATAGCGCCTCGTTAAACCCAAAAGAGAGTCAGTATAACATTCCCTGCAGATTTCTGTGTGCAAAACTGCTTCGGTTTCTGTGAGGAGAGATGGCCATTCCTTTCTCGTTCTCTGCGTTTTAGGCCCGTGGTAGTGAACCCAGGTTTCATCTACAGTAAAAATTCTTGTTAGGAAACTATCACCTTCTGCTTTAAAGCGCCGCAAAAGCTTCTATGAGGCATCAACGCGTCGTTGTTTCAATGCTGGAGCAAGCTGCCGTGGCACCAACCTAGCAGACACTTAGTGGTACTGTAGCACATCCTGGATGACATGGTGTTCTGAACCTTGACTGATGTCCAGATGTGCGGCAGTTTGTCATAGAACTCACACCGTTTTGGAACATCCTACTCCACTCACACACTTGCTAGAGTGAAAAGTATGCGTCACCGTATCGGATCTTCATTCGTCGATGCATTTCTATAGGTTTTACCCATTTGCGGCTTTTACAAAAACGAATAACAGAACGCTGCTCTTCTTTGATGCAAGTCAATAGTGAGCCACCATTATTTAACTGTAATTATGACGTCATGTTGTTTGTCTGCCCAGTGATGGCACGTGTAGGATATTCTTGACTGAAATTGCATTAGAACTGAGCAGGTTAATCTGTGACTGAAGATGCAGAAGTGGATGGCAGTAGTCAGCGACTCATAGCTATTCCATCTCCAAATTGCCGACCTGGAAACAGTTTGCAGCCATGCAGCCTGGCTAGAAGGTTAAGTATTGAACAGGGAAGGCAGACCTGATCCAAGAAATGCTTTGCTGAAATAGGATATGTCGGTCCTAAAGGCGCAGATATCGCATCCTCGCTGTAAACTACAACGTTACAAACGTCATTTTTAGGACCAACATCGAAGAAGAAAAAGAAGATGAAGAAGAAGAAGAGTTCTTAAACATTGCTGCTGATTTTCGCATTAGACGAAAGAGTGGAAACTAAATCTCACCACGATCCTTTGGTTGTGTGTGCCTGTGTCTTTCAGTCATGGTTCAGATATTTGTCAATTGTAACGTACGGCTTATATTATTAACTTTGTTTATTGTTCAACATTGTGCATACATACATTGTTTTTGTTGTGTGTCGTTAACCTCATTTGTGTGTGGCCACGTGTCCATATACTGCCACTTGTTAATCCATCGCTCGTTGATCGATCACTCTGTAACGTGCTTTCGCTGCTTCTTTTTTTTACTTTTATCTCTCCAGCTCCTGACCTGTTGACTGACATAATGTTCTCACGTCATCCATGCTCCTTCTGTGTGACGCTGTCCTTCTCTCTATGTCACTCTGTGTTTATGTGTTATATATATATATATATATATATATATATAGAGAGAGAGAGAGACTATCTTTATGGCTCATACATTCCCTAGTTTCTCTTCTGTTAGTCCTTACTGACTGCCTGATTTACCATATTGTCTTTACATTTTTTCAGTCTACCTTACAATCCCACGAGCTACTTTTCTTCTTCGTCCTTCTCCGCCTCTTGTTCTTCTCCTTCTTCTGCTTCTTTTTCTTCTTCTTATCGTCTCCTTCGTCTTCTTTTCTTCTCCTTCGTCTCCTTCTTTCTCTTTCTCTTTATCTTCTTCTTCCTCTTCGTCTTCTTATGTGAAATGTCAGCTGAAGTAAATGGTCGTGTATCCCCCCAATTTTCTGTTCCAGGACTATGTTTCAAGTAACATTTGTCTAAGCTTCTTCTGTGATTATATACAACTCTCGCGTATCTTTTCTTTTCAGCTACCTTTCTGCACTTTATTTTTTCTCCAGGGTTGAGGGATGCCCTCATAGGCATTCAAAACATAGTCATACATCTGTATAATCTTTTTCTCCGGAACCGAGCGGCACAGACATACCAGAATAATTTGGGCGATATCAACCTCAAGTAATATAGCAAATCACGAATACGGCATCATAATAGTGTCATCTGTGTGTTACCGAGACCGGAAAGGGGAGCAAAGTATAGCAACACTGTAACCTACCTGTCATATCGAAAGAGACAATCCCCGAGTGTTGGGCAGAATATCGGCTACCCAGCCATACGAAAAATAAATGGTCTCTAAACGGTCACGGTCGTCCCACAGCATACACCGCTGTCGGGGATGAAGTGTTAGATACTTCATTGTAGGGGGCCGCATCTTGTTTATGAGGTTGATTGACTAGTTGCCCTTCCTGGCTGGCTATCCTACTCTAACAGTAAAACAAACACCCCTTTGTATCTTGGTTTGCTGGAGCGTACAGCTTGGCTAGAGTACGACCAAGAGGCCGCAGTGAATGACCTGACAGCACCCATCGACTCGTAGCTGGCTGTTTGTATCAGGGTCAACGAACCATAGCTGACCCTATTACAGCTTAACATGGCAGTCCCTGAAATAGGCTGCACTAGTCACTAGTATAGTCTCGCCAAGGATAGAGATCGCAGTGAGAAGGCAAACCCGATCCTAAAAGAAGGAAGCTGCAATCTGATCTATCGGACCGAAAGCGCAGATATCGCAGCATTGTTGTTAACTACGACGCAACGCACTTTATATGACGAAAGCTGAAGAAGAACCACGTACCTTTTGCTGTGAAAAGCGAACGTTCTAGCACTACGCTAATCAGACGCTATGCACCCTATTGTTCGTAAAGGTGGAGGGGCTAAGTCACGTTAGTGTACTGTTCTTGTGGCTGTGCGTGTTCTTCTTATGATAAGTGTCAAATGTTTCTCACTTGTGTGCTTCAGTATTCCGTTTGGAGTCTTGTTTGTAAACCTTTCAAACAACCCAGATCTCCAGCTGCTTCATGCTGGGTACGTGTGTGAAGGGTGGGGCGTGTAAATTCTTGCCTTGGAGAGTTTCCTACCTAAGAGAGGTTAGACCGCAGTTAGTCGTCTCTGACAACTTGCTCGAAGTGTGGCAGTGGAATCATATCGCCTCTGTCACACAAAGAGATTCCCACCAAGCCACTGGGGTCAAGCTGTGTAAGTATAATATATTATTATGATTTCCAGACCGACTCTAACGGTTTAGTCCCTGGGCGGGAGGTAGATGCTGGGCAGTGAATGAGCTGTAGCATTCAGCGACCCAAAGCTGACTGCCAGTACCAGGGCTAGCGACCCAGAGCTGCCAAGACCATTCTCCGTCTCCACGTGGTGATCCTGAATAAGAGGCTTCTGCAGGGCAGACTAGCTAAGGAGAAGGGATCGAAGAGGCTAACCCGGTATCCAAAAATACCATGCTGAAGTCTGATGTGTCGAACCTAAAAGTGCAAATATTGCAGTCAATCTGTAAACTACGACACAATGCATTCCGTTCTCCGGACTACATCCTACTACATACAAATTCATTTTCAGGGCTTTATAGCGGGAACGAGCGACGAAGAAGAAGTCTCGGGAAAATGTATTAGGTTGGAATGAATCGATCAAATGGGGTAGAAGATAGAGAGAGTTGTGTCTTGGACTAGCGAATTCAACGTATTAAACAAATGGCTACAGCACACAAAAACACACACAATGCTTTGACGCAGATTTTCTACAGAAAGTCAACTGTAGTAGTGGCCTTATACTCTGGCTGGTGCGAAAAAGGGAGAAGTAAAATTATAAAATGTATTGCCAACTGCCCAAACCTATTCTGATAAAATATAAATGCGTGAGTGGAACAATGAGGTTATTGTAAGAGTGTGAGATGTATCCAGTTGTTGCACAGAATCGATGACAGTGTGTGCCAAAAGTCAGCAACTAGTGTGGGGGTTAACTCAAGTCTGCAACGATGAACAAACGGTCTTGTGTTTACCAACACATTTACACAAATAAGGGTTGTGCACTCAGTAGGTGTACATGAAAATCACCTGTCGGCACCCATGGCTCGAACATCCAACTTTGGCTGGTAATCTTTCAAACTCTTTTCGTGAATTCAGACGAGGCGTGACGAGTGTTTGTTAATAGAACAAGCGTATACGATCCCCGGGCCACAGTCAGCCCTCGCCCTCATTATATCAGGTTCGCCAAAACTGTTCACAGAATTTCCTTGAATCTGTTCCGGCAGCCACGTACAAACTGTTCATTTGTTTCTGTAATCAAATAGTCAAATAAAAATACCAGAGCCCATTCATAGAAACTTACATTTTAAACAAATTAATAATGATTCGTTGATTTGACTTTGACAATGAGTCGCGCATGTGTACTTGATGTTGACCTCACTTCTGGTACCTGGGAACCTGGGAAGTGTAAACTGGTTCATGAGTCGTGCATGTGTACTTGATGTTGACCTCACTTCCGGTACCTGGGAAGTGTAAACTGGTTCATGAGTCGCGCATGTGCACTTGATGTTGACCTCACTTCCTGTACATGAGAAGTGTAAACTGGTTCATGAGTCGCGCATGTGTAGTTGATGTTGACCCCACACCCCACTTCTGACACCGGTGAAGTGTAAAACTTCTGGACTTTACACAATGAAGCAAGTTCAGTTCTATTCCCAAGGATCTATTTTTTTTCTCCACTCCGGGCATATCAGTCCCTCCTAGTAAATAGTAAAGGCTATGAATACTGATGGCTCCTGTAGCTCGCTAACTGCACACACTCCGGCTCCGTCATCTCATGTGGTCCACTCTTCTAGAACCTCGTCTGATTTCAAAGCTGTACAGTTTGTGAATTGTGGACATCTGTTGCGGACATCTCTAACAGGCTGCCATTGATAGCCTTCAAAATGTATCTCATATCCATATCTATAGCACCAATAATGGGTGCTTGTGAAGCCAGGAATCTTTCGTTGCCCTGAACTCCAGCATGACAAGGGCAGTAGATTCACATTAGCCCTACAGGTTTGAGACCTCTCTATTTCCCTTTTTTTAGTCATCCCTTCTGTACCTTATGAAGTAATGATTTAGAAACTCAAATGATGACTGCCTTTGTTAACGAAATCTCACATGGCCATCTCAGAGCTGCAGTCACAGCTTCCATCTCATTCTGGTATAGGACGCTTGTGTTCTGTATGCCTAATTCCTCAGAAACAATCTGATCGCTTACTCTAGCAGAGAAGCCCCATCGAGATGGCTCACTGCATAGCACCGATTCATTGATATACTCGTATATGTATCACATCATCACTATCCTGAGTTGTATCATTTATCGGCTGGTTAACCTCGAGCGCTGCTATGCCGTTCTACCACTCTTTGTATCCCATGCCTAGGATTGTGACTGTGGTAGTATGACATTCTACCACGTTTTTTGTCTTCGTTCGCCTTATTTCTATATTCCAAAAGACGGTGTGCGTTGCACTATGTTTTTATTTTGCGCCTGTCGGCCCAGTGCATCCGACTTCGGCATGCATTTTATTTTAGGGTCTGCTTTCTCCTGCATTTTATAAGGGTTTACTCGACCGGGGTAACGGCCGGTGCTGTGATTGGGGAGCGAACCCAACACCTTCGGGTTGTGAGCCGTGTCACTTAACCACTAGCCCACGCCGTCCCCTTCTATCACCAGTGTGAAGCCAGTTAGCCTTTGGTGAGATGATGCAGACACTGCAAACATAACAAACCGGGCATTCAAAACACGTAAACGAATAGTTTTTAGTATACGTTAGCAGCAGTCACCCACAATGGCCAGTATTGAGCGTTTTATAAAGTTGTAAAATGCGAGTTTGTTATATTAAATTGTATGATTTCTTGTGGCACATTCAAACTTATTATGCCCCTTTTTTGTTGTTATAATTATATTGACGTTCTAAATTAATTAGATGACAACGTTGAAGACGACAGAACACAATGAGTGTCGTGCATTTCACGACAGATGAACTGGCGATTACTTTTAGTAAATAGTAATAGTAATATCTTTACATTTTAAAATTCAATTATATGGTATGGCCCACGGAGATATTTCTAATTCACTCTTCGGTCTGCGCTCTTAATGAAGTTGTCCTAACCTGGTTTAAAATATTTGCTGCACTAGCATATGGATTACCTGCCTTTGTTATATCACATCTCAGTTTATATCACACTTTATTTCTCAAAAATCAAAATGCAGCTTCCTACATAAGTTCACCTGTTTCAATATAACTGTTCATGAAATAAGTAGTAAGGGACAATGTTTGTTACACCCCACTCCCTCCCAAAACTGGAACTGATATTGCAAGATACCAGTACAAGAAATAGTTTTCAATTAAAAAAATTAATTAATAAATACACAGCAGGAGAAGCAGTTACACAGCTAGACGATACTCAAAACAATGGTCCTTCTTTGTGACTTAATATGAACGGCTATGTGTGCTTATATGTTTTGTGCACTGTCGTTACAGTTGTTCTTTTTGTTTCAACGAGTAGGTTTACTCTTGTGTGCGCCCTGAAAAGAACGTTAAGTGGCGGGTTGTAGTAGCTTTCCTCACATCCCGAGCGTGCTGATGATGGTGGGCTGGGGTCGCCCAGGTGGTTGTGCTATGCTTGGTTTCATCTGCGTGTCGTTCATTACTACGAGGATCACGTCAATCCCTCGCCTCGTTAGCCAGGTTGTCATTAAAACAGCCCGTTTCTAAGGAGGGCCATGAGGAAGCCGATATGAGGCTTGGCCAGTATGTTTTGCCTGACCCTGACTAACATGTCCGATCAGTATGTTTTGCCTGACCCTGACTAACATGTCTGATCAGTATGTTTTGCCTGACCCTGACTAACATGTCCGATCAGTATGTTTTGCCTGACCCTGATTAACATGTCCGATCAGTATGTTTTGCCTGACCCTGACTAACATGTCCGATCAGTATGTTTTGCCTGACCCTGACTAACATGTCCGATCAGTATGTTTTGCCTGACCCTGACTAACATGTCCGATCAGTATGTTTTGCCCGACCCTGACTAACATGTCCGATCAGTATGTTTTGCCTGACCCTGACTAACATGTCCGATCAGTATGTTTTGCCTGACCCTGACTAACATGTCCGATCAGTATGTTTTGCCCGACCCTGACTAACATGTCCGATCAGTATGTTTTGCCTGACCCTGACTAACATGTCCGATCAGTATGTTTTGCCTGACCCTGACTAACATGTCCGATCAGTATGTTTTGCCTGACCCTGACTAACATGTCCGATCAAGTATGTTTTGCCTGACCCTGACTAACATGTCCGATCAGTATGTTTTGCCTGACCCTGACTAACATGTCCGATCAGTATGTTTTGCCTGACCAGATATTAGTCATCTCCCCTGTCGTTTCAGCTCCTGTTATACCTAACCTCTTGACCTCTCTGCATACGTTATCCTATCACGTAGATTTCTGCCTTACTTTGATAAGTTCTTAGTCGCGTCATTGTCAATGGTACTGCAGTGAGGTGGAATGCACTGTATCACTATACTTTGTAACCAGCGACACCATTCATATTGTATTACTCTTAGTTCGTCCAGCACTACATTTATTTGATTCCTTTTTTGCTTTCGTTTTTCGGTGATCATTTAAAGAGTACACAATATGTGTCTGTATTTGCTTACAGCAGCTCCGAGCTACTCAACAAGCGATGGAGCGTAGAACACTGTCACTTTCACTACCAGACCACATCCGCAATACGGCCATCAGGTGTCAAACCTGCTTTAGTGACGTCGCAGATACGGTGTTGATAAGAAAGTACAGGTGGGCAGGCCATGTGGTACGCAAACCTAACAATAGATGGATACGTCAAGTGACGTCATTATGGTCCTACACCTATAATCGTCGCTCCCGACGTCCACTGACGAGACGGAGAGATGGCCTTCGACAGGAGCTTGGTACTTAATGGCAAAGGACAGAGATGAGTTTAGACGATATTGAGACGGAGAGATGGCCTTCGACAGGACCTTGGTACTTAATGGCAAAGGACAGAGATGAGTTTAGACGATATTGAGACGGAGAGATGGCCTTCGACAGGACCTTGGTACTTAATGGCAAAGGACAGAGATGAGTTTAGACGATATTGAGACGGAGAGATGGCCTCCGACAGGACCTTGGTACTTAATGGCAAAGGACAGAGATGAGTTTAGACGATATTGAGACGGAGAGATGGCCTCCGACAGGACCTTGGTACTTAATGGCAAAGGACAGAGATGAGTTTAGACGATATTTGGCTACCTGGCAAAGGGCACAACATGTGCGTGAGGGAAAACCAGGATTACCGTAGTACAGTAAAACTTTATTCATTTTGTCGTTTCTTGTGTTCTACGAGCAAATCTATATTTTTTTTAAATGTTTAAAGTACACGGCAACATTGGAAATATAACTAGGTGATGGAGTTACGGGAGATACGATTCAAATCTTTATTAGGGGACGGCGTGGCCTAGTGGTTAAGTGGCATGGCTCACAAACCGAAGGTGCTGGGTTCGATCTCCATCACAGCACCGGCCGTTACCCCGGGGAAGCAAACCCTTAGAAAATGCAGGAGGAAGCAGAACCTTACATAAAATGCATGCTGAAGTCGGATGCATTGGGCCGGCAGGCGCAAAATAAAAACCACAGTGCAACGCATACCGCCTTAGGGAATAGATAAATAAGGCGAACGGGAAAAAAGTCTTCATTAGATCCCATTGTTTTGATGCTAGCAAGCAAAACACTTATTTACGTGAAGGAATTTCACTATTCAGTCCGTTTCTTCTGTCACGAAGTGAAGTGCATGTAACCTTTGTAATGTCATTCTGATCTGTATTTGATTATCCTGGTCGATTCTCAACGAGTTTACTCTTTTTGCCCCTAGTCAAAAATCAACAATGACAACTCGTGTAACTATGTTGTCAGTACCGACATTTCAGAATGTCTCAAGGCTACAGTCGACCAATGCGACTGAAATTCTCTGGATTGTGAAAAGACTCATTTTTGTCATTACAGCGTCTTTATGGAACAGTTAGGGCGCATCTCTCGCTGTCATGGACAGTGTTCACCTCCTGGTCGCAGTACATCTCATTTTAAAACAGCTGTTCGAGGATACGCAGGTCCTCCTGAGGAAGTAAAGACAACGAGGAGGGGAACTAGCCGCTCCCAGCTCTCAAAAACCTTCAACCTAGCACAATGAAATATCTCTAACACTTTATTTCCTAGGGCACTGTCTGCTAAGATATTAACCCTTATGTTCTTTTTTTATGTACGAGTATGTCCGATATTTTTAAATGACTAATATGTTCAGGAATGGCTAATATTATCATTAAATCACTTGTTTCACGAGTGGCTAATGTTTTCATTAAATCACTTGTTTCACGAGTGGCTAATATTATCATTAAATCACTTGTTTCACGAGTGGCTAATATTATCATTAAATCATTTGTTTCACGAGTGGCTAATGTTATCATTAAATCACTCTTGTTATTGTGGACGTGTCCTTGTTCAATGAAAGGATATTTATGGTGGGCGTGTCCTTGTTCAATGAAAGGATATTTATGGTGGGCGTGTCCTTGTTCAATGAAAGGATATTTATGGTGGGCGTGTCCTTGTTCAATGAAAGGATATGTATGGTGGGCGTGTCCTTGTTCAATGAAAGGATATTTATGGTGGGCGTGTCCTTGTTCAATGAAAGGATATTTATGGTGGGCGTGTCCTTGTCCCGGAAAAGGATATTTATGGTGGGATTGTCCTTGTTCAATGAAAGGATATTTATTGTGGGCTTGTCCTTGTTCAATGAAAGGATATTTATGGTGGGCGTGTCCTTGTTCAATGAAAGGATATTTATGGTGGGCTTGTCCTTGTTCAATGAAAGGATATTTATGGTGGGCTTGTCCTTGTTCAATGAAAGGATATTTATTGTGGGCTTGTCCTTGTTCAATGAAAGGATATTTATTGTGGGCTTGTCCTTGTTCAATGAAAGGATATTTATGGTGGGCTTGTCCTTGTTCAATTAAAGGATATTTATGGTGGGCTTGTCCTTGTTCAATGAAAGGATATTTATGGTGGGCGTGTCCTTGTTCAATGAAAGGATATTTATGGTGGGCGTGTCCTTGTTCAATGAAAGGATATTTATGGTGGGCGTGTCCTTGTTCAATGAAAGGATATTTATGGTGGGCGTGTCCTTGTTCAATGAAAGGATATTTATGGTGGGCTTGTCCTTGTTCAATGAAAGGATATTTATGGTGGGCTTGTCCTTGTTCAATGAAAGGATATTTATGGTGGGCGTATCCTTGTCCCGGAAAAGGATATTTATGGTGGGCTTGTCCTTGTTCAATGAAAGGATATTTATGGTGGGCTTGTCCTTATTCTGGGAAAGGATATTTATGGTGGGCTTGTCCTTGTTCCGGGAAAGGATATTTATGGTGGGCTTGTCCTTGTTCCGGGAAAGGATATTTATGGTGGGCTTGTCCTTGTTCAATGAAAGGATATTTATTATGGGTGTGTCCTTGTTCTGGGAAAGGATATTTATTGTGGGCTTGTCTTTGTTCAATGAAAGTACACAAGCAATTTCAGAGCGGAGGCAGAGGCACTGAGGGCGGCAGTGGAAGAAATGGTGACACACAATGAAAATGAAAGCCATATAGTCCTGCTTACAGATGCTCTCGCCGTAGTCACAGCGCTAAAAAGCCAGAAAAATACTGAGCTTAATGACTTAAGAGCAGCACTCTGCAAACTGTGCCAGCAGTCCGCATCAAAAAGGGTAGTGGTACAGTGGGTCCCATCACACTGCAACATCCAAGGCAACGAGGAGGCAGACAGACTGGCAAAAGAAGGTGCAAGACTACCACAAACAGATACCAGTATGACGTACGAAGAGTCAAAACGGCTTATCAAAGCCAGATACATGACCAAATGGGAAACCGAACATACTGGTTACACCAAAAACGATGCCTATTACCAGTTGAACCGAAGAGAGCAGGTCGTGGTTTTCAGACTTCGCACTGGCCACAATAGACTGAGGTACCACCTATTCAACAAATTGAAGATAAGGTGTACCGACGAATGCCCGTGCAGTACTGGTAAAAAAACCGCTGAACATCTGCTGCAGAACTGCCCGACATACGAGGATCAGAGAGAGCAGATGTGGCCATCACCAGTGGAACTGCAAGACAAGCTCTATGGCAGTGGTGACAGCCTCAGGATGACCGCCGCTTTTTTCGAAAAAATAATGGTTACTGTCTGACTGCGTACGAAGAAGAAGAAGAAGTTCAATGAAAGGATATTTATGGTGGGCTTGTTCAATGAAAGGATATTTATGGTGGGCTTATCCTTGTTCATTGAAAGGATATTTATTGTGGGCTTGTCCTTGTTCAATGAAAGGATATTTATTGTGGGCTTGTCCTTGTTCAATGAAAGGATATTTATGGTGGGCTTGTCCTTGTTCAATGAAAGGATATTTATGGTGGGCTTGTCCTTGTTCAATGAAAGGATATTTATTGTGGGCTTGTCCTTGTTCAATGAAAGGATATTTATGGTGGGCTTGTCCTTGTTCAATGAAAGGATATTTATGGTGGGCTTGTCCTTGTTCAATGAAAGGATATTTATGGTGGGCTTGTCCTTGTTCAATGAATGGATATTTATGGTGGGCTTATCCTTGTTCAATGAAAGGATATTTATGGTGGGCTTGTCCTTGTTCAATGAAAGGATATTTATGGTGGGCTTGTCCTTGTTCAATGAAAGGATATTTATGGTGGGCTTGTCCTTGTTCAATGAATGGATATTTATGGTGGGCTTATCCTTGTTCATTGAAAGGATATTTATTGTGGGCTTGTCCTTGTTCAATGAAAGGATATTTATAGTGGGCGTGTCCTTGTTCAATGAAAGGACATTTATTGTGGGCTTGTCCTTGTTCAATGAAAGGATATTTATTGTTGGCCTGTCCTTGTTCAATGAAAGGATATTTATTGTGGGCTTGTCCTTGTTCAATGAAAGGATATTTATTGTGAGCTTGTCCTTGTTCAATGAAAGGATATTTATTGTGGGCTTGTCCTTGTTCAATGAAAGGATATTTATTGTGGTCTTGTCCTTGTTCAATGAAAGGATATTTATTGTAGGCTTGTCCTTGTTCAATGAAAGGATATTTATTGTGGGCTTGTCCTTGTTCAATGAAAGGATATTTATTGTGGGCTTGTTCAATGAAAGGATATTTATTGTGGGCTTGTCCTTGTTCAATGAAAGGATATTTATTGTGGGCTTGTCCTTGTTCAATGAAAGGATATTTATTGTGGGCTTGTTCAATGAAAGGATATTTATTGTGGGCTTGTCCTTGTTCAATGAAAGGATATTTATTGTGGGCTTGTTCAATGAAAGGATATTTATTGTGGGCTTGTCCTTGTTCAATGAAAGGATATTTATTGTGGGCTTGTCCTTGTTCAATGAAAGGATATTTATTGTGGGCTTGTCCTTGTTCAATGAAAGGATATTTATGGTGGGCTTGTTCAATGAAAGGATATTTATTGTGGGCTTGTCCTTGTTCAATGAAAGGATATTTATTGTGGGCTTGTCCTTGTTCAATGAAAGGATATTTATTGTGGGCTTGTCCTTGTTCAATGAAAGGATATTTATGGTGGGCTTGTCCTTGTTCAATGAAAGGATATTTATGGTGGGCTTGTCCTTGTTCAATGAAAGGATATTTATGGTGGGCTTGTCCTTGTTCAATGAAAGGATATTTATTGTGGGCTTGTCCTTGTCATATTGTAGGAAATTGCTGGTCTTGTTGTCTTCTGTTTGCTCCATACGAAGAATAGAAGAATAGACCGTCCTTTAGAGAACATCTACCTCTACACCAATTTATTCTTAGCATACACATAACTGAGACTTTATCGTTAGCAAAATCATGGCAGTTTCTCTGTCCAGCCGCGCCAAGCGAGCCAATACTGGGACATCAGAACTGAATGAGGAGGGAAGAATAGCACGACTGTACCTCCATGCATGGCGTAAGGAGTGTTATTTCGAATGCCCAGAATGAGCAGGTTTACTCTTTTGTGCGCCCTGAAAAGGAAGTTAAATGGCGAGTTGCAGTAGCTTTGCTCACATCCCAAGCGTGCTGATGAAGGTGGACAGCTGTCCTCTGGCAGTTGTACTATGCTTGGTTTTATCTGCGTATCGCTTACTACTATGGGGATCATGTAGATCCTTCACCTCGTTAGCCAGGCTGCCATTAAAACAGCCCGTTTCAATGGAAGGCTGCGAGGAAGCCGAGGTGAGGGTCTTGGCCAGCATATTTTGCTTGACCTTAACTAACATGTCTGATCAGTATTTTGTGCCTGACCAGATTTTAGTCTTCCTCCCCTAATGAGCAGCTAAAGAGATTTGTGCATGGGGCTAGCAACGTCTTTGTGTAAAACACTTTGGTATATACATCACCACTACAAGAGCACGCAACGAGCTTTGTCGCTGACTTCCCAATGGAGACCTACTGTATTTGTTGTCATATGCTCCTGATAGAGTAAAAAATGACAAGCAATTGTGGAATTAAAAAGGAATGCTCAGAGATCTTACTTTCTATGGAAGATTCTTTGCTAGTGGACAGTTTTGACGAACCCCTAGAGTGTTTTAAGAAATAAATAGACGGGACGTATCACACGACCCATGCCAATCATGTGCTCATGCAGCGTCTACAATTCTTCCAGCGGCCACAGAGACGAATTCCAGGCGATGAACAAATTGTCCGACACATCCTGCTATGCGCTTCTCTATACTGTTTTATTTCACACTGCTCCTTCAGTCCAGTTCAGTTCAAATGCCATCTCCACAGCGAAGGTCTGTTACAATGGATCTCCAACGTCCTCTTTCTTTTGCCTTGATGGTGCAATCTCTCATGCTCTTCCCTTTCAATCTATTGATGTATTCCTCTCACTCATAGCATTGTTTACGTCTAACAAGTTGATCTTTACTCCTTTCCTTCCAGTATTGTTTTCAGCAAGGTTTGATATGATATTGCCAAAATATCTTTACCGTTTGAATTTGATTTCCTTAATCAATTCTTTTTGCTCGCCTAATTTCTAAAAGGCTTCTTTATTTGTTGTCTTTTCCTTCCAAGAGCTACGCCTCATTTTTTGGTAAGTCCACATTTAAAAAAAATCAATTCTATTCTCCAATTGTTTGTTCATCGGCCCCGTTTCTACGCCATGTAGTGTACATAACACCTATACACTGTCATTTTTAATGTGTTAGTTACTTATTTGGATGTCAATATATGACTCATGTTGTGGGATGTCAATATATGACTCAGTTTGTTGACATTTCACCATCCCCATTCTCTTCTTCATTTTCATTTCGCATCTCCACCCTATGTTCTTATTTTTCCAAGATTGAAGAAGCTATTGAGCTATTCTGGTGTTTGATCGTCTTTTTTTATATGTAGAATTGATTTCTAGTCTACTTTGTTAATTATCATAGTTTTTATTTTCTCAATATGGATATCCAATCCATACAGCTGACTTATGTTCTTTACTTGAATCACTAATTCCAGTAATTCTTGTTTGCATTCAGCTAACAGACCGATGCCATCCAATCATTTCTTAGATTATTTGTTGGCACTCCACAGATGAGTCCTGCTATTTCCTCTACCTGTCTACAAATTATTATCTGTGTAAATGTAAAACAGACACGGGCACAATACGTGTCCGTGACGCAGCCCTCTATACATGGTCAGTAAATTCTGTCAGATGTTAACCTGGCAGTTTACGCCAAGTACAAGTATATGTTGCTGAGAACTCTTTTGTGTTGTCCATCTCGACCTATGTTTGACAGACATATAATTAGTTTTTCACTCTAGACTCAAAAATCGTTGTGCAGCACATATAAATGCTGCTTTGCCTTCTATATATTTGTCTGCTAGTGTCCTCATCCACATAGCAAGATCGTGTCACTGACATCGAGGTTCTCTCGAGGGCTAACATGCCCAGCATACATGCACTGCTAGAAAAAACACGACTAGGATGGGCCGGACACCTCGTCCGTATGTCAGACGAGCGGCTACCAAAGAAGTTTCTCTACGTCGAGCTGAGAGAGGGATGGCGCGAGAGAGGGCGCCCAAAGAAACGTTTTAAAGACGGTCTGAAGGACTCACTGAAAAGTTGCCAGATAGACATCGACACCTGGGAATGTCTTGCGCAAAACAGATCTGACTGGAGAAGCGCAGTCAAATCGGGTGTAGCTGCCGGTGAAGACGACCGTGTTGTGAAAGCCCAGAGCAGACCCGGAAATCCCGAGCAGCGGGAACACCATCCCCTTCTACAAACCTCGTGTGCCCGATATGTAGCAGATGTTTTCGTGCCCGCATTAGCCTGTTCAGCCACATGCGCACCCACACCCAACAGGGAAATCTTTGACAAGGATGATGTCGGCGGTCCTCATCGACAACGATGGACAGCTATTAATAATTAGTGTCCTTATACAGAATAGTGATTGTCCTGGTTCAGCTGTTGTGTCGCAATCCAAATCGTTCACCAGGAACTTCGTTCTCTTCTACTTTACGCCTAATTCCCCCCTACACAACTTTGAGCAGTATTTAAATGGCTAATTATTCTAAAATGTGAACATTTGTTTGCACAATGTTTCTTGTGTATTGTTATATATATATATATATATATATATATATTAGATCTTTTCAGACGGTTTAAATCAAGTAAATGAAAACAGTCTCATTTGACACATGTCTTCTTGACTAAGCTTGCCTATTTCAGGCAGACACACATTACTCATGGATATAAGGTTGCATTTATTTTTGAGCTCTTGTCGTTTGCATTCCAATGTGTTTTTTAGCGTTTCTTCGAAATTCTGTAAAACCTTTAAATAATATTGTTATCCACGCAACCCTATCTTCAGCCATCTCCTCCCACTTGTGAAAGTCTACGGAGAAGGCTTTCATTGAGGTCTTACATATATCTTTGTATCTTAAAATTGGCCTGCCTACAGGTATCCTGCTATCCGAAAGTTCACTCAAAAGCACATGTTTGGGTATGCGCTTGTTTTCTATTCTTCTCACATGTCTCAGCCATCTCAGTCTTTAACTACTGTGTTCCCACAAATGATTGCAGCTTGGCTCAATTCAATACCTCTCGGTTTGTAATTTTATCATGCCACTTGATTTTCATTATTTTCTGTAGACAACGAAGATGAAATATGTTTAGTCTCCTCTCGTGTCTGAAGTAAGTGGTCCAATCTTCGGCGCCGTACAGTCAGGGGCTGTTGTATTGTTATAAAGTCTGATGTAATCAGGTCGCGCGGTAGAAATCCTGTATTGTAGATATTATTACACAGATAAATGATTTTATCGACACCGAACTCTACATGGCTCTATTAAGTCTATATTTATTGTGCCCACGCCTGTTGTTTTCCCCTTTGCTCATATCTTTGATTGTTTTCTCTATTCCTTATCTGAGAATGCTAGTGGTCGTTATTGTTAATTGTTGATGTTTTGTTGCCACTGTTGTCGTTGAACATATCACGTATATATTATGTTCAACTGTTCGCAGTTTTCGCTATTTATTTTGATTAAACAGTATATTGATACCAACGTTGTGCAACCAGCGGCAAACTTGGTCATTATCTAAGTCACATGAGAGAAAAATGTCAACACGTGAATTGAAATGTCTAATAAGGGAACATCGGTGTCAGTATAGTAGATAGATAGCATATGAAATGAGGACATTAGAAATATGGTAGGACTACCCCTTGTGTTGAATATATTTCAGAAGAGACAATAATATGGTTCAGTCATCTCATGATAATACAATCCGATCGACTATGCGCCAACTTACAAACTAATAAGATTTGGTTACAACGGATAATGGAGCTCACGTGGCTGATGGACAAACACGATTAATCCACCAGCTTACAACAATCGACGTAACACACTTGGCTCAGGACATGCGACGTAAGATCCCCAGGCCGCACAAGTGAATGAAAACTGAACTGAAACGCGGATTTAAAAAGTTAAATAAAAACATACCAATATCAACATTACAAAGTTAGCAATGATCACGCGCGCGCTCGCACTTTGATGCCGTCATAATTTTCTGTGTTTGTATAAGAAGCACACCGATACTTTTAACACACACACACACATGTCGATGACGTCAAAATAATAACTTAAAAGCTGTCTTCTGATTGGCTCATCAGATGCCAAGCAAACTGATAATAGCCCTCGTCAAGGCGTTGTTCAAGTACAGACACACCGTTTAACGGTTTTATTATAGTGGATCGGATTCTACCAAGTGATTCAGTGCACAGGCTAACAGGGTCGGCTGCAAGCATAATGTACCAAGGTCGCGCATCACGCCCACGCCTTGCACATAGAAACAGGCAATATTACAGCAGTCTGACCAGCTAGGTGGGAATCGATATTGTGATTGATGAAATGCCGTGCCTACAGATAAGCCTTGCATTCCGCTGTAGCGAGAAGGTCGTTGCGGATGTAAGAGGAGCTTATATAAACCCGCTACCAGAGAAATTGTCGTCAAGAGTCAATAACTCTGTACGTGTATGTTTGATAACATCAACACACCACCCACCTAGCTTCACTGCTCTTTGCACCTATTGCTTTCTTGTAGTTACTTGTTAGCTTTTATATTCCATTGTACCGTATCTTAGTTCCGTCGTGTCTTTAATTGTTATGTCCTTTAGGACAAAATACATGTGAATGTAAAGATAGAAAGCTGACCTTCACAAAACAGACAGAATACAAAATGCATTGCCATAAAAGCCAAATGCCTACGATTGTCTCAGTTTCTCTCTCGTATGGTGCCACGTGGATGCTAGCGACTGGCGCCGCCGACTGAATCGTTACTGTGGTGTGGAAGTTTCATGGACTGCGCTGCTATTTCAAAGCCCTACGCCGGTTGACAAATATCGATACACAGCCTTCAGCTACTGTTAGTATGGTAGAGCCAGAGGTGACGCAAGGGTCGGTAAAGCGATAATCGCTGCACGCTGTGGTCTGAACGTTTTTGGTTTGAGGGCCAGGGTTTCTGTGTAGAGACCGCATTGTGTCCAGGTTCGGGCAGCTTCTGTCTACGCCTCTGTTGTGTGCTTTTCCTTACTGTGAAAACTGTCACGTGAAACCAGTGGTAAACTTGGCATACCTCATAGTCGCTTCACTATGATAGGTAAGTCTTTATATGACATGTTTCAATGGCCTCCTTTTGTGTGTTTTACTCCCAAATGTATTGAGACACCACGCATTGGATATTTACTAATTTCTTATAAAACTACGCCTGAGGAATTAAGGCCGCTTGGCCATTCATCACCTTGAAGTGTACAGGCTAGATTGTTAATTTATACATGATAGAAAATATTACATACATTACCTTAGTTTTGAACACGCGTCCTCTTGGTGAAGCGAGCAGTATCATAACCTTTTGACCACCCGGTTGACTTTAGTACCGGTACCTGAGTTTTTAGTTTGACATTTGCTACGTACTGATTTATTTAATTTTTTTATATTCACTTTTTTTTGGCGGCGATGCTGGTGTGGGAACGCTGAAGTATTCCTGATTGGGAATTACTTTTGCGTCACACTCACTGTTACAGAACAGTGTTGTTGGATTTCTGTTTATATATAATGTTGACACATTGGTTTCCTTTTAGTAGTTGTTGAATTTGTTTCATGTCGTAATCGTAAATTATATATCTTTCGTGCTGATGTGTGAAGTTCTGTTTTGTTGGGAGGTGTTTTAGTTCCCGTACTCACTTAACTCTGTCGTTACCGACAGTAGAGTTTAGACAGTTTAAACTGTTTTGACATTTCACCTGTACATGCTATGAGTTGGTCATATCAATATCTTTTCTTCGCGTGCTCCTATTCTATATCAGTAATTGTTATGAATCCATTTGGCCCACCCCACGTGCGCCACCTCAAGTGACGTGTGTTATTGGTTATTCTGGCGGCCTGGATTGGAACCGGGGAAATGAAAGGGAAATGTCGCTTCCAGTGCCAAGTTCGACTTATCTCAGTTATCTTTCTAGAAGACAACTTTTTATGCAACCATTTCTTTTGTAGATGTCTCTTCTGATGCCGAATAAAACGAGTTTATAATTCTTTTATTCCTGTTCCGCTGAATGAGATGATGTTTTTGGAGCTGTCTGTCCTACCAAGAAGTCTACTGCACACTCACAGGAGTTTGGCCTGTCTGAGTGGTGAGGTGGGGAACGGCATGAAGTTGGAGCGGTCTCTACCCAAGATAGGTTTATCACTTTTAGGCAACACGTAAAACAATCCCATAACAGACACTGCCGTATGTGATGAAGTGTTAGGCTGCAGTTAGTAGATCAGTTTTTTTCCACCGCGGGACGGTCACAAGATGACCACTTCATTTTCTCGCCGATTTTGTAAGCTTTTGTTTAACTTGACATGACTGTTGTCCGTTTGCATGCACTTCTATTTCTCCTATTTGAACCAGCGTACCCATAACCTAGAGAGCTGAATTGTTGTTTACATCCTCTACTAATGCGACCTGGTAATCTATCAAAATGACACTCCTGTAGTCATAACAAGAAAAAGCAAAATATGTCGATGGCCTAAACGTTTTCAGGTCTCTAGTCAACAGTCCAAGTCCAGGTTTGTTGTTTGACGATACTCGCGATAAGTTCTACGCTCTTCCTGATGTCTCTTTAGTAGCTGGCGTCAGTGGTTTTTCTCATATCCTGAGGCTTAGTCAATGTAGACTGGAGACTTACTAAAGAAAGTGGACTAAAGCCCCTCCTGGCTGGAATGAATTGTAATGCTGACCAGTAAGCTGGCAACTATAGGCTAGGGCCTTCTAACCAACGAGTCACATGGGGGTGGGAAAGATATCCGCAGGCTCGTAAACTTGTATTGGGAAAATTGCACTTTTCTTCTCCCTTATCCTCGAGTTTAACAGTTTGTGTTATTGTTATTGTCGTACACATTTGGTGGCTGTCTTGTACTCTAGCTAACAAACACATTTGTTGGCTGTCTTCTACTCTAGCTAACATACACATTTGTTGGCTGTCTTGTACTCTAGCTAACATACACATTTGTTGGCTGTCTTGTACTCTAGCTAACATACACATTTGTTGGCTGTCTTGTACTCTAGCTAACAAACAGATTTGTTGGCTGTCTTCTACTCTAGCTAACAAACACATTTGTTGGCTGTCTTCTACTCTAGCTAACAAACACATTTGTTGGCTGTCTTGTACTCTAGCTGACATACACATTTCTTGACTGTATTGTACTCCAGCTAACATACACATTTCTTGACTGTCTTGCACTCTAGCTAACATACACATTTCTTGACAGTCTTGTATTCTAGCTAACATACATATTGTGTTCATTTCTGTACATGTTTATTAAGCAAATTGCTTGAAATATGGTTTTTGTAAATACACGTATTTGAGAGACAACATATTTTCCTTGCCTAACGTTAACAAAGAAAGTAACGATGAAATGTGGGCATAGGTTCATCATAGACAGAAATTCGGCGAATACAATACATGCGGCTCATATAAAACTATATTAGACACACACAAATGTTGTTTTAATATTATAATTTGAATACAAAATGTTATTTTCAATCAATCAATGAAAACTTTTTCAGCTTCCCGTGGAACATCATCAAATGTGACGAAGCTTCAAAATAAGACATAAAGTGGGATAGATATGAGAAACACCATGCCATTGTAGTGTAACTTGTTAATATGGTTGTTAAGGATGTCAAGAGTGTCCTGCACGTGCCATCACTGGGCAGACAAACATCATGACGTCATGATTGCAGTTAAAGGATGGTCGCTCCACTTTTGCCATGCACCAAAAAGAAGCAACTTTCTGTTACCCGTTTTTTTTAGCAGTGATGGGATGAAGCCTATAAAAATTCATCGCCACATGAAGGTCCAGTACGGTGATGCATGCCTTTCACTACAGCAAGTATATGGGTGGGGTAGGAAGTTCCAAAACGGCGTGAGTTCTGTGACATACTGTTCACGACAAGATCAGGCACACCGAGTAATGATCCCAAAGTCGACTAACCGCCTCGTAAAGGAAAATCGTCGATGAACAGTGAATGAAATGACCGCACATCTGGACATCAGTCAAGGTTCAGAACATCACATTATCCATGATGTGCTACAGTACCACAAAGTGTCTGCAAGGTAGGTGCCACGGCAGTTTACTCAAGAATTGAAACAACGACGCTTTGATGCCCGTCAGGAAATTTTTCTGCGCTTTGAAGCAGAAGGTGATGGTTTCCTAACAAGAATTGTTTCTGGAGATGAAACCTGGGTTTACTAACACGAGCCTCAAACGAAGAAGTTTCACACGCAGCAATCTGCAGGGAAGATTATGCTGAGATTTTTGGAATGGACGGGGCTTTATTTTAGAGCACTACATGTTCAGGGTGAACACTGTCACCAGGGCCACGTATACAGGTCTTCTCAGGAATCATTTTCAACCTGCAATCAAATCCAGATGACGTAAGGTCTGAGTAAAGGTGTCCTATTGTAACATAACAATGCTCGACCTCATACTGCCAGGACAACGGCTCCAGCCATCGAGGGCCTCCACTTTCAGTGTCTACCACACCCGCCGTACTCGTCAGACCTAGCCCCAAGTGGTTTTCACGTCTTTGGACGACTAAAAGAGGCATTGGGAGAAAAGATTTTCAGGTAGATGAAGAGGTCCAGCAGATGGTGCATGAGTGGTTACATACGCCACGCGACCATGAGCATTTTTTAAATACAGGAATCCATGCACTTTATATGTTCGGAGGACTTGTGTCGAACGCAATGGTGACTAATAATAAGGTTGTGTTTCACTTTTTCAGAATACATTTGCCCAAAAAAATATATTTAAAAAGGTTTTGATCTGAAGTCCCCTCCTATATTCATAGTGGTCAAACATGGACCTGTCTGTTTCTATTTAAGTTTTGAGGGCTTAAAGTTTCTACAGGATAGGGTAGCCAGTCCTGTGTCCAATCCTCTATAGTCGCATCTTACGACGAGTTTGGAAGGTTACAATTTTGCTATTCGCTGCAGGTCCGGACCATATTCCGCCCGAGCTATTGAAGTACGCCATGGACCCTATCAGCTCCGCTCTTCACCACCTCTTTTTACAAGTCTGAAGAACAGGACTCCTTCCCGCAGATTGGAAAAATGTAATAGTTGTTGCCCTACACAAAGGCAAGGGAAGCCGTAAGGGCTGCAACAACTATAGACCAATCACACTGCTGTCAGTCCCAGGCAAGGGAAGCCGTGAGGGCTGCAACAACTATAGACCAATCACACTGCTGTCAGTCCCAGGCAAGGGAAGCCATGAGGGCTGCAACAACTATAGACCAATCACACTGCTGTCAGTCCCAGGCAAGGGAAGCCGTGAGGGCTGCAACAACTATAGACCAATCACACTGCTGTCAGTCCCAGGCAAGGGAAGCCGTGAGGGCTGCAACAACTATAGACCAATCACACTGCTGTCAGTCCCAGGCAAGAGAGGCCGTGAGGGCTGCAACAACTATAGACCAATCACACTGCTGTCAGTCCCAGGCAAGGGAAGCCGTGAGGGCTGCAACAACTATAGACCAATCACACTGCTGTCAGTCCCAGGCAAGGGAAGCCGTGAGGGCTGCAACAACTATAGACCAATCACACTGCTGTCAGTCCCAGGCAAGGGAAGCCGTGAGGGCTGCAACAACTATAGACCAATCACACTGCTGTCAGTCCCAGGCAAGAGAGGCCGTGAGGGCTGCAACAACTATAGACCAATCACACTGCTGTCAGTCCCAGGCAAGGGAAGCCGTGAGGGCTGCAACAACTATAGACCAATCACACTGCTGTCAGTCCCAGGCAAGGGAAGCCGTGAGGGCTGCAACAACTATAGACCAATCACACTGCTGTCAGTCCCAGGCAAGGGAAGCCGTGAGGGCTGCAACAACTATAGACCAATCACACTGCTGTCAGTCCCAGGCAAGAGAGGCCGTGAGGGCTGCAACAACTATAGACCAATCACACTGCTGTCAGTCCCAGGCAAGGGAAGCCGTGAGGGCTGCAACAACTATAGACCAATCACACTGCTGTCAGTCCCAGGCAAGGGAAGCCGTGAGGGCTGCAACAACTATAGACCAATCACACTGCTGTCAGTCCCAGGCAAGGGAAGCCGTGAGGGCTGCAACAACTATAGACCAATCACACTGCTGTCAGTCCCAGGCAAGGGAAGCCGTGAGGGCTGCAACAACTATAGACCAATCACACTGCTGTCAGTCCCAGGCAAGAGAGGCCGTGAGGGCTGCAACAACTATAGACCAATCACACTGCTGTCAGTCCCAGGCAAGGTATTTTCACATGTGCTGGTTTCACACCGGGTAGATCAGCTGTGGATGACATCCTCGCTCTCCGGCTCCTGGCTTAGCTGCACCATGCATTCAACCCCCCCCCTTCCCCCCCCCACCCCCACCTTTGCGCTGCGTATGTGGATCTAAAAGCTGCGTTCGATTCGGTCGATAGGTCTGCTCTCTGGAAAGCCCTGCAAGGCATCGGCACACCCGTCCAACTGCTGAACTTGACAAGGGAGCTACACACGGGCACCGGTGCTAGAGTCTGCCGAAGTGGCACTTTCTCAAACAGGTTCTCAACATCTTCGGGGATTCAGGCAGGGTAGCGCCCTTGCCCCTGACCTTTTCTGCCGAGATGGACTAGATTTTCTCCACCGCCGTGATTCCAACCTTCTAGGCATTGACATGGACCAAACACATACCACAGATCTCGACTATGTTGATGACATAGTCCTACTAGGCGCAGACAACGCGGCTCTGCAACAGTCTCTCGAGAAACTTGATCTCGAAACATCAAACCTGGGCCTATCAATATCTGGTCCTCACTGCATTGTTGTCCCTGGTCACACGGTAGTATGCACCAATGAATTCACATCCCTGGGGAGTTCTTTTTCATCCGATGGACGCAGTGCGCCTGACATGTTAAGACGGATCGGCCTTGCTGCCTCAGCTATTCACGATCTTCGCCGGGTGTGGAATAATGACAGACTCTCTGGGATCCAAAATTCGTATTTATCAGACGTGTGTGATTCCTGTCCTCTTGTATGGTTCAGGAACTTGGTCCCTTCTTAGACAGGACATATCAAGACTCGATGCCTTTCATATGTGCAACCACCGACGCATCCTCTGTATCCGGTGGTTCGAACTCGTCCGCAATGTCGAGGTGTCTGCAAAGACGAGTCTTCCCTCTATCTGGGCCACTCTAGTCCGTCGCCGCCTGTTTGTGTTTAGTCACGTGGTCCGACTGGATCGGGAAGTTTAGGCTCACCAGATAAAGTCCAAGTCTGCTAGGTGTAACAACGGTATCCCACCAGCCGGCTGGAACGGGGAGGGGCCGTCCCCGTTCTACGTGACTCGAACAGATAGCAGTCTCTCCTTTGGCAGTGAACGAGGTTTGGCTACAAGCCTCAGCAGCTGGACATGGTAGTTGTCGATCGACGCAACGGGCCCTAGATGTCTAGGCGAACATTATTATTATTCTTTACATCCCATTCGGGCCACGGTAATACATGTTATTTCAGCCTCCGTTATGTTTTTTTAAAACAAACGATTTAGGACGTGACCTTTTTTTTTTCCCTGTAACTTTGAAATGAAAAATTTCATATCTTCTCAAGCTGGCGAAATGGGTACGATATTGACCTAGCAACCAAAAGATTGGGGGGTTCAATTCTCAAGGTGAAAGATCGAAACAACAACAAATCACACAATGAGCAACAGGTGGATGACACTTGGGCTCATGACCCAGATGACACGTCATCCCACCTTTCAGTGTTAGGAAGCTAAATGGGCCGACATATTTGCCCTAGGTGACACTTCTGACGGTCAGATTGCTTCTTGTTGCATTGCTATCCCTAGAGTTTACTACTATGTACTTTGGTTTCATCTGTAAAACTATGTCATTTATTCTCTGCATTTTAAAACATTATTCTGTGAATAGGTTCACAATCTTCACAGGCAGTCAAAGGGGTCTATGACACAACCAAGGCTATACCCCTTCCCCGCATCAAAGAAAACTTGTGCTTTCGGTTGCTAGAGTAAAAGATCCTGTAACTCATAGAGTGGGCTATGTTGCTGGCCACACAAGACAAAATACTACTGAGTGGGGAAGTAGTCTGGCTTTCAAAGCTCTAGAAACAATACCCCATGTACAATACATAAGTGAGTAACTGGTTTACATGGGGATCGGAGGAAGACGAAGAAGATGAACATACAGAAAAATAAGAACGAGAAGAAGTTGTAACAGAACATGGATAATAGAAATAAAATGAGGCTTTCACGCAGAGCCGCCTATGAGTATGAACATCTATTCTATATCCTGAACTGGATAACATTGTTCCTAGCTTGTTTCCACTTTGGCTACATAACCTAATGTCAAACCTCTCTCCTGCTATCATTATCTCTTCTGTTGTTGTTCTAAGCTGTTCATGATGAGCCTTTTCTGTGGTATCAGGCTACAGCGGCTTCTCTTACATTCCTATGTGTACTTGGGAAGGTGGACCTTTGTCCTTCAGGCTATAGTGCCTTACTGGGTTCCTCGTTAAACTCACATCTCAATTACTTCCCCTACCCATTCTCTATTCCCAAAGTATACATCATTTCAACATGATCATATTAATATAATGACTTTCTAGAATTGAAGAGCCAGCGGCATTTTGGATATTGTTCATGACCGTTACCAATATCCTGAAAAAATGTTGCCGTTCTGATGATCTGTTCTTGATGACTTGTGGCTGTATTCATATTTAATTAATACACCTTGGCCCCGCAGAATTCGTTCAGAGGTAAGGCACTAGCATATAAAAGTCATGAACGGAAATGGCGGGGATTCACAAGTCCGCAGGTTTAAAGCGACCCCTGGTCACAAAGGACTACCTCATTAAAGACCAGGGGCCGATTGAAACCTGCGGGACTCGAACCACCACCTTTTCCGTTTATCGCTTTGAGAGACTAGAGTGCCTGCATCCTGAATTACCTCGAGCCCTCTCGACATATCATCTTGCCACTGGTCCAAGCTAGTTTGAGACCAGAGAGTGAGGTTGATGATCAGCGCAGCTTCTTCCTCACTATAATATAAATACAGAGTAAGTTGCATCGTCAAGACAAACCCGTCATTCCTTGCGATGAACAACTTACTAACTGACTGACTGACTGACTTGTAGTCTAGCTTATATACACATTTCTTAACTGACTAACTAACTAACTAACGTTGATCTTATATTATGTTGCACATACTGCAGGTCACTGCACTCCTGACAGCCACTCAACTTAGTGGATTATACAAAAAGACTACGTGTATGGATACTGGTAGTTCGTACAGCTCGCTGTTAGGATAGTTCATCCAACCAGCGGAGCCTGTGACCAAGGGGTTGTGACAGATTCAAACCTTGTCGCGTCCAGTTGGACAGACCGGGTATATCGTGGGTTTTTTCATGGTGTTTTAACTTCTCAAAGCTGACCCAGCTGTAAATGGGTAGTTGTCGAAGTCCAGCGGAAGTTTAAGAGCCGTCCTGGGAGCTACATAGTTCTTGCTTTGTCGTCGGCACTTTCAGCAGTAAAAGGGACTACACAAGTGTGGCAGCGCCAGCTGTATGAAGTCAGTTCTAGGAGCCATTTTACATCGGTTACTTCCAGCCAATCAGTTGATGCTAGGAGTTGCAGGTGTTTCCAAAAATTGTCGTTTAGACTAGTGCACAGAAAATGACTTGCCATATGTGTGTGGATTCTTTCTTAGTCAATTATTTGTCTGTCTTATCTGTGTACTACGTTGTCCTTCTTTTCAGTTCTTCCTCTGAGTTTCAATAACAGTTACTATGACGTTGTTTGTATTGTTGAGGTAAAACAATATGCATTTTGTTTGTTTACTAACACTTGTAAAAGTCACGTGAACAGCTAAGAATTCAGTGTTGCGGGAAGCCGATGCACAGGGAAGCATATTACTTACACCAGAAGAAAACGTCCTGATTTTTATAGTCCTGTCTCAAAAGGGGAGGGTTATATTACACGATAGCCAACGGCAACATTGCTGGGGAAATGGGACAGGAGATGACAAACAGAGAAGCTACTGGATAATTTAACATCGTGGCGCGGTTCTGTTGCTAAACAGCGCTACGGACATAAAAGCTGTGGAGAACTATTACCGGTTACGCTTGCGGACATAGCACACGAAGACGAGCAACATGCTCTAAGTTATTGAAGACATATTGAAGACAGAAAAACCAAGGAAACGAGATCACATTTACGGTCTATTAATCGCTGTTAAATCTCATCAGCTCGTCTCATCTGTCCACGTATGTAGTTGTATTTATTGGGGGATGTGCATTCTTCTTTAATGTTCTATCTCTTTGATCGTTGTTATCTCAAAACGCCTTAATACACACATTGTGCTGACCTTTTTCGTAATTTGAAGCATTGATGTCTGGTGAAAGTTCAATTGTTTGAAAATTACGCAATTCATTTTGTTCACAGTAGCGGGAACAAAGAAATCGACTATCGAGTTTACATGTAGACTGATGGTTATATGCAGATAGACACCGATTATACATGAATTAGTTTAAGAAACAATATTATTTAAAGCAATTATGATATGTAATACTTAATGCACGAGCAAAGTGAAGAGTACCAACTGAACACCAAAGTGGAATTTGTCCGAAGCTGCAGCGGAAATCGCCGACCAACGGTTGAGTTCATGATCGGAACCTTATCTGACATCAAAGGTGTGATCACATGAAGAAGGTTGGGGGAAGACTCTTGCTGTCCTGACAGGCAGGGTTACACATGATAGTGATAAATCATCAACTAAGGAGCTGAGAACAAGTCATGACGAGCTGGTGTCTCTCTTATCTGTTTTTTCTATTTCATTTTATGGCCTAACATTACCTTCTACGACACAAGTAAGTCTTACACAATCCTACCACAATTTAGCTGGCACTATTATGTTAACTATTACATATATATAGGGTCGTTCAAATCAAACTGATACTTCTTTGTTCTAGTTCTACCTGAATGGGTTATAGCGTGGTGGAACTACTATAATTAGTTAGAGGTATTTGTGTCCTACTACTGCTAGGTTGTCCACTTGCCATGGACCAGGCACGTGACAGATAAATAAAAATGGCCAGGTCTGGCATCTGATTTTACTATAATAATAGCTGTCCTTCGTTGTCGATGAGGACCGCCGATATCATCCTTGTCAAAGATTTCCCTGTTGGGTGTGGGTGCGCATGTGGCTGAACAGGCCAATGCGGGCACGAAAACATCTACTACATATCGGGCACACGAGGTTTGTAGAAGGGGATGGTGTTCTCGCTGTTCGGGATTTCCGGGTCTCGCGTCTGCTCTGGGCTTTCACAACACGGTCGTCTTCGCCGGTAGCTACACCCGATTTGACTGCGCTTCTCCAGTCAGATCTGTTTTGTGCAAGACATTCCCAGGTGTCAATGTCTATCTGGCAACTTTTCAGTGAGTTCTTTAGACCGTCTTTAAAACGTTTCTTTGGGCGCCCTCTCTCGCGCCATCCCTCTCTCAGCTCGCCTTAGAGAAGCTTCTTCGGGAGCCGCTCGTCTGACATACTGCTCGCAAAGCTGTCCTGACCAGGCTTAGCGAGATGCAAGACTCCTGGCTCAGCAAAAGAGCTGACGAAATTGAGATGTTCGCCGAGCGTCATGACACCAAACGGTTTTACGAGGCACTGCAAGCTCTCTACGGCCCGCAGCCGTCTAGTAAATAGTTCAGTTCGCAGTGCGGATGAGGCACTGCTAACAGATATGGTTCAGATTCTAGACAGATGGGCAGACCACTTCTGCAAAATACTAAACCACCCATCGTCCATAAATGAAGAAGCCATCCGGCGAATGCCGCAGGTGGAACTGAACCTGGCGTTGGATGAAGTCATCACTGAGGAGGAAGTCGACAGGGCAATCAGTTTACTATCTATAGGAAAAGCTCCAGGAGCTGATGCAATACCAGCAGAGGTATATAAGGCAGCTGGCCCATCCCTCACCAGAAGGATCACTGAACTCTTCTGCTATATGTGGGCTGAAGGAAAAATTCCGCTGTAGCTAAAGGACGCCTCAATCGTTCACCTGTACAAAAGAAAAGGCAACCGTCAAGAATGCGACAATCATCGTGGAATATCGCTACTCTCCGTAGCAGGCAAGATCCTAGCGCGCTTACTGCTAAACAGGCTCATTTTACTAAAAAATGAGCATTATTGTAGAAGATGGTGCGATCTAACAGATATTTCCTGGTGCATCTATTCATCCTTTCATCACTGTGTCTATCATCTTGGTCGTGAAATCTATCAGGTCTTTCCTGGTACATCTCTTCCGCCTTTCACTACTGTGTCTGTTATCTTGATAGTACAATCTTACAGGTCTTTCCTGGTCCATCTCTTCCTCCTTCACTACTGTGTCTGTTATCTTGATAGTACAATCTTACAGGTCTTTCCTGGTCCATCTCTTCCGCCTTTCACTACTGTGTCTGTTATCTTGATAGTACAATCTTACAGGTCTTTCCTGGTCCATCTCTTCCTCCTTCACTACTGTGTCTGTTATCTTGATAGTACAATCTTACAGGTCTTTCCTGGTCCATCTCTTCCTCCTTCACTACTATGTCTGTTATCTTGATAGTACAATCTTACAGGTCTTTCCTGGTCCATCTCTTCCGCCTTTCACTACTGTGTCTGTTATCTTGATAGTACAATCTTACAGGTCTTTCCTGGTCCATCTCTTCCTCCTTCACTACTATGTCTGTTATCTTGATAGTACAATCTTACAGGTCTTTCCTGGTCCATCTCTTCCTCCTTCACTACTGTGTCTGTTATCTTGATAGTACAATCTTACAGGTCTTTCCTGGTCCATCTCTTCCGCCTTTCACTACTGTGTCTGTGATCTTGATAGTACAATCTTACAGGTCTTTCCTGGTACATCTCTTCCGCCTTTCACTACTGTGTCTGTTATCTTGATAGTACAATCTTACAGGTCTTTCCTGGTACATCTCTTCCGCCTTTCACTACTGTGTCTGTTATCTTGATAGTACAATCTTACAGGTCTTTCCTGGTACATCTCTTCCGCCTTTCACTACTGTGTCTGTTATCTTGATAGTACAATCTTACAGGTCTTTCCTGGTCCATCTCTTCCGCCTTTCACTACTGTGTCTGTTATCTTGATAGTACAATCTTACAGGTCTTTCCTGGTACATCTCTTCCGCCTTTCACTACTGTGTCTGTTATCTTGATAGTACAATCTTACAGGTCTTTCCTGGTCCATCTCTTCCTCCTTCACTACTGTGTCTGTTATCTTGATAGTACAATCTTACAGGTCTTTCCTGGTCCATCTCTTCCTCCTTCACTACTGTGTCTGTTATCTTGATAGTACAATCTTACAGGTCTTTTCTGATCCATCTCTTCCTCCTTCACTACTGTATCACTAACAGGTATTTCCTGTGCTAGCTCTGAATGCGTTTATAGTGCTTATGTTGCTCCTTTGTGCAGACACATTTGCTCTCCACTTTTGCCTCCAGCACATTCACACATAGCAGTTTTAAGTTGGAAACTGTAGTAAAACTAAATACCAGCGGTAAATAGTGAACAATAACTTTGTATAGCGGTTTTGTATGTGCACAGCAATCAAAGGAGCCAGTTCGTTCCCCTGCCTCAAAACGTTCCGGTCTACTCAGTGGACAAAGAGCATCTGACGTATAGTTATGGAAGGAAGACAGTGGATAATATTACTGGTCACCACAACTCAGCAAAATAATAAGACATATCAAGATGAAGCCTCAAACACTTCATCTCGGACGGCATTGCCTGCTACGGCTACACCGTGACTGTCCGTGTTTTAACAATAACTGTGTCGACTTTTCAACCAACAGATCTTCAAGGGACAGAACAGACGAAAATTGTATTTAAAACTGCAGATGAACACTATTTAATCGATGTCAGTCGAATATCAGATATTAAAACCTCACGAATCACGGAAATATCGCCATAATGTGAATTTGTTACGTTGTTATTGCTTGCAGGCTGCGTCACACCTTGGCAACAGTTTGACAACTCATCAACTGTGCCTTTCAACTCTAGATTGGCATTGCTTGTTTATATGGTGATCGCTTTATCGTTACGTTATTCATTTATTTGAGTTATCTGCATTATTGAGTGCCGGTTTTTTGTGCAGTCTGTCCCGTTCCTGATAGAAACTTGTTTGCCGATAGGTCGATGTAATTTGTTCATCATCAATTACATGTCACTCCAGATGGCGAAGTATTGGTCCAACACTGCTTTTGGTTTACCCTAACTAGCTTTTGTGGAATCATGAATCCATTTGTTTGCATTCATGTTTCAGTAGCAATGGTTTTTACGTGGTAACGTTGCTAACCCCAAGCACAATCTTTCCTAGGCTGGCGGTTCCCACAACTTGCCAGGAAGGGACGAAGCAAAATTTAATTTAAAAGAATAATTAAGGGTTGTTGTTTGCAAATGCCCTCAAAGAGTAGGTTACTCTTTTGTGCGTCCTGAAAAAGACGTTAAGCGGCGGGTTACAGTAAATTTCCTCACATCCTGAGCTTGCTGATGAAAGTGGACCGGGGTCCTCCAGGCGGATGTGCTATGCTTGGCTTCGTCTGCGTTTCACTCAGTACTACGGTATCCACGTCGATCCCTCACCTCGTTACTCAGGCTGCCATGAAAACATCCCGTTTCCAGGGAGGACCACTAGGAAGCCGAGGTGAGGGTCTTGGCCAGTATGATTTGCCTGACCCTGACTAACATGTCTGATCAGTATGTTTTGCCTGACCCTGACTAACATGTCTGATCAGAATGTTTTGTCTGACCCAGACTAATATGTCTGATCAGTATGTTTGCCTGACCCTGACTAACATGTCTGATCAGTATTCTTTGCCTGACCTAAACTAACATGACTGATCAGTATACTTTGCCTGACCCTGACTAACATTTATGGTTAGTATTCTTTGCCTGACCTAAACTAACATGACTGATCAGTATGTTTTGCCTGACCGTAATTAATATGTCTGATCAGTATTCTTTGCCTGACCCTGACTAACATGACTGATCAGTATGTTTTGTCTGACCCTAACTATGTCTGATCAGTATATTCTGTCTGATCAGACGTTAGTCTTCCTCCCTATAATTAATGATAAACAGGTTCAATGTAAAAAAAAAAAATTCTTAAGCCGACAATATGCAGTATCCTATCAAATACAGAAATAGAAAGACGCGTTTTACTTTTAGGCAACTTTAACATACGTTTTTTGTCTCCTCTTAGCTCCACGAAGAGCTTAGTACGACCACTGCTGCACATACCTCACAGGATGACTATACCATGGTACGCATGTGCGCACCAGTAGTTGTGGTTACTATTGCTATGCGTTTGACATAATGAGGTTGTTAGCCGCACATGTTGTCCGAAAACTATTAATGTTTATCATTCACTCAGGTTTGTGAAACTTGTCGGCAATTGACTTTCAGACACCCCGTGTGGTACCAAGAATAGGTCGAATAGATGTCCAAGCATCGCGTTAAAGACGACTAAAGAGGTTTTGCAGTGGCTAGCTACCTCATCATGTAGAACCATTGCTATGAATCTGCCACAACATATGGTCGGGTACAGGCTTCCTGCTAGGAGGAGGCAATAAGTTCAGTTGGAGCTATACAAACGAATCATTACCAATCGTCATAGCTTTCATGTGACAAAACAAAATGAAGAAATTGCATCTGATCTTTTCCATGAGTTTGTAGTATCAGGAAGTGGAGACCTAAGACGAAGCAGTGAATGAGCTGACAGCCAACGATTCATAGCCGTCTCCTTGCGACAGGGTCATCGAATCACATGACCAGGGACATATTCCGCCTCCAATCGTTGGCTCTGAATCAAACTACACTGTATCTGGGATCGTATCTTCCATTTGATCTCCATCTCCATTCTCAGACAATGTTTAAATGGTTCAATTTCTTTATATGTCGCCACTATACAGTCCATGTTTCACATGCATATCCAAGCACTGGAATCACTGCAGTTCTGTAAACTTTCAGCTTTATCTGTAGACTGGTGCCACTCCGATGCCAAAGAGTAGCTAAATGTGCTGCTTGTTTTGGAGAGCCTAGAGTTTACCTCATAATCAATGGCGACGTTCTGAGATAGTGTGCTATCAAGGTAGGCAAACATATTCAAATCACAATGTATTAATAAGAGAGAATAATTAAGTAACAGGAGTTTTATTATAAAGTAAATGGAAGAGTATGTACAACTGAATATCTTACTTCAGGACACAAACAAGCTCTTTAGCAATACCCTATATAGGGATCGTGACGATCGAGCAGTATGCGCATGCGTAACTTAGCGTACAACATGGCCGCCCGATGGTCGACTTGTATTGCGGAAGAACAACAGGGTGTTGTTAGCATTTTGTGGTCAAAGTGTGTGAAACCTTCTTAAATCTACAGAAGAATGAAGATTCAGTATGGAGACAGCTGTTGGAGTCAGTGGAGAGTGTAGGAATGGGTAGAAATATTTCTTAACAAAAGACTAAACGTCATTGATGAACTGCGGCGTGGGAGACCAGCAAGTGTACCAACTGACGTAGTGAAATAGAAGATCGCCCAGCTAGTCTGTGGCAACAAAATTGTCACTGTTGATGAAATAGCCGTATATTTCAACACGAGTCACGGCGCTGCGCACAGAATTAGCAGTATATTTCAATATGAGTCACGGCACTGCGCACAGAATTAGCCGTATATTTCAACACGAGTAACGGCGCTGCGCACAGAATTAGCCGTATATTTCAACATGAGTCACCGCGCTACGCACAAAATTAGCCGTATATTTCAAGTCACGGCGCTGCGCACACAATTGGCCATGATGACCCCGGTTACAGTAACATGTGTTGGAGAATGATCCCAACGCATCTGACAACGAGGTAATTGTGGCAGTGCAAAATCCTTGAAGGGTCACACCAAACAACATTTTCTTTTTAGAGGATATCCGCAAGCTAGTGGACATGTGGACTAAGTGTGTTGCCAGGCAAGGAGAACTATGTCAAAACATAAGACACACACAGATTGATGGTTGGTACTTTTGTTTTAAAAAAGCTGTTAATAAAATCCCTGTTGCTTAATGACTGTTCTCGTACATGAGATATTTATACGGATATCCAAGTGTGTCATGCGAGTAACAGTATGGAGAGAGCACAAGCACGTTGTTTTTCATGAGCATGCTGGACTGAGAGTTTAGATGGCGAATAGATACCATGATTTGATGATTATTCACCTGTTCACTCTAGGTGAAGAATATGTCCATCATACAGGCTGGCGCGTCTGCATGAATCCTAGATTCAAACGCTTGCAGTGACTGTTTCAAAGTAATACTTGTATGTTTTGAGGTTGCTAGTTGCGTACACAACCCTCTTTAGTCATCTTTTACTAAAAGCCTGGAAAGTTACACTGTTCCTAAATTTTTTTCAACATGGGTATCTCCAGGAAGTTCTGTCGCATAATCAGCAGGACATACAAGGAAAGATAAACATATTAACGTATGAGGCAGGACATACAAGGAAAGATAAACATATTAACGTATGAGGCAGGACATACAAGGAAAGATAAACATATTAACGTATGAGGCAGGACATACAAGGAAAGATAAACATATTAACATATACAGCAGTAAATGTGCGATTACAGATTAGTGTTATCAAGACAAAGGAAAGGATAAAAACAAAGAGACCACATAAGGACTATTGAAGAAGTGCAAAATGTTACCTGTTTGAGAAGTAACATTGATAGAGACGTAGGAACAAACCAAGATGTTAATGCCAGGATTAACAAAGCCATATTTAATGTCGACTCTCTTCGCCCAATGTGGAACTTGGCAACGTTCTCAGTGGAGAATAAGATAAGGCTGTTTAGCACGAATGCAAAGTCAGTTCAGCTGTAGGACGCTAAGGGTATCACGTCGAGGCATCGGTTGTGACCTTAAGTTCGAAGAGGGAACCAGACTGATAAATGATAACCACCAGGGCGAAGAACATAATGTACATCCAGGTAAATGATGCACAGTTTAGATTTTCACTGGCTGGATCGATGAATCCAGGATACCAGAATTTGCTGTCAATGAAGAAAACAAGGTAAACGGTCGTTTCATAGCTTACTTTCGGGAACATAACATTGGTGAATTAATTTTACAGGATCTGAGATTGTTGTGCGGTGAGATGATGTATTAGAGAATTAATTATACAGGGTCTGAGATTTGTTTGAGGTGAGATGTCCAATTATTTTCTCGGAGATGCTTTAGGTAACTAGTAGACATGTGCAGACCATCTGCCAGCCAGTCGGTGTTCACTATAAAAGAAACAATAGCACATTAACAAGGAAAAGTGTTCATTTCTCGCACCCATCCCCTGTGTTACATTCCCATTGCATTCTTACTCCGTCCTACAATCCGCAAATTTTCACCCCTTCATCAACCTGCTCATCTCTTCTCCCTCAACCTCACTATCTCTTCGATCTGCACCCCCTATATATTAACACACTACACTATCTCTTTCCCAACCGACTAGCACTTCAACCAGAAGAGAGCATTATTTTTATTTTGTTATTTTTAAATGAGGTTATCATAAAATGACGTCAAATTATGATGGAATGCATTGATTAAAGTTGAAATCCGATTTTAAACAGAAAAGAAGAAGAAAAAATAAGTAAAACGCTGCTGTTTCTTGATCTTAACTATTTATTCATTCTGTGCTGAGGTTATCAGAAAGGGTCGACATAATTAAATGGAATATATTGATCAGATTTTAAACAAAAACGGAGAAGGATCTAAATATGTCGGGAAATAAACAAATCGCAGCTTTTTCCCAACCACAACTATTTATTTGTTGTGCTGAGGTTGGTCGAAAATGGCGCCATAATAGCAAGTAATGTGTTTTATCAGATTTGAAACAGAAAAAAAAGAGGTGGAAACAAATAGTAGTGCTCGTCGGGGTTTGAAGCCTGGACTTCGCTCACCGTAAGCGAGATGCATACATCTACAACGTCGTGTTTCTATCCGCCAATCATATCACCCCTGCTAACTTTAGATATACAGATGGGCAAACGAGAATTAATTAGATAATTCCTTATGCAAGGTCTGAGATATGTCGGATGACCAGTTCTTTTCCTAGCTGCTTGACAGCTAGATATACATCAGGCCTGAATTACAACTGGGTAGATTTTAGCGTGCCGCGACCGGTGCGCAAATCAAGTTTTCTGCTGAGAAAAACGGTCGAACATCACTAGCACTCAGGTGCAGAATATACGCTAGGGAAATAGCTTTATAAATACTTAATCTTTTCTACGTGTACTGTAACAAAGCATTCGATTAGGTTGCGTGTATAGTTTTAATTGAACACTGGGGAGAGTTTGAGGTTGGGAAATACAACGTGAATGCAATATAGAAACTGTACTGGAGTTCATTCGACTCTGAGACGAGTAAGCAGATACAACAATGGAGAAGTAGAAGAATTGGACCAAGGAATCGTGGTGTATTTTCCCAGACAATTCAGCATATACGCAGAAAAGATAATGAAGATATTGAATAGTTATTGATGTGGGGACACACAAAGATCCAAGTTAGTGGTCGATATGTCAGCATCATGATATTCACAGATGGCCTAGTGAGCAATAGCACAGGAGATGAAGAGATTATGAGGTGGCTGGATCGATGGGAATGTAGACGAATGGAATACAGAAAAAGAGAGAGCAATTTTAAGTAAGCAGAAGTGAGAGAGAGAGAAAGAAAGAGAGAGAATATGGGAAATGTAGGAGGAATGAGAGCATAATAATATCAATACATCTGGCCAAAAAAGATGATGTTTAATCACCCTCATCTCATAAAACGCACAAAGTAAGGATTGCTAGAAAATACCATGGAACGTCGATAAGCCGTAATAATTAGCCAGGAGAAAGAGCAAAGTTTTTAGAATTGCAAAATGAACCTACAACATATTAAAATGTATTTGACAGCAAACAACAGTGTGACAAGAGCCAGCGCGACATTTTGGAAGGAAACCTTTTTTGTTAAGTGGGCAGTTAGTAGTCTCTCAGTACACCACTGCTCTATTAAGTGGTTTTGTTATTGTGGCGAAGTGGTTAAGCCGTTGGCCTCGTGATTATGTGGTGTGGGTTCGACTCCGGACTCCGCCGTCTTTTTCACGGGTACTTGATGCGGCGTCCCCTTCATCTCGTAGTCGCCCCCTAGTCGTCTTGTCCTTGACTTGCCACTATGGTCGGGCGGCACGAGAGGAGAGAGTGAGGATAAAAAGTAGCGCAGTTAATCCTTACAAAAAATATCGCTAGCAAAATTAATTGTGCCATCATCGTCTACGATGGACGGCGGTCTTTGTCTTTGCCTTCGCTGTTGTTGTTTCGAATGCCCACAATGAGTAGGTTTACTCTTTTGTGCGCCCAGACAAGGACGTTAAGTGGCTGATTGCAGTAGCTTTCCTCACATCCCGAGCGTGCTGATGAAGGTGGACCGGATCCTCCTGGCGGTTGTGATATCCTTGGCTTCATCTGCGTGTCGCTCATTACTACGGGAATCACGTAGATCTGTCACCTTATTAGACAGGCTGCCATGAAAACAGTCCGTTTCCAAGAAGGGCTACGAGGAAGCCAAGGTGAGGGTCTTGGAGAGTATGTTTCTCCTGACCCTGACTAACATATCTGATAAGTATATTTTGTCTGACCAGACATTGGTCTTCTTTCCCGCTCTATTAAGTGTGAACAGTCAAAACTCAGTCAATGTGCCAAAACTCTATTAAGTGTGAACAGTCAAAACTTTCTGTGTACCATAACTCTATTAAATGTAAACAATCAAAACTCTTAGTGTGCCATAACTCTATTAAGTGTGAACAGTCAAAACTCAGCCAGTGTGCCATACCTCTATTACGTGTGAACAGTTAAATCTCCGTCAGTGTGTCATAACTCTATTAAGTGTGAACAGTCTAAACTCTCTGTGTACCATAACTCTATTACGGTAAGTGTGAACAGCCAAGACTCTCTGTGTACCATAACTCTATTAAGTGTGAACAGTCAAAACTCTCTGTGTACCATAACTCTATTAAGTGTGAACAATCAAAACTCTTAGTGTGCCATACCTCTATTAAGTGTGAACAGTCAAATCTCAGTCAGTGTGCCATAACTCTATCAAGTGTGAACAGTCTAAACTCTCTGTGTACCATAACTCTATTACGGTAAGTGTGAACAGCCAAAACTCTCTGTGTACATAAATCTATTAAGTGTGAACAATCAAAACTCAGCCACTGTACCATAACTCTATTAAATGTGAACAGTCAAAACTCTCTGTGTTCCATAACTCTATTAAGTGTGAATAATCAAAACTAAGCCACTGTACCATAACTCTATTAAGTGTGAATAATCAAAACTCAGCCACTGTACCATAACTCTATTAAGTGTGAATAATCAAAACTCAGCCAGTGTAACATAACTCGAATAACACTGCCGTAGAAGATGCTGTTTCAGAGACTTAACTGTATTGGGTTTCAGCTTCTTGTGAGCTTGGAAGAATATTCCAAACCTCGCCGTATTGCCTGTCTTTACAACAATGCGTGTCGATACCCGAAATTGTACCCGATACATTTGCCTTCAGAGACAAGCGTTCAGCCACTCAGACGCTCGCCTATTAATTTAAGGAAAAGGAAAAATGGGAAATTAATAGCAGTCAGACACGATCCTACCGCATCTCTTAATCTCATCTAAGTCACTAACACATACACGGATAGGCTATCAGTTTGTTAAAGAAATGGAAGACATATATTGTGTTAGTGTGGCAGACAGATTGCAACCACAGCCAAAAATGGTGGAGGTTAAGTTAACAATAGGCGAAAAACACTTACATCGTCTTTCTTGCGGTCTGGAGCAGCGCTCTAAACTTCATTTGTGTCAAGGTCATTAAGACAAGGAGAGAAAAGAAGTAAGCATCGATACTTTAAATGGCTTAGTTCGTCAAATTTAATGCATTCTTATTGATCTGCTCGCTATTTCTGTGCTGACAGAGAAAGTCACTTTTTTAAATGGCTGTTGCATGAGGTAGAATAGTGAAGTGCGGGTATTATGGCAAATCACGTGATATAATATCTTGTAAAATATCCCCTGTGTTGTCCACTTCTTAAATATATTAGCTAGGTTGCATGTGAAACACTGCTTAGTTTGGTGTGTGTGTGTGTCTGTGCATATATATATATATATATATATATATATATATATATATATATATATATATATATATATATATATACACACACACACACACACACACACACAGGGCTTGACAAATGTTACGGTGGCTCTCTAGTCAGTCATAATTTTACCAGTCAGCATGAACGGACTACAGTCATGCAATTTATGTTAAAAAATGTAAACGAGGCATTAATTCACACTTATTTCTAAAAAAAAATGCGTACATAAAAACTAAAATATATTGCATTACTTAGACAGAATTAGTCTATTTCTTCTTAAGAAAATATGCACTACTGTCAGAGGCATGGTGTGTGGGTCCTTGAACATTCTTTGTAGTTTTAGCACTGTAGTACCATTTATCGACGGCTTTAGTAAGTTTAAATTGTGGCATTTGTCTCCAGTCTACTTGGCCGTAGAATGCGAATTGGGGAGGGATTTCATTATTGTTAGAATTTTGCCTTGACAGCGGCTAGCAGTCTGCTCGTTTCGATTTTCAACTGCTAGTGGTCCTTTTAACGTGCACAGCGTGTGCACGGTCCTCCGAGTCTTATCGTCCATCTCCGATAGGACTAGGTATTAGGTCTGGTCTCCCGTTGTGAATAGGGGACGCTTACAACTTGCAAAATTCGAACAATTCGTACAATCATTCGTTCGTTCGTTTCTAGAAGGGTGAGCGCCTTACCTTCTCAGCTATGGTCATCATCTGCGGGGGCGCAAAGGCAGCGAGGAAGGAAACTGTCATACCGACTACAAAGTTGATACGTAGTTCACTTACGTCTCGATCACTTCATCCCCAACGGCAAAAGGACGACATTTGCTTTTATAATGTGTCTCCTGATGCTAATCGATAATACGCTGATTTCAGTAGATGTTCCCCTATTTGTCCTCTAATTGACCTCCAGTTGACAGAATAACTTTCTCATTTTCCCGTATTTATCAGCTGTTAACACTGCCACGAAATAAGAACGATTAATGCTCACTAATATACTCGAAATTTCTTCAGACATATAAACTACTCGAAATTTCTTCAGACATATAAACTACTCGAAATTTCTTCAGACATATAAACTACTCGAAATTTCTTCAGACATATAAACTACTCGAAATTTCTTCAGACATATAAACTACTCGAAATTTCTTCAGACATATAAACTACTCGAAATATTTTAAAGGGCACTTTCCAAATCTCACTATGTTAAAAGTGAAGCCGTTTGAATATTTGCAGTAATAATTTGTATTTCTCAACAACACTGAAAAATGAACGTGCCCTTTGTTTTATTTTGATCAGTATAGTTTGGCTTGACTTCGTTTGTTCTCAATCTCCCGCTACCAAACCCTGAAAGGGCTTAAGTAGCAGAATGTAGTCCAGAGAACGGAATGCGTTGTGTCGTAGTTTACAGATTGACTGCGATATTTGCATTTTTCGGTCCAACACATCCGACTTCAGCAAGCATTTTTTGGGTACCGGGTTAGCATTCCCTCTTCGATCTCTTCTCCTTGGCCAGTCAGCCCTGCTGCAGCCTGTTTTCCAGCATTGCTGGCCCTGACGCTAGCAGTCAGTTATGGGTCGCTGACCGCTGCAACTCATGCGCTGCTCATCGACTTGATCCCCGATCAGTATAGTTTAAACGAGTTTGCATTCTCAAAGGGAAACAAAACCCTTGCAAACAAACCACACTAGGTGTCACTTTCTGTCCCCAGAGTTGTTTGTATACCTTAGTAAATGTGTTAATGATGTAACTTAGTCTAAATATCGTGCTGTGTTATCCGTTTGAACATTTGTTTACTTAGTCATTCGTAAATATCCAACCCAATAGTTCATAAATGACCCGTTCCTCAACAAGGTAGTTATTCTTGCGCGGGTCCCAACCCTGTCCCCAGTCGTCAAGACTTGTCACAAAATGACCAGTGGACGATTGGATTGTCCCTGTCCACTGAAGTGGCCTCAGCGTGAAATTTATGGCGATGAAGCGGTCTAAGCTGGTGTATCTAAGGTTGACATTGGTAATTTCTTTCCTGATCAGAGAGCCAGTAATAATCAGGTTTGGTGGTTTCGCTATTTCTGTCCGACTGCTGTATTGCTTTCTCTGCATCCGCCAACGTTGTTAATTGTAAATTGGCTGCCCATTGTGAAGTACACTAATGAGGATGCTGGGACGTGGTTTTTATAGATTTTCTACTTGATTTTTCCATGAATAAGTGATAGCAAAATTGATGACAAGGCGATAGTTGACTAGGTCATAGTGGCCAACGGCATTCAATGACGTAGACAACAAAAACCGGCGGGAAAGCATCATGTGGAGCGTTCGGGAGGATACAATGTACCTTACGAAATAACCCGCTCGAGAGGTGAAAACATGATGAAGGAACAATATTTAGTCCAATGGCTGCACGCCTGTTATCGATAATAGAAGAAAAATACGAGGGGTATATATTTGATACGATGTAAATGAAAAACGCAGCACAATGATAGAAATGGTGCACGAAACGTATCCAAATATGATCCACTATTGGCGACATGCTGTATAAATAGTAATATGAATCCACATCAGCTTATGAAAGCAGATATGATAGCACAAACAAACTGACGAAGGGTCAAATGGCCAGGTAGACGCTAGACCGGGAACCAACGCAAATAGAGGGATGTTGGCGATCACTTGTTCCTATCAATACGTATTACACGAGTGGTGTTGAGTCGCTCGAATGAGGGACAAGCGCAACATACTGAACTATAGCCCACCTCAAGTCCAGGTAATCCATCTGGAAACAGATTGTGTTGCAGCAGTGTGGCCAATGAGGAGGGGATCGATGCCGTGATCCCCGTATTGTTGAGCTTGCTGATAAGCCTAGTATTTTACTACAGCAGTACGCCCTTGGTTATACAAAGAACCATTACAACATATTACCAGAGATAAGCTGTCAGGAGTGAAGAAGTCAGGACGCGTAGCTTCGAACAAAAACTGACTGATTTTGGTACTGGGGAACAGAGAATTCACTAGACCACTCCCACACTGACAGCGCGTCCTAAGATAGTGTGGTCTAACCTTGACGGGCAGAAAACTCTACAACACATGCTTAGTCTGGACTAGTCTTTCAGGGTTAGAAGAAAACTCGAGAACAGGGGCCTTCATTTTTACCAGATCGCCACCCTCTCTATTTCTCTTCTCCGCCCCCCTTTCCACACCACCACCACCAACCAGGATTTTCTGGTTTTGTTGAATTATGTTTCAGTTTAGTCTGTAAATTAGTGTTGTTGTTGCGAATACCCACAATGAGTAAGTTTACTCTTTTGTGTGCCCTGAAAATGACGTTGAGTAGCGGCGTGCAATAGATTTTCCTCACATCCAGAGCGTGCTGATGAAGGTGCCCGGATTCCCAGGCGGTTGGGCTATGCTTGCCTTCATTTGCGTGTCACTCACTACTACGGGGATCATGTCGATCCCTCACCTAGCTAGCCAGACTGCCAAGAAGAACAGCCCATTTCTATGGAGAGCTGCGAGAAAGTCGAGGTGGGGGTCTTGGCCAATATATTTTGCCTGACTCTGACTGACATGTCTGATCAGTATGTTTTATCTGACCAGACGTTAGTCGTACTTCCCTAGTGATTAGTATAGAATATATTTGTTTAACTACTTTTATTCAAGTTTTAAAAATCCATCAATATTGTCTATTGCTATAAAAAAATTTTTTTAACACTATAGCAATAATGAACTAAATTTGTATGTACTAATATAGAAAACAATATTTTCAATATTATATACAAATTATTTGGAATGGGCCTTTTGAGTCATACAATCTTGGAAAGGAGAGAACATTTAGACATGTGGCGAAAAGGGTGCTCTAGAAACAATATACTATATATGATATAGAAATAATAAAAAGAATGATTTATTTTTATGTGGACTAGAAGAAGATACACAAGTGTAAAGATTTTAATGAGATGCATACTTAGGTTTGCACTTTGATCGCTTCCAACGAATCATCGTGTCAAAATTCTAAGAATGCCATAGACCTTGCGTTACGGTCTTATAAATACTTGGTGTTTATAATAATGTGTTACATGATGAAGTTGCTGGCCACATCCATAATTATCCACTCATATATTGTATCCTCGGCATTATCTGAAAATGGATGTATTTGTTCCACTCTTTGTCTTTTGCTCTCTCTCTCTCTCTCTCTCTCTCTTGCTCTCTCTCCTTCTCTCTCTCACCCACACACGTGTACTCGTTCGTCTTTCTCTTACTACTGCTTATCAGCGTATTATACGGACGCTCTCAAATATCCATCAACGTCTTTCTTTCGAATGAGGTCTTTGTTTTTGCAATCTTTCCCCAATGTCTTCTCCTTTCTAACATATCCCAACACTCTCTCCCCCTTATCGATTGTTCATCAAGTTCATTCTATTTTATTTTAATATTTGGATGGAGATATAAGAGTGGGGATAGCTGATTTCTTTTGGAGGTAGAGGTTGCAAACTGTGTCGCTGTCTATGGCATGGATTCTTAATCTGAGAAATGAGCTACTTTGAAAGAGGTGCAGATAATGTTCTGGGTTACTTCTAGCTCCTAGAACATGTATGGTTGTTGTCTTCTCTCTGGTTTATCTTGGGTAGGATTAGGAGAGTATATACCAAGACTAGCATACCCGTGCAGAACATCTGCCCGTCAGTCGAACTGTACTATTTGGAGAGAAAAAAAAACAAGAGCAGTTTATAGATGGAAGGTTCTCCACCTTCCAGAACTCTTCCACTTTCCTCCAACCAAAAGTTCTCTTTCCCCCTCAACCACCCGCTATTTCTTAATCAACCAGCCCATCACTCTAACCATCTGCCCCCTTCCAATCCACCCATCTCTTCCCTTCTTAATCTACCCATCACTTTCCCCTTAAAACCTTCACCTCTTTCCCTTCAACCTCTAGCCCGTTTCTCGACCAGCTTTTCTCTTCCTCAAGCTGTCCATCTCTTTGCGCTGCCATAACTTACCCGTTCAACCAACGACACACCCTTTCAACTCCTCCGGCATTATTGATTCAACCAGTCCATCACTATGTACATCTCATTCCCCCTCTGACACGCCTTCTCAACCTGCCCTTCACACACTCCTTCAAACCACATATCATATTCCCCTACACATCTCACCCATCTCTTCTCCCGTCAACCTGCCCCTCCCTTCTCTTTCTTAGCCCGCCCATCTCTCCTTCTTCCATATTGTCCTCATCCGACACGTCCCCTTACCCAACCCGTCCGTCACTTTCTCCTTCGACAGGTCCATCATCATATCAATCTTCTCCACACGCCAACGCGCCCATCTCTTCCTTCCTCAAACCACTATACCTTTTCCCTTCAATCTGCCACCAGACCCAGCTCATATCATCCTCCTCATAAACTTGCCTGTCTCTTCCCGCCATCGTATCTCGTCTATGCTAGATTACTAAGAAAATGAAATTTTGCAATGTTAGTTTAATTAATATATCCAGGGCTATATCCCTTACTAGAGATGATGTCATAAATCGATCAGCTAATCAAATCTCCCCCGAGAACATTAGATAAACATTCGAGAAATAATAGAGCTAAATTACTTTCAGAGATGTTGAGGGCACACATATTGATAATTATAGGTCTGCGAGTTTAATTTCCTTTGATTCGAGGGACAAAGTTGTCCCACAGATGATGCTGCCTTTGGAGATGAAGTGTTCATTAGTCTGTTGTCTGATATTTCAGCAATTGTAAGGTTGTCTCTTGCTCTACACTAACCGAGGCTGGTACTCATTTACATCTGGTTGAACTGTAGCGCACCATGACTAATAAACTTACTCTTTAATGAGATGTTCTGGTAGTCTCATGCGGATGTCAGTGATGAAGTGTTATGCACTTCATTAAACATTGCTGATGATTGTTTATGGGGAAAGGGGAAGGGGGAGCTTTTGCCTTCTTGCTGCATTTCCTTCTCGAACATTGTCCGGTACCCATTTACAATTTGGTCGACTTGAGTGTTCCAGTAACGAACGTTCAACAGTAATGCTGTAATCTGTCATGCGTGACGTATGATTCGACTATAGAGTTGGTGGCAAGATACCGGTTATCATATACTGTAGTCTTTTTAAGCGTTTCACATTTTTGTTGGAGACCCGTAACTGGTACACCATGTTCATTCTACTACCTGGCACAAGGTTAGGAAATAGTGAAAATTGAGATCTGAAAAGTTCGAAACCTGTGCGCCATGTGGAACTTAAATGTTTTGGTTGATTAATTTGCCCGGAGATGCTACGGCTCAATCCGTTCTTCAACTCTGAACCAAACACTTCAAATTATACCTTCCTGCAGTTATGAGTACAGGGTGTTTATTCGGAAATTTGATTCGCAGGTTAGCGAGTTTAAAAAAATGAATACACTGCACAACTCTCTCTCTCTCTCTCTCTCTCTCTCTCTCTCTCTCTCTCTAAACACACCCCCCCCCCCCCCCCATCTCTCTTCCAACATATTGCATAAAGCAACCCTTGTGCATGCGCATAAGTTGTTCAGATCGAATCAGTCCCTTTCTGACTGTGAGACTGATTCTTATTCTTCATTTTCAGAGCTCCACCTATCCGTGAAACTTGTTCCTCCGTTTGCCTATCCTTAATTCCGATCCTTCCACGCGTGGCATTTCCTGATCCCCTTTAGTAGCCTACATACATAGTAGAAACGTACGTGACCAGTTGGTCAGAAGGTGACACAAAGCTCACCACAAGGACCACCATGGCACCTTGCCTTGTGACAACAAGTGAGGTTGCATAACGTGTGACAATGTTATCCAGACACGTTCGGTGTTCTTCACGAAAGCAGTTTTGTAGATAAAAAGTGTTCCCAGCCAGTTATACAACTACAATCTACACTATTATTTACAACCGCTGCAATATGAAAAAATGTAGGGGAGACTGGCCTTGAACGCCTGCTTAAGTCAATACATCAATCTCCTGCTCCACCGATGATCGACACTAGCATGACCTCGAGTATCGCCTCTACTTCCTTATGGGAATCTTTAACCATCATGCTCTATCGCGCTCTTCCACCGTTTCTCTTGCACCTCTCTTTCTCTATATTGCTCTCTCATTATTGTGTTTATACATCCATTTATGTATGTATCCTTTTATGTGGATATATATATATATATGTTTAAAAAATATGTGCGACTACTTTACTTTTATTTGTAATAAATGTGTTTGTGTGTGTGTGTGGCACACTCTTGTGCGTTCGTGTATTTTCATTTCTTGCTTGGCCTACTTTGCCCTAAGGGGCAGACCATGGTTATGATTCACACATTCTGGGTCAATCTATGACTGCCGTCTTGCGACTGATATACTGTTTCCCTTTGTTTATGCAGTGAAGTGTTTTCGTTTGTTCTTTGTCTATAGCGAAGGCCTTGTGCCCCTAACGTGGGTTTCGTTTGGTTTCTTCCTGTTGTTGAACCATATCTGTAGATGTTCTTGTTCATAACAATCACCGCCAAGTTGTTATTATTTGTGTAATTACATTTACTAACATCGTAGGTTGTAGTACTTTTTTTTTCATCCCGCAAGCAGAGCGAAAGACTCACTCTTGCATTTCCTGTATCATGTTATTTGGGTAGGCTTTTTTTTGCTTTATTTTTAAATCCAGCATGAAAGTCGCGTACACGCGTGCTATATCATGTGTTGGGGACCTCCGCCATGATAAAACCAAACAGACCAAACACGTGGTTGAATTTGTCGAGCCTCGACAAAACTCTACTGACCATCACTATAACTATGTACTTGCAACTTAAGACTGATATCACAATCGCGTATGTGTTTGTGTTAGATTTGCACTGAAATGTGAGCAGGATTTGATGTTTTAACCATCTGACTAGTTCCTCTCTCGTCGACGGACTTAGAATATGTTGTAAGTAAGATGACACAAATGTATGGGCCTAATCAACTCGACATGTCAACCATATTGATACAGGAAATTAGCACTGTTAGAGATGTACACAAAATTCTTTAGCGCTGGCATCTGTGATGGATGGGTCAACAGCAGTAGTGAGTGTATGTTCCATCATCATCAGGTTAATCAGTCCGGAGACGCTGGTCGGCTGATCATGTCACGTCTTTGTTCTCTATTCACGACAATCTCTTCAGCTCAGCATAAGGCCACTTCCCCATGTTCGTGCAGGCTTGTGTGATATACCTACCGTTAGACCCCATTTTCTTATTCACTTCCCTCTTTTTCTCTAACACCAATCCCCCAAATTCCCTCCAATTTTGCCCTTCAGTATTTTCAATATAAGACCAGTATGTCACATATTGGGGTCAAGGAAAGACAATTTTGTTGTATATTTTTCATTATTTATCTGTTCGCCACTATATAGTTAGTTAATCACTTGCTCGATTCACATTTTTCTGTCTAGTTCACTCTTTGCATCCTCCGATAGCACATCTCAAAAGCTTATACTGTCTTGTCATACTTCGTATTCCGAACTTAACAATGAATGTTACTCAGGCCAGAAAAAGAAATGAAACGTGAAAATATAAATAACTAAAATATTCTTCATAATCATGGCCGTGACACTATCAATTGCTCAGCTGAGTGTTTGCTTGTTCGTGTTTTAGTCGCATTTCCTCTACCCTGTAGTGTACCTGTCCTCAATATATATATATATATATATATATATATATATATATATATATATATATATATATATATATATATATATATATATATATATGACCTGTAATGGCCTAGGGATCGTCAGCTTGGTTAACAATGTTAACTTATCGGGTTCGAATCATGTCCATTTATTTCGTTACCTGCCTTTGATTTTGCAGACAAACCGGTGATTGACTTTGTTGTGTTTGTAAGAAATACACACGAGAAGGCTTTACTCTTCAACTTCTTCCTTCGCTTTCAAATAATTACTTTTCTTTCATAATCTCGGCTATCTTTCTCTCTCAGACTTCTCTCATAATCATACAGCATGGTTCTTAATTCGATTTTGTGGCGCTGACAGACTATGAGAAACATGTTTTCTGTGTGTTTGAACTCCCTACATAGGAAAGGCAGCAACAACATTGAGCAAATTAACAAAAAGGGTCTGGGCTCCGCTGGCTGGGACACATTCGGAGGATGGATGATGGCAGAATACCAAAATATCTTCTCTATGGGGAATTACAGTTGGAGAAAAGGTCTCGGGGCCGGCCACTACTTCGGTACAAGGATGTATGCAAGCGAGATATGAATGACGCAGGCATCGATTTGGAATCATGGGAACCAGACGCCATGGATCGTGTTACATGGAGGAGCATGGTTAAGCATGGAATACAGACAAAGGAGATACTGATTGCTGAGAGGCTATCTTCTCAGAGTTTGAGAAGACATGTCACGCCATACGATGCCGCAAACGGTCCTGATTTTTCTTGCACACACTAAGGAAGATGCTTCTCTGCCCGAATTGGTCTTACGAGTCACATTCGTTACCGTCGTAGACTGTAGTTGCATACCTTTTCAAAGCACAACTACTATCGTCGGACAAGACGGAAAGAGCTTATGATGATGAACTACCTACAATGATACCTAAAATGTCTTCTATTCTTTTGACCAGATATTATTTCAGTCTGCTGCAGTATGGCAATTGTGAAGAGAGTCGTGGTGAACAGGAAGGAGACAAAACATCACTGAACATAAATCACAACCATTTTTATATAATGGCCACATCACTGTAACTAAAATTTGACATAATGACCTAATTACTTTGTGCTACATCCAATAACGTGTTGTTTGAACAAACAATTCAGGTCTAATCATTTTAATTGTTTCAACAGTATAAAAATATCATAATCGTTTGGATTTGCCACTTATATACCCATGTTTCCGTGTGGGAAATAAATACAAGGAACAGAAAGCTGCACTAACAAAAACAAGCGATATTTAAGACAGGTGATACATGCTAACAAGAAAGGACTATCGCTAGACAAAATCTCAGTCTCGAAACCCAGCCGCTATAATTTCGAGTGCAGTCATCTCAATTGTGAAGATCTGGTCACGTCTGCAGGATGAAAGAAGACTGACTACCATTAGGCTCATAGAAAGCAAAGAGCCAGGGAGCCAGACCCGCTGGAGGCCTTAAAGTTAGTTGGGTTGACAACATGAAACGTTCTCTGAGAGACCGTTGAACAAGGTCAAGAGGAAGCCAACAGATAGAATGACGGGCGTTGTTTCTGAGAAGCCGCTACATCTCATTGTAGAAGATGGGCGATTAAGCAAGGAAGTAGACAATTGTTTCTATCTCTGATGAAGACTTTATGGTTGTAAAACATGACAGTGGCGTCACTATGGTTGGAATTCACTCAGTGCAGCAACTCATTGTGTTAACCACCCCTTCCACCCCACCTTCCGTGTGCCTCCTCCTGTACCAGACCATAACGAATTTTAAGTAATGTCTTTTGTTCTAATATTTCTCGTAAATCTCGACTAAATAGATAAATTCCCGGCTTCCGATACTACGAATTTGTTATTCCCTTCGTCAAAATCCATGCCTATCACCAAATCACTTTTAATTGGTAATATTGTGAGATTGGAAAGCGTTGACTGTCCCTTAGTAGATCTGAAATAATTATGTGTAAGTTTGAGCCTTGAAAGCTCCTCTCACATGAAGCCACAGACATACAGATCGTCAGAAATAATTGTAGGCTTAATGCAAAGTTTGGGAGAGATTCTTCGGAAGTCTCAGTAATCTGTGAATGACAAAACGTCTGGTGTTGCCGAATCTTGGGTTTTTCCCAGCATAACCGCATGGAATAAATGATGCTCACTTGTACACGCATTCGCTCTGTATGATGAGATTACACGTATCAAGCATAATGCCAACGGTTGGAAAAAATGCATTAGCCATTCGATTCCTCTGGAATCAAAGGATGTATGTCTGTGATCGGTCACAGCTGGCCAGAAAATCAAAAAATAACAATTGAAAAAAAAATTATGCTGAAACTTTGCACACACATTTTTTAGACAGTCATTATGGTGTCACCCACTCTGGTGATGTCACCGGTACATCCATCACCCTCGGCACTCCCATCCCAATCCCTCTTGGTGACGCCACTAAACATAAGTTGCCATTTTGTATTTGTATGGACATAAAACTGAGTCATACTTATTTCGGTTTGCAAGGGACATACTGACTGGCTACGTTTTATGATGTAATTTCGCCTCTCATATTTCTAAAGCAGCTGATATTTTCTGCTATTCAGAAGTGAATAAAAGACCGCCTTTCGTTAGTAAAAATATATTACGAGAAACCAAAACACAAAGTTATTGAACTGCTAACCTTAGCCAATGCAACGGGGCTGAATTTGAATAATTGCATTTGATTCATGTCTACAAAGCGCGTCATATTCAAGTGCGTGTATTCCACAGAGAAGTCTGCAAATGAAATAAATGGGTAATTGTTAATATATGATGTCCATCTGAATAGCTCACATATATTTCTGAGCTACAATAAAGGTTGGGACAGTGACTTCAGTTCTGAGTTGGTTGTCCAATATCTCTTTTATCGGCGCAGGCATTGAAACTGAGTCTCAATCCTTGCTTCAGAATGTACATTAAGGATGGCTACGACATGTTACATAATGTATCGTGGACGCTAATCAGCGAATACCTGTATGCTTAAATAGAGGCAGTCCTCAGGGCTACATGCTGGCTGGCTGCCATATAATAGAGAAAGTAAATACACCTTGTTCTAAACAAAAGGACTAGTTCAGTGGTCGAAAGTGGCCTACCTCGTCAAAACAGAGCAAAGCCCTATCAAACAACGGACGCGCTATATAAAAACATTTTTTTCTTACTTTCCTGTTATTTACAGCCGATACGGATAAGTGCCACCTGCGGGTGGTACTGCTCTTAATGCAGATTCAACACGTAAGGGATATTTGAACAGCTCTTACACGACAGATATACACATCTCTGTGAATGGCACTCTGGGCCAGTGCTCTCCAAATGCAATCAAACCGAGCAGCATGAATGAATGAATCAGCCGGCTGGAGGAGAACACACCAAACCAAACATTTCTGGCCTTTGACTGGTGCGTTTTATGAACATTTCAAAAGTGATAATAGGCACACTCTGTATGGATGAAATAAAAGAGAAGAAGACGAAGCAGAACACAAAGATATTGATGATGATGGTGAATAACGGCACATAAATAAAACGCTAGAGTGAAACAATAAGAATTAAAGGAATAAAGTCGAATAGCTCTTGTCAGCTGAAACAACGTTTGGAAGTCTTCGCAGTGCGCCGGAAACACCAAACAAGAGTTCTTGACTTTCTGTTGTGCTTCTGTATGGTGCGAAGTGTTAGGTCAGGTCATCCCGTAATCGGTGAGGTCGTTGGGGCACACATGAAGACATCCTCACAATACAACGCCACCCTTCTCTGTCAGCGGCCGCTGCCTGTGCCTCTTCTGGTGGGAGATTGGTCCATTATTTAATGTTGTCCTCCCAAGTGTTGGAGGGTTAACAAAAACATAAATGTCCGAATTGTCAACTTTCCACACATCCTGCCTGAGAAAGATTCACCGAACGTTCATGTCCGAACACTATCACCAAACAACAAGTGTATGTTCAAAGCAACCAAAGAAGATATATCCAGTTATCAGTCCATGGGCCAGTCAGCGATGTAGGGAGCTTCATTCGTCTTTCCTGTGCCAAGTGTGTTGCTTGGGTCGTCGTAAGCGAGTGTCGTTGAAGGATTACTAGTATGTCATATATCCATCTTCTGCGCCGTCTCCCTCGTACCATGAAGTCAGCATTTCTTGTGTTATAAGCGTGCAGGGTGAGTTGATCAGGCCGTATTCGCATGCGATGACCGAAGCATCATATTTTCTGTCTAAACATAAATTCACCACAAGGATTAGTTTCTACCGTATTCCTAATTTCCACATATACTACTCAAAAAATACAAGGGCCTGCGTTAATTTTTCAGTTGCGCTGGGAAAAAAGAACAAAGCTGCAAGTATTCAAACGGCACCATCTGTACGACAACCCATGCTGATGTGTCACTGCCAATTCTAACAGCTGCTTGTTGGTCATGATATGTGACGGAAATAGATGTGGCAGAAAATGCTTTCTAAATCTCACCACATTGAAAGTGAAGCATTTTGAGAATGTGCAGCAGCAATTTTGTTTTCTCGATTGAACTGAAAAATGAACATGACCATGGCATTATTTTGAGTAGAATACGTTGTTTTATTACTCCTCCTTGACACATAAAACCTTTCTTAGGCATTTTATTTCACACATCGCTGTTTTCTTGTCTTAGGTCTCGGGTAAAGACCACGTCTGACACAAGTAACACACAGTTGGTATAAATACATTGTTTTTCAGTTGATGTTTAGTCGCCAAGCTAATGATGTTCGAGTGTTTCAGAATTTCAAAAACTGATAAATCACAGCGCAAGTTCTCTGGCATTTTGCTTAGATTCCTCTATTACGCTTTCCATCATCCGTAAATAAATGCTTTCCAGATATTTGAACATGCTTGCCCTCCAAGAATCGATGCTATTTACATTTACAGTTAGTAGACCTGACGCTCTGCTGATCCTTATAGATACTGTCTTTGATGTGCTCATTTTCCTATGATGTCTTTCACAGGTTGTGTCAAGCCCGTTTGTATGATTGTTCAGCCTATCTTTATAGATAAGACTTTGGTCGTCGGAAATAAGTGGTTCGTTCACGTATTGAGTTAGGACACATTTATTTTTCGTGGCACAGCTTTGCTGACTTATTTTGTTATTTTGTCCATGCAACTGGTGAACGACAATGCCGAGTGCACACACCCCTATCGAAATCCCATAGTGATTTTCAAAAACCAATATGGTTCCAATACAATGTAGACCTCAAAATTGATCTCATTGACTATACGAAGACTTGTGTGATTGTATGCAACACCAGATACTACTATACACTATGAGAGACATGCATTTTCTGCCACATCTATTTCCGTCACATATCATGACCAACAAGCAGCTGAAAGAATTGGTAGTGACACATCAGCAGGGGCTGCCGTACAAATGGGTATGAGACTACATGGCTACACTCTCCCCCACGCTTATTCAATATTTATGCAGACAATATCATGCAAAATGTCAAAACCTATTCAAATTGCGTCAACTTTGACCCGGTGACAATCGGGAGAAATGAGATTCCCGAACATCGGCTATGCAGACGACACGGTTATCTTCACCAACGGCGTCAAAGGTCGAGAAAAATGATTCTAGTCTGTAATCAGACACACTGAAGTTGAGAACTTTCGTCACAATATTACAATAAACACACACAAAAGTCAATTTGTGTAACAATTAGCCTTATTCTTTGTTCAAGTATTTTGATATGTACACCGTTGTATCTAGTCGACGCTGGAGTTGGATTGGTCATGTACTAAGAAGAGATCCTGAAATTATCAGCATAACTACCATGCAATGGACCCTAAAGGGAAGACGAAAGAGAGACCAACCAACGATAACGTTGCCAAGTACTATATAAACCGAAATGGGAGCTTTGAACTCATTCTAGAACACCTTACCAAGCCAGGTCTCAGACCGCGCGAAATAGAACGAGTCTGTTTAGGCCCTTATAGTCGCTATCGGAGGTGATGATCACTGTCCGCTTTCCCAGTCATTGACAAACGATCTAAGAAGTAAAAAGAAGCAGACGGACATAAAAGCCGACACCTTAGTATTATGAAAAGGCCTACAACAGGAAAGGAAACAAATGAATAAGCAAATAAGAGAGTGTTCAGCTTGTGAACTAAATGACATGCAGTATTTGCAAGGGAAGGAATGTCCACATATGTCTTTTGTATTACCAGAGTACAGAAACTGTTTGCCTACACACCAAACTATTTTTTAGTGATACGGTGTTTGAATCGTTATGAACCAGGCCGTCTTACAGCTGGTAAAACTATCATTATACGTTGCTACGATTTTCTGTTACAATTATGATCTTCATGTTTGTGGATGTCGTTATTTATGCTATAATTTCGTTCATACCAGTTCATCTTCATTATATGATCGTCGTTCTGTCTGTCTATCTATCTATCTATCTATCTACCTATCTATCCATCTATCTATCTATCTATCTATCTATCTATCTATCTATCTATCTATCTATCTATCTATCTGTCTGTCTGTCTGTCTGTCTGTCTGTCTGTCTGTCTGTCTGTCTGTCTGTCTGTCTGTCTGTCTGTCTGTCTGTCTGTCTGTCTGTCTGTCTGTCTGTCTGTCTGTCTGTCTGTCTGTCTGTCTGTCTGTCTGTCTGTCTGTCTGTCTGTCTGTCTGTCTGTCTGTCTGTCTGTCTGTCTGTCTGTCTGTCTGTCTGTCTGTCTGTCTGTCTGTCTACTCTTCCTCAGCCTGCGTGATCATGAGCGTGGGTCTGTTTCTTGCTGTTTGTCGGGCTGTGCATCTGTCTGTATCCTATAAACTGATTCCTCATCGTATATTGTATCTTCTGATCGATTTTTCAGTCCTTCTATCTGCGTGTCTCCCTTTCTGTCTGTTTGTCTATAATCCATCAGTTCTTACAGTCACGTGCTTAAAAAAAAAACCCATTAAAAAGACAGCTATTAGTTGTTGTTACAAAATTGTGAGACTTTGAAGTTCTATTGATCAAATATAATTAGATGTAACGGCAAAATATGCTGTTAAAGATTTAGAGTACCCAATAGTAATGATGTTCTGTTGTTTTTTTTTAAACACCGACTTAACATGTTATCTCACGGTCTATATGTCCTGATATTCGTATTTTTAAATACAAGTCTAACTTTGTATCAACAAGATTCTTTGCGGGTGCGTGGCATTTATCTGTCACCCGTTGTCACAACACCGTACCGAGTAATCAGCCATAGACCTTCTTGCCCTGAAGAAACCCTCGATCGTCTACCCAATATTATACAGACTAAATCCGTGTCTCCCTCCCAACAGAGTACAATCCCACCAGCCTATAGGGAACTCCCTAGTCGAAGCCAGAGAGCGGTTCCACACATAATTAGAACACGTAATACCATTGATTCATGAATTTTAGCGAAAGAGCTACAAATCATATCTCCGTTCCTTCAGTGACTGTGCATTTCTGACAGCGGCTTTTCTTCTTTGTTAGTATTGTTTTGTTTCTGATATATTTGTTATCGTTGTCGACCGAGATTATAATCCGAAGTCCAGTCCATTTGCTAGTGTCGCCTTACGTGTTTACATGCTTGTAACTAAGCGACCATTTGTAATGTTACTGTAAGAACATTGTACTACCTCATCTGTGGGGCAGGAAGACTTACGTTTGGTCAGGCAAAATCTACTGATCAGACTTGTTAGTCATAGTCAGTCAAAATATACTGATCAGACATGTTAGTCATAGTCAGACAAAATATACTAATCAGACATGTTAGTCAGGCTCAGGCAAAATATACTGATCAGACATGTTAGTCATGGTCAGACAAAATATACTGATCACACATGTTAAGCAGCATCAGGCAAAATATACTGATCAGACATGTTAGTCATGGCCAGACAAAATATACTGATCACACATGTTAAGCATGATCAGACAAAATATACTGATCAGACATGTTAGTCATGGTCAGACAAAATATACTGATCACACATGTTAAGCATGATCAGGCAAAATATACTGATCACACATGTTAAGCATGATCAGACAAAATATACTGATCAGACATGTTAAGCATGATCAGACAAAATATACTGATCAGACATGTTAGTCATGGTCAGACAAAATATACTGATCACACATGTTAAGCATGATCAGACAAAATATACTGATCAGACATGTTAGTCATGGTCAGACAAAATATACTGATCACACATGTTAAGCATGATCAGGCAAAATATACTGATCACACATGTTAAGCATGATCAGACAAAATATACTGATCAGACATGTTAAGCATGATCAGACAAAATATACTGATCAGACATGTTAGTCATGGTCAGACAAAATATACTGATCACACATGTTAAGCATGATCAGACAAAATATACTGATCAGACATGTTAGTCATGGTCAGACAAAATATACTGATCACACATGTTAAGCATGATCAGGCAAAATATACTGATCACACATGTTAAGCATGATCAGACAAAATATACTGATCAGACATGTTAGTCATGGTCAGACAAAATATACTGATCACACATGTTAAGCAGGATCAGACAAAATATACTGATCACACATGTTAGTCATGGTCAGACAAAATATACTGATCACACATGTTAGTCATGGTCAGACAAAATATACTATCCAAGACCGTCACCTCCGCTTCCTATTAGCCTTCCCTAGAAACGGGCTGTTTTCATGGCAGTCTAATTAACTGGGTGAGGGATCGACGTGATCCCCTTAGTAGTGAGTGAGACGCAGATGAAGCCAAGCATAGCACAACCGCCTGGAGGAAACCGGTCACCTTCATCAGGCCGCTCGGGATGTGACAAAAGTTACTGCAACCCGCTACTTAACGTCCTTTTCGGGGCACACAAAAGAGTGACCTACTCATTGCGGGCATTCACTAACAACAACAACAACATCACCTTATAATCACTCTGGGGCAAAAGGCTCCCTAAAACTGTTTTTTTTCTTCTAAACAAGACTATTCAGATAACGCTACTCTATGTAAAAGAAAGCTGTATACAATTCTCTACAAATAAATAATACAGGGAAAGCAAAAGTGGATACCTTGCTTTCCACGGCAGTGAAGAATAAACAGAAGAAGAAACGGAAGGAAAAAAAGAGCAAAATGAAGAGAGAGACGAAGAAGAAGAATAAAACCTCACATTTGATAAAACACTTGCGATTAGACACAGTTATTTGAAAAATAATTTAGTCCAACGCTTAAAGAAGAACAGTAAAACAGCAAAGAGGGCAGAAATTATGTTACCAGATAAATGAGAAAGCATTGAGATCCGACGAAGGATATGGAGTTTGATGTCACATATTGTGTGTAAACAAAAGAGACGGTAATGACCTCCGATAGAGTTAGAATTGAAATACAGAAAGCGATATCGACGAAGAGATGAATCTTGTATAAATAAATCTGTCAGGCAAAACTACAAGCATGAGATACAAAATAGAAGAGGGAGAGGGTATAGAGAAGGGAGAGGAGAGTTAACGAAAGAGGGAAGAGATGGGGTAGAGAGAGAGAGTAGAGGGTGATGAAGATAGGAGAGGGGGAATCGATGGGTAGAGATAGATATAGTGAGAGGGGCTAGGGTCTCATATGAAAGTATTATTCTGTTCTACTGTTCACCGTTTTGTATAGGGTACTAGTTCATCATTGCAGCTGTGGTCCTTACAGGATGTTTGTGTCAATCAAATCACTTAGTCCACTCTGTCAGTGATGGTTTCTGTAGCAATGTGTTTGATATGCCGAGGTTGCACATCACAGCATTTGTCTATCCCATTTGAACCTCAAGGCGACGAGGAAGGCTTAAGCGCTTGAATTATTTGGCAGGTGTTTTAATGAAGTGCTGAAATTATTCTAGGAGACACTTTTCTGTGGATTAACATTTCCTTTAGCCACCTTGCAGATCAGTAGAATTGGGTCTGGGGTATGTATGATATTCATTCACGTTTTAGATCGAACATGAAGCACACAGTTCTTCATCTTCTTCTTCTTCTTCTTCTCCTTCTTCTTCTTCTTCTTCTTCTTCTCCTTCTTCTTCTCCTTCTTCTTCTTCTTCTTCTTCTTCTTCTTCTTCGTACCTGTATTTTTTCGAAGAAAGCAGCCGTCATCCTGAGGCTGTCGACACTGCCATAGATTTTGTCTAGTGTTGCCACTGGTGATGGCACTGGTCCTCGTATATCGGGCAGTTTTGCAGCAGATGTTCAGCGGTCATTTTCCCTGTACCACAAGTGCATTCGTCAGTGCCACCTATCTTCAGTTTGTTGAATAGGTGGTACCTCAGGCTGTTGTGGCCTGTGCGGAGTCTGAAGACCATGACCTGCTCTCTTCTGTTCAACTGGTAATAGGCATCATTTTTTGTGTAGCCAGTATGTTCACACAGTTCAACTACAGCTAGTCCCTTTATCCAAGTCATCAAAGTGAACAAATTACAATAGTAATGTTTTAAGAGTATTCGGTTCCTGACCTCATGCACATCCTTCTTTAGTACTTACTTTCCGTGTCCTGGACACCACGTCAGACATAATGTTCCCAATGTTCGGCCATATGAATTACCTTGCCATTCCTCCTCAACGTGTCATCTATATTGCATGTTTCCAGAAGGTTTGGGAAAACCATTATGTGATCTGGGTCTTCTGTTGCTCCACAGTCGCATGTCATATCATCCCTGTATCCCCATCTCTTTTAGTTCTTCTTCCATCGTGGTACATCAGTTCGGAGTCTGTTTAGTGACTTCCATGTTCCGTAAAGCAAGGGATGTCCAGGAGCAGGTTCTTCCCGGAGCTCGATCCTGGGGACCTGCGTCATTTCATTTTTAGATGTGGTTTTGTAGAAACTGCCTGGACTGTTACAAACTTCGTCTATATTATGGTCTTGTGCACTGCACGCTGTGTTAAAACATTGCGTGCATTGTGTCGCTTGCTTGTTTCTCTCTTTCGACTTCTTCTTGTCTCAGGTGGGGGCTACACCGATTATGGAGTATATATTTGTCAGTTGAAGTAAGTTTTAGGCACCCTGTAACTACTTCATTAATGCTGCATCAATCAGTTTTATAGGTACATAATGTTTCAAAATTGGCTTAGTGTGCTCAGCTACAGAGAAACACAGAGGACCGAGTGCTGATGTTCGGAGGTCACCTGGATGGGTTACACATGTTGTGCTAGTCAGTGTTAAGATAATAGTGTTTCTTGCAGGAATCCTCCGTTATGCTTCTTAACAGTTTATCGAGTAGGACAGTGTGCAGTACAGCTTTACATCCAGCTATGTGGGAGCCGTACTGTGTTGCAGCTCATGTTCTTGCCTATTGATCTGTAGATTTCTTTTTGTCATTTGTTTCTGAGGTGCAAAGCACATACTTGGATTGTTGGGAGGTTTGGTTTGAGATGATTTGTGGGGTAATATACGGCAAGGGCATCAAGGCCGCTTGACAGCTTGTGTGCAACATCTTGAAAACCATTTCCTTTTGTAGCGACTGCTGTGTTGTCTGCACAAATCCATTTCATCATCTATGTTCATAAGTTGGCCGTTGGTATAAGTTTTACAAAAAATACGGGATCAAGATGCTGAGCAGCGCATGAGCTGCAGTAGTCAGCGACCCATAGCTGACTGCTAGTGTCAGGGCCAGCGAAATAGAGCTGTCAAGACCGTTCTACACATCCACGCGGTGATCCTGGACAACAGGCTGCCGCAGGGCAGACTGGCTAAGGAGAAAAGATCGAAGACGGAATGCTAACCCGGTACTCAAAAAATATTTGCTGAAGTCTGATGTGTTGAACCGAAAAGTGCAAATATCGCAATCAAGCTGTAAACTACGACACAACGCATTCCTATCTCTGGACTATATTCTGCTAATTAAGCCGTTCAGGGTTTGGTAGCGGGAGATTGAGAACGAACGAAGCCAAGCCATACAACATATACTCTAGAACGCTTCCTTGTGCCATCCACTGTTACTTGTTTCGCAATCTACCTCTTCCCAACCCCCTTTTCTTCAAAGCGACATAAACCCCCTGATCTGCTAGATATATTAATGAGGTCGGTGAGGCGCCAATCATTCGTCTCAGAATATAGATTTGTCAGCAGCGTCTGGTAGTTAATAGTGTCACATGCTGCAGTTAGATCGACAAAAGTCACTCATGTAATCTGCTTGCGTTCATATCCGTCCTCGATTAGCTGTGTCAGATTAAGGATCTGGCTGAAACGTGACCTTCCAGATTTTACAGATGTCATAGTAACGACACAGGTAGAACATATTTGTTTTCTGATGTATTTTTTCCTGGTGTGATCAACGCAACCACGTGAGATTTCCTCTAGACGTTAGAGATTTGCTTAGATTCAAGAAATGTGTTTAAAAGCTTTAGCAGTCATTTGATGGTTTTTGGTCCGAATTTTTAAATGTGCACTGTGCTCAGATATTCAGGGTCAGCTGCTTTGTTGTTTCTCATTTATTGGATTGCATCATTTAACTCCAATATGGAGAAGTGGGTCGCCAGTAAGTCATTCTCATTTTTACGCTGGATCTTGGTTTGCTGTGTTTATTTAGTTTGTTTTTCTAGTCAGCAGTAATTGGTGGGCTATTTGAGGGTGGTTTAACTTGCATTATGCCTACTGGAGAGCTCACTGGGTGATTGCTTAGATTCATGTTTTGTTTCGTGTCGAGGTTTTCAAAAATGTGACGCCGTTTGTGTTCTAGAGTCTGAACTGAAATGGTCTCCTCGGAGAAGGGGTCACTTTTAAATATCTGTTGATATTGCTCGTATAATGCCTTTGAGTCGTCGTTAAGGCCAGAAATATTCTACGTTCTGCAGCCTCTCTGTATTTGGCCTCTAGAGATCATTTTCTTTCGTTCAACAAGAGCCTCGTATTTTGAGGGAGTTACTAATAGTTTATACACCTATCTAGGTCATAGACGAATTGACCCAAATTGGCTGGTTTGAAGTTAGAGCATTAGAATGAAAGGTACATTCTACGATTTGACAACTCATGTAACGGTGCACGAGATGGACTTGCGTTGCGTCTGTAGTAAAGGCGACAGTACAGATTTCGTCATTTGATGTACCAGGGTAAGTCAGTAAGTAGATTACAAACTGGTATGGGATAGCTGAAAAATGTAGTTGGTAGTTTTTAAAGGTGTCATTAGGGGGCAAACTTTTACAGTAAATAACACTCACTAGGTGTCGCATGCACGCGCGCAGGCTGGATACAAAATGTCGTCGATCTTCGCAGAGTACACAATCAAAGAACGACAAGGCGTGCGTTGCTTTTGGCTATAGGACTTTCTACAAAGGATATTAATAAATAATACTTTCTGTTTACAGTGAGAAGTATTTGTTACGTGAAGCGATGCATGACTTGGTCGATACATTTCACCAAAGACACTTAACAATTGCTGGTGTTCGACCTGGTCGTCATGTTCAGATTGTAACAGAAGCATGTCTCTGGTGGATGGGGGTTGAGGTGGGAATGATTCGAACAGACAATCTAGCAATGGCAATAGGCTGCTCGCATGGAGACTTTTTGCGAATGACTAAGAGGTTGAATACGAAGTACAAATGTGGCTTAGGCAGCATACCAGTAACTTCTATGCTGCAGGTTTTTGGTGCACTGATAAAGCGATGGAATAAGTGTATCAATATTGGTGAACATTTGACAAATAAGGGACAATGTAAGTGCACTAATAAATGGTTTTCAAGTTCCTATCTCATTTTTATTAAATAAATTTTAAAAATAGTGTCATCATTGTGACCAATCCACTGACTTTCCCTCGCATTATTATGCCGCTCACAAGTATGTTGTCAGAAATGTATCCTCTTCTCACCACCTGCAGTTATAGTAGTCTTTTACGACATGCACAAATGTTAAAGCGGACCTATAGTTTTGACCCGCTGTACCACTCGGGTGTCTCTACGATATAAGTGGTAGTTAGATATTCCATGAACTATCTAAACTGTAGCTTGTACTCCGACATTCTATGTCACCTATGCTTATTCTCAGCTCAACAAGGCTCACCCAGCACTTACCTGTGTGTACTAATCTACCTGGCTACACCTACCAACCCTTTACACCCTAAGCCCTGAAACAGGAGACACATATTTATAACAACAAGGAGATACTTCATTGCCTTACACTAATAATCTTTGTTTACAAATTAGATTTAAATGCTGGTTTAGTATATAAAACCCATTGACAGCAATGGGGTCGTTGACAGTTTTTTTAGTCCCAGTATATTAAAAAAGTGAAAGGCTGCGAACACAGTAGTAGAGTAGTTATGGTTCATAAACAAAATATAATGTGCATATTAGGATGTAATAGGTTAACTCCAACAAGAGCTAACCTTCCCTCGTTGCCTTGTAACCCTTTCTGTATCAAGCGTCCTAGCTCCGATTTTTTTTGCCATTAACACTAGTAGAGTACACCATAACGATTATATTCTTTTCAAGCCTACTGCTTTGTTATGACGTCTCTCTTTCACAGAGTTTATCTCCCGTTTTTTTTTCTCAACAGCTTAATTTTTTTCTTGCATGCTTCGCTTTCTATCACTCTTTCTTTATCTCATTCTCTCTCATTGTCTCACTCTTTCTATCACTCTTTCTTTAACTCAATCTCTCTCATTTTCTCACTCTTGTCTCTATTTCTCACTCAGCCTTTCCATCTATCTCTTTCACTTTCCATATTTCTCTTCCTTCTCTTTCTCTCTTTCTCTCTCTCTCTCTCTCTCTCTCTCTCTATGTCGCTATATCACATATGCTGTCTCCCTCATTGAAACTCACCAACTCTCAATTTGTCTTTATTTCTCTCTCTTTCTGTGTCTTTTTCTCTCACTATCTTTCTCATTATCACCCTCTATTTCTCCTGCTCTTTATCTTTTTTAATCTATCACTCTATTTTCTTATCTGTCTCACCCTCTTCTTGTCTTTGATATCTTTATCTTTTTCTCTCTCTTTATCCCTTCATTCTCTATCTGTCACTGCCTGTCTCTCTCTCTCTCTCTCTCTCTCTCTCTCTCTCTCTCTCCGGATTCTCAGCGCTATCTCCTTCATGCAATAGACTAGGGACACGAACCTACGACCCGCTGGCCACATTCCAATCCACGAACTATTTATATTTGAAATTATTGCTGTATTAAAGTATATAAGTACCGTGTCTTCAAATTATGTGTTTCGACTAATATATTGAATGCCTGAACCTTGAAGCCTGCCAGCACTGGCAATGTAGCCTACGACTGTAACAGCTTGGACACCCCTTTACTAGTCCACTACACTATGGAAGACCTTACATTTTCCGCTCTACCTGGCCGACATAACTCACTTTAAAACTACCCAGTCTGCAAGACTCCAAATTACACGGCCTTGCGGTTTGTATCAAATCTGGGTGTTCTGGGATGGTATACCATCATTATTTGAACTCGTTAAAATACTGGTTTTTGAAGTAATTGGTGAACACTATTTGTTGTAGACTGTTAGAGTAAGTGGATGTAAAGTAAATTATTTTAGTACTGCATCTTTCTTTCTGGCGTTGCTCTAAATTAGACGTTGTTTACAGCGAGATTGCGATCTTTCCAAGCATCCTGTTTTATCTATTAGTAAGACTACACTAGCGCAGCCTGTTTCCAGGGCTGCAACTTGGAGGTGGCTACACGGTCTTGGTCAGCTATAGTTCGTTTCTTGTTGTTATTGTTTTTGTTGTTCCTCTTCTTCTTCGTCTTCTTTTTTTTCGTCTTCTTCTTCATTCATCCTGAAAAGGACGATAAGACGGTGTGTCGTAGTTTACAGTGAGGCTACGATATTTGCTCATCTGAGCCTGGCACATCCTATTTCAGCCTTACCTGAGTTTTCCTTCCAGCTGCGATATCTATTCATAACACTCTTTGGTCGCCTTTCACAACATGCTTGGAAGGTTACAGTGGTCGCATTCTTTCAAACCTGAGCACGACTATGGTTATATCGTCATATGCTATGCTTCTTCGTCCAGAACACGACGTATTGGATTCTTCTTCGCCGTTATTACGTTGTGTTGTAGTTTGCAGCGAGGCTGCGTTAACTGCTCCTTTCGGCCCAACACGTCTGGTTTCAACATTGATATGCTATATTGACGCACAGAAGATAAAGTGCTCAGGTGATCTGACAAGGATGCCGTATGATCAACCTACAGCCACATCAAAGCACATGGAGGTTTCGTGGCCACGAGCAAGAGGTCCAGCCCGGCGACGAAGGATAGAGGGAATCAAAGAAATACTCCAAAAGCTCAACATGTCAGCAGCACAAGGCTCCCACCTAGCAAAATACAGAAGTCTGCGCATACCTTCTCTCTGGGAGGACGTAAGACAAGGCAGTTGGACAAAAGAAGAAGTAGAAGAAGAAAAACAATTAATGAGACCGAATTTTCGATCACGATTCTGCCAGTCTGTTTGCGCTAGTAGAGCATGTTTTCAGCCCCACTACTTGTAGGCGGAGCAGGTTCTTATGCTGCTTCGGTTCGCTGATCATGACAGTCATTCAGTTGCAAGTCTCTGACTGCCGTTACTAAAACGAATTATTGTTGTCCTTATTAATTAATTACTTATTATTATTATTATTTTTCTTCTTCTTCGATCAACTGATGAGATGCTTCAAGCCTGGTGAGGTTCACGAAGGAACTTTTCGAGCAAAGTCGCTCCACTGGGCCAGACTGCCTCTCTTTGGTCTGCATAAGTGGGGCAGTCCTGCAGGATATGTCCTGGTGTCTGCTTGAGGGCTCAGCCATTTAACGTGACGGTGTCTTTGATACCCATTCAATGGAGGTGGGCCTTGAGTTTCCAATTTCCTGTTCTGAGTCTGTCCATCTCTGCCAAGTTTGTCTATACTATCATTTGCTTGCTCGAATTTTGTGTACTGGTCTCACCATTCGGTCCTTATGGACCGTTTGATGAGTGTCTTTGTTTCTTTACAGCTTTGTAGATGACTTGTCTGTGTGCCGCCAAATTCGGTTGTTTTTTTTTTTTGCGTTCTCGTTTCCAAGGACTTTATTCATTCAAAAATGATGTTGGTTCAAGGCAATGGTTTGTCATCAAGTTTATGTAGGGGACCATATTACACATCTCTGAAACATAGTAGACAGTACAACATTAGGTAGGGGACCATATTACACACTTCAGTAACATAGTAGAAACAGTACAACATTAGTAGCGGACCATATTACACACTTCAGTAACATAGTAGAAACAGTACACCATTAGGTAGCGGACCATATTACACACTTCAGTAACATAGTAGAAACAGTACACCATTAGGTAGCGGACCATATTACACACTTCAGTAACATGATAGAAACAGTACACCATTAGGTAGCGGACCATATTACACACTTCAGTAACATAGTAGAAACAGTACAACATTAGTAGCGTACCATATTACACACTTGAGTAACATAGTAGAAACAGTACAACATTAGTAGCGGACCATATTACACACTTCAGTAACATAGTAGAAACAGTACAACATTAGTAGCGGACCATATTACACACTTCAGTAACATGATAGAAACAGTACAACATTAGTAGCGGACCATATTACACACTTCAGTAACATAGTAAAAACAGTACACCATTAGGTAGCGGACCATATTACACATCTCTGAAACATAGTAGAAACAGTACAACATTAGGTAGCGGACCATATTACACACTTCAGTAACATAGTAGAAACAGTACACCGTTATTTCTCAAGGAAATCTATAATCTTGTTTAAAATACCAACCTATAATAGGAGAACCGGGTACGGACCAAGCAGAAACCAATTATGGCCCAGACTTAGTTGCTAACGCCGGTTTTCATTCTCTTATATCAATAAATCAGTTAATTAAAACGCGTCAGCTCCCTGTAGAGCATAGGTTTTCAACAAATAAATGCCGAATTATCAAATAATGACCTGTCCACATCTGTTGCGTTTTCGTATCTTAACAGCTACGCAAAAAATGGGGTAGCCAGTTCCATGCTAAACCCTCGTTAGTCGCCACTTGCTGTATATCTGGCTGGTTACAGTGTTACTATACTTAACCCTCCCCCCCCCCTGCTCTTCCCACACCCCCCCCCTTATTTTTCGTTATAAGGTCACCAAATCAAATGATATTGAGTTTTTATACAATTATGAACCCGTTTGATTTATGTGTTGTTTTTTTTGTATATTGTCTCAACGAAGACTAATGGTGCCCAGGTTGACAAGAATATGACCTATGTAACCCTCCACGCATGTTGCAAGATTCGACTGAAGATGATTGTGCGCAGGCTTGCAGCTTCATTATGTAAAACAATTCTTACGAAACCACCACGATAGATGCTAGATGACAAGTTTCGTGTAAAGGAGTAATCTAGATGACCCTATGCATTATTCGCAACGAAAGGCAAATCAACGAAAACTGCCTGTATCGTTGTCTATGCAGATGAAATTTGCTGGCAAATGTTATTTTCTTTCGTACTGGCAGCGGATCTTGCAGACATGTTGGTCCATAAATATATTTTCTTGAATTTAACATTGGCTTTGTGCAGACTAATCGATTTTCATCGCATGTTTTTATGCGTATGTCAAACAACAAATATTCAGTGGCGTCCATTGACATTCCTCTAGTGATTTCCAGAAACTGAGCGAGTCTCTGCCAACAAGACCGTGCTGTGCTCTGATGCAGGTAGATACATGTTAAGCCTTTATAAGCTCCCCTTTGTGCCTCCTCATGAGAAGAGCCAATTTCAGCAGGAAATGCTGGTTTATATAGAAGAAAAGAAAATGTTCTTAGATTTGTAGTTATGATGTGATGAATTATGGGAATTTTACTACACGTGTATAGACAAATCGACAAAGTGGTACCAAGGGAGGAAATTAAAGCCTTAATATAGCCTTCCACCTATGTTCTGAAAGTCGAGTAATTCGATAAAAACACATACACACACATATGCACGCACGTACGTACGCACGCATGTATGTACGTGTGTTTGTGTGTATGTGTTCGTATGTATTTATTATGCATGTATGTATGTATGTATGTTTGACACGAAAACAACAACATGTGACAATGTTACTGCCGGGTATGTGTGAAACGTAGTGTCGGTGGCAGATATGATATGATACTGTTAGTGTCAGGTATTTGGGAAATTATAACGTATATATAACTTACAACTTGGCCACTGAAATGCTAACTTGGCTGATACAATGGAAACATGTTTAGGCACATGTGTGAGAAGGTTCATGCTGAGTTAAGAACATCTGCCAATTCTAACAAAGCCAGTTGGGATTTTTCATTGTCCAATAATCAGGACAGGGGAAACTCAGAAATGATTGTAAGTACTAGCATAGTCCAGGGCGATAATGCGTAAGATTTAACGCGAGTAAGACATGTGTTCAAAATGGTGGGGGCAGGTCCTTCTGGGGAACGGGGGAAGAGTTAGTTCATATCCAATATTATAGTGTCTCAACAACAGACAAAAGCCGCCGTCTATCGTAGACGATGATGGCATAATTAATTTTGCTAGCGATATTTTTTAGTAAGGATTAACTGCGCTACTTTTTATCCTCACTCTCTCGTCTCGTGCCGCCCGACCCCAGTGGAAAGTCAAGGACAAGACGACTAGGGGGCGACTACGAGATGCAGGGGACTCCGCATCAAGCACCCATGAAAAAGACGACGGAGTAGGGCTGTGAATTAGTGACCGGATGTGTCACAGTAGGATTGGTAGGGAAACAAGATGTCCAAGAAGTTGATGGAGGTCCCAGAGATAGATAAGGAAAGTGACGTATTTACAGGCAGGACTGACCAACGGTGACACAAGCTACTAGCTGGTCAACGTGGGTACGACAAATGTACTTTGTGACAGGCGACAATATTGGAACGGGAGGAGTAAAAGGCGGGATTTAGGAAAAATAGGAATGTGCTAAACCCGAGAATAAGAGGAATATTCGGCAGAGCTGTCCGGGAGGTTTTCCCACTGTGAGTTCCGTAGGCATTGCACATTATTGCTTAATGGAATGGACGGTGAAACGGACCCCAGAGATTTGAGATAATTGGTGGCAGACGTGTTGTAGGTTTGACAGATTCAGCTCTTGAGCTTGCTGGAAGGAACAATAAGCTGAGATGATAACACGGCAGTAAGAAAACTGGTACATAAAGGACGAAGTCGAGGGTCTGTAGCGTGTAACCTGAAAGCTCAGGGAGCTCGTCCTCTCAGAAACTGTTAAACCACGGGCACTATTGGGCTTGTCCCAAAACGATTGAGAATCTTTTGTTCCACAGCGGAGATAAGATGGACGGAAGTTGCGCACTGGCAGAAACGTCACCAGAGAGAATACCACAAGGCAGTTAGATAATCAATTAAAAACTAGTTGCAGATTGTTAGGAATGATAGTGATAGACAATACAACGGGGTGCTAGATCCAGGGGTTTCATCTAGCTCATGCTGACAGCCTTTGTTTAGGTATATTGGTCATAGTTGGCTTAGTAGATACTTGTTGTAAACACTAGATAATGCAATAACATATAGCCATGTGCTTTATATGGAAAGAAGAAGTCGTTTTTGTGTTTTCATGTCTTGGTGTGACAAGGGCAAATTGATAGAAAGAAAGTTAAGTCACTTTAAATTAAGAAGATCAATTCCACACTTCAAATTGTAAGGCTGGTAGAAGAGAGTGTTCTGCCACATGTTGGTAAATTGGTTCCTGTGACCACAACTATTACATATTGTAAATTGGTTCCCGTCATCACAACTATTACATATTGTAAATTGTTTCCAGTGACCAGAACTATTACATATTGTAAATTGTTTCCAGTGACCAGAACTATTGCATATTGTAAATTGGTTCCCGTCACCAGAACTATTACATATTGTAAATTGTTTCCATTGACCAGAACTATTACATATTGTAAATTGTTTCCAGTGACCAGAACTATTGCATATTGTAAATTGTTTCCAGTGACCAGAACTATTACATATTGTAAATTGGTTCAAGTTACCACTGATGTCTAGAACATTAGTACTAGATAAATGTTAGCAGAACTGTTAAAAACCAACAATAAAAAACAATAAGATGTAGGTGAAGGCAACTAAATAGAGTTATGCATGGGGCTGGCAATGTCATCGCGTGAAACAAATTGCTACCTGAACCATCCATGCATACATGCACGTGAATTTTTATTCACATTCATTGCGAGGGTCTAGTTGTTATGGTGGGCTCCCATCCCCTATGCGGAAAGAATCCGTGATGTAGGCACCAGAGTTGCAGAAAGACAGAACGTTAAACGTTAACACACTTTGGTTAGATTTACCTGAGTGCAAGATTTACCTGAGTGCAAGATTTACCTGGGTGCAAGATTTACCCTGGGTGCAAGATTTACCTGGGTGCAAAAAAAAACGGCAATGTCATTTACCACTGTAAGGTCTACGCCATGAACAGAGGACAATACTGACGACCGTAACATATCTAAACAATGTCATTAATAGAATCCAGTACGGTAAAGACATGTAGTTATTATAAACAAATGAAAATGTATTAAGAGATCCAAAACGCTATTAGAAAAGACTGGACAGAGTGAGAAACAAAGAAATCGGACGACAAAAAGTGGGAACAATGCCTTACATGACATGTGTACAGAGAAGGAGAATACAGTGTTTGTTTAGATAGGACAAATATGTCTCGAATTGTAGCCATGCGCGGGCCTATAACACCAAACGGCAAAGCACCAGAGAAAGAAGAAGACCATGACAAAGAGTCGGCGTTAAAGAAATATTTACACGCCATGAAGTAAAAATAGCAACGCCTCAACAATTACACACGAAAGAAGATTAGACATAATCACTACATCTAAAGATATACGTGTGCAGATGAGATGAGATGTGATGTAATGCTCAGCTAATTATATACAAAGTAAAACAATGTACAAAAGAACAAAACCGCTGAAGTCGTAACTTCTCTTCTCTCTAGCACACGACAAAACCGCTGATCGTCACTTTTCTTCTCTCTAGCACACGACAAAACCGCTGGTCGTCAATTCTCTTCTCTCTAGCACACGACAAAACCGCTGGTCGTCACTTTTCTTCTCTCTAGCACACGACAAAACCGCTGGTCGTCACTTCTCTTCCCTCTAGCACACGACAAAACCGCTGGTCGTCACTTTTCTTCTCTCTATCACACGACAAAACTGCTGGTCGTCACTTCTCTTCTCTCTAGCACACGACAAAACCGCTGGTCGTTACTTTTCTTCTCTCTAGCACACGACAAAACCGCTGGTCGTCACTTTTCTTCTCTCTATCACACGACAAAACTGTTGGTCGTCACTTCTCTTCTCTCTACCACACGATAAAACTACTGGTCGTCACTTCTCTTCTCTCTAGCACACCACAAAACCGCTGGTCGTCACATCTATTCTCTCTAGCACACGACAAAACTGCTGTTCGTCACTTCTCTTCTTGCTACACCACGACACAATTGTTGAAGTCGTCAATTCTCTTCTCTCTACCACACGACAAAACCCCTGAAGTAACATCTAACACCCCACCCCCCCCCCCTCCCTCTCTCCTTTTCTCTCCCACCCCCTACCCTCCCCCATTCCCTTCCGCCCTCCCACGACGCTTGCAGCTCAAACGGGCGAGAAGAAACTTGAAGTACTAAACTGCCTTTAATCTTTGTCGGACAGATACCTTATTTTGTGAAAGGTTAACGGAAGTCGTATGCCGCCAGACCAAATGAAAGACCAAAGTAGGAGAAGAAAAGCTTGGAGAAAATTAGATATTTAGAGAAGTGAATTTTAGACTTAATGAAAATGGTCATGGTGACATGTCTAGAACACAGTATCTGGCAAGGAATTGTCGACGACTTCGTGTGGATAACAAATGGGAAATAGCCATCTCTCGCTGCTGGTAATATAGCTTTCTTCCACACAAATCTGTCTGTGTGTTAGGTAGGGATAAAAATCTGGTAATTGGTTTGGCATCTTGTCGCCTTCTTGTAGTGTGTGTAGTTTTTGTTTCTTCTCCATTTCAAGTTCTGTAAAAAAAATGTTTCTCATAAGAGAATGTTATTTGGTTATTATAATTTTTAAACCAGTATAAAATTTATAATCAACAATGCGTCTGTAGACAGCTCAACACAACTTTCGTTTAAGCATTACGCTAAATCACTTGATCACTTCATTAGTTGTCTCCACCTTGATGTAGGGTGGATTTGTCTGGCTTAATGATTCCCTGTGTTATATCGGTGGGAGATAAAGATGCTGAGCAGCAGTGGTCAGCGACTCATAGGTGACTGCTAGCGTCAGGGCCAGCGAACCAGAGCTGTCAAGACTCTTCTATACATCCACGCGGTGATCCTGGATAACAGGCTGCAGTATGGCAGACTGGCTAAGGAGAAGGGATCGAAGAGGGAATGCTAACCCGGTACTCAAAAAATGTTTTCTGAAGTCGGATGTGTTGGACCGAAAGGTGCAAATATCGCAGCCAAGCTGTAAACTATGACACAACGCATTCCGTTCTCTGGACTACATTCTGCTACTTAAGCTTTTTCAGTGTTTGGTAGTAGGAGATTGAGAATGAACGAAGAAGAAGAAGAAGATATCGTTAGAACCATGCGCTTCAAGCAAGTCCAACTCAGTCGAACTGATTGGTCATTGAGGTGTAAGCCAGACCAATCGACCAGATTGTCTTTAAAATATGACAAAACAGCACTGATGCCTAAAGTTATCAACTTGGCTAGCATAACTCTTTCACAACTTAGACCAATGACGGGACTTCAGGAATGCCAGCTAATTAATCTACTCTGGACAGATCTTATGAAGGGGAATCCACGGAAGCAGGAGTCTCGTGGACGGAACTGAAAGCAGTGATCGTTATGAGACTCGCCATCCACAGAGCTGTAACAAAGCGAAGGCACTCATCCAATCATCCAACGATATATGAAGACGGAATGGAGAGACCAACACAAAGAACACAAGTCAGAAAATGACAGAATAGACAAACTTTGTAGAGATGGACAGATAAAGATCGTGAGACTCAGAACGGAACATCAAGGCCCACTTTCATAGAATGGGTCTAAGAGACACCGCCACGTGCAATTGTGGAGCACCCAAGCAGACACCAGAACATATTCTGCAGGGCTGCCCTACCTAAACAGACCAAAGAGAGGCAGTCTGGGCCGGGAGAGCAACCATGCTCGGTAAGCTGTGGGGACCGGCGAAGACCTGAAACTCACAGTAACCTCATTGGACTAGAAACATAGATCAGTTGATCGAAGAAGAGAAAGACGTGATCGTTGTGGAGTGTCTGTGTTCCTTTCTTCTTCCTCTTCTTTTTCTTCTTCTTCTTCTTCTTCTTCTTCTTCTTCGTTCGTTCTCAATCTCCCGCTACCAAACCCTGAAAGGGCTTAAGTAGCAAAATGTAGTCCAGAGAACTGAATGCGTTGTGTCGTAGTTTACAGCTTGACTACGATATTTGCACCTTTCGGTCTAACACATCCTACTTCAGCAAGCATTTTTTGAGTACCGGGTTAGCATTCCCTCTTCGATCCCTTCTCCTTAGCCAGTCTGCCCTGCTACAGCCTGTTATCCAGGATCACCGCGTGGAGGTGTAGAAGGGTCTTGGCAGCTCTGGTTCACTGGCCCTGACGCTAGCAGTCAGCTATCTGAAAATAAACAAACTTATTACGGCCTTTTTCCCCTATAATGTTGTCCACAGAGATCATTTATGGGGCTAGGGAAGAAAGGCCGCTTGACTCTGCGGTCGCCACTGCTTATTATCCGTGCTCCATTTGTCTTGAGACCTGTATCTAAAACGCTTGACCTGCCGGCCATCCGCTCGCTCTGTGTTGGTCATACAAAATCGACAGGAAGAGAAAAGTCAGTGTATGTGTGATTGCAAGAATGCACACATTTTGTGATCGCGCTGTTGCTTGTTTAAACTTGACAAGAGAAGATCTTAGACATGTTTGATACGGACTAGTTTGAATCGTGTTCTCCCAGTCCAGGTTGATAGCACAAACAGATCAAACCAAACAATCTCGGTCCTTCTCGTGATCACTGAAGTGTATAGAGGGGGATATTTGTCCTTTTCGTGATCACTGAAGTATAGAGGGGAATATTGATCCTTTTCGTGATCACTGAAGTGTAGAGGGGAATATTGATCCTTTTAGTGATCACTGAAGTGTAGTGGGGAATATTGATCCTTTTCGTGATCACTGAAATGTAGTGGGGAATATTGATCCTTTTCGTGATCACTGATATATTGCCAGAGGTGGTAGAAAATATACCAGGTATTGGAAACAAAAACTGCCTGACTGAAAAAGAAAGGAGAGATACTACCCTAAGCTTCATATCAAAAAGCTACCCAAGCATGGACTGGACCCATGCATACACCGACGGTTCTGTAACAAACACCACACAGAACGGAGGGGCAGGAGCATTCCTGAACCTACCAAATGGCAGAAAAATAACACTGTCATTCGCTACTGGTAAGTACACAAGCAATTTCAGAGCGTAGGCAGAGGCACTGAGGGCGGCAGTGGAAGAAATGGTGACACACAATGAAAATGAAAGCCATATAGTCCTGCTTACAGATGCTCTCGCCGTAGTCACAGCGCTAAAAAGCCAGAAAAACACTGAGCTTAATGACTTAAGAGCAGCACTCTGCAAACTGTGCCAGCAGTCCGCACCAAAAAGGGTAGTGGTACAGTGGGTCCCATCACACTGCAACATCCAAGGCAACAAGGAGGCAGACAGACTGGCAAAAGAAGGTGCAAGACTACCACAAACAGATACTAGTATGACGTACGAAGAGTCAAAACGGCTTATCAAAGCCAGATACATGACCAAATGGGAAACCGAACATACTGGTTACACCAAAAACGATGCCTATTACCAGCTGAACCGAAGAGAGCAGGTCGTTGTCTTCAGACTTCGCACTGGCCACAATAGACTGAGGTACCACCTATTCAACAAATTGAAGATAGGTGGTACCGACGAATGCCCGTGCGGTACTGGTAAAATGACCGCTTAACATCTGCTGCAGAACTGCCCGACATACCAGGATCAGAGAGAGCAGATGTGGCCATCACCAGTTGAACTGCAAGACAAGCTCTATGGCAGTGGCGACAGCCTCAGGATGACCGCCGCTTTTTTCGAAAAAATAATGGTTACTGTCTGACTGCGTACGAAGAAGAAGAAGAAGAAGAATCGTGTTCTCCCAGTCCAGGTTGATAGCACAAACAGATCAAACCAAACAATCTCGGTCCTTCTCGTGATCACTGAAGTGTATAGATGGGGATATTTGTCCTTTTCGTGATCACTGAAGTATAGAGGGGAATATTGATTCTTTTCGTGATCACTGAAGTGTAGAGCGGAATATTGATCCTTTTAGTGATCACTGAAGTGTAGTGGGGAATATTGATCCTTTTCGTGATCACTGAAGTGTAGTAGGGAATATTGATCCTTTTCGTGATCACTGAAGTGTAGAGGGGAATATTGATCCTTATCGTGATCACTGAAGTGTAGTGGGGAATATTGATCCTTTTCGTGATCACTGAAGTGTAGTGGGGAATATTGATCCTTTTCGTGATCACTGAAGTGTAGTGGGGAATATTGATCCATTTCGTGATTACTGAAGTGTAGTGGGGGATATTGGTCCTTTTAGTGATCACTGAAGTGTAGTGGGGAATATTGATCCTTTTCGTGATCACTGAAGTGTAGTAGGGAATATTGATCCTTTTCGTGATCACTGAAGTGTAGAGGGGAATATTGATCCTTATCGTGATCACTGAAGTGTAGTGGGGAATATTGATCCTTTTCGTGATCACTGAAGTGTAGTGGGGAATATTGATCCTTTTCGTGATCACTGAAGTGTAGTGGGAAATATTGGTCCTTTTCGTGATCACTGAAGTGCATAGAGGAGGATATTTGTCCTTTTCGTGATCACTGGTGCAGAGAAGATGCTTGGTCCGTATCATAGCTAGATGTAAGCTTGGATATAAGAGAGTCAGTGTCCATTTAAAATCCGTCTGTGGGGAGAGACATGTCTGAGATACCATTCATAGCCCCAGGGTGGGGTGCTGGTGTGCTTGAAGGTAGTGTTGCATCTTCTTTTTTCTGATATTGTTGTTCAGTTAGGCGTTTATAAAACATGTCAAATATTTGCAGACGTACATTCTTTTACATATAATTCCTGTAATGATTGTATCCTTTGGTTATGTATCCTATTGTCTCGTGAACCTCTTCCACTGTAAAAGTCTTTTCAAATGCTCAAAAGCTTCCATGAAATCTTTGGTTGATCAGTATGGTTGAAGTAATGCTTCATGATTTTCCTTGTGTTCTTGCTAATGTGCTCGTTGTTGTTTCGTGTACATGAGATCATCATTCGACCACCGCGTGATTCAAGTAACTTTCACAACATCTTCTACTTCCAGCTCAACACAGCTTGCTGTGCTAATCCAACAATTTGTCCATGAACGTCGCTTATTGTCTGCTCAAAGCCAAGGAAGATCGTGATCACAGTTAGGCACGGACTGCCTTCCTACCGAATATTTGATATTATCCTATATTTATATAGTGTTTTTTCAACGACCGTATAACAAACAACGTTGAATGTAAAGATGTGACTTGGGGATTTTGTGTATTTCAGTGGCCAATTGTTACCCTATATATTTTGTTAGTGCTGTTTAAACTTAGGGATGTTTAGTAACTTAACAGTTCAGCACTGCCAATTTTATACTGTGTGTCGAACTAAATCGTTGAAGTGTTACCAGGCCCCGAAAAGGAAACAATGAAAATCAGCACTGTAACCTGTCAAACGTGTCGTAACAGACGAATAAGGAAGGATGGTCTTGGAGCTGGCTAACCCATAATATATAAACTTTAAGTCACAAACGCGCCATTAGATATGGAGATGTTAAGATTTTATGTAATGGTTGAAGACTTGTGCTCCACAGGCAACTGGACAAGATTTTATTGATTTCATCTAACTAAATAAAATCAATCAGAAGAGCATGGACAATGCATATTTGATGATTATATTGATTACTTACTGATCACTCTACCATCCTAACGATATAATCAATTGTATACAGAGTTGACATAGAACTAGCAATTATTCAAAGGGTTATTCCGTGATAAAAAAGCTTGAGAAAAGCTGTTCTAAAAGTCATGATCGATAGTTAGGGATTCAGTTTAACTTCCAGTCAATTATCTGTCTATGACTTGTTATCTTTGCACTGCAGCCACTTTGGACGTAATGCTGGGATCAAGCCAGTTGATGGAGTGAACCGTGTGCCTCTGTTTGAGCAGGTCATTATGACGCTAGCCATGCTTTACTGTTTGTTGATAAATATTCGCCCTCGAAGGAATGCAGTTGATTGTTACGTGCGCCATTGCCTCAAGGAAACATTCTATGTGTCTTTTTAAGTAAAGGTCAGTCCCTTGGCAACAATGCCGTCGGGGATGAAGATAACTCTTCGTGTACTAAGCTTCTGTGTATGGGATATGTGGTGGCCAGTTCCCTTCCTTGCTGTTTATAGCTTCTTTAACTCATACGTCAGGTACCCATTTACATCTGGGTCGACTGGAAGAGCGGTCTTACCGGAACGAACTACCCCGGGTTGTTTCTTCCCGATGTGATTTCGAACCCTTGCACGCTGTGATCCCAGTAAGCCAGCACACTGTCGACTAGGCTGCAGACTCGACCTTTTTAAGTACCCAATGTTATATTCCCCTCAAAATATGTATCGCAAACATGACTATCTTTGTGGAATTGGTTTTCATGGGAAGGATTCTTTGATGATTAATACTTAAGGGTGCTTTTTTGTTGCTCTTGTATTTTTAGCTTCGTTTTTGTTTTAAACGGGTCTGAATGCTCTGGGCTTCCTCATGCAGATTTCAATTAACATTATAACGATAGCGTGAGACACATATATTTTAAATGTTACTTGAAGGACAACAGGAGTTATAATAACAGCTTGTGTAAGAAGGAAAGAGAGAGAGGGAAAGAGATGGGCAAACATACATTTATCCACAGAGAGAGATAACCAGAAAGGTATCGAGAGAGAGAGAGAGAAAAAATAAGAAAGATATAAATATGTCCAGCAGTTACATACATACATACATACATACATACATACATACATACATACATACATAAATACATACATACATATACACATACATACGCGTACACGCATACGCACACATACATACATACATACATACATACATACATACATACATACATACATACATACATACATACATACACAAGCACACACAATCGCAGAGAATAGTCACAGAGAGAGAAAGAGAGAGATAAGTAATCAGACAGTTTTAGCCACAAAAATATTGCGAGAGATATGGTCAGAAAGATATAAATATATCAAGAAGGAGTGGGGCAGAAAGTGGCTAGGGATAGAGAGAGATAGCCAGACAGATAAGTCAGAAAGTGGCTAGGGATGGAGAGAGATAGCCAGACAGATAAGTCAGAAAGTGGCTAGGGATAGAGAGAGATAGCCAAACAGATAAGTCAGAAAGTGGCTAGGGATAGAGAGAGATAGCCACACAGATAAGTCAGAAAGTGGCTAGGGATAGAGAGGGATAGCCAAACAGATAAGTCAGAAAGTGGCTAGGGATAGAGAGAGAGAGCCAGACAGATAAGTCAGAAAGTGGCTAGGGATAGAGAGAGATAGCCAGACAGATAAGTCAGAAAGTGGCTAGGGATAGAGAGAGATAGCCAAACAGATAAGTCAGAAAGTGGCTAGGCATAGAGAGAGATAGCCAGACAGATAAGTCAGAAAGTGGCTAGGGATAGAGAGAGATAGCCAAACAGATAAGTCAGAAAGTGGCTAGGGATAGAGAGAGATAGCCAGACAGATAAGTCAGAAAGTGGCTAGGGATAGAGAGAGATAGCCAGACAGATAAGTCAGAAAGTGGCTAGGGATAGAGAGAGATAGCCAGACAGATGTCAGAAAGTGGCTAGGGATAGAGAGAGATAGCCAAACAGATAAGTCAGAAAGTGGCTAGGGATAGAGAGAGATAGCCAGACAGATAAGTCAGAAAGTGGCTAGGGATAGAGAGAGATAACCAAACAGATAAGTCAGAAAGTGGCTAAGGATAGAGAGAGATAGCCAGACAGATAAGTCAGAAAGTGGCTAGGGATAGAGAGAGATAGCCAGACAGATGTCAGAAAGTGGCTAGGGATAGAGAGAGATAGCCAAACAGATTTCAGAAAGTGGCTAGGGATAGAGAGAGATAGCTAAACAGATAAGTCAGAAAGTGGCTAGGGATAGAGAGAGATAGCTAAATAGATAAGTCAGAAAGTGGCTAGGAATAGAGAGATAGCCAGACAGATGTCAGAACGTGGGTGGGGATAGAGAGATAGCCAGGCACATGTCAGAAAGTGTGTTGGGATAGAGAGATAGTCAGACATGTCAGAAAGTGGATGGGGATAGAGAGATAGCCAGACATATAAGTCAGAAAATGTGTGGGGATAGAGAGATAGTCAGACATGTAAGTCAGAAAGTGGGTAGGGATAGAGAGATAGCCAGACATAAGTCAGAAAGTGGGTGGGGATAGAGAGATAGCCAGACATAAGTCAGAAAGTGGGTGGGGATAGAGAGATAGCCAGATAGATGTCAGAAAGGGAAAAATGGAAAGATAGCCAGAGGAAAAGAGTGAGACAGATAAATGAGATATTGTGAATATGACCGGATCTGAACTGGCTGGCTAACTCTGATATCGTTCATTAATTCGCTTTGTACTAATAATTTCTCCAAGACTTCCTTATACATTTTCTTGTTCTTTCCACGATATTCGCCCTGTTTGAGTTTAGAATCTTCGAAAGCAGATGAAAGAAGGTTGATATTAACTATAATTCAGAAGAAGAAGACAATTTAGAGAAAGAGTATTTTTGTTCGCTTGGCATTTGAATTGTATGATGTCATGAGCTAATCCCGTATGACATCTTGAACTGTATGATGACATGAGATGATCCCCTGGGGTATGTTGAATTATGTGATGACATGAGCTGATCTCGCGTGACATGTTGAATTATGTGATGACATGAGCTGATCTCGCGTGACATGTTGAATTATGTGATGACATGAGCTGATCTCGCGTGACATGTTGAATTGTGGGATGACATGGGCTGATCTCGCGTGACATGTTGAATTATGTGATGACATGAGCTGATCTCGCGTGACATGTTGAATTATGTGATGACATGAGCTGATCTCGCGTGACATGTTGAATTGTGGGATGACATGGGCTGATCTCGCGTGACATGTTGAATTGTGTGATGACATGGGCTGATCCCGCGTGACATATTGGATTGTGTGATGGCATGAGTTGTACCCGTATGACGGTGCTGTCCAACCTTTTTTTTTTATCGTGTGCCACTTAAAAAGTTTATGTGAACCAAGAGATAACAGGGTTTTAAATGTGGAGACTATAAAATGTATTACAAATATTATCGATAAATACATGACATATGTTCCCTATCCATCAAATGATTGATCGTCTGGGTGTGGTCAATGGTACAGAACACTCTTCTGAATCAGGCTTGGTACGAGAAAGCCTCTGACAGTATCGAGACCAATCATCTCAGGAACCAGGGCATCTCTGAAACCTATATCAGACTGATTGAGGAAACTAACAAAGACAGCATCACAGCCATCATGCTATACCGTCGTCCAGTATATATTCCGATAACAAGAGGAGTTCGACAGGGCGACAGCATCTTCCCACTCAAAGATATTTACAGCGGCTGTCGAATTGATTTTCTAAAAATAACATTGGATCAACGAGGTGTGGATATAGATGGCGAGTTGCTCACCCATTTACGTTTTGCAGATAACATCGTGCTCATCAGTCATACAATCGAGGAAACCCAACAATTCTTGAGCGACCTAAATGAGGTCTGAAGAGCTGCTGGTCTGAAGATAAATAATAGTAAAACAGAAAGCCTCAGAACCCATTACTGCCCAAAGCAGGACATCACGCTAGGAGAGGAAACGATCGTGGATGTCCTATGTCTACCTAGAGCAAGAGATGAATGCCAACCACAAAATCGAAAACAAAAATCTCTAGACGACGAAAGACAGCTTGTTTTCCTTTAACTCTATTAACCCAATACTCCAAGAGAGGAAAGAAACCACGACAAGAGCACAATCTATCAATTCCAAGATCATTCCAGCAATGATTTACGGATGCGAGGTGTGGAACTTGCGCAAAACAGATGCTGAAAACCTCAGAGCCAATCAGAGAGCAATGGAATGGCGCGTAATAAAAATGTCGATACGGGATAAGATCCGAAACGAAGAAATTCGTCATCAAACTTTGTTTCGGGACGTTGTGGAAGCAGCGATATCATGTAAACATCGTTTGGCTTCACATGTGGTACCAGTGCCTGACAACAGAAGGACACACGGAACAACGTGTTAGTGGCACAATGCCTATATACGTCCACGGGGTCACCCACAAATGCGATGGCGAGATGAACTATCCAAAGACCTATCCCCGTATTGGTACAGCGTTGCAAACGATCGGGTCGCATACATAATATTGTTGTGATCCTCGCGTACAGCACATTTGCCGGAATGACTTCGAGGATAATATGTTAATGCAACAAAAATTATTGTTGGAAATTTAGACATGTCATAAACAAATAAGCGCACACAAGCTGACCGTTAATGATCTCGATGATCAAGTTGGTAATGAGATGGTTGATCATGTTGGTAATTATCTCGATGATCAAGTTGGTAATGAGATGGTTGATCAAGTTGGTAATGAGATGGTTGATCAAATTGGTAATGAGATGGTTGATCAAGTTGGTAAAGGTTTGGTTGATCAAGTTGGTAATGAGATGGTTGATCAAGTTGGTAATGAGATGGTTGATCAAGTTGGTAATGAGATGGTTGATCAAGTTGGTAATGATCTCGATGATCAAGTTGGTAATGAGATGGTTGATCAAGTTGGTAATGAGATGGTTGATCAAGTTGGTAATGATATAGTTGATCAAGTTGGCAATGAGATGGTTGATAAAGTTGGTAATGAGATGGTTGATCAAGTTGGTAATGAGATGGTTGATCAAGTTGGTAATGAGATGGTTGATCAAGTTGGTAATGAGATGATTGATCAAGTTGGTAATGAGATGGTTGATCAAGTTGGTAATGAGATGATTGATCAAGTTGGTAATGAGATGGTTGATCAAGTTGGTAATGAGATGGTTGATCATGTTGGTAATTATCTCGATGATCAAGTTGATAATGAGATGGTTGATCAAGTTGGTAATGAGATGGTTGATCAAGTTGGTAATGAGATGGTTGATCAAGTTGGTAATGAGATGGTTGATCAAGTTGGTAATGATCTCGATGATCAAGTTGGTAATGAGATGGTTGATCAAGTTGGTAATGAGATGGTTGATCAAGTTGGTAATGATATAGTTGATCAAGTTGGCAATGAGATGGTTGATAAAGTTGGTAATGAGATGGTTGATCAAGTTGGTAATGAGATGGTTGATCAAGTTGGTAATGAGATGGTTGATCAAGTTGGTAATGAGATGATTGATCAAGTTGGTAATGAGATGGTTGATCATGTTGGTAATTATCTCGATGATCAAGTTGGTAATGAGATGGTTGATCAAGTTGGTAAAGGTTTGGTTGATCAAGTTGGTAATGAGATGGTTGATCAAGTTGGTAATGAGATGGTTGATCAAGTTGGTAATGAGATGGTTGATCAAGTTGGTAATGATCTCGATGATCAAGTTGGTAATGAGATGGTTGATCAAGTTGGTAATGAGATGGTTGATCAAGTTGGTAATGATATAGTTGATCAAGTTGGCAATGAGATGGTTGATAAAGTTGGTAATGAGATGGTTGATCAAGTTGGTAATGAGATGGTTGATCAAGTTGGTAATGAGATGGTTGATCAAGTTGGTAATGAGATGATTGATCAAGTTGGTAATGAGATGGTTGATCAAGTTGGTAATGAGATGATTGATCAAGTTGGTAATGAGATGGTTGATCAAGTTGGTAAAGGTTTGGTTGATCAAGTTGGTAATGAGATGGTTGATCAAGTTGGTAATGAGATGGTTGATCAAGTTGATAATGAGATGGTTTATCAAGTTGGTAATGATCTCGATGATCAAGTTCGTAATGAGCTGGTTGATCAAGTTGGTAATGAGATGGCTGATCAAGTTGGTAATGAGATGGATGATCAAGTTGGTAAGGAGATGGTTGATCAAGATGGCAATGATCTCGATGATCAAGTTGGTAATGAGATAGTTGATCAAGTTGGTAATGATATGGTTGATCAAGTTGGTAATGAGATGGTTGATCAAGTTGGTAATGAGATGGTTGATCAAGTTGGTAATGAGATGGTTGATCAAGTTGGTAATGAGATGGTTGATCAAGTTGGTAATGAGATGGTTGATCAAGTTGGTAATGAGATGGTTGATCAAGTTGGTAATGAGATGGTTGATCAAGTTGGTAATGAGATGGTTGATCAAGTTGGTAATGAGATGGTTGATCATGTTGGTAATTATCTCGATGATCAAGTTGGTAATGAGATGGTTGATCAAGTTGGTAAAGGTTTGGTTGATCAAGTTGGTAATGAGATGGTTGATCAAGTTGGTAATGAGATGGTTGATCAAGTTGGTAATGAGATGGTTGATCAAGTTGGTAATGATCTCGATGATCAAGTTGGTAATGAGATGGTTGATCAAGTTGGTAATGAGATGGTTGATCAAGTTGGTAATGATATAGTTGATCAAGTTGGCAATGAGATGGTTGATAAAGTTGGTAATGAGATGGTTGATCAAGTTGGTAATGAGATGGTTGATCAAGTTGGTAATGAGATGGTTGATCAAGTTGGTAATGAGATGATTGATCAAGTTGGTAATGAGATGGTTGATCAAGTTGGTAATGAGATGATTGATCAAGTTGGTAATGAGATGATTGATCAAGTTGGTAATGAGATGGTTGATCAAGTTGGTAATGAGATGGTTGATCATGTTGGTAATTATCTCGATGATCAAGTTGATAATGAGATGGTTGATCAAGTTGGTAATGAGATGGTTGATCAAGTTGGTAATGAGATGGTTGATCAAGTTGGTAATGAGATGGTTGATCAAGTTGGTAATGATCTCGATGATCAAGTTGGTAATGAGATGGTTGATCAAGTTGGTAATGAGATGGTTGATCAAGTTGGTAATGATATAGTTGATCAAGTTGGCAATGAGATGGTTGATAAAGTTGGTAATGAGATGGTTGATCAAGTTGGTAATGAGATGGTTGATCAAGTTGGTAATGAGATGGTTGATCAAGTTGGTAATGAGATGATTGATCAAGTTGGTAATGAGATGGTTGATCATGTTGGTAATTATCTCGATGATCAAGTTGGTAATGAGATGGTTGATCAAGTTGGTAAAGGTTTGGTTGATCAAGTTGGTAATGAGATGGTTGATCAAGTTGGTAATGAGATGGTTGATCAAGTTGGTAATGAGATGGTTGATCAAGTTGGTAATGATCTCGATGATCAAGTTGGTAATGATATGGTTGATCAAGTTGGTAATGAGATGGTTGATCAAGTTGGTAATGATATAGTTGATCAAGTTGGCAATGAGATGGTTGATAAAGTTGGTAATGAGATGGTTGATCAAGTTGGTAATGAGATGGTTGATCAAGTTGGTAATGAGATGGTTGATCAAGTTGGTAATGAGATGATTGATCAAGTTGGTAATGAGATGGTTGATCAAGTTGGTAATGAGATGATTGATCAAGTTGGTAATGAGATGGTTGATCAAGTTGGTAAAGGTTTGGTTGATCAAGTTGGTAATGAGATGGTTGATCAAGTTGGTAATGAGATGGTTGATCAAGTTGATAATGAGATGGTTTATCAAGTTGGTAATGATCTCGATGATCAAGTTCGTAATGAGCTGGTTGATCAAGTTGGTAATGAGATGGCTGATCAAGTTGGTAATGAGATGGATGATCAAGTTGGTAAGGAGATGGTTGATCAAGATGGCAATGATCTCGATGATCAAGTTGGTAATGAGATAGTTGATCAAGTTGGTAATGATATGGTTGATCAAGTTGGTAATGAGATGGTTGATCAAGTTGGTAATGAGATGGTTGATCAAGTTGGTAATGAGATGGTTGATCAAGTTGGTAATGAGATGGTTGATCAAGTTGGTAATGAGATGGTTGATCAAGTTGGTAATGAGATGGTTGATCAAGTTGGTAATGAGATGGTTGATCAAGTTGGTAATGAGATGGTTGATCAAGTTGGTAATGAGATGGTTGATCAAGTTGGTAATGATATGGTTGATCAAGTTGGTAATGAGATGGTTGATCAAGTTGGTAATGAGATGGTTGATCAAGTTGGTAATGAGATGGTTGATCAAGTTGGTAATGAGATGGTTGATCAAGTTGGTAATGATATGGTTGATCAAGTTGGTAATGATCTCGATGATCAAGTTGGTAATGAGATGGTTGATCAAGTTGGTAATGAGATGGTTGATCAAGTTGGTAATGAGATGGTTGATCAAGTTAGTAATGAGATGATTGATCAAGTTGGTAATGAGATGGTTGATCAAGTTGATAATGAGATGGTTGATCAAGTTGGTAATGAGATGGTTGATCCAGTTGGTAATGAGATGGTTGATCAAGTTGATAATGAGATGGTTTATCAAGTTGGTAATGATCTCGATGATCAAGTTGGTAATGAGATGGTTGATCAAGTTGGTAATGAGATGGCTGATCAAGTTGGTAATGAGATGGATGATCAAGTTGGTAAGGTGATGGTTGATCAAGATGGTAATGATCTCGATGATAAAGTTGGTAATGAGATGGTTGATCAAGTTGGTAATGAGATGGTTGATCAAGTTGGTAATGATCTCGATGATCAAGTTGGTAATGAGATGGTTGATCAAGTTGGTAATGAGATGGTTGATCAAGTTGGTAATGAGATGGTTGATCAAGTTGGTAATGAGATGGATGATCAAGTTGGTAATGAGATGGGTGATCAAGTTGATAATGAGATGATTGATCAAGTTAGTAATGAGATGGTTGATCAAGTTGGTAATTATCTCGATGATCAAGTTGGTAATGAGATGGTTCATCAAGTTGGCAATTATCTCGATGATCAAGTTGGTAATGAGATGGTTGATCAAGTTGGTAATGAGATGCTTGATTAAGTTGGTAATGAGATGGTTGATCAAGTTGGTAATAAGATGGTTGATCAAGTTGGTAATGAGATGGTTGATCAAGTTGGTAATGAGATGGTTGGTCAAGTTGGTAATGAGATTGTTGATCAAGTTGGTAATGATCTCGATGATCAAGTTGGTAATGAGATGGTTGATAAAGTTGGTAATGAGATGGTTGATCAAGTTGGTAATGAGATGGTTGATCAAGTTGGTAATGAGATAGTTGATAAAGTTGGTAATGAGATGGTTGATCAAGTTGGTAATGATCTCGATGATCAAGTTGGTAATGAGATGGATGATCAAGTTGGTAATGCGATGGTTGATCAAGTTGATAATGAGATGGTTGATCAAGTTGGTAATGAGATGGTTGATTAAGTTGGTAATGATCTCGATGATCAAGTTGATAATGAGATGGTTGATCAAGTTGGCAATGAGATGGTTGATCAAGTTGGTAATGAGATGGTTGATCAAGGTGGTAATGAGATGGTTGATCAAGTTGGTAATGATATGGTTGATCAAGTTGGTAATGATCTCGATGATCAAGTTGATAATGAGATGGTTGATCAAGTTGGTAATGAGATGGTTGATCAAGTTGGTAATGATCTCGATGATCAAGTTGGTAATGAGATGGTTGGTCAAGTTGGTAATAAGATTGTTGATCAAGTTGGTAATGAGATGGTTGATAAAGTTGGTAATGAGATTATTGATCAATTTTTTAATGAGATGGTTGATCAAATTGGTAATGATCTCGATGATCAAGTTGGTTGACCTTCAATTGAATTGGCAATTTGTTTTCGCTATTTGAAGCTGGAACTGAGTGACAGCCGCCCTCATTAATTTTTCTAAAATGTTCATTAGTCAGAGAGTTTCATTTTTCGACTTGATGTTGGTCAGGGCAGATAATCCGGCTTGTCAGACATAAGTGCTTCCAAACATTAGATATGTGCTGAAATTCAGAAGAAGAAGCGTATGTCATCCAAAACTCAGCTGGTGGTGTTTCCTTGTTTTTGTTCTGATGAGCCGTGTTATACTGCAGTTCAATTATTTTCCGCTGCAATGCACATTCATCTTGCATGTAAGCAGTGTCTACATATTACTTGTCACCTGCTTCCGGTAGGGTTAGTTCTATTTTTTTTCTTCGTTCGTTCTCAATCTCCCGCTACCAAGCCCTGAAAAGGGCTTTCCAATTAGCAGGATGTTGTCCAGAGAACGGAATGCGTTGAGTGGTAGTTTACAACTTGACTGCGATATTTGCACCTCTCGGTCCGACACATCCAATGGCATTTGTTGGTATCGGGTTTGCCTTACCTCTTTGATCCCTTCTCCTTAGCCAGTCTGCTCTGTTTCAGCCTGTTATCCGGGATCACCGCGTGGAGGTGTAGAAGGGTCTTAGCAGCTCTGGTTCGCTGGCCCCGACACTAGAAGTCAGCTTCCGATCGCTGACCCCTGCAGCTCATGCACTGCTCACATCTTGATCCCGTTAGTTCTAATAAAAAATATGGGATTAAGATGCTGAGCAGCGCATGAATTGCAGCGGTCAGCGACCCATAGCTGACTGCTCGCGTCAGGGCTAGCGAACCAAAGCTGCTAAGACCCTTCTACACCTCCACGCGGTGATCCTGGATAACAGGCTGCAATAGATCAGACTGGCTAAGGAGAAGGGATCGAAAAGGGAATGCTAACCCGGTACTCAAAAAATGTTTGCTGAAGTCGGATGTGTTGGACCGAAAGGTGCAAATATAGCAGTCAAGCTGTAAACTAGGACACAACGCATTCCGTTCTCTGGACTGCATTCTGCTACTTAGGCCCGTGTCAGGGTTTAGTAGCGGGAGATTGAGAACGAACGAAGCCAAAATACACAGATATGTTATCCTTAATGTTTGTTCATCTGCTATTTTGAGGAGTTCGGGTTGGATGTATCAACATAGTGGGACAAGAAACTTATAAGACAAGGTGTTCAGAAGTAATACTTTTTACAAAAATATAACAATGTTCGACTATGGTATGTCGAAATTGGCCGAATGAAACACTAACATTGTGTGTTTTTGCATAAGTCCTGTAAAATTCTCTCGGGGCCCCAGGTTGGACACCATTGCCGTATGACATCTTGTATTGGATGATGACATGAGCTGATCCCGCGTGACCTCTTGTACTGGTGTCTAAACGAGCTGATCCTGCGAGTTTCAACCGACCCCTGGTCTCACGGGAGGTAAGACCAGAGTGCCTGCATCCTGAGTTACCTAAAATCGTCTCTACCAATAGTCTTATCACTGATCCAAGGTAACTCGGGATAAGAGTGAGATTGATGACTAGCGCATATTTTTTCTCACTATAATCTAAATACAGCGCACATCACATTATTAAGACAAAACCGTCTGATATTGTGGCCAGCATTGCTTGCGCTGAGTAATTTTAAGTACTGGTACTAAATAAATGTTTATCGCCATCATCATTTCTCTGTCTGGTTCAACTTGAAGTATTGTGCCACAACAGATTATCTTCATCATTGTTATATTCTTTGTCTTCCTCTTGAGTTACGCCCATGAGACTCCCGACTGAAGTGGCTAACGAAATGTACATGATTATCTTCTACAGGTTCCAGGTATGCTGACTGCCTATTGAACTATTTGAACATTGGGCGGGAGACTCGGTAAACAAGTTCATTCTCATCTTTCTCGGATACAAGGCTCAGTATTAGTGAATGAAACAGGAAATGTATTTCTAACGGTGCCGTTATCGCTGTTCTTCTATTGTGACACAATTCCTGACTTGAATATACTTTCAATAAAACAAGTATTTCTTCTTCACTCAACAGAATGTGCCTATTTTAGTGGATACATTAAACTGCACCTAGCATGCTAGTTCATGTACACACATAAATACTAGCTTAACCAGCGTCACATATTATGTTAAATTAGCTCTGATAAGTGAGAAATTCGAAACCAAATCTTAATTAAATCTGTCTATAGAAGTGAGATCAAGTAGACAGCGAAACGTTAGATATCAACACTGAAATAGGGGAGGAAATGAGACCAGACGCTGTTGTTTGTTAACTGGATATCCGTGGATTAACTACAGTTGGTTTCCAATGAACGTTGCTCGTTCTTGTGTCCCAGTGTTATCCAGATTATCAAATTAGGCGCTTTGTTAAAGTTTACAAATTCATATAACAAACATTATGGCCAGTTTTTTTAGAAGGCGGCGAAGTTTTCTTGTCAAGGTTTTAGTCTTTCTTCTCTTCATGTACATTATCTCACTCTTCGTCTTCACTACGGATAGCAAGAGGACGTTATCGTCTGCTAGTGATGGAGGCGCCATCAAGAGAGACCACAACGATGCGTTCGAAAATGTACATGGAGACGACAGGAACGTACAGAATATTCAGACACAGCAGCAGACTCAGCTGGTCTTGGATGTTAGACATGAAGAGCGTCGATCACGGCCCAGAGACCTGGATGTTAGACATGGAGAGGATGCCAACCTCGAGTTAGATATGAAAGTGAAGGAAAGAAAGAGACCTACTTTCCAACCTTTAGAACAGTTTCCAGATCCAACACATGATCCGGACGCACCTGGTGAGTATATGCCCTGTCCGTGTGTGAATGTGCCTTGTCCTTGTGTGTATGTGCCCTGTTCTTGTGTGTATGTGCCATATCCTTGTGTGTATGTGCCCTGTCCGTGTGTGTATGTGCTCTGTTCTTGTGTGTATGTGCCCTGTCCATGAGTGGATGTTCTTTGTCCTTGTGTGTATGTTCCTTGTCCGTGTGTATATGTGGCTTGTCCTTGTGTGTATGTGCCCTGTTCTTGTGTGTATGTGGCTTATCCTTGTGTGTATGTGCCCTGTTCTTGTGTGTATGTGGCTTGTCCTTGTGTGTATGTGCCCTGTCCATGTGTGTATGTGCCCTATCCGTGTGTGTATGTGCCATGTTCTTGTGTGTATGTGCCTTGTTCTTGTGTGTATGTGCCCTGTCCTTGTGTGTATGTGCCCTGTCCTTGTGTGTATGTGCCCTGTCCTTGTATGTATGTGGCTTGTCCTTGTGTGTATGTGCCCTGTCCTTATGTGTTTTGTTTGTTACATATATTGGCGTTGGTTAATGTGTCGTGGTGTTGTTGATCGAAGCTACTCGGGCTTCACTTTTGACGATATTTCTTTGGCAGTTCGCAGCATTGGATTATCTAATATCCCGATGCGTACGTAGAAACTGTACACAAACCTCCTAATCGAAGAACAATGCAGGAATTCTCAGAATCTACACCACGGTGGGGATCACAGTGTCGATTCTCATCTCGTTGATCAGGCTGCTGTAACGTAACGTAGCCTGTTTCAAGGAGCAGACGAAAATATGAGGTTATATCTTGATCAGTATGTTTTGCCTGACCTTGAGTTTTCTTAGATTCGTGTAAGGTCTATCTGTTTGATCTACCTGCTGCTGTATGTCCATTTCTTCACCACTCCTGTATGTCCATGTATTCACCACACCTGTATGTCAATTTCTTCGCTACTTTTATATGTATATTTCTCCACCCATCTTTCTGTTCATTTATTCACCACACCTGTATGTCCATTGTTTCACCACTCCTGTATGTCCATTTCTTCACCCATCTATCTGTCCGTTTTTCCACCACTCCTGTATGTCCATTTCTCTACCCATCTTTCTGTCCATTTCTTCACCCATCTTTCTGTCAATTTCTTCACCACTTGTGTATGTCCATTTCACCACCCTCCTGTATGTCCATTTCTTCGCCCATCTTTCTGTTCATTTCTTCGCCCATCTTCCTGTCCATTTCTTTGCCCATCTTTCTGTCCATTTCTTCACCCATCTTTCTGTCCATTTCATCACCACTTGTGTATGTCCATTTCACCACCCTCCTGTATGTCCATTTCTTCGCCCATCTTTATGTCAATTTCTTCACCACTTGTGTATGTCCATTTCAACACCCTCCTGTATGTCCATATCTTCACCTATCAGTCTGTCCTTTTCTTCGCCAATCTTTCTGTCCATTTCTTCACCAATCTGTCTGACAATTTGTTCAGCCACCTGTCTGTCTATTTCTGTCTGTCCGTAGATGTGATTATTTATTTGTTCCTTCATAGCTCTGTGTTTGGAAATATCTTCGCGTCATATTACCCTTTGAATACGTTTGCCTAGCACTCGTGTAAGTTTAGCCTGTCATCTGTCAATCTTTTTCATGTCGATCAACACGCTGTATGTTTCTTCATTCATTCATCCGACCACCCATCCATCCAGCCGTTTGCATGTCTGACTACCTATTTCCAACAATCATTCTTACGTTTCCATCGCTGATCCCTTTACGCACGCTCTGATTTCCTCACTCGCCGATTCCCTTCCTTGATGATTATCTCACCAGCCAATTCCCTCACTCACTGTTTCATTCTGCCCTCTTATTCCCTTCACCTTCATATTTCATCATCTTCTTATTCCCTCATCTTCTCAATCTCTCCCTCACCTACTGATCCCCTCACCCACATATCCCCTCGCCATCTCCTCACCTACTTATCCCCTCTCCCACATATCCCCACACCATCCCCTCACCAACTGACCCCCTCTCCCACATATCCCCTCACCATCCCCTCACCTACTGATCCCCTCACCTACTGATCCCCTCACATACTTATCCCATCACCTACTTATCCCCTCACCTACTGACACCCTCACCTACTGACACCCTCACCTACTTATCCCCTCACCTACATATCCCCTCACCTACTTATCCCCTCACCTACTTATCCCCTCACTTACTGACACCCTCACCTACTTATTCCCTCACCTACTTATCCCCTCACCTACTTATCCCCTCACCTACTTATCCCCTCACCCACATATCCCCTCACCTACTGACACCCTCACCTACATATCCCCTCACCCACATATCCCCTCACCTACTGATCCCCTCACCTACTTATCCCCTCACCCACATATCCCCTCACCATCCACTCACCTACTTATCCCCTCACCTACTGACACCCTCACCTACATATCCCCTCACCATCCCCTCACCTACTGACACCCTCACCTACATATCCCCTCACCATCCCCTCACCTACTGACACCCTCACCTACACATCCCCTCACCATCCCCTTACCTACTTATCCCCTCACCTACATATCCCCTCACCATCCCCTCACCTACTTATCCCCTCACCCACTTATCCCCTCACCCACTTATCCCCTCACCTACTTATCCCCTCACCTACTTATCCCCTCACCTACTTATCTCCTCACCCACTTATCCTCTCACCTACTTATCCCCTCACCTACTGATCCCCTCACCTACTTATCCCCTCACCTACATATTCTCTCACCTACTGACACCCTCACCCACATATCCCCTCACCTACTTATCCCCTCACCTACTTATCCTCTCACCTACTTATCCCCTCACCTACTGATTCCCTCACCTACTTATCCCCTCACCTACATATTCTCTCACCTACTGACACCCTCACCTACTTATTCCCTCACCTACTTATCCCCTCACCTACTTATCCCCTCACCCACTTATCCCCTCACCCACTTATCCCCTCACCCACTTATCCCCTCACCTACTTATCACCTCACCTACTTATCCCCTCACCTACTTATCCCCTCACCTACTTATCCCCTCACCTACTTATCCTCTCACCTACTTATCCCCTCACCTACTGATTCCCTCACCTACTTATCCCCTCACCTACATATTCTCTCACCTACTGACACCCTCACCTACTTATCCCCTCACCTATTTATCCTCTCACCCACATATCCCCTCACCCACTTATCCCCTCACCTATTTATCCCCTCACCCACTTATCCCCTCACCTACTTATCCCCTCACCTATTTATCCCCTCACCTACTTATCCCCTCACCCACTAATCCCCTCACCTACTTATCCCCTCACCTATTTATCCCCTCACCTACTTATCCCCTCACATATTTATCCCCTCATCTATTTATACTCTCACCTATTTATCCCCTCACCTATTTATCCCCTCACCTACTTATCCCCTCACCTACTGACACCCTTCTCCCACATATCCCCTCACCTATTTATCCTCTCACCTATTTATCCCCTCACCTATTTATCCCCTCACCTACTTATCCTCTCACCTATTTATCCCGTCACCTATTTATCCTCTCACCTATTTATCCTCTCACCTATTTATCCCCTCACCTACTTATCCTCTCACCTATTTATCCCGTCACCTATTTATCCTCCCACCTATTTATCCCCTCACCTATTTATCCCCTCACCTACTTATCCCCTCACCTACTTATCCCCTCACCTACTTATCCCCTCACCTACTTATCTCCTCACCCACTTATCCTCTCACCTACTTATCCCCTCACCTACTGACACCCTCACCTACTTATCCCCTCACCTACTTATCCCCTCACCTACTGACACCCTCACCTACATATCCCCTCACCCACATATCCCCTCACCATCCCCTCACCTACTGATCCCCTCACCTACTTATCCCCTCACCCACATATCCCCTCACCATCCCCTCACCTACTTATCCCCTCACCTACTGACACCCTCACCTACATATCCCCTCACCATCCCCTCACCTACTGACACCCTCACCTACATATCCCCTCACCATCCCCTCACCTACATATCCCCTGACCCACTTATCCTCTCACCTACTTATCCCCTCACCTACATATCCCCTCACCATCCCCTCACTTACTGACACCCTCACCTACATATCCCCTCACCATCCCCTCACCTACATATCCCCTCACCCACTTATCCCCTCATCCACTTATCCCCTCACCCACTTATCCCCTCACCCATTTATCCCCTCACCTACTTATCCCCTCACCCACTTATCCCTTCACCCACTTATCCCCTCACCCACTTATCCCCTCACCCACTTATCCCCTCACCTACTTATCCCCTCACCCACTTATCCCCTCACCCACGTATCCCCTCACCCACTTATCACCTCACCCACTTATCCCCTCACGCACTTATCCCCTCACCCACTTATCCCCTCACCTATTTATCCCCTCACCTACTTATCCCCTCACCTACTTATCCCCTCACCCACTTATCGCCTTACCTACTTATCCCCTCACCCACTTATCCCCTCACCTATTTATTCCCTCACCTACTTATCCCCTCACCTACTTATCCCCTCACCAACTTATCCCCTCGCCTATTTATCCCCTCACCTACTGACACCCTTCTCCCACATATCCCCTCACCTATTTATCCCCTCACCTATTTATCCCCTCACCTACTTATCCCCTCACCTATTGACACCCTTCTCCCACATATCCCCTCACCTATTTATCCTCTCACCTATTTATCCCCTCACCTATTTATACCCTCACCTATTTATCCCCTCACCTACTTATCCCCTCACCTACTGACACCCATCTCCCACATATCCCCTCACCTATTTATCCTCTCACCTATTTATCCTCTCACCTATTTATCCCCTCACCTATTTATCCCCTCACCTATTTATCCCCTTACCTACTTATCCCCTGACCTATTTATCCCCTCACCTATTTATCCCCTCACCTATTTATTCCCTCACCTACTTATCCCCTCACCTATTTATCCCCTCACCTACTTATCCCCTCACCTACTTATCCCCTCACCTACTTATCCCCTCACCCACATATCCCCTCACCTATTTATCCTCTCACCTACTTATTCCCTCAACCACTATTAACATCCATATATCTTCCGGCTTTTATCTCCGAAGTTTTTTAGCTGCACGCGTCTCCTTTCTTGATACGTGTCATCCTCCGGTAAACGAAATGACTAAAGTAGGCGATCATGTCCCTCCTCGGCTAGTCCTAGGCACTGTATGAAATGTTCAATTGTTGTTTCTTCCATTATCAGGATGGAAATACAAGTCTTCAATTCTAAAGTGTAGTCCGTTCTTTTGTTTGGCTCTAAAACACAGAGAACAACAAAAGCAACAATGAAGAAGGTGCAGACTTTCATAGGCGATGACCTGCAAAGAACAGAGAGCTTGAAATGGTATGATACGATCACTAATGTTGAATTGCTGGAAAGAATCATATATCGGTGGAACATGGCGTGAGGAGAATACGCTGGCGTTGGACAGCGACACACATTTTTAAGGAAATCAGCTGATAGCATTACAATACAGTCTCTGTTTTGAAAATCCCCGAAGCAAGATAGGTAGAGGCGAACCAAAACACACACGGAGAACAGAGCTGTAGACATACATGAAACAAAGAATGCTTGGATCGAGCTGAAACAAATGGCCCAAAACAAGAGAACTTTCTTTGTATTTTTTGAAGACTTTTGCCCCACAGGGAGCTGAAAGGTTTTGATCTTGGTAATAATATATTGGTGAGGTCTTAGTAAATGAGTGAGGTCTTAAAAAAATTGGAGAGGTCTTAGTAAATTGGTGAGGTCTTAGTAAATTGATACGGTCTTAGTAAATTGGCGAGGTCTTAGTATATTGGTGAGGTTTTAGTAAATTAGGTGAGGTCTTAGTAAATTGGTGAGGTCTTAGTAAATTGGTGAGGTCTTAGTAAATTGGTGGTCTTAGTAAATTGGCGAGGCCTTAGTATATTGGTGAGGTTTTAGTAAATGTGTGAGGTCTTAGTAAATTGGCGAGGTCTTAATAAATTGGTGGTCTTAGTAAATTAGGTGAGGTCTTGGTAAATTAGGTGAGGTCTTGGTAAATTGGTGAGGTCTTAGTAAATTGGAGAGGTCTTAGTAAATTGGTGTCAAAATGATAATAAAGGAAAAGAAAGAGGCATGGAAACAATACAAGGGAACCAAAATTACAGCAGGAAAACCAACATAGAAATATAAAGAATATGTAATATTCAGACCTGAACCAAAGAAAACAGTGCTAAAAGTGAAATACATATTCTGGGAGGACTTTGTAGAAGGACTGGGAAAGTATGCCGATGAAAAACCAGAAGCGGTTCTACAAGCTCTTGAATAACACAAGGAAGGAAACAGAGTGCTTTATGACATTTATGAAAGACAATGAACTTGTGTTACTACCCCTAAAGGAGATAACGAACAGATGGAAGGACTATTGCTTAAAGTTCTTATGTGCAGAGAAAGACTAAGTTCTATGTGGGACATGCTCTAATACAACAACAATACAGAGGAAGAAATCAATGACAGGGAAAACAACATCGTAATGAAGAAACTGAAGGCAAAATTGAATAAAATAACGGTTGGCAAAGCAATTGTACCTGATAGTATAATACCTGAAATGGTAACGTTCATAGGAACTGAAGGTTTCCATGGTAACTTGGCGCCAGAAGCCTATTCCAGGGGATACCCATCTTTATACAATTTTTTCAAAAAGGGTGACAACCGACAGTGCAGATACCATAGAGGCATATCCCTCCTGGATGTCTCCAGCAAAGTCTAGTTTAGGATACTGGAGCAAAAACTAAGACGTCTCCACATATGAACGTCTCTACAGATGGATGTCTCCACAGATGGATGTCTCCACAGATGGATGAAGCCCAATGCGAATTCAGAGCAAACTCAAGATCTTAACTTCACACCCAGGCAGCTGAATGAAAGAAACAGAGCATGATGCTGACATGCAACTGTTTCTTGTACCTAGAAAAGACATTCGATAAGGCTTCTAGAAGAATACTGTAAAAATGCATGAAGATGAGAAACATCCTAGCACCCTTGATGTGTGCTATAAATCGTTTCTATAAGACTTGCGGAAACTCCACTGAGACCGGGAACCAATGATGATTGATGCGTTTATTTCGTTGCACCTTTATATATTTTTCATGAATCTTATTCATAGTTCACAGCCCCATAGAGGGAGTCTTCATTGTTAATGCTAGCTATTGCTTATATTATGTGCATTACTAATATTATAAACAATGATGATACCCCAATGACAGCTCTCAAAGTCATCGCTACAGCCTGACAGTAGAGAACTGCTGTAAATCCTGACTTGGTTAATTTTCGTCTCTGCTCTGTGCGGGCAAATCGTCGGGCACATTAACATTTGAGACATATTGGTTGAGCCTCAGGGTTCCACACTGGATAGATCTATCTTCCTACAGCAACAGTAACCAGATTAAATTCTCTATTTTGACACGTACCACTCTACCGAGCTGCAAATGGGCACATAGCTTACAGTTAGGAAAGTCAATGCAGTGAAGAAAAGAACTGGTCACTCAAGTACATACAACCCGTAGACAAAGTACAATGAAGTCTCTAACACTTCATCCCCGACGGCAGTGCCTTCTATAGGAACCCCCCTTTTCAAATTAATTCACAGTACTTTTTTTTAGTATGTCTTTATATCGTGAAACTTTTTTTTTCAATTGCTAATGCACGACGGAGGAATTATAGAGCTGCGGAATCAACATCGCTTATTCCAATAGTAGGCGTGCAGTGTGTAGGCTGAGTTTTTATTTTATCCTTGATATAAAATATTCAAGGTCAGAGTCTCCTAATTACGAGACCAATGCCCTAACTGATTGACCACCCGCTCCTGACCTTGTGCAATCGTTATTTGCTATTCGTCAGCCATTATCTGTTGTGCCCTTGGTAAGGCCAGCAACTTTCATCACAATATGTAAATGGTCTACTCCAGTTTGTTTGTTTGTTTGTTTGTGTGTTTGTTTTTTTTGCGTTCGCCTTATTTGTCTATTCCCCAAGGCAGTGTGCGCTGCACTGTGGTTTTTATTTTGCGCCTGTCGGCTTAGTGCATCCGACTTCAGCATGCATTTTATGTAAGGGTCTGCTTCCTCCTGCATTTTCTAAGGATTTGCTTCCCCGGTATCACGGTCGGTGCTATGATGGGGATTGAACCCAGCACCTTTGAGTTGTGAGCCGTGTCACTTAACCACTAGCCCACGCTGTCCCCCTTCTCTTCTCCAGTGGTTCCCAAACTTATTCGGTCCAAGGCACACTTAGTGTACCAGAACTTGTCCACGGCACCACAAGTTATAAAATAAGCCTACCTAACAGTTGCAGTGCGTTTAAGTGTCATTTTGGTGAAAATATCGGAACGTTTCACGGTACCCCTGTAAATCATCCACGGCATCTCAGGGTGCCGCGGCACACAATTTGGGAACCACTGGGTTACTGCGTGTATATCTATCCATCCTTCATTTGTCTCTCCACCAACCAAAATATGTCAGTCACATCCGACAAGCCAGCACCAGAACATGCGTGTATGTGCTCTTGTAGCTGTGCTCTCTGTGACTCTGTTTTACGTGATGACCTCGCCGACCTCATGTACAATTCTATACAGTCTCCTCTAACTATATGATGGGAAACAGTCTCCTCTAACTATATGATGGGAAACAGTCTCCTCTAACTATATGATGGGAAACAGTCTCCTCTAACTATATGATGGGAAACACGGTCTCCTCTAACTATATGATGGGAAACAGTTTCCTCTAACTATATGATGGGAAACACAGTCTCTTCTAACGATATGATGGGAAACAGTCTCCTCTAACTATATGATGGGAAACAGTCTCCTCTAACTATATGATGGGAAACACGGTCTCCTCTAACTATATGATGGGAAACAGTTTCCTCTAACTATATGATGGGAAACACAGTCTCTTCTAACGATATGATGGGAAACAGTTTCCTCTAACTATATGATGGGAAACAGTCTCCTCTAACTATATGATGGGAAACAGTCTCCTCTAACTATATGATGGGAAACAGTCTCCTCTAACTATATGATGGGAAACACAGTCTCTTCTAACGATATGATGGGAAACAGTCTCCTCTAACTATATGATGGGAAACAGTCTCCTCTAACTATATGATGGGAAACAGTCTCCTCTAACTATATGATGGGAAACAGTTTCCTCAAACGATATGATGGGAAACACAGTCTCTTCTAACGATATGATGGGAAACACAGTCTCCTCAAACGTTATGATAAGTTGTAAACATAGTCTCCTCAAACGATATGATACGATATGATAAGTGGGAAACATAGTCTCCTCAAACGATATGATAATTGAGAAACATATCCTCCTCCAACGATATAAGTGGTAAACATAGTTTCCTCAAACGATATGATAAGTGAGAAACGCAGTCTCCTCAAACGATATGATGGGAAACAGTCTCCTCTAACTATATGATGAGAAACACAGTCTCCTCTAACGATATGATAAGTGAGAAACATATCCTCCTCCAACGATATAAGTGGTAAACATAGTTTCCTCAAACGATATGATAAGTGAGAAACATAGTCTCCTCAAACGATATGATAATTGAGAAACATATCCTCCTCCAACGATATAAGTGGTAAACATAGTTTCCTCAAACGATATGATAAGTGATAAACATAGTCTCCTCCAACGATATAAGTGGTAAACATAGTTTCCTCAAACGATATAATAAGTGAGAAACATAGTCTCCTCAAATGATATGATAAGTGGGAAACATAATCTCCTAAAACGATATAAGTGGTAAACATAGTCTCCCCAAACTATATTATAAGTGGGAAACACAGTCTCCACAAACGATATGATAAGTGAGAAACATAGTCTCCCCAAACTATATTATAAGTGGGAAACACAGTCTCCACAAACGATATGATAAGTGAGAAACATAGTCTCCTCAAACGATATAAGTGGTAAACATAGTCTCCACAAACGATATGATAGTAGGCTACACAGTCTTTTTTAACGATATGATAAGTAGGCTACAGTCTCCTCTGACGATATGATAAGTAGACTACACAGTCCCCTCTGCGCGCGCTCGCACACGCACATACACACACACACGCACGCAAACAATGGACTCCCTCCGAAAGCTTGGGTCTGAACAATAATGAATATGGTTCATTAAAAAATAAGTGTGTGTTTTTTGTGTACACACTCCTGGAAGTTGCTTGCACCGAACCGCTCAACCTGATGCAGTACTATTACCCACGGTGCTCACATCGCCGAGACAAGATTCATCGCTGCTGTGCTGAGAATACGAGTTGCGCGAAAGGACAGGTTGCATGACGATCAATCCACAGACTCTGTTTTTGTCTTCCCAATATGCAGTAGCGTCTGCAGCACTCCTATCGGATTGTGATCATATTCGGTCACAAATGAATAGCACATGTCTTGCGCTGTCGCCATCTTCACTTGCGATGGACAACATAATAAATAGTACGCAGATAACAGGTCAATCAACGTGTTTGCCTGCTCCCACCATTGTAAGCATATACAAAAGGACCTCTACATCCCCACAGAAGTAGAAGAGGGGCGGCTAAGAAAGAGAATATGTATGTATGTACGTACTTACGTATGTATGTATGTATGTATGTATGTATGTATGTATATTGTATGTGTGTGTGTGCCTGCGTGTGAGAGAGAGATAGAGAAAGAAATTAGTGTACTGTATGTATAACCACTGCCTGCATGTTTACGTTCTCTGTATCCTAATATCGTGATGTTGCCAATTATATACCTTACGTAGCTGCCTGAAATTGCTTTACTTGTCGGCCTTTATTAAGCTGCTGCTTTGAACTTTTCACAAACTAACATTTCTTGCCGATTGACCACTCAAAAAACGGTTAGCGGGTTGTGTGTCAGGAAGCCCAGATGAGCCTCGATGAGATTGTTTCGTTTGCCTGCCTGTTCTTGTTAGTTCACTGCCGGAAATTCCCAGCCCTTCATCTGCAAACCCGTTTGTGCTTTGCCTTGTTACGTGTAAACATAACTTAGCCTCACACTGTCGGCCTGCTTCAAACCGCGCTGGTTGTTGATCGTTAGAAGTCTGCGAGGACTGAATATTATGTGGGATGAGAGATTTGAAAGTATGGTTCGAGTGTTTAACGTACTCATTATTTTGATTGCAGGCGAAAACGGTAAAGGCATCAACATTGATAAAGAAAAATTGGCAGATGAAGAAAGACAGAAGTTTGAGCTGGGCTGGAAGAACAATGCATACAATCAGTACGCCAGTGATATGATGTCACTACACAGAAGTCTCCCTGACGTCAGGGACAAGGAGTAAGTGAATTGTCCTAGTTTTAAAAACATGTTTTAAGCATAGATATTAAATGTCACTCACATTTTTCTACATGTTGGGTAACCAGGTAGGAAAGAGCATGGCCACTGTAACCTTCCAAGCAGGTCGTATCAGGCGATTAAAGAAGTTTGTGTATGGGGATAGCAACTTCATCATGTAAAATGATTGCTTCAGAAATTTTTTCTTTTTCTTTTGGTAAAAGGTTTGTCTCTCGGTATTCTACTGACGGAGGCACGTCACTTTCCACCCATACCGTATTATTTAGGCGATAGCAGGACGTATTAACCAGTGCTTGGATGCATGTTTGCGTCTGTATGTACCTATGATAGTTAGAGCGATATCAGTGGTCAAGTCCAACCAAAGTGCAAAGGGCCTCATCCTTAATGCGCCAGTTAGTGTGTGTGTGTGGGTGGATGGGGGTGTGTGTGTGTATGTGTGTACGAAAGGTTATAAACCCTTTGAGACGAGGTGTATGGTACAGAAACCAACACGTGAAGAGAGGATATAAGGTGGAGGGATGAGAGCTGCTACAATCGTGGCTCTATATTTTGTGTCTAGTGAAATAAGTAACAAGAAGTTTGACTGCCACCTTCTCTGGAAATAGCAGGTAAAATTAGTCATACAGTAGACAGTACTGTTCGGGGTGAAAAGTTAGAGACTTTCTTGTGTGAGATCTCAGCCAACTTTGTACGGTTGGTTGGTCATTTCTCATCCTCGCTGCCCTGTGCCCTTCTTATACCTTCTGGCATCCTCTGGATTATAAGGCCAGCTCTGCAATCAACCGCTTTCAGAAAGCCTGATTCAGGCTGAAGATATAGCACAGTAGATGATCTGCTGCAGCCAGCGACTCATAACTGACAGGGTTAGCAGAGGTCACCAGAGCTGACCAAGACCCTATTACGCCTCCAAGGGACAGCCCTAGAAACTGGCTGCACTATTAGTCTCAATATAATGGATAGGGATCGCAGTGTGAAGGCAAACCTGTACTTAAAAAATGCCAGCAGAAACCGAATGCTTCAAACCGAAAGGCGCAGATAACTCAGCATCTATATTAGCTACGACACAAAAACACGCCATTTTCAGGACAAACGCAGAAGAAGAAGAGATACTTGCTTTTACAATCTCTATTTCTGTAGCATTCCGTTTTACACGCTGAGCTTGCCTGTTTCAGGCACAACTCTTTTCAGTATTATAACATTCATGAGGTGCAGTGGCTCTATTCTTTTCTCCCCAGTAAAACCCCCTGGATTCAGTCGGGGGATGCCTTACGTCAACTAATCCTAAATCAAATACCTGTTTACAGATGTAAAGACAGCTGGGATTGTTGGCCCGTTTACAATGACACACCCGCACAAGATACGACACCATTCTCCGTTCCCCACACTGCCGAATAATTATCGTCCTTAGGGATACTGTAGTCCATTCCAAAATTCGTGCCTATAGTCTCCATCAATTTTCTGGAAAACAAACTAATGTATAGTAATGATTTTTGTAATTGTCCATGACCTTGAGTTTTTATGTTCGATTAATTCAAAGAAAATATTTTTATCACAGAGCTTGGGGACGGCAAGTGGTTAAGTGATACGGCTCACAACCCAAAGGTGCTGGGTTTGATCCCCATCACAGCACCGGCCGTTACCCCGGGGAAGCAAACTCTTAGAAAATGCAGGAGGAAGCAAACTTACATAGAATACATGCTGAAGTCGGATGCACTGGGCCGACAGGTGCAAAATAAAAACCACATTGGGTAATAGAGAAATAAGGCGAACGCAAAAATAAAAATAAAAATCACAGAGCCGTATTAGAAATATCATATTGTAAATTATCAAAACAGTTTTACTAAAACATTAGATTTTAAAGTACCACACAACACAATTGCGTCAAGACGTTTTATAGGCGTATCCTTAACCAACAACAGGGGAGCGTTAACTCTGTAAGTGACATAGGGATGATCATGAACATAGGCAAATGTTAAACGAAAAGTTGTTCTTCTTCTGCGAATAACGTGTGATAAACGTCTATTCCACCATGGGTCATGAACGAGACGGTGCGCCGGAGGTTTTTCCCGCCCTCCACAGTTTGCAGGGTCGGTCACCAGGGCTAGACTTTGGTTTTTTTGGTTTCTGTATGAGGAACAGAGCTGGGTGAAGAGATGGGAAGAGACTTACAACTGTTGATGGTTGGAGAAACTGCAATCCGCATCGTTGCCAGAATGCTTGCTCTTCTTTGAGCATATGCTCCTCACGTGTCTTCCATTAGTCAATGAATATACCTTATGCCTGCTGCAAGTTTGGTTTAACAATCACCCAAAAATAAAATACAAGTTATGGTCCAGTGTGCTAACAAGGCACTAGTAATCTCCATTGATGATGATGATCTGGAGGAAGTAGATCACTTTACATACCTGGGATCCTCAGTCAATGATAGAGTATCCCTGGACCAAGAGATCAATATCAGGATAGGCAAGGCAGCAACAACAATGAGCAGATTTATAACAAAAAGGGTCTGGCAGAACAAGAATCTCGCTGTTAAAACAAAAACACTTGTTTACCAGGCATGTTTCCTAGCACCCTTATTTATGGCAGTGAAACGTGGTCTACCCACGCGTACCAAGAGAGGTGCCTGCGCAGAATCCTGGAGGTATAGTGGCAAGGCAAGATCACTAACGCCAAGGTGTTGAACAGAACAGGCACTGACACAATATTGTCCATGCTTAGCCTTCGAATGCTCCTATGGCTGGGACACACTCGGGGGGGGGGGGGGGGGATGAAGATGGCAGAATACCAAAATATCTACCCTATGGGAAATTAATTACAGTTGGGGAAAAGGTGTCGGGGTCAGCCACTACTTGGGTATAAGGATATATGCAAGCGGGAAATGAATGATGCGGGCATTGATATGAAATCATGGGAACATGACGTCGTGGATCGTGTTACATGGAGGGGCAGGAGTAAGCATGGAATACAGACAAATGAAATACTGATTGCCAATAGGCTAAGGACTCAGCGTTTGAGAAGACATGCCACACCATGCGATGCCGCAAATGGTCCTGACTTCACTTGCACACTCTGTGGAAGACGCTTCTCTGCTCGGATTGGTCTTGCCAGTCAAGTACGTTATCGTCAGGGACTGTAGTTGCTTCCCTTAATAATTAATATCGTCTGACAAGACGGAAAGAGCCAATGAATTATGATTTTTGAGGGGACATCACGTGTCATGTCTTTAACATCACACAATGAAAAAAAGCGTGTTCTGTACGGCCACTAGCTCTTATATCAAACACTATCTTCACACCAGTAAAGTCATGTCAAAGCATGGATGGAACAACCACGATATTGCTTCGCCAATTGATTACTACACATTAACAAGACAATAACACATAAGATATTGAACACGCTCTAGAGTAATCCATAACGTCTGTATACACACTGATCATTGACTAGTCGTAATGGCACAAACGACAACACATAAGAAAAGTCCAAAAATAAAAGAGCCAAAAATCATCGCAAAACTTTTTTTTAAATAGAAGATGCTATTAGAAACTAAATATGAGAATGATTTTTGAGACACTAAATAGAGAAACGGAAAACATAAATAGAGAATGTACCATCTATGTCATATTTGTGTCCATGTTTCAGCAAAATGTTAGAATCACATTAGTAGCCCACATAAAGTCAGCTTGCGAGGTGTTTTTTGTATAAAGCCCTCCATTCCTTATATATACTAAATAGGGAGGGAAAGCGAATATAATATAAGATGATATTTATGTACCAGTTGATCATCATCACCATCATGAGTGTGAATGTATCCTGTTGAAAAATTTCAAATCTCTTGTAGATTATTGAAACTCTGTTTTTGTTTACAGTTGTTTCTTTTGCATCTCTCTCTCTCTATATATATATATATATATATTACTGTAGCAACTGAAACTACTTTTTAAGTTATTAACGACTGAGTAAGTTAATAGAGGAGTGTAGCTCATAAGACGGCAATGTTCTGTTGCAAAAGGTTTTCCTGATAATATGTTGATTCGTGCCTTTCTTTATTATTTCCAAAGTACATGAGCACTCAACTCTTGAACTCTGGCTCAATTTATGCCGTGTGTTAGAAGGGAAGTAAGCCATAAACACAAAGATGAAAAGACTTCTACTATAAGCCAAGCTGGCACTATCAGTTTTGATCTGTGAATAATGGCTCCATGTTTCACCTTTCTATCCGCAGCTTTTAAATTACCCCAGTTTTTTTCTCTCTGAGAAACAAATGAAGTACAATCGCCGTAATCGATTCAAGAACAAATACTTCACTTATTGACTTTATTTGTCAATTAGTAACCATGGTAAAATCAAAACAAATGGGATGAAACATATCGATACGCCCTCTTTTCTGCACACAATCTCGCATGTTATACTATACAACGTGGCGCGTATATGAAGCTGTTTGATTCTCCACAAGAAATATTCAATATACCTTTCTTAAATAAAAGAATCCTCATTCAATAACGAAACCTTGTTGAGATTTCTCTTTAATCAACTATGTTACTCGTTCACAAATTGTTCTCATCAGTTAAGTTATCTGGAGACTGCTGTGTCTATCATTGCTTTGACCTTTATGATCCCTTTTCCGATTGATTTTCTGTAACTATATCTCAAATAGCTTTTCTCCGTCCTTGTCGCAATCAGCATTTCTATTAATCTTCCCCCCCCCCCCCCCCCGTAACTTGCTGTCAATATTCCTTAGTCAGTGTGCGCTCCCGTTATACTTTGATGTCTATTTGTAAGGTCAATTTGCTTTACTGTAACTGTTCTGTAGCTTGCTGTAGTTTGAATATATGTCATCAGTATTATATCGCTCCAGTAGAAGCACTGGGACATCAATTCAGCTGATCTCTGCATGAAAAAAAGTAAACGGAGTTCACTAGCAGGCACTGCTGTCGAGGATGAAGTGATAAACTTCATTGCACTTAACCTCAGGTTTTGTAGCGAGTTCCCTCCTCACAACCATTCGTTCCCTAATAGTAGGCCAAGTACCCATTTACGGCTTGGTAGGGTAGAACTTGTCAATAGCGGGAATCTAACTCAGAACCTTTGCTATGAGAAGTACTCTACTATTCGCACGCTCCAGTGAATGAAGCATGTGCCAAATGTGGGATAGTTTTATTATTGTTTTTATTATTATTAAAATGAGATTGCTAATTTGATGTACAATCTCCTACCTTAATCACGTATATTAGATAGTCAGGGCATCCTGCTCTATCTCTTACCTTAATCACGTATATCAGACAGTGGTAGCATCCTGCTATATCTCCTTCCTTCCTTAATCACGTATATCAGACAGTAGTAGCATCCTGATCTATCTCGCTCCTTCCTTAATCACGAATATTAGACAGTAGTGGCATTCTGCCCTTCTTCCTTAATCACGCACTTTCAGCCTGTTTTTCTCCTCTCTAATATCACAATGATTATCATTTTGATCAGGATGTTTATTGCATGCAGTGTTCAAGGTGCAGTCAGTGTCAGACAATGTGTGATAGTTTGCTTGTTTGTTTGTTTACACAACGTGTAACAATTATCGTTGCCTCCATGTTTGTGTAATATCACTGGCACCTGAATGCATAGTAGAGAAACATTAGAACTGCAGAATATTTAAGATTATGATGAGTGTGGTATAATCTCAGTAGGGATTTTGCTTATTGTACAAAATCACCCATGGCTTTCAACATTCTACTATGTGTCTCTATAACCAACTCTTTAACCATCACATGTAAACGAACTCCCAATAATATGCTAAGAATTCTCCTTGCAATAAACCAACTCTTTAAATATCGTCTGGGAACAAAACTATCAATTTTCGGCTGTACTTTCCTTAGGGGTCTTATTTATATATATATATGTAATATATAATTCTGTATATAGGAGACCATTTTCGTTTTTCCTTGAGCATAGACAGTAGAGTGTAATGAGATTTGGGTACGGACTGTCAATCAAGCACAAGACGGAGATTCGAATTTTACTCTTTGCTTTCTCCAATATCAGCAAGTACACTGACGCGAAAGAATGTCCAACATTATCTTGCCCGTATTGACCGTATGCCCTGCGGGAGAATTCAGAACTCGGTAAATTAGAGATTTGCCGTCATGTTCTTTATACGATTTATATATATATATATATAAGTAAATGTCGGTGAGGACGTTTCTAGAATAGTCTAAGATGTGATTTATGATGCGGTCTGTTAACATGGCAATGTTTTCTTGTGCTCATGATGAGGGATGATAAGGCACTCGCGATGCGTGTACCGGAATCTGCTGGGTGTTAAATAAATAACACATCCTGAAGCACCCCAAAGAGAAGCAAGCGGTTAAGGGTTACCGTGTTCTAGGTTGAAGAATACGAGTTCAAACTCAGATTAGTACCTACATTTGTTCTGGGGGTCAAGAAAAACCATGTCACACCGCTCGTGACTGTCGGTTGGACAAGGGACCTATATTCTTCAGTCATATAAGGATCCCATCAACTCGGACCTCGGCAATCTGTTTATAAAACCGTTGTAAATATTGTTGTTGGTGAAGCACTTCCAGGTCGTGCATCTTGGAAACGTGCCATCTTCGAGCCCTCGATTGACTTGACTAACCATTAGTGATCGAGTAACCACGAGGGTGGGGGGGGGGGGGCCGAGCCTGATTGGTTTGTATTACGAATCTTACTGCTTTATAGCCACCAAAATAACCTTTCGTTTATCATATATTCAGCGGTTTTCCCTATGTTTGATGTCAGGGAGATCGGTCAATAACGTGTTACTAGGTTTGATGTCAGGGAGATCGGCCAATAACTTGTTACTAGGTTTGATGTCAGGGAGAACGGTCGATACAGTGTTACTAGGTTTGATGTCAGGGAGATCGGCCAATAACTTGTTACTAGGTTTCATGTCAGGGAGATCAGTCAATAACTTGTTACTAGGTTGGGTTGTCTTTTTTTTGTCTTTTTTTTTTTTTGCGTTCGCCTTATTTCTCTATTCCCCAAAGGCGGTGTACATTGCACTATGTTTTTTTTTTTTTTTCACCGTTTGGCCCAGTGCACCTGACTTCGGCATGCATTTTATGTAATGGTCTTCTTCCTCCCGCATTTTCTAAGGGTTTGCTTTCCCGGGGTAACGACCGGTGCTGTGATTGTGGAGCAAACCCAGCAGCTTCGGGTTGTGAGCCATGTCACTTAACCACTAGACCGCGCCGTCCCCTGTTACTCGGTTTGATGGCTAAGTTCTAGGAGGGTGAAACTCTTTTCAATGATCTCACAGGTTGTTTTTTCCATCATTTTGGTGAGTTTTTTATAGCATTGTTTAAGTTCTTTCCTTTTATCTTTGTGTTAACGTTGACAAAGTACTCATTAAGGACTTCTACTTTCTGGGCGTCTCATATTATCAATTCCATGTTTGTTCTCATGGGTTTAAGATTTTTCTTTATTTTAATTCATGAAAGGTTTGATATGATGCACCATGCTTTCTCTCCATCTTTTCGCAAATCTAACTCTCCGCATTTCTTAGTCCATGCTTCTATTTTTGCTTGTTTGCTCAGTAATTTGATTTCGGCAATTAGCTTGTTATAATTGGTTTTGCTGGCAGGGGTAGGCTGTTTCTCGACTTGCCGTGTTGCTTTCTTTCTCTCGTTGACAGTAGCCATTAATTCTGTACTCCGGGACGGCTTGAACTTTTCTCGTGGGGCGACTTCCTTTGCATTTTGAAACAGTGCTTTAGTGGTTTTACTGTAGAACTCGTTTGTATCCTGCGTCAAGTCGATATCCGCGAAAAGGCGTACTTGTCTCCTGAACAACTGCCAGTCTGCCTTTTTGTAGCTCTATAGGAGGGATGTTATGTGATTTCTTACTTTCTCCCTGGCGTTGGTTACCTCAAGGAGTATTGGTCTGTGGTCACTTCCTGCGTCATCGAGGACTCTAATCGAGCAATACGGGTGTATATCGGCTGTTACAAGGGTGAGGTCTGGTCTGATTTTTATCCCACTGGTTCGGTGAAGCATGGGCGTTCTGTAGTAATGTTAGTAAGTTCCTCTATGACTGTTCTGTAACAGGATGAGTGTAGTAGTGTAGTGTTAGTGAGTTCCTCTATGACTGTTATGTAACAGGATGAGTGTAGTAGTGTAGTGTTAGTGAGTTCCTCTATGACTGTTATGTAACAGGATGAGTGTAGTAGTGTAGTGTTAGTGAGTTCCTCTATGACTGTTATGTAACAGGATGAGTGTAGTAGTGTAGTGTTAGTGAGTTCCTCTATGACTGTTATGTAACAGGATGAGTGTGGTAGTGTAGTGTTAGTGAGTTCCTCTATGACTGTTCTGTAACAGGATGAGTGTAGTAGTGTAGTGTTAGTGAGTTCCTCTATGACTGTTATGTAACAGGATGAGTGTAGTAGTGTAGTGTTAGTGAGTTCCTCTATGACTGTTATGTAACAGGATGAGTGTGGTAGTGTTAGTGAGTTCCTCTATGACTGTTATGTAACAGGATGAGTGTGGTAGTGTTAGTTAGTTCCTCTATGGACGTTCTGTAACAAGATGAGTGTGGTAGTGTTAGTTAGTTCCTCTATGACTGTTCTGTAACAGGATGAGTGTGGTAGTGTAGTGTTAGTTAGTTTATCTATGGACGTTCTGTAACAGGATGAGTGTGGTAGTGTTAGTTAGTTCCTCTATGACTGTTCTGTAACAGGATGAGTGTGGTAGTGTAGTGTTAGTGAGTTCCTCTATGACTGTTCTGTAACAGGATGAGTGTGGTAGGGTAGTGTTAGTTAGTTCCTCTATGACTGTTATGTAACAGGATGAGTGTGGTAGTGTAGTGTTAGTGAGTTCCTCTATGACTGTTCTGTAACAGGATGAGTGTGGTAGGGTAGTGTTAGTTAGTTCCTCTATGACTGTTCTGTAACAGGATGAGTGTGGTAGTGTTAGTTAGTTCCTCTATGACTGTTCTGTAACAGGATGAGTGTGGTAGTGTAGTGTTAGTGAGTTCCTCTATGGAGGTTCTGTAACAGGATGAGTGTAGTAGTGTAGTGTTAGTGAGTTCCTCTATGACTGTTATGTAACAGGATGAGTGTAGTAGTACAGTGTTAGTGAGTTCATCTATGACTGTTATGTAACAGGATGAGTGTGGTAGTGTTAGTTAGTTCCTCTATGACTGTTCTGTAACAGGATGAGTGTGGTAGCGTAGTGTTAGTGAGTTCCTCTATGGAGGTTCTGTAACAAGCTGAGTGTAGTAATGTTAGTGTTTAGTTCCTCTATGGAGGTTCTGTAACAAGCTGAGTGTAGTAATGTTAGTGTTTAGTTCCTCTATGACTGTTCTGTAACAAGCTGAGTGTAGTAATGTTGGTGTTTAGTTCCTCTATGGAGGTTCTGTAACAAGCTGAGTGTAGTAATGTTAGTGTTTAGTTCCTCTATGGAGGTTCTGTAACAAGCTGAGTGTAGTAATGTTAGTGTTTAGTTCCTCTATGGAGGTTCTGTAACAAGCTGAGTGTAGTAATGTTAGTGTTTAGTTCCTCTATGGAGGTTATGTAACAAGCTGAGTGTAGTAATGTTAGTGTTTAGTTCCTCTATGGAGGTTCTGTAACAAGCTGAGTGTAGTAATGTTAGTGTTTAGTTCCTATCTGTATAGCCCCACAGGGGAGAAGTGGCCATTCATGTCGCACCAATGATCAGTTTTCTTAGGTCGGTGGTCTTGGGAGATATGGTGTGAAAGATGTGGTCTTGGTGGGTTGATATGTTAAATATTTTCAGCGGTCTTCACCCAGTCCAGACTATCACTTCCTGTTAATTAGTTTCGTCATTGGTTTCAGGAGAGGAAATCTCTGCCTTAATGTCATTCCGGATAAGTGTCATTAATCCCTGACACTGTGTTTACTTACATTCGTACATTGTGAAGCATGAGATGTTGTAGGCGGCGTTTTTGGCAGCATTCTTTCCTGAATGAGTGCCATGTGGATTTTAAGATCCATCAAGAGTTTAGTCAATTCTAGCTTGTTATTTCTAATGCCTGTTGAGCTAGAGGATACGTAGTGATTGTATTTTACTTGGGGTCCTGGTAGCATACGTGTCACTGCTCTCCCCAGGTGTGGGAGAGCAGCACGGGCCTTGGTAACCGAAGCGATGTCCGAGCTCGTATAAAGGCTGGTATCTTAAAGACATCATGATTACGAAGTGGTGGTATGGGCGCATGATTCGAGTATCCCCGAAGGGAGGCAGTCCAGTGTGTCGGTGTCCCAGGATCACCACATCCTCGCCGCCAGGATATGGCATATACATCTGGCTGGTCATTTTTGTGTCTGTAGCCATTCCGTCTGTAGTTATTATGTTGCCAGTCCGTCTGTTGTGAATCTATTGCCAGTCCGTCTGTTATCAGTCCTTGAGTCTGTTGCCAGTCCGTCTGTAGTGAGTCTGTTGCCAGTCCGTCTGTTGTGAGTCTATTTGCCAGTCCGTCTGTAGTGAGTCTGTTGCCAGTCCGTCTGTTGTGAGTCTATTTGCCAGTCCGTCTGTAGTGAGTTTGTTGTCAGTCCGTCTGTTTTGAGTCTATTTGCCAGTCCGTCTGTAGTGAGTTTGTTGTCAGTCCGTCTGTTGTGAGTCTGTTGCCAGTCCGTCTGTTGCCAGTCCTTGAGTCTGTTGAAAGTCCGTCTGTAATGAGTCGATTGCCAGTCGGTCTGTTGCCAGTCCGTCTGTTGTGAGTCTGTTTCCAGTACGTCTGTAGTGAGTCTGTTGTCAGCCAATATCTTGTGACTCTGTTGCCAGTCCGTCTGTAGTGAGTCTGTTGCCAGTCCGTGTGTAGTGAGTCTGTTGCTAGTCCATGTGTAGTGAGTATGTTGCTAGTCCGTCTGTTGCTAGTCCGTCTGTTGCCAGTCCGTGTGTAGTGAGTCTGTTGCTAGTCCATGTGTAGTGAGTCTGTTGCTAGTCCGTCTGTTGCCAGTCCGTGTGTAGTGAGTCTATTGCCAGTCCGTGTGTAGTGAGTCTGTTGCTAGTCCGTCTGTTGCCAGTCCGTGTGTAGTGAGTCTATTGCCAGTCCGTGTGTAGTGACTCTATTGCCAGTCCGTGTGTAGTGACTCTATTGCCAGTCCGTGTGTAGTGAGTCTGTTGCTAGTCCGTCTGTTGCCAGTCCGTGTGTAGTGACTCTATTGCCAGTCCGTGTGTAGTGAGTCTGTTACCAGTCCGTCTGTTGCCAGTCCGTGTGTAGTGACTCTATTGCCAGTCCGTGTGTAGTGAGTCTATTGCCAGTCCGTGTGTAGTGACTCTATTGCCAGTCCGTGTGTAGTGAGTCTGTTGCTAGTCCGTCTGTTGCCAGTCCGTGTGTAGTGACTCTATTGCCAGTCCGTGTGGAGTGAGTCTATTGCCAGTCCGTGTGTAGTGACTCTATTGCCAGTCCGTGTGTAGTGAGTCTGTTGCTAGCCCGTCTGTTGCCAGTCCGTGTGTAGAGACTCTATTGCCAGTCCGTGTGTAGTGAGTCTGTTACCAGTCCGTCTGTTGCCAGTCCGTGTGTAGTGAGTCTGTTGCCAGTCCGTCTGTTGCCAGTCCGTGTGTTGCCAGTCCGTGTGTTGCCAGTCCGTCTGTTGCCAGTCCGTCTATAGTAAGTCTGTTGCCAGTCCGTCTATAGTAAGTCTGTTGCCAGTCCATGTGTAGGGAGTCTGTTGCCAGTCCGTCTATAGTAAGTCTGTTGCCAGTCCGTCTATTGTAAGTATGTTGCCAGTACATGTGTAGGGAGTCTGTAGCCAGTCCGTCTGTTGCCAGTCCGTCTATAGTAAGTCTGTTGCCAGTCCATGTGTAGGGAGTATGTTGCCAGTCCGTCTATAGTAAGTCTGTAGTCAGTCCGTCTGTTGCCAGTCCGTCTATATTAAGTCTGTTGCCAGTCCGTCTATAGTAAGTCTGTTGCCAGTCCGTCTATAGTAAGTCTGTTGCCAGTCCGTCTATAGTAAGTCTGTTGCCAGTCCATGTGTAGGGAGTCTGTTGCCAGTCCGTCTATAGTATGTTTGTTGCCAGTCCGTCTATAGTAAGTCTGTTGCCAGTCCATGTGTAGGGAGTCTGTTGCCAGTCCGTCTTTAGTAAGTCTGTTGCCAGTCCGTCTGTTGCCAGTCCGTCTATAGTAAGTCTGTTGCCAGTCCGTCTATAGTAAGTCTGTTGCCAGTCCATGTGTAGGGAGTATGTTGCCAGTCCGTCTATAGTAAGTCTGTAGTCAGTCCGTCTGTTGCCAGTCCGTCTATAGTAAGTCTGTTGCCAGTCCGTCTATAGTAAGTCTGTTGCCAGTCCGTCTATAGTAAGTCTGTTGCCAGTCCGTCTATAGTAAGTCTGTTGCCAGTCCGTCTATAGTAAGTCTGTTGCCAGTCCATGTGTAGGGAGTCTGTTGCCAGTCCGTCTATAGTATGTTTGTTGCCAGTCCGTCTATAGTAAGTCTGTTGCCAGTCCGTCTATTGTAAGTATGTTGCCAGTACATGTGTAGGGAGTCTGTAGCCAGTCCGTCTGTTGCCAGTCCGTCTATAGTAAGTCTGTTGCCAGTCCGTCTATAGTAAGTCTGTTGCCAGTCCATGTGTAGGGAGTATGTTGCCAGTCCGTCTATAGTAAGTCTGTAGTCAGTCCGTCTGTTGCCAGTCCGTCTATAGTAAGTCTGTTGCCAGTCCGTCTATAGTAAGTCTGTTGCCAGTCCGTCTATAGTAAGTCTGTTGCCAGTCCATGTGTAGGGAGTCTGTTGCCAGTCCGTCTATAGAATGTTTGTTGCCAGTCCGTCTATAGTAAGTCTGTTGCTAGTCCATGTGTAGGGAGTCTGTTGCCAGTCCGTCTATAGTAAGTCTGTTGCCAGTCCGTCTGTTGCCAGTCCGTCTATAGTAAGTCTGTTGCCAGTCCGTCTATAGTAAGTCTGTTGCCAGTCCGTCTGTTGCCAGTCCATGTAGGGAGTCTGTTGCCAGTCCGTCTGTTGCCAGTCCGTCTATAGTAAGTCTGTAGCCAGTCCGTCTATAGTAAGTATGTTGCCAGTCCATCTGTAGTGATGGTACGTCCGGCAATCTCCGCCACCTGGAACAGTATTACAAAGGTGAATATGTGCGATATCAAGTGGCCAGCATCTCGTCGTTATCAAATGGGATGATTGATAAAGGACAAATAGTACAGAACTAGACAAGAATGCCTTTAACCCATGAAGTGGGGGAAGATTGGTGCAGCACAAAGCGTTTACCACTCGCCTGTGGGTTCTGCAGCTACATCTATAGGGCTTCACCTACACCTTAGCCTTTTTATCTAGTCTCTCTCCAAGGATCTGTCCGGTTTGTATGGTACTACCAAGGGCACAACACGGGCGAGCATAGATCCTGTGATCATTGGCGCGTGCAAGCTCTCCAACAACGTCAACGTAGGCTTACATATGGAGAGTCCCAGCTACATCATTTCATTATTATCCCTGACAGAACCTGCCTCGTGCCATGCACCACTTTGACGCACATGTGATGACATCACGTGATTCGATCAGCCATTCAAATCTCCATGGAAACTGGAAATACAGATAGATAATTGAGAATTAATTAGATGGGTTTTTGTCCATCGCACGCAAAGATGGCGACAGTGTCAGACATGTGTATTCAGCTGTGACCGCATTTGACTGTATATGACGGACACTACCACGCGTGGAGCAAACGTATACAGCATCGGTAATTTCGCATCTCGTTTTTACCGCGTCGCAGCGATGACTGTCCTCACCGATGCGAGCACCGTGTGTGTTTGCAATCCCCCAGACTGTGCATTTCGAAGCACGCAGATGCCAGCAATAAGAAAACTTCACAGATTCTGCCAAAGAGTCTTTGTATTGTTCCTAGTGTTCGTCGACCCGTCAAGCTTTTGCATGTCACCTGAGATCACCATACAACAGCTGCTTATGGAGCAACATCATCACCGTCGTGTGGCGTTGACGATCCATTCTTTCACAACCATCTATCCCTTGCGCATTTCAATGCTTCAGATGCTATTTATTTCCCCATCCTTATGTCATAGCCTTCCAGCGTCCTTATAATTCTGTTCTCGAGGTTTCTCGTTACTATAAGGTTTCTCGTGCCCTCATTTATAAGTGAACATCTGTCCAATTAAATATGTATATCTTTTGTTTGTTTTATTTAACAGTGTTATTTAAATCGTAATTGCTGCGCACAAATATATGATTTTGGTAATAAATTCATAAAGCAGCGTACATATGTGACTGGCGTCAAAACAGATGACTCTGCTTTCTATCACAAACAGAATATGAATTCCTAGTCACCCATGTGCGTAAGTCTTCAAGCAAACATACAATCTGTATTCCTATAATAAGACGTGTCCCTAGGGGTACATAATCACGTATTACAATTCGAAGACATCTCCCACCGTCTCACATCACACGCGTCACTGTTCTCCAAGGACAAGTTAGAAAATCTATCTCGGAAAGTGGGCTAATTCATCCCATGTGGAATACTTCACATTTTTTCCTAAATGAGAATGAAGGATGTCTTTCTTCTATGTTCGCTCTTAAATAACCACATCTACTTCCTTCACAAAACTGGACAGTCCAGGTACAGCGCTCTGTTGAATATTTAAATATCGTATTATTCTTTGTTATCATCATACAACACCATCAATAACGTTAACAAAGGCAGGAGTCAGCTCAATGCTCCTCCCCCTCTTCTTTCTTCTTCATTTTCTTCTCGTTCGCCACCTTTTTTATGACGTCTGCTCATGGTCAATTTCTCTATATAAAAATGGATGTAGTGGAGAGATCTTCCAACAGCTGTGTGTGGAGGCTTCGTCTCCGTAGGCCAGTGCTCAGTACGTAAGTTGCAGGGTAAGGTTCGGCTGTCTATGCTGCTTGCACCCATCTACATATGGCTGATGGAGCCAATTTTAGCCGTTCAATGTGTCCTTATCTTATGCTGAATAGGATCATTGCTTTGTGTTTGGTTGGCATGGCACTGGTACCAGAAGTGTTTGTTTGGCGTGGGACTGGTGCCAGTAGGGTCTTGAGACTAGGGCCAGAAGTGTTTGTTTGTCGTGGGACTGGTGCCAGTAGGGTCTTGAGACTAGGGCCAGAAGTGTTTGTTTGGCGTGGGACTGGTGCCAGAAGTGTTCGGTTGGCGTGGGACTGGTGCCAGAAGTGTTCGGTTGGCGTGGGACTGGTGCCAGTAGGGTCTTGAGACTAGGGCCAGAAGTGTTTGTTTGGCGTGGGACTGGTGCCAGAAGTGTTCGGTTGGCGTGGGACTGGTGCCAGAAGTGTTCGGTTGGCGTGGGACTGGTGCCAGAAGTGTTCGGTTGGCGTGGGACTGGTGCCAGAAGTGTTCGGTTGGCGTGGGGCCGGTGCCAGTAGGGTCTTGAGACTAGGGCCAGAAGTGTTTGTTTGGCGTCGGACTGGTGCCAGAAGTGTTCGGTTGGCGTGGGACTGGTGCCAGAAGTGTTCGGTTGGCGTGGGACTGGTGCCAGAAGTGTTCGGTTGGCGTGGGACTGGTGCCAGTAGGGTCTTGAGACTAGGGCCAGAAGTGTTTGTTTGGCGTGGGACTGGTGCCAGAAGTGTTCGGTTGACGTGGGACTGGTGCCAGTAGGGTCTTGAGACTAGTGCCAGAAGTGTTCGGTTGGCGTGGGACTGGTGCCAGAAGTGTTTGTTTGGCGTGGGACTGGTGCCAGAAGTGTTCGGTTGGCGTGGGACTGGTGCCAGTAGGGTCTTGGGACTAGGGCCAGAAGTGTTTAGTTAGTGTGGGACTGGTGCCAGATGCGTTTGGTTGTGGTGGTACTGGTGATAGAAGTGTTTGGTTGACGTGGGGCTGGTTTCATAAGTGTTTGATTGGCATGACGCCGTTGCCACTCAGGTGCACATATACATTATCAATCAGTCAAAATAAAACCTTTTAGCTCCCCTAGCACACAAGTCTTCAACGATTACACGCCAAGTTCAGATGTTCTGGGCCATCCATTCCAACTCAGGCCACGTCTCCCCTGTTTTCTTTATGTTTGTCTCCGGCTCTCTTCTCCGTGTGTGTATTAGTCTACCTCTACGTCTCTTGCATTTGGGGATTTCAGATCAGAGACTATCTTGTAATGCTGTCAGCTGGTTTCCTTAATGTGTGTCCAATCCAATTTCAGGGCCTCCTTTTCACGTCATGTTCCACTGATATGTCTTTGTTCTTTTCCAAACTATCAATATTAGTGATGTTATCATACCACTTTAATCTCTCTATTCTGCCTTTGCACACATTTATCAAAGTCTGTACGTTTGTTTGTTGTTCTCCAATGTTTCAGAGCTTTTACATTGGAGTTGAAAAATTGTTTTTAAATTTCTGTTGGACTTCATTTCTTTAAATTGTCATAAATTATGCACAATGATTGCTTTTGATTTCCATAAGTTATGACACAATGATTTTCTTTTGATTTCCACAAGTCCCCCACAATACAATAAAAGCTTCTCTCTGCTTTTGTATTTTTATATTGTTCTATTTTTCTGTACCTCTTACTTTGTCTGCATTACTTCTAAGATATATGAATGTTTGCACATCTTGTAGGAGTGTGCCTCCCAGCACAATCTTATTGTCAGTTACCATTATTCTCATAATCTTGTATTTAGGATCTGTATACTCTGTCCCAATTTCTGTGACCACTCATAAAGTATCCTTGTCTGACATGTGTTTTGAATTAGACTGTAGTTAAGAAATAGGATAGCCAAGTTATCAACAAAGCCCAGATCATCAAGTTGTTTTGTCAAATTCTATTAAATTCCAATTTTGTTTTGGGTTGATGTTGTTGTCTTCATAATCCAGCCATTAGCCAGCAGAAAGAGAAATGTTGGAAAGAGGTATCCATATCGCATAACAGCTCTTTATCGCAAGGACTCTATGTCCTTTATGTAGAACTCTACATTTCTTATATCCATAGGTTATCTTAATTATGTTAGTGAACTTCAAGGGCACTCTGTTGTGCCTGAGCAACTCCAGAGTGATTCTCTGTCCAATCTGTCAAATACTTTTTCGTGGTCTATGAAACCGATATTATATATAAATTATATAGTGACATAAATCCATAAAATAGTGCACAGTGCACTATGGAGAGGACTTAACATTGTGAACGTCTGATGAGTCTGCACTTGTAGCTACAAATGAAATGCAAGAGACTCTAAAATAGACTGACAAAGAAATGACAAATTATCATCAATGAAACTAAAATCACTTTCACAATTTTCTCCTTATCTCCAAACCCAAAGAAGTCGTCTTAAAATGGTTAGACTCTCGCCCTAGACCTAAATCCAACTTATCTAGGAATAACAATATACCCAAGCTGACATAGAAAAACCAGATCCAAAAAGCATTAAACAAAGCTAAGATCAGAATGGTCATAATGAGAAAGATATTGGGCTCAACAAAGGGAGCTGACATGAGTACCATAAAAAAACTACACAGGTTATGTGAGACCAGTGCTAGAATATGGGATAACAGCATGGTACATATAAACAAAAACTAACTTTAAAAAATGAATAGTATTATCACTGGAGTTATGGGAACAACCCAAATAAATGCAATGGAGGACATCACAGAAATCAACAGCTTGGAGAAACAAAAAAAATCTCAGTGCAGGGTGAGAAGTTCAAACGAATGACAGATCATTCAATGTAAAACAGGATAAATCACATGGTAAGAGAAACCACTTCATATAAAAAACAAAAGATCTGGCAAGAGTAGGCATAATCATAAGCCCCACAGTAGTCAGAAATCTAAAACAAACATCCAAAATTCTACCATGGAAAAAAAAATCCTATGAGATGGGGCTAAAAAAGATGGGAACTCAGATTTAGAAAGGAAAATTATAATAGAAAATATCTTAGGAGAGTCTACCCACCAGAAACATGGATGCACATATATGCAGAAGCTCAGCTAACAAAACCACATCAAATGAAGGTGGAGGAGTCCATTATAGACTAAGGATCGGACAAGAAAAGAACTATAGTATTAACAGCAGGAACATTCTTCAATAACTTCTGCGTAGAAGTAGAGGCACTGAATACTGCTGCTGAGCTTGTAATCCAAGATAAATTTATCCACCAAGAAAACATAATATTCCTGCCTGGTGCCTCATATTAGCTGCTTTACAACAACATAAAAATAGAGATCTCAAGGACTGCATGTACTCTCTGACCTCATCAGAATACCCTAGGTTGGTCATTCAGTGGATCCCCTCGCACTGCAATATCGAAAGCAATGAATTTGCAGACAGACTATCAAAGTGTTTAGGAGATTCCTCACAAACAGACCTGAGCATCACATATATTGAGGAGATAGCACTTGTTTTTTTTCAATTTATTTGGTCAATTGGCTTGTCAAGCTAAAAGATTGAATTTCATGTGTGTATATATATATATATATGTCTGCTTGACTTCTATAAAGTGCTTCAAGATCCATATAGATTATTTAATATACAGCCTGAAAGTATTGTTCTATTGAATGTCGGAAATTGAATCATGATGGTACCAGACTTCTGCCTCATCAATGGCATACATGTTTTCATCAGCTTCAAATATGAAAATGGTTGTCAAATGTGACTCCATTATATTAGTGGAATGTGTACATTTTGTTATGACGCATCGTAACGACAGAAGTGAAATGCCTGCCAAAAATATTGGGTGTAACAAGGAGAGACATTATCAGAAACATGACATCAGGAGACTAGTGGGAGCAACACTAGTATTAGGCAACATCAAAAGACAGCAACTAAACAACTAAAATGGTTTGACCACATAACAAGACTCTTTTCTTTGTTTCTTAATGGTTGGGCACTTTGCAGCAAATGTTTAGCAGTTATTTTATCAGCTTCTCTATCAGACACATTGGCAGTTACCTTTAATTTGTTGAACAGATAATATTTCCAACTGTTGTGGTCTGTGCGAAGTCTGAAGATTATCACCTGTTTGGGTCTAATGAACTGGTTAAATGCCAAATATTTTTATTTATTGTTGGCCTAAATGTTATGTTTCCCTTTTGTTACTGTGTCATGTTTTACACTATTTATTGATTTTATATAAAGTTTTCCCTCACCCAGTAATTCTCATGTTTTTTTTTTAAATTTCTTCCAATCAGATGCCTTTCCCAGCATTACCAGACTGTTCTACCAGACACAAGCGTTGTCATTTGCTTCCACAACGAAGCTTGGTCAGTTCTGCTGAGAACTGTCCACAGTGTGCTGGACAGAACACCACCACATCTGCTGAAAGAGATCATCTTAGTGGATGACTTTTCTGACATGGGTAAATAACAGCACCGGTGGAAACTGTCTCGTGTGGCAGGCCAGTATTTTTGTTGTCATTGCCACTGAAGGACCTGTGTAGTCGAAGGTTGATAGGGATCAAGATGCTGAGCAGTGCATGGGCTGTAGCGGTCAGTGACCCAAAGCTGACTACTGGCATCAGGGCCAGTGAACCAGAGCTGCCAAGACCCTTCTCCACCTCTATGGGGTGATCCTGGATAACAGGCTGCAATAGGGCAGATTAGCTAAAGTGAAGGGATCAAAGAAGGAAGGCTAACCAGGTACCCAAAAATGCAGTGCTGAAGTCAGATGTGTCGGACCAAAAGGTGCAAATATCGTGGTCAATCTGTAAACTACGACACAACGCATTCCATTCTCTGGACTACCTCCTACTACTTGCAAAGCCCTTTTCCGTGCTTGGTAGCGAGAATTTGAGAACAAACAAAGAAGAAGAAGGTTGATAATATGTAGAGTATTCATAAAATTATTATTTAGTCATGTACAGCTTTATTAAAAATACTAAAATGCAATATTGAAAATTAAGAGAACAAAATATATTTTAAAACAAGAGATAAAGATGGTCTGATACAGACACAGTAGTTTTGTCGCTGCTGTAGACATACACAATTGTTGAATTTGTTGAAATGTAATAACAGGTAAAGGCTGTCCCATTGCAGACACAGTGCCATCGAGGATGAAGTGTTAGATATTTCAGTTTACTGTGTATTTTTTAGCTGAGGTGATCATTTCACTTCATCTATGTGTTTGCCTTTTTTTAACTGTAAGTTGTGTACCTATTTACAGCTGGATAGACTGCACAGTGTTGATATCGGAAATTGAACTCGGCCGCTATTTGTTGTTTGCAAATGCCCACAAAGAGTAGGTTACTCTTTTGTGCGCCCTGAAAAGGACGTTAAGTGGTGGGTTGCAGTAGCTCTCCTGACATCCCAAGCGTGCTGATGAAGGTGGACCAGGGTCTTTCAGGCGGTTGTGCTTTGCTTGGCTTCATCTACATGTCAATCACCACTATGGGGATCTCATTGATCCCTTACCTACTTATCCAGGCTGCCATGAAAGAGCCCGTTTCCAGGGAGGGCTACTAGGAAGCTGAGGTGAAGGTCTTGGCCATTATGTTTTGCCTGACCCTGACTAACATGTGTGATCAGTATATTTTGCCTGACCAGACGTTAGTCTTCCTCCCCTCGGACACTATTTAAAAAGACATGTACGCATAATGTAATGTTTTATAGTAACTTACATAAAAGAAAAATATAGTCCCACAGCAGTAACTGCTGGTTGGAAAATGGAGGTCACAAGGCCACATCTTGTTTAAGAGGTGGAGTGACCAGTTCCCTTCCTCATTGCGTTTACCTTCTCTAACAATAAGCCAGGTACCCATTTACTGCTGTGTTCCTGAACGTACCGGTAACGGGAGCTGAACCCTGTACTTCGTCTGTGAAAAGCAAGCACTCTACCACTACACTAATAACTCACATCAAATATAATATTTCATTTGATATTGGGGGCTCGCCACGGACCAGTGGCAGAAGTGGTCTGCTGACAACTCTATGAGTAGCACTGTAAGATAATATTTATCAAATATAAATATTACCATAAATCTGGGCACTCTACTACTAAGGTATCAACAATATTTTGCAGGTTTTGGAAGAAGGAATTTCTGGATTTTTTTACAAGGAATTATCATAATTTTGTTTTCTAATTAAATTATTGTCATCATTTTTCATTTTTTCTAAACCGATTATCGTCATCATTTCTCATTTTTTTAAAGGGATTATCGTCATCATTTCTCATTTTTTTAAAGGGATTATCGTCATCATTTCTCATTTTTCTAAAGGGATTATTGTCATTATTTCTCATTTTTCTAAACCGATTATCGTCATCATTTTTCTAAAGGGATTATTGTCATTATTTCTCATTTTTCTAAACCGATTATCGTCATCATTTTTCTAAAGGGATTATCGTCATCATTTCTCATTTTTCTAATCCGATTATCTTCATCATTTCTCATTTTTCTAAACCGATTATCGTGATCATTTCACATTTTTCTGAAAGGATTATTGTCATCATTTCTCATTTTTCTAAAATGATTATTCTCATCATTTCAAATTTTTCTAAAGTGAATATTGTCATCATTTCTAATTTTTTTGTAAAGTCTTATCATCATCATGTATTTTTTTTCCTGATGGGCCCATCGTTTATAATTTTTTTCTGAAGGGATTAACATGGTTTTCTTTTTTTTTTAAAGGCATTTCTGATCATCTGGGGTTAATTTTCACTCAAGTTGGAACATAAGGTTACCTCTACAGGTAACCTCCTAGCAGGAAGCATGCATCTAAGCATTTATGAACCATATTTAAGGTGTCCTCAGATCTATAAACTTCAATCCCATAAATGTACTAACAATGCAAGAGCTTGCTTCTCAAAAATATACATTTCAGATATATTAGTCTCAGAAATATGTATGAAGGTCTATGAGCTGCCAGTTCTAGATTCCAAATGTTATAAGGTCCTGCATGTCATTTTATTTTCAGACCACTTGAAAAAGCCATTGGAGGACTACATTGAAAAGCTTGGCAAGGTCAAGATCACTCGCACTAAAGAGCGGGAAGGTCTCATTAGGGCACGTCTGTCAGGATTTTCAATAGCTACAGCAGATGTGGTAACATTCTTGGATTCCCATTGTGAATGTGCCGAAGGTAATACAATACAGAAGAAAGTATTTCATCATCATCATTGTTCATTTGTTGTTCCAGTGGCAGTATGGCTTGCCTTGGCTTCGTTTGTTCACAATCTCCCACTACCAAACACTGAAAGGGCTTAAGTAGCAGAATGTAGTCCAGAGAACAGAATGCGTTGTGTTGTAGTTTACAGCTTGACTGTGATATTTGCACCTTTCGGTCCAACACATCCAACTTCAGAAAACATTTTTTGAGTATTGGGTTAGCATTCCCTCTTCGATCCCTTCTCCTTAGCCAGTCTGCCCTGCTGCAGCCTGTTATCCAGGATCACCACGTGGAGGTGTAGAAGGGTCTTGGCAGCTTTGGTTCGCTGGCCCTGATACTAGCAGTCAGCTATGGGTCGCTGACCACTGCAGCTCATGCGCTGCTCAGTATCTTGATCCCCAGTGGCAGTATAAGGTCACTACTGCAGTTGGCTTCCTCGTCTGAAGACCGAATCAAAGCTTTGATGTGATTTTGTAGTTGTAGTTTCTGTGACACTTTATTTTATATGATAAGGTTGCCAGCAGCTATATGTGTGATAGATGTGCTGTGACTTTAAATATCTAGGAGTGGTAATAGACAGCAGGGGAGGAATCAAAGATGAGTTAACTGCACGAAGGGCAGCAGCAAGTAGACTGTTCCATGCAATAAACAGAGGATTCCTCAGTAGAAGAGAAATAAGCAGAAAGACAAAGATGGATGTATACTGCTCGATCTGTATGCCTGTCCTGACATATGGATGTGAGTCATGGGCAATGACTACAGCCCAAGAAAGGCAATTACAAACTTCAGAAATGAGGTACCTAAGAAAAGCGGTTCAGGTGACGAAAAGGGACAAGATCCGTAACCAAACAATATGTAGCAATCTTGAAGTTCAACCCCTGCAGACACGAGTGGAGCAGTCCCAACTACAGTGGTTTGGCCATGTCTGTAGAATGGAAGAAGATCAGGTACCAATGCAGGCATGGGAGATAAAAAGTCAAGGACGCAGACCCCCAGGACGTTGGGAAGACAACATACGACAGTCCCTAAGTGATAGAGGGCTGGATTGGAGAGAGGCCAGGAAAAAGACGATAGATAGAGCAGTGTGGTATTCTCTCTGGCAAGCCTCTACACCTTATGGTAGAAGAGGAGCGACTAAGTAAGTAAGATATGCTGTATGTTTGTCATGAGGTGTTATATTGGTTTGTAAATATAAATAGTGTATGTATAACTGTTTTTGCTACACTTTCCTTTTTGTTTGGTAGATAAGTGTTGAGAATGCTGAGAGCAGGGGTCTCGAACTGAAACCATCCCAAGAGCCACATGAAGACATTCAATGTCCTGGGGATAAAAAAAAAAGGCAAAGGCCGCCGTCCATCGTAGACGATGATGGCATAATTAATTTTGCTAGCACTATTTTTAGTAAGGATTAACTGCGCTACTTTTTATCCTCACTCTCTCTCGTCTTGTGCCGCCCGATCCCAGTGGCAAGTCAAGGACAAGATGACTAGGGGGCGACTACGAGATGCAGGGGACTCCGCATCAAGCACCCGTGAAAAAGACAGCGGAGTCCGGAGCTGAACCCACACCACCTGATCACGAGGCTGACGGCTTAACCACTTCGCCACTGGATCCCTGTGGACCATACCTCAGTTAAACTGTATTTTTCTTCTTCTTCTTACCTCAATCTAGGAGGTCACTCGGGGTACCACATCTCGCAGTATTATGAATTGTTCAATACAACACTTTATTGCTTGAAAACTGTTTATTTTGTCTTCAGAGCTGTTTCCTCTCTCATTTTTCCAGCAACATCATTTTCTCTAGCCATCTATTGTATCATAATGGTGACTATTCATTGATTTCATTGGAAATATATCCTCTGATTTATACGCTACAAATTGGAAATTATGTCTTCATATCTATACGCCACAAAGCCGTAAATTCACTCACAATGCAAGAGCTTGCTTCGCAGAAATATATTTTTATATGTATTAGCTAGTCTCAGAAATATGTATGAAGGTCTACCCATCCATTATGTCATAGTATTGACTATCATTATTTTCTTTTAGCACAGTTATTGTTGGAGGACAAATTAAATATTGGACTTCAAACTTGAGCTCTGTGCAAATATGTAAATTTTTCCATTTATGCGTGAAATATTTTTCTGCCCACCAGCATTCACTTTTTAGACTATGGTATGTAATTTTAGAAAATATCAATCAGTACTTTTTCAAATTAAATCTATGTTCAAAAACTTTGTCAGGAGGAAACCATGTACAGTTAGTAATTTTGAGTTATAGCATGTAGCCTCTTCATAACATTTCTCACTAGTCGCTTTAGTCACTAGTAACAGTGACATCCTCCTAATATAGTTTTTCAACATAGATTTATTTTGAAGAAGTACGGATCAGAATTTTAAAATTAGACTCCTATAAAATGAGTCTGTAAGGGGAACACTTATAAATGAAAAAATATTTCCTGAATAAATGGGAGCTCCAAATAATGGTCAAGTTCTTCACGCAAACTTGTCTGACCGTGTATACATCAAAGATACGATCACAAGAAGAAGTAGATGTACTTTTATTTTTCTTAATTTTTTTCCAGTGCCCTGGATGCTTTCTGTCTTGCTAACTTGTTTTACAATCCATGTTTTTGCACAGTAAACTCACATATAATAAATGTCTCTATTTGAGCCATGTTTCTTTTTAGGTGTACATTATTTCTATATGGCATATATTGTTCTATATTGTTATCCAAACTTTATTCTCCCTAATCACACAATAAAATGGCATTCAGGTCACTGGCCACAGAAATGCCTATACAGGCCATGAGTTTGAGACCCCTGACTTAGAGAAATCACTCCCTGTGTTTGCATTCATTTCACTAAATTGTTTTTTTTTAAATGTTCATTTTATATGAAAGAACTGCACAAGGGAAACACAAGCGAGAGAAAAAACAACTAACTTTCCTCCATTTTAACCTCAAATTTTCACTCACAATTTGACTCGTTTTTTTGTCTTTTAAAAAATATAATATTTGAAATACATTTCTGTTTAATTGTGTGTGTCTGCTTATTCATGTAACTTAACATATTTATACATGTTTAGAAGACTCTGCAGAGTCTGTATACAACCATTTTCATTTACTTTTTCTTGATCTAAAATTTATGTGTACTCAATCTATTCTTAAATGCATTAATTGACTCTGGCTAAACTATTTTCTGTTACAATGCATTTCAAGCATACATCACTCTATGACTAACAAAATATTTCCTAATATTTAATCTAGACCTTTCTTTAATTAATTTGTAGCAATTTCTCTTGTTCTTGTAGGTGGTTGTTTTTTTTTTAACTTGTCTTAAAAAGTCAAATTTATCCTCTCTGTTAATTATCTTATAATCTTGTTTTAAATCACATCGAATTCTTTTCTTTTCTAGACACTGTAATTAGGTGTTTTTTTAGTTTTCACTCATAACTCTAATTCTGGAATCCCACTATCTGTTGTGTCAGACTTCTTTGTATCCTTTCTAGCATGTTAATATCCCTTCTGCGATAAGAACTCCACACCTGTACACAGTTTCTCTTTTTACACTAAACGCTTTCATATTTCAATATATTATTTTTTGTTATTTAGCATTTTATTATTTATGGTAACTGGTTTCCTTCAGGCTGGATTGAACCACTCCTGGATCGGATTGCTTCCAATGAGACCAATGTTGTGTGTCCAGTCATTGATGTAATAGAAGATGACACACTCAAATATCAGTACAGCAATGCCAAGGCCACAAGTATTGGAGGGTTTGACTGGAACATGCAATTTTCCTGGCATGCCATTCCTGAATATGAGCGCCAGCGAAGAGGAGGGGATGTGTTTCCTATCAGGTAAGCAAACTTTGTCATCATTTTGGTGGCTCTACACATTTGGAATTTTGTGTTACCATTGTTATTGATCCAACTGAACTAAGGTTCTTGACCTTTGACTTAATGCAGTTAGTGGTTTCTTCATGTGTTTACTTATAAAGTACTCCATTTATCTGACTTTGAAAGAGAGAAAAAAATATATTTTTCTAACTTTTGTTGAATTATGCTCAAGTGATTGTCAAGAACATGTTTGGTTCAGAGATGAAAATGATGCCCTCATTGTAAGGATGTTGATGCTATCATTAGGATTATGGTTGACTATATGTCTGTAGACATCTCTGCCTGTTTCGGTCTAGCTCATCAGTTCAACTAAGTATAACGACTTGCTATTCTTATGAGTTATTTGGCTGTGGCTGTTTAAAGAGTCTTTGCTAGGTACAGTTGTTCTACTCATGAATACTTCTTTGCTAATTTGTCTGCTTAGTCATTGTTGGATGTATTTGAGAATCAGTGGATCCACTGCAAACCATTCTGATGACATTGGGCAGAATAACGTGTTTGGCATCCAGTGCTATTTAGGTAAGTTCATGGATACAATGCCCAATTTTTATCTACAATGCCGAGTTCATATCAACAATGTACAACTCATATGTACAATCTCTAACTCTACAATGTCTGATTCATATGTACAATGTCTGATTCATATGTACAATGTCTGATTCATATGTACAATGTCTGATTCATATGTACAATGTCTAATTCATATTTACAATGTCTGATTCATATGTACAATGGCTGATTCATATCTACAATGTCTGTCAGATTCATATCTACAATGTCTGATTCATATCTACAATGTCTGATTCATATCTACAATGCCTGATTCATACCTACAATGTCTGGTTCATATCTACAATGTCTGATTCATATGTACAACATCCAGCATCTTCTAATAATACAACTCTAGAGTTAAAGGTGACCTGATAGAGCTTGAAGGTCAGACAGAGTCTGCAAAAAAATAATATGTTACTGCCTTTAACGGAAAGGCATTGAAAAAAAGTCTACAGCTGTTTTTGGTGAAGTGATTTTTCTTTAAAAAATAATCAAATTCCCTATCTGAATCACAGGGTTCCTTAGAGTAACAGAAAGAATAAAACCACTGAAACCTCTTACATGTCTTTTCAAATGTGACTGAGTCATGCATTATAGCTGGGAATCTAATTGTGTAAATCATTGCTACAGAACACTCCCTATAAGAAAACACATAGATGATTTGTATACATGCTTCCTGGGAGGAAGCCAACAAGCTGCAGTCATGACACCATGCTCCTCGTGGAGCTCAGAAAGGAAGGATAGATATAGGATTAAAATAATAAACTGCTTACAAGTGATTGAATCAGTCACACTTGTACTTACTTAGTTTGCCTAGTAACTAGATATCACTATATCAGGTTAATATCCTAAAACCTGTATCTGAAATGAGTCCTAATCTTATTGGAGAAATCTCCATTAGAAAATCACTTCATGCTTTCTGGTTTTATTTCCATTCTGACATCAGATCGCCTACGATGGCAGGTGGACTGTTTGCTATCAGCAGGAAGTACTTTGAAAAGCTTGGCACATACGATCCAGGAATGGACATATGGGGTGGAGAAAACTTGGAATTGTCATTCAGAGTAAATTATATGTTTCTCTAGCATACATGTGAGAGATCTTTTGTGGTATGCTGAAGGTGGCATTAATCAAACTTGTTATGTCTAGCATACATGTGAGAGATCTTTTGTGGTATGCTTAAAGGTGGCATTAATCAAACTTGTTTATGTCTAGCATACATGTGAGAGATCTTTTGTGGTATGCTGAAGGTGGCATTAATCAAACTTGTTTATGTCTAGCATACATGTGAGAGATCTTTTGTGGTATGCTTAAAGGTGGCATTAATCAAACTTGTTATGTCTAGCATACATGTGAGAAATCTTTTGTGGTATGCTGAAGGTGGCATTAATCAAACTTGTTTATGTCTAGCATACATGTGAGAGATCTTTTGTGGTATGCTTAAAGGTGGCATTAATCAAACTTGTTATGTCTAGCATACATGTGAGAAATCTTTTGTGGTATGCTGAAAGTGGCATTAATCAAACTTGTTTATGTCTAGCATACATGTGAGAAATCTTTTGTGGTATGCTGAAAGTGGCATTAATCAAACTTGTTTATGTCTAGCATACATGTGAGAGATCTTTTGTGCTATGCTGAAGGTGGCATTAATCAAACTTGTTTATGTCTAGCATACATGTGAGAGATCTTTTGTGGTATGCTTAAAGGTGGCATTAATCAAACTTGTTATGTCTAGCATACATGTGAGAAATCTTTTGTGGTATGCTGAAGGTGGCATTAATCAAACTTGTTTATGTCTAGAATACATGTGAGAAATATTTTGTGGTATGCTAAAAGGTGGCATTAATCAAACTTGTTTATGTTCATGATCAATTTATGTGTTCATCAATTTATTAAGTCATGTGAGACTTATATCTCCATTGTGTGTTGAGAGAATTGATTTTAATAATGTGTAATGGGGCAGGAACAACAGCTATTATAGCTCTATCCTTCAAAACTTTTACCATGCAATTTTCAGGTTAGGTATACATAAATACTTCACAACTTTTAATTTAGAAAAAGATACGTATTTTAGCAAATGAAAAGATGTTGTTGTTCTTCATTGCAGTATAATTATAGTGTACCTTATAATTTTGTATGTTATTTTTACAGGTGTGGATGTGTGGAGGTACCTTGGAAATTATACCTTGCTCTCATGTTGGACATATATTTCGCAAGCGATCACCTTACAAATGGAAGACAGGTGTGAATGTTGTGAAAAAGAACACCATTCGATTAGCGGAGGTCTGGTTGGATGATTACAAGAAATACTATTATGAGCGCTTCAATTTTGATTTGGTAAGAAAACTTTGTGTTGGGGTGATATTAGTGAAGCCATTTGTAGCTGTCAGACAAAATGATGTTAGAGGTGGTTACTGATTAGTTTGTGTAATTGTTGTCACATGCCTTCCAGTGTCAAAGAAGTTCTAGCTAAACTGGCCTAGTTATTGACCTAGTTTCATGATTGGGTACCAGATTTCTAAGAGTTGTGAAGGGCAAGACAGTGGTGAATGCAACTAGTGACTTCACCTCACAAAAATATAGATCTCATACAATTAAGTTTAACACTTCATGCCCAGTTTCTTCTGCTAGAGCAGTGATTCCCAACCGCCGGTCCCCAGAGTGCTGCCGGTCTTCAGAAATGTCCTGCCGGTTCACGAAAAAGGAAATTGCTGCTAAACCCCTTATCTATTTACTGCTCGAATTCTGGTTATTTTAAATGGCTATAGAATTTTCATTTTATAATATTAGCTTTAACAACTATTAGACAAAATACTGTATAAATAATGTGATATTTTTTTTTCTGTCTGAGCAGTCGCGAAAAATTGTAACTATTTTCACCGGTCCGTGAACAATTTCTTCTATTTTCACAGGTCTGTGAAAAATTTTTCCTATTTTTACCGGTTCGCAAGAGTAAAAAGGTTGGGAAACACTGAGCTAGAGGACTGGCTTTACTTTTACTGTGGCCTAGGGCTTATGAACTTACTTACCATCCCAGCGTAACCAGCCGTGAGGCATCGTGGGAAGCCATAGTTCTCTGTCCAGGGTCAGACATGTCGCTGAAATGGTCGTCATCCCATGACAATTTAGAATATCCGCAACATTTCCTATCCATCTAGTTTTTGGTCTGTCGCAGTTGCAAAAACTCGAACGTCGTGCGTTATAGGCGCAGATGGTCAGGATGCATTCTCATTAGGTGGCCGAACCAATTGATCCTCGATTCATCAATATATTCCGAGCAGGGTCTCGCTTCAACTATTCTTCTCACATCTTCATTGCGCATTCTGTCTCTCCTAGTTACGTTGATAGTTTTCCAGAGGCATCTCATATCATATGTCGTGATCTTTCTCTCTAGAGTTTTTGTTAAAGTCCAAGTTTGGCACTGGTAACAGAGAGTTGACATGAATAGACTGTTCATTAGCATTCCTTTTGTGGACATGTTTATGTTAGGGTGTTTCAATAATGGGGACAGCTTGTATGCAATTGCATTTGTTTTTTGGCACCTGATCTCAATCTCTCTATCTAAACCTCTATCCTAAATGAAAACAATGCCAAAGTACTTGAACTACTGCACTTGTTTGATCGTGGTCCCGTTTACCATAATATTCATGTTTTCAGGCGATCTGCTTATCTGCATAGTTTCTGTTTTAGATGTGTTGATTCTCTATCTGATACAGATGGAAATGGAGAATCAACATATGGAGTTATGTTATTTCACAGTTATGCTAGTTAAACTAACCGGCCTATAATTTGCAGGGTCTGATTTTTTGCCCTTTTAGAATAAGGGGATCAATCCTGCATCTTTCCAATCTTTTGGAGCAATCCCTTTTGCAAGTAATTGAGAACATAATATAGCCAATGGTTTTGCTAGTTGGTCTCTAATTTCAAACAACAATTTTAGATGAATACCATTATGGACATTTATCCACTTTCAACCCCTCCAATTTTAAAAAAAATCATTTCCTCTGTAATACAGAGTGATTTTAATACCTCTGTATCCATGTCTCTTTAGAAAATATATATGCGGTGCTGTGATGGGGATTGAACCAAGCACTTTCGGGTTGTGAGCCGTACCACTTAACCACTAGGCCACGCCGTCCCCTATCCACTTTTTAAGCTTGGAGTTTACTTCCCTACATGGAACACATTCCTCTTTTAGCTTTTCTAGAATTGTTTTGAAACTCTCCCACTCTTGTTCAACATCTGTTCCTCTGCCTTATCTTTCCAGATTATGTGGCTAGCTGCCTCTTTCATCTTCTTAACATCTGCCTTAGAGTAGTCGTATGTTAGCGTGTTTATGTTTACTTCTTTCCCTGCTATAAGATCTTAACGGATGTTTTGTTGGTCACTTGAGCCAAACAGTGTCCCAATGGTAACATTTTAAATCATATTTTCCTCTTTAGTTAAAAACTAGGTCGAGCGTGTTTTTGCCTCTAGTAGTTGCTTCTACGTGTTGAATCAAAAAATTCAGGAACAACAAACTGCTATCAGAGTATCTGGTGAAACATCAGATTGGTTCAAAGTACAATGAGGTAATCAGTAACCTCGCATAATAAGACTGAAGACCTGATATAATTGATTTTCATACAATTCATCCTTCATATTACTATCTGCTTTGGGACATCCTGCATCTTGCTATTTGATAATAAAACTTGTCAGTATTGAAGATTTTGTTTGTACCTGGTTGATTGATAGGATGTAATACACCTATGTTTTATACATTACTTTTACCATTAGTCATACAGCTATTTTGATTGTTCTCTTGTTCTTACAATGTCAAAGACCATTAATAAAAACACAAATGATGTGTCATAAAATACTGCAGGTTTGGTACAGTGTGTTATTTTTCAGCCATATTTAAGAACCATTGAATTCGAAGACCACAATTTGTTACTGGTGAAGTGGTCTGTTGGCATGATCTCCGTGAAAGAAAGGGAGAAGGTCTCAGTTTATCTCTGATTAAGTAATTATTTTATTTTAAAATAATTTTGTTGGGACGATTCATTTTCAAAATTGTATTTTTTAATAACTGAATGCTAATTATGTTTGGTAGATTCTATTGATAATCTGTAACCAACAGGGTGATTATGGAGATGTCTCAGGCAGGAAGGAGTTAAGGAAGAATCTACATTGCAAGTCTTTTGCTTGGTATATCAAGAATGTGTACCCTGACCTCTTTGTGCCTGGGGATGCTAAAGCATCAGGAGAGGTAGATCATTTTATTCATTTAAAATAATACTGCCATGCTTGTTATTCCTGTACTGTTCTGTATTGTTTGACGGGTGGGTGGGTGAGAGGATATGATGCTGCTAGGATTCTGCCAACTGAACAATCCCATTTCGGGAGAACGTGTTACTACACTTTCTTTCCTGTTGTGTAATATGTTTTATAGGAGCTTAGGGGGAACAGCGTGGGCTAGTGGTTAAGTGATATGGCTCACAAACCGAGCGTGCTGGGTTCGATCCCCATCGCAGCATTGGTCGTTACCCCAGGGAAGCAAAACCTTAGAAAATGCAGGAGGAGACAGACCCTTACATAAAATGCATGCTGAAGTCAGATGCACTGGGCCAACAGACGCAAAATAAAAACAGTGCAACACACACCACCTTGGGAAATAGAAAAATAAGGCAAAAACAAAAATAAAAAATAAATCCTGAAGGAGATCTGGTGATAACCAAATGCTATGTTTAACCTGAGTACAAAGATTTGTTTAAAACTGATCTTCCAGGCAAACTCTCAGTTATTATAGTCCAACTGTCAGATATGGTACACCATTGTTTTTTTAAATTTTAAAACACAAATTGAGAAGAACAAATGCAGAAGAACAAGAAGAAAGTTGATGAATGTATATGTATGCAGACTCTGTGCTACCAGTGCCAAATGTGGTTCCTTTCCAATGCATGTGAGTGCAGGATTTCAGCGTGTGGAAGGAAGTGTTTGAGAAAAGTTACCAATGTTAACAGAAAAGACAGACTGCGAAACGAAGATATTCGAAGTGTGCTCTGCACTATGTCTTATGAATAAAACATTTCCAGGCACAAAATAGGTCGGTCATCTTATAAGAATGCAGCCTCATCAACTTCCACTGATGACTTACAATTCTGTTAGATCTAGCTACAAGACAAGAGGGTGGCCATGAGGCAAGTGAATAGATGACATTAGGGTGATTGTGCAGCGACACAGGCTCACAACGAGCAACACAACGCACTTGGTTCAACAAAAACGACTTAAGTTTCCCAAGGTTCTCAACGGTATAAGTGGAAAGAAAACTAATTAACTAACTATGCAAATGTATTTACTGAATACAGTATGTGATGGTTGTTTCAGATTCGGAATAAAAATAAGCCGGTGTGCATAGATAGTCCATCTGACCATAATAACTACCACAAGCCAATCAACATGTGGCCTTGTCATAGCCAAGGAGGCAATCAGGTTTGTTTTCTTTCTATCTGAATTCTTCTGTCATTGAGTTAATACATTTCTTGTCAATCCAATGACTGGTTTTTCCTTCTTCTTTTAGTCCCAGTGGAAACGAATTATGCACAATATTTTTTCCTGTATCATATATCAGTTCAGTTCATCTCATAACCCATCAGGTCGTTGGGGCACATTTGAAAACACTCGCTGTCCGCTGCCGCCAGTCGTGCCTCCCCGGGACGAAGGTTTGACCACTCAGTAATGTTGTCCGCCCATCTCTTCTTTGGACAACCCCGCCCACTCTTTCCTGTTATGGAACAATGCAGTATCGAATTTGTAGTTCCGCTGGTCCTCGTGACGTGCCCATACCAAGCCATCTTTCGCCTTTTGATAGCTGTGATCAGATCATCAAAAAGCCCAATTGCATTTTCTACTCTTCGTCGTATTTCTACGTTCATGACATGATCCTTATATGTAGCATTTAAGTCTTCTAAAGCACCTCATTTCCATTGCATGTATTCAACACTGTATATCCGCAGTAACGGTCCAAGTCTCACAGGCATACACAAATATCGAGAGCACCAATGAGCGCATTAGTCTAACTTTTATGCTGAGGGCGAGTCATTTATCCTGCCATATGGGTTTCAAACGCATAAGCGCCGCTGTCGTCTGTGCTATTCTGGCAATTATACCAAGCTGCGAGCCCTTGTCACTGATCAGTGATCCCAGATACTTGAACCAATGTACAACTTTGAGTTCCTGACAATTTGCTTTTATCACAGATGTAAACCCTTCCGTGTTGTTAGTCATCAGCTTTGTTTTCTCTGCATTTATCTCCATCCCATAGCTCTACGCCGCTCTGTCCAATCTACTAATCAGCTCCTGGAGTTCCATTTCCGTGCCTGCCAGACCATCTATATCATCTGCAAATCGTAGGCTTGTAATTGTCTTGTCACGTGTTCTGACCGTACCAACATGTCCCTCCAGGGCTGCCTCCATTATTCTTTCCAAGAATACATTGAAGAGTGTTGGAGAGAGTATACAACCCTGTCTTACCCCAACAGACATGCAGAACCATTCGCCTAGTATTCCGTCTACAGAAACTGCACTTGACGCCTTCTCATAAAGATTCTCAATTACCTTCACAATATTACTATCATATATAGGATTCTCCAAATGTATTCTGAGGCTCCTTACTGGGGAATAAAGAATAGACTTACTACATCTTCATGCATGTCATAAAATTCAACCAAAGTGAGTTGTACATGCGGCTAGCAACCTCATTGTGTAAAACAAATTGCAACAAAAGCAACCACTGCAGAGGGGTTGGGAGGTGGAGGGGAGGGCTCAGTGGTCTCGAGGTAAGGTGTCCACCTCAGGTGCTGGAGAACACAGGTTAGTGCTATGATGCGTTTTCTAGAGGACAACTATAATGGTGAGTCTATACTCAGGCTGGAGTGAGAAAAAAAAGAGGATAAGAAGAAGAAATAAATTGTAGGGTATTGTGTGTCGATCTTTATATCAAACTAAGAAGACTACTCCACACTCAACAGGACTTTGGTCTGAGTAGATGACAGGGTATGAAAAACCATGAGTTGGATTGTTTTCTACCCAAGAGGGATTATATCGCACTTTTAGCCAGTTCTTATGATATGCTCTGAGTGTAGCGGGGGACCTATTCTCATCTCAGTCACACAGCAAGCCCTCCCAGGACTCACATGAGCAAAACATTGAGTCAGTATCATTTGTTTTTCCCGATCCTTCTCTTGTCGCCTACAAACGGGACAGGAACCTGAGGGACTTGCTGGTCAGTAGTCGCCTACACACCAGCCCTCATAGTCTTCCAGGCACCAGGCCATGTAAAAATACACGTGGCTGTGTTACCTGCCCTCATGTCATCCTTTCTCGCTCCATCACCTTTCCTAAAGCAGAATTCTTCATCAAAGAGGGATTCACATGCAATTCTCGTAACCTCATCTATTCTATCATCTGCCGCCAGTGTGGTATGAAATACATTGGGAAAACTGGTATGGAACTGCGGGAGCGTTTCCACCAACACCTCAACGACATCCGTAACCGCACTGGTTCCCCAATTGCCAGCCACTTCAATGGTCCTGAGCACCGGGGTAAGGCTGACGTTAGTGTCACTGGTCTAGTTTTGTGCTTCTCTGACGATCGTCATCGATTCGCCCTTGAGAATAGACTTATCTCCAGCATGGGTTGTCTCCAACCACATGGCATTAATTTCTTCCATACTTTTTCCTAAACCCTCACACTGGCCCCCCCATCTATTTGTCTTCCTTTGCCCCTCCCCCCTCTCTCTCTATCAGTCCCCCCCCCCCCATATCAATCTCATGCCCTCCCGGCTTATATTACCTTCTCTTTGTTCTCCCATCTGGACCACTATTTGGCCACCATTGGCTTATCCGGCGCATTCCCCCACATTGCTTACGCTCTCCTGGCCACTTTGTGTTTGAGCGCTCCGATTCAGTTTCAGTCAAGCATCTGGCCCAACCGGTCGCTTAGACAGACTGGGTCTACTATCAGAAACAGATGAGTTGACCATTTTTTCTTATATGTTGATTTGTTAGTTCAGTATTGTTGTCCCTGGTGAAGGCCTATTTGTCGTAACGTAGGTTTTGTTTGTGTTCTCGTCTCGGTGCGGTATCTGACCATACCCATTTTTAAATTTTGATTAAACTCAAACTTAATCAACTTTAACAATTTTTTTTTTTCATGTTTTTTCCCCATTGTTTGAACTCCATGTCTTGCTGTTCTCTATATTTTTTTCAATTTAGATGTGAAACTAAGTCTGGGTGATTTAGCAAAGCTTCATAAAATGCAGTTGATACACATAAATACACAGACTGTATTGAATCTGATTATATCAGATTGTATGTTCCCAAGGTTATATTTTGGTTCCCTTGGGAAACCAGAAACGAAAATGCTCTCCACCAGTATATATTTTAAGCCATCTTCTTGTGTTCTGCTCATGAGACTCAAACTGTCAAGGCCTTGACCCCCTCTGTTCTTTGTCCTAAGCTCCGCACCAATACTACTGGTCTTCCTCTCTTATCACTTTCCCTGTCAGATCCAAACCAGCACATATCTTGTTATATTATTAACCTTCTATCACTAGAATGTGTCATATCCATCTCCACATTTTCTTTCCAATCTGATTTGACTTGAATTCACAATGAGGTGTAGATAATCAGCCCTATGCCCAGTCTTCTTTGGTCACGTCTGACACCTTTGGCAGATTACTATTCTTTTTTGCCATTTTGGCCTAGATAATACACTCCAGCTCTATTGGCTGTTGCCATGTTCTTGCTAGGCCTATATAGTTTGAAAGAAAGTCTATAATCTTCAAGGCTTTGCATAAGTATTTCACCCTCATAATGTAAAATATAACACTACAGAAACCACCACAGCACAAGCACACACAACTTGCAGCTGTAGGGGTAGTCCCATGGAAAAAAGTCAATTAAAAACATATACATATTGCACAAGTGATCTGCCGGGGTCTTTGTGTATGACAAGAACAAGAATAGCACCACTGCCTCATAGAGAGCCTGTCGTAAAAAGCAACTAACTGTGTGACATGGCATAACACCAGTCATGTTTAGGTGGTTTATTTAGATTAGCATAGATGAGCCTAACAGGGTGGGGGTCTACTTTTCTCTAGTGTTTAGTCTATTAAGATGAACCTGCACATCAGTTAACCACCCTCCATAAGCACTTGTCCCAACGCAGCAGAGTATTAAGTCGCTCGAGCCTAGCCCACTAAGCAGGACATAATTCTCTAGGCTATATCCATCATATCAGAGCTGGGACCTGCACAGGGGCAGATGCCCCTGTAGAAGTACAGGTCGACTAAGAGCATATACATTTTCAGTTACTGTTAGAAGAAGCCTGCACATGATAGAAGCCTGCACCATGATAGAAGCCTGCACCATGATAGATGCCTGCACCATGATAGAAGCTTGCACCATGATAGAAGCCTGCACCATGTTAGAAGCCTGCACCATGATAGAAGACTGGACCATGATAGAAGCCTGCACCATGTTATAAGCCTGCACCATGATAGACGCTTGCATCATGACAGAAGTCTGCACCATGATAGAAGCCTGCACCATGATAGAAGACTGCACCATGATAGAAGCCTGCACCATGATAGAAGCCTGCACCATGATAGAAGCCTGCCCCATGATAGAAGCCTGCCCCATGATAGAAGCCTGCCCCATGATAGAAGCCTGCCCCATGATAGAAGACTGGACCATGATAGAAGACTGGACCATGATAGAAGACTGGACCATGATAGAAGCCTGCACCATGATAGAAGACTGGACCATGATAAAAGCCTGCCCCATGATAGAAGACTGGACCATGATAGAAGACTGGACCATGATAGAAGCAATATAAAACTCACATTACAATCACAAGGTTTTTCTCATGACAAAAAAACAAACAAAAGCACCAACAAATCACAAATTAAGCAATTTAATTTTTTTAATATAGAATATCAATCCATATATATTTGACAGTGAAAGTGTTTATAGCACTGATTCCTCATGACCAGAGTAAAGGATTTGTTCCCTGGTAACCAGTCGCTCCCGTTAACCAAGCTGTACATTAGTTCCTGACTTACTGACGTTGTTGTTGTTGTTTAATGCCCACAATGAGAAAGTTTACTCTTTTGTGCACCTTGAAAAGGGCATTAAATGGTGAGTTGCAGTAGCTTTCCTGCATCTCGAGCAGTCGACAACATATCCACAATATCGACCCCAGCATCGACAATATATAGAGGACCATTTTTTTCAATTTAGATGCACGCTTTATGACAGCGGTAAAAATCAAGTACATTAGAGTGGAAGAAATATCTGAGATGACATGACATAAAGGATGGGGAAAACAACAAACTTGTGAAATGCTAAAATATTAATTGGTTAGGGAGGAATTTATCACCAGTTTCGTGATACATGGGACATGATGATGATGATCATCATGTATGTGCACAGTCGTATAGATGAAACTCATCATAGATATGAAATCAATCTAAAATCACAATACACAAAGAGAATGGGGAATAGAAGTGAAGATAAGGTTTCACTAGGAACAATCGGTTAATAGTATGTGTACGAGGTAAGTATCCTCATCATGTTAAACAATTTGCTACAGAAACCACCACAGCAGGAAGGCACTGTGTCCCCTAATTCAGAATTCAATAGTGAGCCATCTGCAGCAATGGCCGTGTTCTTCATTAGGAACAAAATGGAGATCAGATTACATTTCTTTGTTATTAATTTGTGTTGTTTTTTGTGGTTGGTTTAGTTTTGGATGCTGAGTAAACATGGGGAAATAAGAAGAGATGAAGGATGTTTTGATTATTCTGGAGGGGACTCAGTGATTATCTATCCTTGCCATGGCCAAAAAGGGAATCAGGAGTGGCAGTATAAAGAGGTATGTTTCTTAATATTGGCTGCTTTCTGTTGTGTTTGTTTTCTTTTCATCAAGACAATTTTGGACTGATGTGTAGTGGAAAGTTAGTGTAGAAAAATACAACACACACATGGAAATAAAATGGCAGGAAATATTTGAAAAGGAGACAAGGACAGATAGGGTTGGTTTCATGATTGGACATTCCAACAATGTTACCACTTCTGTGTGTGTATAGTGAGCACACAAGTGGTAGAAAAGTTAGAGTGCTTTTCAATTGTGGAAAAAGGACAAACTTGATACCTTGTCTCGACTTGCTACAGTTGATGAGGCCATAAATGTGTACCTGATTCACCATAGGGAAGGCAAAGAACCGAGGAAGAAAACTGGATAGTAGCCTAACCTCTTCTTCTATCATCATAACTTACTGTTGTCACAATATATATATGTTGTACAAAATTCCGTTCATCATCTTATACAAGGTGTGATAACAAAGTATTCGTTTCGGCATCAGAGCTGCAGGATACAGCCAAAAGTTGCTATCCACAGGTTGACCTCTGAACCTAATGTAAATGTAGTCATATTTTCTCTGCTCATCTGGTTTGTTTTCAGTATTGTTTTTGTCCTAACATGTGTGAACTGCATTCATCACATTTCTATGTTTGAAAAAAATAGATTAACGAATTTGCATCAGATTTTGTCAAAAACCTAGTGAAACTTATAAAGAGACATACTTAAAGTTACAGACAGTCTACGGCTGTGATTTTAGGAGCCATACACAAGTTTATGAGTGGTATAGACGTTTTAAAGTTAGTTGTGAAAGTGTTGAGAGGGATGAAAATTCTGAGGGGTTCACAACCAGCAGATGTGAGGAAACAAAACTCCGAACTTGTGCACAACAGCTGAGCTGGAAAATCTGTGATTCACAATTCGTGAGTTGTCTGAAGACACACATTGGATTTGATTCACTTCAGTCAATTCTTGGAGAAAATGTTGACATGAGACAACATCCCATCCAAAATTGTTCCAAAATGTCTCTCAGCTGACGCGATAAAGGCCTGTGTTTCAGCTACTTGTTACCTGCTTGAATGCTACAAATGATATACAATTTTAAACAATCATAACGTGATGAATTGTGGGTATCTTCTTCTTCTTCTTCGTTCATCCTCAGATCAAGGTTCTGGTTTCTCTTACAAAGGACACCGTTGTTTGTAAGGCTGTTTCATCTCCATACAGCTTTTGTCTCATATCTGTCTCACGAGGCCAGCATTGTTCTCTCTTTTCCTGCGTAATCATGCAGTTTTGTAGGATGTGTCATGATATGCTCCCCACATGGACACCTGTCATCTGTCCCAATCCTCATTTTGTTGTAAAGATGACTTTTGAGTCTGTTATGCCCAGTTCTCAGTCTGAAGATGATGACTTGCTCTTCTCTAGTTAAGTTATAGTAGCTGTCTTCTTTTCGGAAGTCGGGGTGTTGATCAGCCCATTTTACGCTGAAGTTGGCTTTAATCATGGTCTTGGTCTCATTATATGTGATACTCAGGTCTGTTTGTGGGGATGCTCCTCCACTCTTTGCTAGTTTGTCTGCAGCTTCATTGCCTTCAATATTGCAGTGGGATGGGATCCAGTGTATGACCAACCTTGGGTGTTCTGCTGAGAGCTGTGTCAGGGAGAACATACATTGCTTGAGATCTTCATCTTTGTGTTGTTTTAGCGCTGCTATTACTGACGCGGCATCAGTCAGGAATATTATATTTTCTTGGTGGATATCTTTATCTTGGATTACAAGCTCAGCTGCGGCCTTCAGTGCCTCTGCTTTTGCATGGAAATTACTGGAATATGTTCTCGTAGTTAAAACTTGAGTTTTTTCTTCTCCATTCCTTAGTCTGTAATAGAGCCCTCCACCTCCATTGGATATGGCTTTCTTAGATGAGCCATCCGTATATACGTGTGTCCATGTTTCTGGTGGGTATACTCTCCTAAGATATTCTTCTGTGATGAATTGTGGGTATGACTCTGAAACTAAAGCTAAGTTTTCAAGTGGAGAACCCCAAACACTCCCAGATTCACGATGTTGAGGAGGTACAACAGAATGAGACGAGACAGCTGTACAATATTTCAGAAGCTGACTTAAAAACATGCTTTGATTAGTGAAAACAGCGCTGGGCTGTTTCTAGTTTCAGAGGTGAACTACTTAGTAGGGGATAAACTTACAAAATCTGATCCAATGGGGATACTTTTTTTATTCCTAACTTGTATGTAACAGTTTTCCTATCTCAAACCAACCAATCAATAATACACTTAAGTGACTAGGGCCCGACAAGTCGAATGACCATGTCCATGACCACGTCTGCAGTTCTGTTGGGGAGGTGACAGTCTGTTTTAGCCAGGTGTTGCGAGGGCGGCCCTGAGGACTTCTCCAGGATGAGAATGGTCTCTTCCCGTCCCTTTCCTCCACAGCCTGCCGGAGTATTTCATGGGCTGGGACTTCCTGGGGAAGGCGGATAATATGACCAAAGAGGGAGGGACGACGGCAGTAAATTGTGGAGACAATGCCTGCAAGTTGAATACACCGAATGACTTCACCGCTGGAAATCAGGTCATGCCAGTGTATCCAGAGGATGCACCTCTGGTTGCACAGGTGGAAGTCCTCAAGACGCTGCTGGTCCCGCTGTAGTAGTGTCTAGATCTTGAAGTCGTAAAGGTAGATGGGGATGTTGAAGGAGTATATGCAAAGCCTCGTCTCCGGGGAGAGCCTTCGCTGGGACCAGACTGCAGACTGAGTGCATAGATGAAGCCACCAGGCCCATCTTACGGATGATGTCGTGACTAATGCATGTGTCAGAGGACTGCCTGCTGCTCAGATAGACGAAAATTTATCGGTGGCTGCAACATGGCTATCGTTAACGGTGATGCTCAGCACAGTGGGGCCTCTGCTGAGGTTTTGCATTTTTGTCTTTGTTCAGGAGATGTGCAAGCCTCAGTGGGTAGCCGTACGATATAGTGCTATAGGGTTATACCATGGCCTGAGAATTGTAACCCGGTATGGCAGCATAGATGAGATCGGTTACTGAGGAGTCGCCAACAGGGATCCCTGGATTGTTTGCAGAGCTTTGTCACAGATCTATGTTTGTAATTGCATCTGGCCATTGAACTTGAAGTATATGACAGATACATCTGTTAGTGAAGGTCTGCAGTCTGAAGCAATTAATTACATGACATGTTACTGAACCATGCAATAATAAAATCACACTACTATCATGTATGTGGTTGTAATCAATGGAGATCTACAGAAAAAGAATTGGCTATTTCCTTCATGTTTTATAAATGAATAATTTATATAATTTAATTTAAAAGTAGTCTACCTTCTAGACCATTGGTTGTTAATCACATGAATCTTCTATATCTAACATGTTTATGACCTCGTATAGGATAATTCCTTTTCTATATCTAACATGTTTATGACCTCCTATCGGATAATTCCTTTTCTATATCTAACATGTTTATGACCTCGTATCGAATAATTCCTTTTCTATATCTAACAAGTTTATGACCTCCTATAGGATAATTCCTTTTCTATATCTAACATGTTTATGACCTCCTATCGGATAATTCCTTTTTTATATCTAACATGTTTATGACCTCGTATCGGATAATTCCTTTACTATATCTAATATGTTTATGACCTCCTATCGGATAATTCCTTTTCTATATCTAACATGTGTATGACCTCCTATCGGATAATTCCTTTTCTATATCTAACATGTTTATGACCTCCTATAGGATAATTCCTTGCTGCATATGAACACCCAGAAGTGTGCGGAGGTCTCTGTAGATGGGAAGAAACTGAACATGAAGAAGTGTACTGGGGTTGACCGCCAGATCTGGCATTGGAAGCGGATTACACCAGAAAATGTGATACCAGAGGAACCTGTTTAGTTGACCATGACCTAGGTTTTGTTTGTAAATTCACTCTTCTTGTAAATCTGTGATCATGTGCTGTATAATGCTAAAATAATATAAGATTTTTGTTTTGAGAGTTTAAATTTGAACAGGCTGACATGTATGTATCAAGTTGGGTTGTATCTGTCTTCTTGTCATGTCAGCAATTATGGAAACATTTGTAACCCCAAGTAAACAAATATATTACTAACTGAAAAAGGATGCCTTACTTACCTTTCAGTAGCCTGAGTAGTACCCAGGATAGGACCACTGTCACATTCCAAGAATGTCATAAAAGGCAACTTAAAAGGGTTGTGCTTGGGGCTCGCTACCTCATTTGGTAAAAATAAAAAGTTGGTAAAATGATCACCCACTGCAAAAGCTTGTATACAGGCTTTCTGCAAAGTTCCGAGCTGCAGTTAAAACCTATCCTGTCAAAAGGTGAATGATTACAATTGTTTGGAAATGTACTTCTTTAAACACGAGCAAGCTGCAGGCATGGGCAATGCTTCAGCTTTTTTATCACTATAATCCAAATACAATGTGTTACATCATCAAGGTAAAACTGTCTGATGATGTGGCTTGCGATGGGCAACTAACTTCACATTGGAATAAAATAGGTGAAGGAACCATTTAGTACAAGATTCTTCTTCCTCTTGGATTCTGATGACTGACCAAGCAGTTTTCTGTAGTTGTTTTTCATTTGGACTAGTAATTCGTTCAATTTTGTGTGTTTTCTTCCCTCCGATTATCCTGGAATGGACATCAGCTATATCTTCTTCTTCTTCATTCATTCTCAATCTCCCACTACCAAACCCTGAAAGGGTAAGTAGCAGAATGTAGTACAGAGAACGGAATGCGTTGTGTCATAGTTTACAGCTTGCCTGCGATATTTGCACCTTTCGGTCCAACACATCCGACTTCAGCAAGCATTTTTTGAGTACCGGGTTAGCATTTCCTCTTCGATCCCTTCTCCTTAGCCAGTCTGCCCTGCTGCAGCCTGTTATCCAGGATCACCGCGTGGAGGTGTAGAAGGGTCTTGGCAGCTATGGTTCGCTGGCCCTGATGCTAGCAGTCAGCTATGGGTCGCTGACCACTGCAGCTCATGAGCTGCTCAGCATCTTGATCCCCATCAGCTATATGATTTAGCACTACGCTTAAACCTGTATTGTATTTTCATTGTCTAGTGCACACGGCTGAACTTCATGAGATTGGTGCCTTTCGCCCTAGCTGCAGTGTCGGTTTTGGTGTGATTGTGAAATTTAGACATAACTATAATGGACTAGAACACCCGGCTAGGAGAGATGCCCAACACATCACTCAGCGTGTGAGTGATGTCCCTATGACCTCTTGTGGTTATGGGAAAGGCATGACACACAATGATAGATGTCACAACCCCCACCCTCCCGCACGCATCCCATGCTATCTCCAGTCGTTTCGATAAAATTGCGCCACTGCCAACGGAAGTTCAGGACAAGAGAGTGGGATTGATAAAAGGCTCAGTTTCTTTCTCACTTTAATCCAAATCACTGCACAAGTCACCCATGTCAGGAGTTACAGCAAGAGAAAATATCTGTCCACACAGCTGAACAGAGAGAGTGGTCTTCCTCACATGTGATGGGCGAATAATATCTTTTAGGTCAACAACAAACTCTCTCTATTTCATTCAGTCTGTGCCTCAGTTCTGGTTCCTGATTTTCATTTTGACTTCTATTGTCTTTCACTAAATTGTTTTAGGTCTGCCTCTCTTTACAAAACTCCCTTAGTGAAAATTGTGTTCCAGTTACCTTTGTGCAACAAGGAAACAGGAGCAGATTTGGTTTCTTTGCCTTTCAGACCACATGGGATCTTGTATTCTTTACTTATTGAGATTTGATAAAATGACAGAGTGGCTGGAGTTCCTTCCTCTCATAACAAAACTGATCATGTGTGTAGCCTAGTCACATCATGCTCTAGTCAACCCAGCTGTAGATGGGTTCTTAACTTTGTCCAAGTTATGCAGTTGTGCAGCGAGTAAGGAAATTGTCGCACATCCTGATAAAATCTTAATCCTCATACAGGAAGATTCTAAAATGTTGGTTCAAAAATAATATTTTTTGCAATGGATGTTTCTTGCTTTACTAATTAAACTGCTGCTGGTCATCACATCAGATCATTTTCATATTTTGGTTTGAAAAGAAATTAATTTGTAATGTGAAGTTAGATTTTTGTAATAAGTAGAAAAAAGTGATTTTTTAGAATTATGATGAAAACTGAAAACTGCTGAATTGAAATGTTATGAAACGTGCATGAATTTCTAAACATTAGAGCTTATCTGTTTCCCATCACATTTTTATTGGATAAAATGAGTGACAATATTCATGTATTTGGGATTGAATGAGATTTTACTATCATTTTATGACCCCATCATGATGTTTTATTGTGGGGTTAATCTCTTCCAATTTTAGTTTTTGTTTTGTTTTTAGTTGATGATGAGTTAATTATCTTGTTGTCCTGTTATAGTATACATTTGAGATGTCACAATGATCTTTCTTATGATATAAATGCAAGTCAGTACAGCAGGTGTTGAAATTATATGTGGATAAAAAGGGGTTAAAGGATAACAGAATAGTGTTTTTGTGTGTGCATGGAAATTTGCAGGCCTCACAAAGAGAACTATGAAATAGTATGGAAAGGGAACTGATATGCCAGCTAAACAAATTCTCAAACCACAATAAAATCACCCTTCAGTGGATTCCAGCTCACTGCGGCATACCTGGGAATGAATGGGCGGAGAGGCTAGCCAGGGAGGGAAGGCAAAGAGAACAATTCACCCACCCAGTGTCACTGCTAGACGTCAAGGCAAACATCCACAAAAAATATAAACAGTGGATAGAGAGAACAAACAGTAAATACCCACAGGACCCAATCAATAGACTGAATAGGAAACAGTATACCACAATTTTTCGCCTCAGAACAGGTCATTGTAGATTAAATGCTCACATGCATAAAATGAAAGCAGCACAGACTGCACATTGCACATGTTAGAAAGGACTCCAGACCACATCCTGCAAACATGTCCACTGCACCAAGACTCCCGTGAGAAGACCTGGCCCAAGGAGAGAAACATACAAGACAAACTGTGGGGAACCATTGAGGACCTGCAACTGACGTGTCACTTCATGGATGCAGCCCATCTGGTGGCATAAAACGAGCATACGAAACCAAACGCAAAGAAGAAGAAGATATATGGATAAACAGATCCATGCAGATCTTGCTTGTTGGGTTATGGCTCGCCAACCAGCTAAACTGATAGATATTTAGGACTAATGTTTTGCTTTTTTTTCTAGGCATAAGTGAACTATATGAAATGATAAAATAGATAGGAAGCAGTGAATTCTAATTGAATTGCCTTCAGAATGAGCCTCTTGGCACAATTATGTTATTGCAGAAAATAAAACACCCTCTAGGATAGAAGACTCCCCACTTTATGTCTTCCACATCTCTCATTTACACAGGTAAAAAGCCTGCCAGGTGTGGAATATAGTTGTGGGTTCCTTTGTCTTTCTAATTCACCATCAGACTTACACATCTCTGACTAATAAAAGCCGTCAACTGACCAAGGTTACATATAACTTTGTGGGTTTCAAACAGAGTTCTAGAAACAATACCCTAAATTTGATGGAATTTCTAGAAAAATTAATAACTAGTTTTTTTCCATGGATGAGAAGATGGCAGAAAGTGTTTTCCTATTGCTCTGTCAACACTCTGTGACCTTGGGGTTGCATGCTGAACTCTCAAGACACTTTTGTCAGTGGGTTGGCTAACCTAGTCACCTCCCACAACCTGATCATGTTTCTCTCATTTCATCTCATCTCGTCTGTCAATTTATCTCATTAAATGTTGTGGGAAGTTACCACATTCTTCTATGTGTATGGTATTGTTATTTTCAATCCATGCCTCTATAGTCTTTCTTTAACCTTTTTTTTTCTTTGAAATTATCTTTTCTTTGTCTGATTCCTTGCTGCCTAATGGTATAGGCTTGTGCGAAGGGCAAGCTACCGGAGTCAAAAAGGGAAATCTTGAATAGTTATACTGTAGTATACTACACATGCTGAGGAGGGTTAGGCATGGGGCCGGCTACCCCCTCTAGCAAAAACTACAAGCCACAAGAAGTCCTCTACACCCAAGGGTAAAAGAAAAGTGACTAATTTAGTTGTTAGTGGAGAATACGTTTGTAGACATTCTTGTCATATGTCCAAACCAATTGAATTATCTGTATATTCATAAACTCTGTTTTCTTGTGAAAATTCTTGGGGATTCTATGAACATAAAGTAAGAGTACTAGCTATTGTTAGACTGTTAGGTAACATATCGTGCGACTTATTTTACTGTCAGGCAATGATAGGTAATTTTACTGTCAGTCTATGATAAGTAACTTATTGTATGACTCTTCTTCTTCTGTGTTCGTTCTCAATCTCCTGCTATCAAGTCCGGAACAGTACTTTGCAAGTAGCAGGATGTAGTCTGGAGATCAGAAGGCGTTGTGTTGCTAGTTTACAGCTTGACTGCGATATTTTCACCTTTTGGTCCAACACATCTGTCTTCTGCAGATTGTGCGACTTATTTTACTTGTCAGTCAATGTTAGGTAACATATTGTACGACATATTTTGCTGTCAGTCAATGTTAGGTAACATATTGTACGACATATTTTGCTGTCAGTCAATGTTAGGTAACAAATCGTACGACTTATTTTACTGTCAGTCAATGTTAGGTAACATATTGTGTGACTTATTTCTTGATAATATATACTCTGAATCAATATGTTGCTCTGCTTTTTATAATTTGGTTTCATCACATTTTTTGTTTTACATTCTGGGATTAGATATCTTCAAGCAGGTCTCAGACGGAAGGCAGTTGATTCGCAACATTCCATTACAGTGCTTCTTGTTATTTTGTTTACGCAAGTTATTGCCATTATGTTTGAGCTTACAGTGACATTCTCAGTGGGTGTGGTCTATCATTATTTGTCAAAAAGCACAAAAACATATCTGCACTATATATACATATAAATATTATACAATATAAAACGTTAACTTGTGTGCTTTAGCAGTGATTTTAGTATTTGTGAGTGCAATCTTGTCAGTGCATGTTGTACTGATACTTGATTCTTGTTGTCATAAAGATTTAATCAATCTGTTAGCCACCACATTGAAGATTGCATTGCTGCTGGACAGTAGCCATTTGACAATGTATTTCCAGACAGGTTATGTGACATGAGCTGTGCCAATGTAGCAGACATATTGTAAGATATTTTCTCCAGTGTTATCTCCATTTTTTTATTCTTGAAGCTTTGGAGTTTATAGATGTGGAGGCAAAATTTTTAAAATTTAGTTTATGTAAATAATTGATTTCTGTTGTCAGCAAATACTTCAGCTTTCTCTGTAACTTTCCACAGGGAGGAACATCTTTGTCCACTGCAGTAAGTGAGAGTAAATGGTCCACTTCAGTATGTGGCATTAAATGATCCACTTCAGTATGTGAGATTAAAGATCAACTTCAGTATGTGAGATTAAAGATTAACTTCAGTATGTGAGATTAAAGATCAACTTCAGTATGTGAGATTAAATTATCCACATCAGTATGTGAGATTAAATTATCCACATCAGTATGTGAGATTAAATTATCCACATCAGTATGTGAGATTAAATTATCCACTTCAGTATGTGAGATTAAATTATCCACTTCAGTATGTGAGATTAAATGATCCACTTCAGTATGTGAGATTAAATTATCCACATCAGTATGTGAGATTAAATTATCCACTTCAGTATGTGAGATTAAATGATCCACATCAGTATGCGAGATTAAATGATCCACTTCAGTAAGTGGAATTAAATAGTCCAAAGCAGTAAGTGGCATTAAATAGTCCAATTTAAAACAAATTCCAAATGGTTTAATTTCTATTGGCACAAAAAAAATGTTCCATTGCTTCAAGAATCAAAAGCTAATCTGATTAGGGAAGACACATTATGTCTATGAGGTGTCATCACGCTTTGCTAAATTCAGGCCACAGCAGACTGAACAATCATCTGATTGATAAATTCAAAATTGGTCACACAAACATGTTCCCATGTGGGAAGAGACAACTGTAGAACATGTAGTCTAGGTCTGTCTTCTCCGCGAGAGAATCAGAGTGATGAGATGGCTCTCTTCAATCCAATGAAAGTTTAACTCTTGTGGCGACAAGAGAAGCCTGAGACAGACTACCAAGTGAATGAGAGAAATAGATGAAATTATTTGAGAACGATGAAGAAAATTACACTTGCAAAATATAATAAGTGACAACCACAAAATGTAATTCCTTTGTTTAAACAAACTACAACAAGGTTTTATAAAATTAGGTTTGAACAAAATAATGTAAACAAAACAAACTGCAACATGGTTTTATTAAATACCAAATAATGCAAACAAAACAAACTGCAACAAGGTTTTATTAAATTAGGTTTGTATTATTATGTGGGGGGAAAAGAGGTGACTAAGCGAAACAAAATCCCACAAAATACAAGTAGATTAGACTGTTGTCTATCTATCAAATGTTAATTTACATTACTTTCTGTATATAAGAAAACTCTAAGAGAAATGACCTAATGTGCAGGTACCTTGCAGTCATATATTATTTTTATTAGCTTGTTATTTTAACATGTTAGAAATGCTTTGGAGACACACTGGACTAATCTAATAATACCTTGTACTGAAGTGCTTGATAAAAATGTTCTTTTTTATCTGGCTGGTTAGAGTAGTCAGATAACGATTTCAAGTGCCTGCCCGTTAGATTTGTTAGAAACAAGTCTGCTGTGTTTGGCTTTATCTATATTTAATTCCGTTTGTGTAAAGTTGACACTTCACTGATATCTTGGAATGTTCAAGTGGTCAAACTTCCAAACAGCAAAGTGAGGTCATTGCTTTGGATGAACTGGGTTCAAGTCCAGAGTACCTGTCACTTTTCTTTATTTTCCTTCTGTCCTTTCTGTTTCATATCTATGTTCCAAGTGCTTAAAAAACAATTTGTCATTTCACGACAAGTTCTAGAAACAACTGGCCTAGTGGTTTGGATGTCCATATCCTGACCATGAAGATATGCAATCAAATCTTTGGTAAGACAGGTTTATTTGTTTCTATCAAATAAAACCTAGCCTGTGCAGTGCATAGTGACTGCAAAGGCAAGCGATCTTTATTCCTCACCTCTACAAACTCTCCTGGTTGACCTCAGTAATAAAACAAACACTAATGATTGATTTTTTTCAATAGCAATAGAACTATCAGATTGTGTATTTATTGAGATAATATTTTGTACATTTTCTGTTTGCTTTTTGTCCTGAGGCAGAGTGGCTTTTTGTCCTGAGGCAGAGTGCACTGTACTATGTTATTGGTCTTACTGCCAAGTGCATCCAACTCAGAACATATTATTAAATATGTTTGCCTCACAAAGGTGTACAACCTGGCTGAATCTCCAACTCATGCATGTTTGGGTTTTAAGTCGTCCCACTATCCACTTCGCTGTGCCGTCCCACCCCAAGGTCACACTAAATTTATGCGTAATAATCTACTAAAAAGCTCTATGACACTAATTCTTCTTCGTATGCTGTCAGTGACACTAATTCCATTTGCTGGGTATCACCATAAGAATGCAAAGTACTAAGGAAAGCTTGCTCCTGCAGTTATCATGCACTGCAATGGCTAGGTTTTTATTTTACCTTCTACAGAATTGAAAGTAAGGACTACACGGAAGGCACATGAAAGATAGTTGCACCTCCTCACGTTTTTATCAAGTGTATTGGTTGAATTGAGGAGGCACTGTTGGCATTTTCTTAGTGAATTTTAATTTAAGCTGTAAAATATGAGGGTAAGTCAATAAGTAGGTCACAGACTAGCTGAAAAACATAGTTGGTAGTTTCTAAAGGTGTCATAAAAGAGGCAGCAGCACCCAGTTTTGTGATTACATAATGTCTCTGTATTTAAATACTTAATTTTGTTGGTGGTAATTTTAATATTGTTTGTCTGTCATGCGAATCCTAGTACTTGGGAAGCAAAGAATAGAACCACTCACCCTACTAACCATCTTATGAAAGATTACTATGTAAGGGTTGTGCATAGATTAACCCTACCAGACCTAAGGCCCTGAACCCAACTTTCCCCCATTCCTGGGTTCCTGAGCATTAAAGAGAAAAAACCAACATGATATAGAAAAATGTTAGTTACATGCAAGCAAGTGGTTAGAATAAGATGTAACTTGGAGACATTGTAGAAAATAGGTTTACCTTTCATCTAGCGTCAATATTCCACCTTTGTGTGCCAATCCACCCAGCAAAAGGCAAAGAATCTTGTCTCGAGTCATAAAACATTTCGAAATCCGGGAGTAAACACAACAAAGAGCCCTCATTTGTCCAATAATCCTGATAGCTGGGCTTTATACATGAGTATTCCATATAGATCCCCAGTCCAAGAAAAGCCTTCATCTCATCACTCGAGCTCTCACTGTCTGTTTCACTTGAACAGAGTCTGAATCAACCAAATTATTGATCACCTGTTGGACTGTCATAAGCCTAGACATACTTTGCTTTCCTGTTGAAGTGCTTGGTTCATCAGCCGTTCGTTTCATTGTCAATTTTCCTAATTTGTTCACGTTAAACCCCACAAAATCAATTCAAACATGGGGGCAGCCATTTGCAATGACTAATCACGAGGATTGACCACGATTGGTTGGTTATTTTTAGATTCGGACACATTTATGACGTACTATCCAAAGTACCGAAAATTAGGTACAGCGGTTTAGTGGCAGTTAAGGAAATTACCTAAAAATGGGTACAGCGGTCTGGTAGGGTTAACAACCACATCATGTAAACAAATTTGATTAAAAATCACCACTTTCAGAGAGCATGATGAATGCTGACACACCCTTGCTTCACAGAAATCACCACTTTTAGAGAGTATGATGACACACCCTTCATTCAAAGATATTATCATTTTCAGAGAGCATACTGACCCACCCATCCTTCACAGAAATCACCACTTTCAGAGAGCATGCTGACACACCCTTCCTTCACAGAAATCACCACTTTCAGAGTGCATACTTACACACCCTTCATTCACAGAAATCACCACTTTCAGAGAGCATACTTACACACCCTTCATTCACCACTTTCATAGAGCATGAAGAATGCTGACACACCCTTCCTTCACAGAAATCACCACTTTCAGAGCGCATACTTACACACCCTTCATTCACCACTTTCATAGAGCATGAAGAATGCTGACACACCATTCCTTCACAGAAATCACCACTTTCAGAGCGCATACTTACACACCCTTCATTCACCACTTTCATAGAGCATGAAGAATGCTGACACACCATTCCTTCACAGAAATCAACTACAATGATGCTAAGGTACTTTTTATAGAATGAAAAACAGAATATTACTCCTAGAAAAAATTAGTTCACAATGTGTGGGTTAACTTACAAAAATGGTAATCAACCATACATTTTTTTATAGCCTACATTTTTTAGTGTATTATTTTCATTGCAGCTGCCAACCTCAGAGAACTTACCATTGAATTCTGACAATTTTTTGGCTCCTTTATACAGACTCCATCATCTACTCACATATGCAAAATGTTCTTATGAATGTCCTAACTATAACTTTGTTGTTACATATACTGGTTATTGTTAAACGTATGCCTCCAAAATTGTGAAGATTCAGGCCAGACATACTTTTTGTGTGTATGTGAAGAGAACTGACTGTGTTAGACTCAACTATTTCAGCAGTCGCAGATAAAATATCATGGGAGAGAAATATTTCTACTCTTTGTGTGTATGTGAAGAGTTCAAAGGCAAATATAATACAATGAAAATGTATTCTTTGTGTTGCCTTTGCTGCCAGATCTGTGTGAGACACAACTGGTTCAGCAGTCGCAAGATAAAATATCATGGGAAAGAAACATTTCTGCTCCTTCTCCATGCTTCTCAGCATTATGAAGGAGGACATGGAAACACATTTACCTGGCACAACTAACTACCTGTCGGACTATGAAACATGTTGTGTGTATAAGACACAGCTGATGTTCAACTTGTCATTTGTGTTCACTTTTAACATATCAATCACATCATGGGAACCAACCACTGTCCACTAATCATGATAACCTTGCTGTCATCATCATTAAGTGACTAAATCCCATATAAGGAAATCCAATACAACTGATAACTATTTTAAAATGTTACCTTTAATCAAATAGGAGGACAATGTAATGATATAGTCACTCAAGTGTTACCCAGGAAGGATAGACTGAGTCACTGTAACCCTCTAAGTCTGTCATAAAAGGAGACTAAAGTGGATTGTGAAGGGAGGAAGCAAACACATTGTGTAACATTAATTGCTACATAAAACCACTACAGCAACAGCTTATTGTGGGACTTTGTTAAAGCCTTCTTGTCAAGGGATATTTGCTTCTTGTCAAAGGCTGTGGACTATTTCTTCACATGTATACAAAATAAGTCCAGGCGAAAAACTATATAGCCGATACGTTGGTTAATTATATTGTGGCTATTTGGCTATCTCATTGTAGGAATTATTTAAGCAATTGATCATCACAGATGTTTAAATTATATCATGAATTATCACAAACAATGTTCCTTTAAATTTCTTGAATGCTTTTTAGCACATAAAATAACTCATTTTGTTAGCATCTTTGTTTTAACTAAAACCCACACAAGTGCAACCATGATCCATGCCTGCAATGGCCAGATTAGTGCATCCAAATAGAGTATTCCCATTCAAGTATAACAAAATATTGAATACAAGCAGGTCTATAGACAAGCCAAACTAATTCAAAGAGCACATATTTGATTTGTTGTTAATTGAAAATGGTTTGCTATTTTGGTGCACAGTGTAAATACCTCAAGATTGTTTGTCAAATGTTAATTTTTCTGATGAAACTATTGAATGTTCTTTGCAATATTTTGTGCATGCACTATGTTTTGTTCTGTGTGCTAGGCTCTTGACAAATGTTCATGCACACAGCTCACAGGGAACATTGATCACAGATGTCTGAATTATATAATGAAATTTATCACAGATATCTAAAATATATCATGAATGATGACATATGTCTGAATTATATAATGGATTATCACTGATGTCTGCAACACATATATCTGAGGGGTTGATATAGATTAATTGGTGGTATGTGAAAGTTTATGTACACTGGCTGAATGTGTTGTAATAAAATACCTGGGTTTTGCATTTATATTTTTGTTGGCCTTGAAACTGTATGACCCACATATCTTGATAAAGCTGCAAGCATCATATTTATATTTTAGCATTGAGTGACCTTGAAAGCCTTTGTGTTATTGCTGATTTAATATGTCATGGGCTTTATCTAGCTGTTTCTGTACGTTACTTGGGCTCTTGAGTTTGTAGAAAGAAACATGGACAAATTCAGAGGCTAATCGTTGTAGACAGGATAGCGACAGAAAGTATAAAGATAAGTACCTTTCTAAACACTCATAATATATATATATATACCAAACAACATACAAGAATGTGATACAATAGGTACTCTGAAATTGAACCTGGTTCTTTCAGGTAATGGTGCTGCTTGTAAGAATGAGACTAGTTTCTGAATTCTGTCAACTGCAACTGAACCATTCCTGACTAGGTTCATTTTGGGAGAACGTGTTACTACACTTTCATTCCTGTTATAGTGTAAATATATTTTATAAGAGCCTAGAAAAGCACTTGTCTATGCAGTCATTGTTGCACCTCTGAGTTTAGAGTAACTCTGGTTTTTTATCATATACTAATATATGTCAGTTATTGTGAAATTGAGGAGCAATATTAGAAGGGTTCTAAGTTACTCATACAGTTTGTAAAACTATTTTATATTCTGCAAATTAGTGAAATGGTTGAGAATGTGATAATTGATATAGTGGTTTCATCATATGCATACAATTCCTTCTGTTTCCTAGTTGTTCTGTACTGCAACAACCAAATTTACTTATTGTGCAAAAGTCAGATTTGGATAAACATTCTTGCCTCTATGTGCCTTTGACAGTCAAAATAAAAAATGCTGATTATTTAAACATAACCTATTCTTCATTATTAGTGAATTATTTTATTTCATTCTATGTTTGTGTGTCTGTGTGTATCTGTGCGTCAATGCAGGCAGGTAGGCATGTGTTTGGATGAGTGGGTAAACACACATGTATAACACTGTATTTGCGTGTCCTGTATGTTGGATTATGTAGCTCAAACTGACAAAGGAGACAGAGATGCTCGGCAGGAGATTCGGCAAGACGTTCTACAGGCTGCAACCAACGAGGTGACTTATATAAACCTAATAAACAAAGCAGAGACAGAATATGTTTTACGTTCCAGCAAGAATACAGCACCAGGCCCTGATGGAGTACAGTACTGCCACATCAGGGAGCTAGATGAGACAGATATGGGCAATGTGGTGCAGGATTTCAAATTGTTTTTCAGGATTTCAATACCAGCATAGAGAAGGCATCAGTGCCTGAGGACTAGCTGCATAGTTATCTATGGTCTCTACCTAAACCTGGCAAGGATTCTACGCTTCTCAGCAGCTATAGAATTATCACCCTACAAAATATCTATGGCAAACTGCTTGAGAAGATAGTGGCAAGAAAATGAGTGTCCTTTTTGGAGCGTGAACTTATTCTACCCGATCCACTGGGCAGCTACAGACCTGAGAAGGAGACCTGGGGTAATGCCGGTACTTTCGCATATGATGTGTACGAGGGATTCCAACGTCGGCAAGAGACAGTCGCCGTTGCACTCGACCTCGAGGATGCCTATAACACGGTCGATTTTGGTACACTGATGTGCTGTTTGAAGGACTGTGGAATAAACCCGTGACTCGTTAGCTGGATATCATCTGCCCTGATGGAGAGAACAGTTGCCCTTCGCTTGGGTTCTTGGACATCAGAGCCAATGCGGATATGTCCAGGATTGCCACTTTCACCGGTGCTGTTCTTCTTCGTTCGTTCTCAATCTCCCACTACCAAACCCGGGAAGGGCTTAAGTAGCAGAATGTAGTCCACAGAACAGAATGCGTTGTGTCGTAGTTTACAGCTTGGCTGCGATATTTGCACCTTTTGGTCCAACACATCCGACTTCAGCAAACATTTTTTGAGTATCGAGTTATCATTCCCTCTTCGATCCCTTCTCCTTAGCCAGTCTGCCCTGCTGCAGCCTGTTATCCAGGATCACCACGTGGAGGTGTATAAGGGTCTTGGCAGCTATGGTTCGCTGACCACTGCAGCTCATGCACTGCTCAGCATCTTGATCCCACCGGTGCTATTCATCATTTACACATTAAAAGTGGCCAACGTGCAACCTACACAGCCGGTGCAGGCGTTGACATTCGCAGATGATATCCTAATCTACAGGACTAGTTCTGATAGGCGCGAAATGGTTAGTGATATTCAAGACATGCGGTCTCAAAGTGGTGTGGAGACTCCAGTGCACAGACTAATCCAAACAAGGCCGGTGTGATGTGGTGTTCATTGAACAACTGCATCGTGAAAGACAACCTCCCTGGCATCACATTTGATGGCTGTGTCATAGACAGAAGCGACAGGGTGAAATATCTCTGAATAACATTTGACCGCAGGCTGTCATACAAGTACCACGTGACCAAACTATACAATGATGCAAGAGAGGACTGGATACACTCAAGACAATGGTAGCTGCCAACTTGAAACAATGGCTGCTATTCATACTCTATCGCCAGTTGATTCTCTTGGTCATTGATTATGGATTGGGTATACTCACCCTATCAAGATCACAGTGTAAACGGCTGGAACGAATCCAAAATGACGGAATGCGGCTCGTGTTGGGTTGCACCAGAGATACCCCAATAATACAGATGATGTACATGCTCGGACTGCCATCAGTAGCATCCAGGCATAAAGTGGCACAGGCTACAGCTTATATGCGAGTCATAGCGGACAACAGGCACCCGCTGTACAATAACACTGCGGACATCAAGGGAACCAGAATCAAAAGAGGGATGTCATGGATGGCACAGACAGAACGAACTATAGGAGAGGTGACTGCAGTCGAGACGATGGTCAAAGGAGAGGAATGGATCCACACTGGGGATACACCAACAGAGTACCACACGGTCATCATAACTATGGGCAGTGAATGTAGGAAGGGGCGAAATAGCCAGACAACGCTCGAAGTCAACCAGCTAATAGGCGCCAACACGCATGAAAGTGATACCATCATATACACTGATGGGTCGTTGCAAAGTAATAGAACATCAGGCTGGGGTTTCTCGGCTAGAATAAGAGACCGGATCGTTGCTGAACGAAGTGGTGCATACAAGACTGCCACATCAAGTATGAGAATGGAGATGCAGGCGGTGACTGAAGCTCTGAGGTGGCTTTCTGAGACATCTTCAACAGGGGCAGTCATCGTGTGTCAGACTCCCAAACACTACTTCGGAAGGTGCAGATTGGGTGGCTACGACATGAGTGGATAGCAGCGCTGGAGACCTAAAAACTCCAGGGGCTGGTGTGGATCTACTGTCCTGGTCATGCTGGGGTTCCGGGCAACGAGCGAGCTGATTTTTTTTGCGTCACATGCACCCATAACAGGCCCCGCGGACATGGATAAAGATGACATAGTGAAGGTTATCAAGAATCACCTGCTGGAAAACGACACTGCTTGGATGAGTCTGCAAGGCACAGGCTGCGGCACTTTGGAATCAAATTAGGATTCAGTGGATCAGAGAGGACGAAACAGGAAGGTGTACAACCAACAGGCTACAGGCACCATCAGCATCCACACTTTGCGCCATCTGCTGAGAGAGACTGAGCACCTATGGGTATGCCCGGAGTACAGTGAAGTCGACTCCCAGTACAGAACAGGATTATTTGAGTTAAATGCAATGCTAGAATTTTTCACTTTACACATACAAGAAGACAGTTTTATTGCAGGAATAAAGAACAGAGAAACACACACATATTTGTATAAAACATATGTTTATGTGTATACAATTAATGGTAATGTTTTTAGTGTAGAGTTTTTCTTTTGGAGAGTATCATCAAATTAACATACATCGAGTTCCTTCAAAGACTTCACAAATTGTAAATACGAGGTAGCTTCAAAATGTTTCCCGAATAGTCGACTCATGTTTGAATGAAAGATGATATTATGGAGAATATATATTCAGAAGTCGGTAGTGACCTTGACAAAAGGACATGACAGATGTGACCTTCACATATACTCTCGAACAGAAGTTTGTTTGTGTGTTGCACTCGTTGCATCGTCAGAGTTGAAAAGGTCCTTTATTGAACAACATACAAATGTCAAATTCTGTGTTTTGCTTGAGAAGTCACCCTCAGAGACACAAACATTGCTTAATAAAGCATATTGTGATACCGAAATCGCAAGTATTTGAGTGGCACAATCCTCAGACAAAACGTTAGTCCTCTGAATGGAAATCTCCGTAGACATGATCTCATTCCTGAAGGCCGATCGGTTAACAAGGTTGATTTCCTCCGTCGTCTAACAGATGCAATCAGAAGAAAACGACCAGAAAAATGGAAAACAAACAGCTGGATTATGCTGCATGACAATGCGCCAGCACATCGATCCCTACTGGTGAAGCAGTACCTCGCAAAGCACAATGTGATTACCTTGGAACATCCTCCATATTCTCCCGACTATGCACCAACTGAATTTTTCTTGTTCCTTCGACTGAAATTGGCACTGAAAGGACAGCAATTCAATTATGCTGAGGACGTTATCACCAGTGTGACAAGACAGCTGAAACAGATATCAAAGAATGGATTCCACGAATGTTTCCAGCAGCTGTATGCACGTTGACAAAAGTATGTAGTTGCCGAAGGGAACTACTTTGAAGGAAATGTACTGTAGATAATTCTATTGTAACTTATTTGTATACATTCTACTAATTCCTGGAACTTTTTAAAGCTATCCTGTAAATGTAACTTAATCTCAGCTGTTGAAAAAAACAACACCAAAATCCAAAACAGATGTAATAAAACAAGTCAAATCATTGGATAAACGTCCCTGATATTCCTTTTTAAGCATGTGACAATGGATACAAAAAGAACGCTATACAAAACAATATTCCTACCAACATTGTGTTAAAATTGGACATTAAGAAACAAAGATAAAAGAAACATAATAACAAAAGAGATTAAATACAAGCACAGAATGCATGGAATAACAATAGATAGAACCAGAAACGAAGATATTAGGAGACAAATAAGTACAACACCAGTGCTAGATCTCATAAAGAGACAAAAAACTAAATGGTTCGACCACGTGCCACGACAAACAACAGATAGTATCCCTCAGGAAGCAATACTATACAGATACAATGGCTACAAAGCCAAGGGCCGACCATACAAAAGAAGGATAGCAGAAATAACAGAAGCAGTAAAGCTCCCCATCTACAAAGCACATTCTAGAGCCTGGTCAAGAAAGCTCATCATAACCTGACGCTGAAAGGCACAAGCAGGACAAAAAGCTAAAAGAAAGATGTAAATAAATAAGAGCACTGTTGATTCGAGAATAATTTACTACTTTATAACTCACAAGTGTTTCTTATTCAGCGGATAAAGAAAATCGCATAATGCTTTACTGCAATTCCTATAAAAAATTGTTGTCAGTTAAGCACTCTCATCAGTGCGTTTTCTGTGTTTTTTGTGTGTGTTTGCCTTATCTTCTCTAATCCTCAAGGCGGTGTGTGTTGCACTGTGGTTTTTTTATTTTGCGCCTGCCGGCCCAGTGCATCTGACTTCAGCATACATTTTATGTAAGGGTCTGCTTCCTCCTACATTTTCTAAGGGTTTGCTTCCCCGGGGTAACGGCCGGTGCTGTGATGGGGAACCATGTCACTTTACCACTAGCCCATGCCGTCCCCTATCGTTTTCGGTGTTGAAACTTGCTGTTAAACCTAATGTGCTTTGGAAATGCAAATAGAAAAAGGATTTTTTTGTAATTGTAAAATCGATGCCTGCCAATAAGACATACTGGTTTTTCTTTCATTTCTATGATTATGAAAACATGCTCCCATGTTCGCTGAAAATTTAGTTGAATTTCTCTGTTTCTTCATTTTCTCTCATCAACATTATTAAGTAGAAACAGCTTATTTACTTAATTGTATCATAACTCTGATCGAACTCTTTACATTTTGGAGTTGCAGTTACAAACTTTTCCTTGTCTGAGGAATATTTAATAATCAAAACAAATTTGAGTTCATGAAAGAAGTAATTAAATGAAAATAAAAATTACCTAGTTTATTTGATGTAATCCATTTCAGATTGTGCTTAATGAATGTCAATTTTGAAATGCATTTATATGCCACCATTTTATTTGTCATGCGTACGTGTATGCCTGCCTCTGTATACGTGATGCCCACTATATGTAGATATGTTATGTATGCACATTTATGTATGTCATCACTTTGTAAGGTGTGATTAGAAATATATATACGGATTGGCATCATAATTCCGGAATCACAGGATACACCCTGAAGTTTCTAGGCACAGGCTGACCTCTGAACCTGATCTGGATATAGTTAAGTCTGCCCTGATTGTCTGGTTTGTTTACCATCTAGTATGGTCTTCAACAAGGATGTATATTTTGTTATATGGCCAAAATATCTTAACTGTCTAACTCTGATTTAGGTCAGTAATTCTCTTTTAACCTCCAGCATTTTCAATACCTCCACATTTGTTTTCTTTTCTTTCCAGGAAATTCGACTCAATCTTCTATTTACCCACATTTCAAAGGCTTCGGTACTCTTTTTCAACTTGTGTCCACAAAACACCTGACAATTCTAATTTACATGTTTGGACGTCAGTATGTGTCGCATGTTGCAGAATACCATCTTGGCCATAACTATTCTATTTCTTATTCACGTCTGCCTTCTTCCATTATTAAATTACCTAGATAGGAGAAACTCTGTACCTGCTTTAGTAGTTGATCTTTTATTTTTATATGCATACATGGTTTCTTGTCACTTTTCCCCAAGTATCATAGTCTTTGTTTTCTTTATCTTTATGTCTAATCCAAACTCTTGACTTATTTGGTATATTGTTGTCCCAAGCTCCTGCAATTCTTGCTAACTTTTTGCCACCAAAACTGTATCATTTGTATATCTAAGGTTATTCGTTGTCACTCCTCCAAATACAAGTCATGACATTCGTACTTTCTGTTTGAATATTTGTTCTGTGTAGATATTAAAGAGACAAGAGGATATTAAACATCCTTTTCTCGCTCATCTTTTTACATATATAGTTACATAATTTAATAATTCCGATAAACAGAGCATAGATAAATTATTATTAGATTATTATACTGCCAATTAATAATCATAGTTAATCTGTAGATATAAGAATTTGTAGTCATGGTTTCTCTGAAACCTGACATTTTTTTCAAGTTTCTCAATGATAAAAAGGATGAAAAAGACTAGTATAGAAGAAGGTCTGACTTGTAATGCACTTTGTGTTTATTTCTTTGATCTTACTTGAACATGGATCTTCTTCTTCTTCGTACGCTGTCAGATATCAACCTGCATTTTTCCAAAAAAAGCAGCGGTCATCATGAGGCTGTCGACACTGCCATAGAGCTTGTCTAGTGTTGCCACTGGTGATGGCCACATTTGCTTTCTCTGATCCTCGTATGTAGGGCAGTTTTGCAGCAAATGTTCAGCTGCCAATTTCCCGGTACCACACGAGCAATCGTCAGTGCCACCTATCTTCAATTTATTGAATAGGTGGTACCTCAGTCTATTGTGGCCTGTGCGAAGTCTGAAGACCACGACCTGCTCTCTTCTGTTCAACTGGTAATAGGCATCGTTTTTTGTGTAGCCAGTATGTTCTGTTTCCCATTTGGTCATGTATCTAGCTCTAATAAGCCTTTTTGACTCTTCGTAGGTCACATTAGGATCTGGTTGTGGTAGTCTTGCACCTTCTTTTGCCAGTCTGTCTGCCTCCTCGTTGCCTTGGATGTTACAGTGGGATGGAACTTACTGTACCACTACTCTTTTTGGTGCGGACTGCTGGCATAGTTGACAAAGTACTTCTCTTAAATCATTAAGTTCAGTATTTTTCTAGCTTTTTAGTGCTGTGACTACGGCCAGGGCATCTGTAAACAGGACTATATGGCTTTCATTTCTTTTGCCTGTCACCATTTCTTCTACTGCAGCTCTCAGTGCCTCTGCCTCCGCTCTGAAATTGCTTGAGTATTTTCCAGTTGCCACTGACAGTGGAACATGGATCAACAACTGGTGTTGACTTGCTTGCAAGAAGTCTGTATTGAAGTATGTATGTACTCTTCCAGTGGTGTTTTTTGTAGCAGCTTGTCTTTAATGAAAAGGTTATCAAACCGTCTGATTAGCATAATGGTAGAGTACTTGCTTTTCACAGCATAGGTACAAGTTTCAACACGTTATTGACACTCCAGCTGTAAATATGTACCTGGATTACTGTTAGAGAAGGAAAGACAGCGAGAAAGCCAACTGGCCAACCACCTCATAAACAAGATGTGACCTCTTATACACAAGGAAGTCTCTTAACACTTCATCACCAACAGCAGTGTCTGCTATGGCACGACCTTTACCATTACTTTTCATCAGTACCCACAGTTCTCCATCGTTACCTTAAACAACTTACAGTGATACTATTATTACTTCAGCTACATTTAACAATATGCACCAATCTTATTGTTTTCTACCTAATTTGAGGCCTTGGTAGCGATAAATTGAGAATGAACGCAGAAGAAGAAGACACAAATGTATCTTTCACTTGTGTAAGCTAAGCATTTGAACCACATCTTCTGAACTGAAAAGACAAAAACATACTCACGTATTCATTTTACACAGGAACAAAAATCACAAAAGTGCTCATATAATTTATGTACTTTTATTATAAATGTTGATGTTATAAATATAAAATACAACACTAAAATGTTATTTATTACTAACATAAATAGATCTTTACAGTATTTTATATGTTCATCTAAAATGCAGCCGCCTTAATAAGTAACAAAACAACTGGAGACTTTCAGGTTAGTAAACAAAGTGGAACAAAAGATGCAGCACAGTCAATGAGCTGACGCCAGCCAACGAGTCATAGTTGGCTGTTTGCATCATGGTCAGCGAACTAAAGCTGACCAAGACCCTATTTCATCTCCAAGTGGTGGCCCAAAAAAATAAGCTTCACAGTAACCTCCTTCAAACAAAAACATTAACAACACAGTAATTCCCTTAATACAGTAACTTTAATAATATAGCAACCTTAATAACACAGTAATCCCCTTAATACAGCAACCTTAATAACACAGTAACCCCCTTAATAACACAGTAACCCCCTTAATACAGTAACCTTAATAACACAGTAACCTTAATAACACAGTAACCCCCTTAATAACACAGTAACCCCCTTAATACAGTAACCTTAATAACACAGTAACCCCCTTAATACAGTAACCTTAATAACACAGTAACCCCCTTAATAACACAGTAACCTTAATAACACAGTAACCCCCTTAATACAGTAACCTTAATAACACAGTAACCCCCTTAATAACACAGTAACCCCCTTAATACAGTAACCTTAATAACACAGTAACCTTAATAACACAGTAACCCCCTAATACAGTAACCTTAATAACACAGTAACCCCCTTAATACAGTAACCTTAATAACACAGTAACTTAATAATACCAGTCACATGCTCAACCCTTCTTAGTTGCCTCTCACAACATACCTGGCAGGTGACAATTTTACAAGCCATGTGCTTGCATGTTTATTAATTTTGCATTAGTTTATTCTATACGACAGTATCAGCTACGTGTAGCACTTGATAGTATTAGCTATGTGTAGGGGACGGTGTGGCCTAGTGGTTAAGTGGCATGGCTCACAATCCGAAGGTGCTGGCTTCGATCCCCATCACAACACCAGCCGTTACCCCGGGGAAGCAAACCCTTAGAAAATGCAGGAGGAAGCAGACCCTTAAATAAAATGCACGCTGAAGTCGGATGCACTGGGCCGACAGGCACAAAATAAAAACCACAGTGCCTTGAGGATTAGAGAAAATAAGGCGAACGCAAAAACAAACAACCTATGTGTAGTACTTTATAGTATCAGCTACGTGTAGCACTTGACGATATCAGCTATGTGCAGCACTTGATAGTATCAGCTATGTGTAGCCTGATTAAGATAAGAATTAATAGAAAGATAATTTTGGATTTCACAAGGTCAGAGGTACACTGGATGCCATAGGATCATTGCAGTTTCTCAAGAATGATCGATCAAGGACAACCACTATTTATCTGCCTTATTGACTACAAGAAAACCTTTGACCGAGTCCCCCAGAGCAAACTTTTTCAGATGCTGCAACAAATAAGTTTAAAAAGATCACTCATTAAGTTAATCCAGAACCTGTATGAAAATCAAGATGTGATTATATCAATCACAGAAGGTCTGATGTATCCAGTTTCCATATGACAGGGCTGTTGCTTTCACTGAGTCTCTATAACACATATTCTGAGATGATGATGGGCAAGGTTATGCAGAGTTGTGTAATAGGGGTGTCAAAGTTAATGGTATGAAAGTCTATACCATCAAATTTGAAGATGACCAAGCAAGAGTGAGAGGATCAGTAGCGACGTTGCAAATGCTGCTTGAAAAATTTACAGTAAAGCCAAAGAATTTGGCATGAAAATATACGCGTTGAAGACAAAGACTTTGGTAATATCCAAGCAACATAGGCAAATAAATATGATTATCAATGGAGAAATAATTTAACAAGTACGAAAGTTTACATATTTGGGGCAAACCATAACAGAAAATGCATGCAATGAAACAGAGATTAAGATAGGGATCAAGATAATGAGCAGCAGTGGTCAGCGACTCATAGCTGACTGCTAGGTGTCAGGGCCAGCGAACCAAAGCTGCCAAGACCCTTCTACACCTCCACGCGGTGATCCTGGATAACAGGCTGCAGCAGGGCAGACTGGCTAAGGAGAAGGGATCGAAGAGGGAATGCTAACCCGGTACTAAAAAAATGATTGCTGAAGTCGAATGTGTTGGGCCGAAATGTGCAAATATTGCAGTCATGCTGTAAACTATGACACAATGCATTCCATTCTCTGGACTACATTCTGCTACTTAAGCCCTTTTAGTGTTTGGTAGTGGGAGATTGAGAATGAACCAAGCCAAGCCAAGCCCAAGACACGGATTGAAAAGGCTTAAGAGAAAAACATAAATTATTAACCTCAAAGAATATCAGGATAGAACTGAGGAAAAGAATTATCGCCACTCATATATGGCCAATTGCACTGTATGGGGCTGAAACATGGACACTGGCAAAGAAGAATGAAGAAAGATTGGAAGCGTTTGAAATGTGGTGCTACCATAGAATGGAAAGAGCGAGTTGGATAGAAAGAAGATCTAATGGACTAATGAGAATGTACTCACTGAAGTGGGCGTACAAAGACACATATTGTATATGATACACAAACATCAGTTGAAATGGTCACAATATGAGACATGAAAGTCTTCTACAGAAGATACTAGAGGGCAAGATTCAAGGGAAGAGAGGACTGTGGCGACCAAGAGTCACCTTTACATCTCGGGCAAGCAGGGACATTCAAGTACAAACTTATGCTGCAATGAAGAGAACTGCAGAGGATAGGGTCAAATGGGGAGACATATTCAGACAACCTTACAACCAGTCTCAGGACTGATCAACCAGAGGATGGGGTGAAATGGAGAGACATTCAGACAACCTTACAACCAGTCTCAGGACTGATCAACCAGAGGATGGGGTCAAATGGAGAGACATTCAGACAACCTTACAACCAGTCTCAGGACTGATCAACCAGAGGATGGGGTCAAATGGAGAGACATTCAGACAACCTTACAACCAGTCTCAGGACTGATCAACCAGAGGATGGGGTCAAATGGAGAGACATTCAGACAACCTTACAACCAGTCTCAGGACTGATCAACCAGAGGATGGGGTCAAATGGAGAGACATTCAGACAACCTTACAACCAGTCTCAGGACTGATCAACCAGAGGATGGGGTCAAATGGAGAGACATTCAGACAACCTTACAACCAGTCTCAGGACTGATCAACCAGAGGATGGGGTCAAATGGAGAGACATTCAGACAACCTTACAACCAGTCTCAGGACTGATCAACCAGAGGATGGGGTCAAATGGAGAGACATTCAGACAACCTTACAACCAGTCTCAGGACTGATCAACCAGAGGATGGGGTCAAATGGAGAGACATTCAGACAACCTTACAACCAGTCTCAGGACTGATCAACCAGAGGATGGGGTCAAATGGAGAGACATTCAGACAACCTTACAACCAGTCTCAGGACTGATCAACCAGAGGATGGGGTCAAATGGAGAGACATGCTCAGACAACCTTACAACCAGTCTCAGGACTGATCAACCAGAGGATGGGGTCAAATGGAGAGACATTCAGACAACTTTACAACCAGTCTCAGGACTGATCAATCAGATGATGATGATGTATAGCACTTGATAGTGTCAGATACATGTAAAAAGTGAAGTAACATAACCCATAGCATTACTGCCATAGGGGTATGAGGTGTTAGTGATCTCACATTTCAAAGGCTCGGCAATATGAGAGTAGTAGCCATCTCCTCCATACTAACACTACAGAATTGGAAGTATACTATCACTATGAAGTTAGTTTCCATTGCTTTAGAGCAAAAGAATAAAGGCTGCTTGCCCTGACAGTCATCCCACATGGTACTGGCTAGGGTTTTATGTTACCCCGACAGAAATAAACCTATGCATTACTGTGGTTTTGACAGCACGACCTCTTGGTCACAAGACCAACATGCAAACTACATGGGCAGCTTCTCCTCATTAACAACTCTGAAGATGGACGCACAAATCAGTATGGCCAAACACCAGTACTGAGAAAGCCAAATTTGATTGGGACCAACTATAATCTCATTAGCAGAACTCAAGAAGATGACCAAAAATATAAAATGGTGGCTAACAAAAGAACCAGCAACATTTGTTGCATGTAATAGTAACAATATATAATGATGATTCGTATCACCAAAGTAGGGGAACAAGGACAGATGTGTTCTGAACATACACTTTATAATTGAGATCTGAGCCCCATTTCCTTTGAGCTGCAGATTCTAGTAAAGGTATGCCACTTAATTTAGTTAACAAGAATGTCAAAAAAATTGGAGAAATTATGCTGAAATGTTCCCAGCCCTTCAGGGTTGAGCTGGCAGACAAATACAGTCCCAACCACATCAGAATCTCTCCTAAATAATTTGGGTGTCTTGAAATACTCCAAAGTCCTGTGTTGATAAACTTTCCCTAGAGGAGGATCCAAAAAAGAACTTACTGTTACATTGAAGAATAACAGAAATATAAATAAAAACTATGACAATGATGAACATTAATGGCTTAAACACGGTTTGACATCAGTATAGCAACAGACGTGCACTACTGTGCGTATCAATCTAAATAGATGTTCACCAAGGACTGAACTAACAAAACCAACACTAATATAAACAGGTATGTTATGTGAATATCAGTAAACTAGATCAAGCAAATTCTTAATTAAAGTCCTACAGGGCAAAGAAACAGGATAATGATGATTATAATATAATCCCTTTAGCTGGTATCTCTTGATGGTCCAATGCCTTCTGGACAAAAGCATGCATTATTCCTCAGTTAGAGCTTTTACAAAGTCTTAGAGACATGATATTGTGGAAAAGGGGCCACATTTTTCTTGAATCTCTGAAAGGAGGCAGTCCAGTGTGAAGTTGTCCTAGGATCATCGCGTCCTGCCAGAGATGTAGCACACACACACCGATTCTACCATTTTATCATTCCTGAGTCAATCCTGCCAGCTCATCTGGCATCCCCCACTACCTGGGAGATCGTCACAAAGGGGCAGAAGTGCAATATCCATTGACTTGCATCGCTTCATCATCCATAGAGATAACTGATAAAGGACAAACAGTAAAGAATGAGACAAGAATGCATTTAACCCACGAAGTTGGGTTGGATATGTGCAATCCAGAGCATACATCCCTCGCGGGTGGGTCCTGGACCTAGACCTGTAGGGCTGCATCTCCTCCCCTTAATCTGGGCCCTCTGCAAGGACATGTCTGGTTTGGGTGACCCTGTCAGGGGTCACTGGTTCATGCAAGTTCTCCAACCTCAGCAAGATAGGCTTATATGTGGAGAAAAAGTAGCAGAATACGACACAGATGACCAACTGTCAAGAAAAAAAACCAGGTAATCATACATTTGTCCACAACAGAATAAGACATGACCTGCACACCAAATTCAAGATATGTACCACCAGCCTATGTTACTACAGTCTGGCAAACATTACAGCAGCACAAGGTCTTCAGGACCGGCCCAAGCATACAGATCTGAGAAAGATGTGGCCCACGTCCAATCCCCTTGAGGAAAACTATACGGCGGTAGAGACCTTGAAAAAGATAGCAGACTTTATTGGAGAATCTGGAGTCTCAGCCTAAATGAACAATGATCGCAGAAGAAGAATAAGAAGAGAAGCTAACAAATTTTGCATTTTATTCATGATTTGTTTCACTTTTAATAGTGATATTCAATTAACTTTGCTGTCTGATTAATCTACCACAACTCTGAGCATAACGAAATGTAAATAAGTTGGCAATTATGCTGGTGATCGTAGGTAGACTTACAATATTCTCTGGGTTACTTCTGAATTGAGACTTCTGAAAATCAGCCACCATTTCCAACAGAAATCCAGACACCCAAAGACTCCAGCCAACATAGTCACGTTTTTCCACTTGAGCATTATCTTTCTTGAAGTTGACAATCAGCGTTGGAAGTAGAGTGGAAAATATCCATACCCCTTGGTTTTGTGAAAAATAAATTTGATAATTCTCTAATCAGATGGGGCACAAAAAAAATATAAGTTAAATAAAACCAGCTCAATAAAGTAACGAATTCACACTCAAACAAGTTGAAAAGTCAGAGCAGATAAACTACACAAGTGGATATCAATTGCGCAAAAATAAAAAAAAAGGTAATTATTACAAATTAATATTTTTAACAAATTCAAAGTAGTTCATCCTGATACAGACTGTTTTCTGGCAGTCTAGTTAACGAGGTGGGGATCAGCACTGTGATCCCCATAGTGGAGAGCTTACTGAGAAGCTTCACATTTAACTACAGCCAAGAGGACCCTGTTCCCCTTTCTCAAGTACGCCTCAGGATGTGAGGAGAGCCACTGTAACCTGCCACCAAAGAAAGACATCAAAAGCACATAACTTAAGTACAAGTGACATTAGCAACAACAAATTATCTTTAATACACATTGTGTAGTTCTCTGAGATTCTCTCTAGATGTGTATCTCAATCATTCATTTCTACTTCAATGTCTTGTCAATCTCCCATGGGGGTACTGAGGCCTTTCCTTGATTAGGGAGAAACGTAAAGTACCACCTACACTCTTCTTCTTCTTCTGCGTACACAGTCAGACAGCAACCATTATTTTTTCGAAAAAAGCGGCGGTCGTCCTGAGACTCTCGCCACTACCATAGAGCTTGTCTTGCAGTTCCACTGGCAATGGCCACATCTGCTCTCTCTGATCCCCGTATGTCGGGCAGTTCTGCAGCAGATGTTCAGTTGTCATTTTACCAGTACCGCACGGGCATTCGTCGGTACACCCTATCTTCAATTTGTTGAATAGGTGGTACCTCAGTCTATTGTGGCCAGTGCGAAGTCTGAAGACAACGACCTGCTCTCTTCGGTTCAACTGGTAATAGGCATCGTTTTTGGTGTAACCAGTATGTTCGGTTTCCCATTTGGTAATGTACCTGGCTTTGATAAGCCGTTTTGACTCTTCGTACGTCATACTGGTATCTGTTTGTGGTAGCCTTGCACCTTCTTTTGCCAGTCTGTCTGCCTCCTCGTTGCCTTGGATGTTGCAGTGTGACGGAACCCACTGTACCACTACCCTTTAAGTCATTAAGCTCAGTGTTTTTCTGGCTTTTTAGCGCTGTGACTACGGCGAGAGCATCTGTCAGCAAGACTATGTGGCTCTCATTTTCACTGTGTGTTGCCATTTCTTCCACTGCCGCCCTCAGTGCCTCTGCCTCCGCTCTGAAATTGCTTGTGTACTTACCAGTAGCGAATGACAGTGTTATTTTTCTGCCATTTGGTAGGTTCAGGAATGCTCCTGCCCCTCCGTTCTGTGTAGTGTTTGTTACAGAACCGTCGGTGTATGCATGGGTCCAGTCCATGCTTGGGTAGCTTTTCGTTATGAAGCTTAGGGTAGTGTCTCTCCTTTCTTTTTCGGTCTGGCAGTTTTTGTTTGCAATACCTGGTATATTTTCTACCACCTCTGGAAATATATCCTGCCTCCAAGTAGGTTTTCGTACAGTAGTGATGGGTTTTGGTGTTGTTAGTGTGTTTATGGGATCTTCGTGCATCTTTGCTTTGGCTATTTCTGCAAAGTTTCTCCGCTTTAGTTTCCCAGTTCCCAAATTGTTTAGCCTCTGGTACATTGGATGGTCCGTCAGTCTTCGGAGTTTCTCTGACTGCAGCTGGGCTCTGCAGTCTCTTCTGTCGGTCATGGATTGCAGTTTTGTAATCTTTTCAAGTTCTACAATTGGCGTTGACTTCATGCCACCTGTTATGATTCTCATAGCTTGGTTTTGAAGTTTGTTAACTTTATCGAAGTTCGCCTTCGCTGCTGTTGTCCATGCCGCGATGCCATACTCGAGAACTGGTCTCACTCTTCCAGTGTACAGTTTCTTTAGTATGCCTTCGTCTGCTCCCCAGCTTGTGCCAGCAAGTTTCCTCATGATCGCCATTCTTTCTCTGGCTTTCATTCGGTTTCTCTCAATCTGACTTTTCCATGTCATGCGCCGATCAAATGTGACTCCCAGATAGGTTGGGTTGTCGTTTGGCTGCAGGATTTTGCCATTTAGGCTTAATTTGGTACTTTGGGGTTTTAATGAGAGCGAGAATATTGTGCACGTGGTTTTCTCCTCGTTTATTTTGACCAGCCATGAGTTCGCCCACTCTTCCAGCGATGTTAGGGCCGTTTGCATCCGATTTCTTCCTATGGTGAGATTCTTTTCAGAAGTCCACATAGCCAGATCGTCTGCAAACATTGAGCTATGGACTCTTCTTGGTATATTCTCTGTAATATCGTTTATATATACCAGGAAGAGTGTGGGGGACAGTACTCCCCCTTGGGGTACTCCCTGCTCGAGTGTCACCTTTTTGCTCATCTGCCCTTGTACTTGGACTCTGGCCGTTCTTTGTTTGAGGTAGTGGTTGATCCACTTGTACATCTTCCCACAAACATCACTTCTTCTTAACTTGACTCTAAGTCCGTCCTTCCAGACTTTGTCAAATGCCTTTTCCAGATCCACCCAAACAGCTACTGTGTGTTTCTGTGCCTGGTAGGCATCTTCTATCTCCTGGGCTATGAGGATGACCTGGTCCTCAGTGGATCTGTGCTGTCTAAAGCCGGCTTGCTGTGGAATTAGTATTCGTTTTTCTTCCAGATGCCACATCAGTCTGGTGTTTATCATCCGTTCCATCAGCTTGCCGACACAGCTCAGTAGGCTTATGGGCCTGTATCCATTCGGATCTGTTTTGTCCTTTCCTGTTTTTGGTACTGGTACCAGTATTGCATCCTTCCATGCCTGGGGTACAATACCCCTTTTCCAGCTTTGGTTCAGGACTGATAGTAGTTTTTTCTTCGCTGTTTGGCCCAGCCCCATCAGCATTTCGTTTGTTATCCCGTCTTTTCCGGGAGATTTCCTTTTCTTTAGTGTTCTCATAGCCTCTTCCATTTCGCGCATGGTTAGTTTGGCCATCATGTGCTCTTCAGGAGCCGTATTTACGTTTTCGTGTCCTTTTAGCTCTTCGCTAATATCTGTATGCTTATCTGCAGGGACCTCGATGTGGTTTGCTCTGGCATAGTGATCGACAAAGGCGTTTGCGGCTTTCTTACCTGTGATCAAGTTCTCGCCCTGCTTGATAGTAATTTGTTTATTTGACGGGGTTTCGTCGTTCATGGCTCTGACTAGCTTCCATAGCTTGTTCCCTTCTTTGTCCAGGTTTAAACTTTCTGTTTTATTTTTCCAACTTTCTCTTGCTGTTTGCTTGAGAGTGTGTTTGTACTTCGCCGTGGCGGCTTTGAGGGCGATGTTTGCCTCCATGGATTTTTCACGTTCTGCTAAGTTCCTAGCATTTGTTACTGTATCTTCCACTGTCTGCAACTCATCATTCCAGTAGGGCTTATAGTTTTTCCTAGCTCCTCTTGGGATGGTTTCAGTGGCGGCTTGCATTATTGCCTTGCTTAGGCTCTCTACCATGGGCTTCATTTTGGTGTTTCGTGTGTTGATGGTTTCACACAGCCCATCTGTCAGGATTGCAAATCTGTCCCAGTCGGCTCGTTTGTAATTCCAACGTGGGAGCGGTTTTGTTTCCTGTGGGCCTACTTCCATGTCAATGGTTAGCCTGATCGGCCTGTGGTCGCTACCTGCCAGTTGGTTTAGCACCTGGCGGCCTATTTTATAGTGTATGTCCTGTGTGGAGAAGGCCAAATCTGGAGTCGAGGTGGTATGCCACGTTCTTGAATAGAAGCTAGGGCTATCCTCCGGCCTATTTGATTAGGGAGAGATTTGCATCTATCTCCCAATCTTCCACTTCGTCACCTCTGCTGTCTGTGTCAGAGTATCCCCATCTCTCCGAGTGGCTGTTGAAATCTCCAACTACTATGCAGTTGGAGTCTCTGACCTCCATGCTCGAGAGCGATAGGTCTCTGTTTGGTGGTCCGTACAGATTGAAAATGCGGAGCTTCGTCTCTTGAGCCATTATGTCAACTCCCCACCTACACTCAACTATACATGACTTGAAAGGCAACTACAGAGGGCTAAGGCCTTTATTTGATTAGGGAGAAAAGTATAGTACCACCTACACCCCACTATACATGACTTGAAAAGCAACTACAGAGGGTTGTGTAAGTGACATCATCATCATGTAAAACAATGCTTTTTCCCTAACTGCCCATCTGTTTACCTGCTAGTAAAAAGTCTGTGTTTTAATGATTTATGCTAGATATTAGTTTCTCAAAGTGTATGTTGGGAATGTATTTCAATGAACCATTACTTAGGAAGTATATGTTTGATTCTATCCCAGAGTTCTTCACTTCTGTTTCCTTTCACCCAAATATCTGTATTCACATTAATGCTTCTACATATAAATGTTCACATTGTTTTGTGTTGTCATATTTAGAAACAGGAAGTTGTAAAGGAATATGGCAAAGTGTCCTAAGAGATATGCAAAACTTACAAAACAACGTACCTTCTACACATAAAAACAATTGAACGATAACAAACATATATCTCATCATCACCAGGTGCTGTGCCGGTTGGTGATCACGGACCTCCATCCATTTCTATCACGTGTGTCATTTACAAACTCTTTTGTTGATTGTCGCCCATACCATTCTCTCCGGCTGTCCAGCATCTTCTCTCTCAGCCTTCCTCTATCTCTCTTTCCTGCTCTCTATCCCGTTGTCATAACATGCTCCAAGCTGCCTCACCTCATAACATGTCCAAAAAAGAATGACTTCCTTGTTCTGATCCTCACAATAAGTTGTCTTTGTGCCTCCTCGAGCAGAATATCATTAGTCTTCTTTGCAGTCCATGGTATCCGCAGTATTCTTCTGTAAAACCACATCTCCGCTGCTTCCAAAATTCTAAGCGCTTGCTTGTTAATTGTCCATGATTCATTGCCATATGTCCGCACTATTTCCACGTAGCATCCAAGGACTCTTTCTCAGTTCCAGCGACAAGGTTTTGTTGCACTATATTTCTTTCATTGTCTGGAAGACCGGTTTGCTTGGGCTATTCTGCATTTTATTTCGTAATTGCTATCTTCCATATGATGTTATGTATGTGCCCAGGTATTTAAACGCGCTAACTTGTCTCAATTCGGTCCCTTTCGCTTTGACGCAGTATTTTGGAGAGTCCGATTGCTTCGTCCTACCATCACTTCGATTTCCTGTTTCCTGTTTTAAACTGAGGCCTTTGTTTTCACTTTATTGAACTACCATTTCCTGCAAGTCAGTTTCAGTCTTGGCTATATGAATTCTAAATGCAGAGATTTAAGAGTTTTCCCCTCAAAGTAATACTTACTATTTCCGTTACTTCCTATTTGTTTTATGCCATTGCTGCATAATAAGACGCTAATAGTCTGACATTAAAAATCCATGGAAGGAGAGGACAATTACGCAGAAAAATATTTTAATTTGTGCACCTCAAAAGTGATGGGGGAAGTAAAAATTGTTATTTGCGCTCATCTTATTTTTCTATTCCCCAAGGCGGTGTGCGTTGCACTGTTTTTATTTTGCACCCGTCGGCCCAGTGCATCCGACTTCAGTATGCATTTTATGTAAGGGTTTACTTCCACCTGCATTTTCTGAGGGTTTGCTTCCCCTGAGTAACGGCCAGTGCTGTGATGAGGATCGAACCCAGCACCTTCGAGTTGTGAGCGGTTTCACATAACCACTAGCGCCCGTCGGGAGAAGTAAATGAGCCACTGGTTCTGAAATGTTAGGTGTCACAGCAACATATCTAGGTGTCATGGAGACCTGGATTTGTTGTGCTTTGTAATAAGCATTGTGCAGAAGGAGAGTGAGGGTGACGAGGGAAAGAGAAAGAGAGTGGTAGGGAAAGAAAGAAGAGTGGAGGAAAGGCAGAAGCAATAAGAAAGTTAATGAGAAAATCTATTTGCAGTAACGAAAATTAAACTGCCCAGCAACCATTGTATAAGCTTACCCTGGAGAGTCCAGTATATCCAGAAGATGCCAGGTTTGCTACGGACAACATTAAATCGTTTATCACTGCCATCCTTCAAGATTCTTGAAAACAAGTAAACGCCCAATCTGGTTAGAAGGTACACTGCAAGGTCTTAGTATCTCTTCTATTCTAGCATGCCTGAGTTCATATCACTGACTTTATGTGTATGTTAATATATTACTTGCATGCTTAAACTTGTCACACAACAGCCAATTTGATCAGTCTGAACAGCATTTTAAAACAAGAAAATATTTTTTAGTTTTTCGGGAGAAGCTTTTATTTATACTAGAGACTGAGTGGTCTTGAGGTAAGATGTTGGCCTCGAGTTCAAATCATGGTGGAGGCCGGGATTTTTGCACATGGACTTTCTGGTATTTCACCTGATCTCTGGGTAGTAGAGGTTGGACGCCTGTGTGCAGTTTCCAGGGAAAAGCCACTACCTGGCTTAGTGCAGTGATATCTATAACACTTTATAAATTATACTGATCAGATATGTTAGGGTCTAGTAAAATATACTGGCCAAGACCCTCACCTCGGCTTCCTAGTAGCCCTCCCTGGAAACGGTCTGCTTTCATGGCAGCCTGGCTAAGGCATCGACGTGATCCCTGTAGTAGTGAGTGACATGGAGATGAAGCCAAGCATAGCACAACAGCCTGGAGGACCATGGTCCACCTTCATCAGCATGCTCAGGATGTGAGCAAAGCTACTACAACCCACCACTTCATGTCATTTCGAGGGCGCATTGTGGGCATGCGCAAACAACAACCTTGTGGTACTAACATAGATTGTTAACTTTGTGGTACTAACATAAAGTGTTTGTTAACCTTGTGGTACGAACATAGATTGTATGTTGACTTATGATACTAACATATATTGTATGTTAACTGTGTGGTACTAACGTAGATTATATGTTAACCTTGTGGTACTAACATAGATTGTATGTTAACCGTGTGGTACTAACATAGATTGTATGTTAACCTTGTGGTACTAACATAGATTGTATGTTAACCCTGTGTCCATGTACTGGCTGCTGTTTTGGGTAATATTATCTTGATTCGCTAATTTATAAGTTTTATTTCTTTTGGCAAAGAAACACCTCATTCAACCACAGACATATTTCCTATTGAATAAATTTGGTCATTTGATAAAATGAGTTTCATAATCTCCTTATTCTTCATTGTTCGTCCTGAAAAGGTGTTTTGTTTCGCTGTGTTATAGTTTACAGCGAAGCTGGGATATCTGTGTCTCTTTTCTTGGCACAACATTTCCAACTTCAGTTAGTTATTTTAGAACCAAGTTTGCCTTTCTTCTTCTACCCCAATTCACAGCCAAAGATGCGGAACAGTGAATGAGCTGACAGCAACTAATAGAGACACAGCTAACCAAGACCCTTTTCTACCTTCAAAGGGTGGCCCTGGAAACAGACTGTACTTGTGTAGTCTGGCTAAGAGAATAGAAATCACAGTGGCAAGGTAAACCCAGTACACAAAGAAGCCAGCTGAAATCAAATTTATCGGACTGAAATGCACAGATATCGCAGTCTTACTGCGAGACATCTTTTTTAGGACGATTGCAGAAGAAGATCCTAATTCTCTTAGCCAAACTGCACTTTTGCAGCCTGTTTCCAGAGCCACCAGCAGGAGGCAGAATAGGGCCTTGGTTAGGTATGGTTCACTTCTTCTTCTTCTTCGCACGCTGTCAGATGTCAACTTGAATTTGTTTGAAGAAAGCAGCTGTCATCCTGAGGCTGTCGACACTGCCATAGAGCTTGTCTAGCATTGCCACTGGTGATGGCCACATGTGCTTTCTCTGGTCCTCGTATGTCGGGCAATTTTACAGCAGATGTTCAGCAGTCATTTTCCTTGTACCACAGGTGCATTCGTCAGTGCCACCTATCTTCAGTTTATTGAATAGATGGTACCTCAGTCTGTTGTAGCCTGTGCAGAGTCTGAAGACCACCACCTGCTCTCTTCTGTTCAACTGGTATTAAGCACCATTCTTTGTGTAGCCAGTATGCCCTGTTTCCCATTTGTCCATATATCCTACCCTAATAAATCTTTTGGACTCTTTGTAGGTCACACTAGAATCTGGTTGTGGTAGTCTTGCACCTTCTTTTGCCAGTCTGTCTGCCTTGGATGTTACAGTGGGATGGAGCTCACTGTACCACTACTCTTTTTGGTGCGAACTGCTGGCATAGTTAACAGAGAACTGCTCTTAAATCATTAAGTTCAGTATTTTTCTGGCTTTATAGAGCTGTAACCATGACCAGGGCATCTGTAAACAGGACTATCTTGCTTTCATTGCTTTCACCTTTTAGCATTACTTTTGCTGCAGCCTTCAGTGCCTCTGCTATGAAATTGCTTGAGAATTTTCCAGTTGCCACTGACAGTGTTATTTTTCTACCATTTGTTAGGCTCAGGACCCCCCCCCCCCCCCCCCCCCCCCCCCAAAAAAAAAAAAATTCTGTGCTGTGTTTGTTACAGAACCGTCGATGTATGCATGGGTCCAGTCCATGCTTGGGTAGTTTTCCGGTATGTACCTCAGGGTTATGTCTCTTCTTTCTTTTTCAGTCTGGCTGTTCTTGTTTCCTATACCTGGTATATTTTCTACCACCTCTGGAATGATATGCTGCTTCCATGTGGGTTTGCGTGCGGTAGGGATGGGCTTCGGTGTTGTTATGGTGTTCATAGGGTCTTCGCTCATCTTTGCTTTGGCTATTTCTCCGCTTTAGTTTCCCTTTTCCAAATCTATTTAGTCTCTAATGCATTGGATGGTCTGGCAGTCTTCTTAGTTTCTCTGCAGTCTCTTCTGTTGGTCATGGATTGCACATTTGTAATCTTTTCAAGTTCTACAATTGGCTGTTGCCCATGCCGCAATGCCATACTCGAGAACTGGTCTCACTCTTACAGTGTACAGTTTCTTTAGTATTCTTTCGTCTGCTCCCAAGCTTGTGCCAGCAAGTTTCCCCATCTTGCTCTTATTCTGTTTCTCTCGATCTGACTTTTCCATGTCATGCGCCGATAAAATGTGGCGCCCAAGTAGTTTGGGTTGTCGTTTGGCCGCAGATATTTGCCGTTTATACTTATTTTGGTGTTCTGTGGTTTATTGGAAAGCGAGAATATCGTACATGTTTTTTCTTTATGGTTCACTGAACTCAATTGCAAGCAGCCAGCTATGATTTTCTGGCTAGTGTCAGTTCATTAACTTCTGTACTATTTTCAAATCTGCATTCTAAAGCAGCAGTGAAAACCCTTAACCCTGAAAAATAGTTAACTCTGAGCAAACCACACAACTGTCAACACTAATACTTCAGGATGCAACTAGTAGTGTTAATATGATAATAAAATGAACATTCCAGTTGATGGATAATTTTTATTATATATTCAAAAATCTCCATACATAGGAAATAAGGTTTCCATTCACTCTTCTAAAATGTCAGTGTCTACATTTGAATGTATAGAAATTATTTGCATGGCTGCAACAGAATTTTAGAACCACACATGTAAAATCATTTTTTGTAAGAAACAATATTTCATATATAAGAAGACTTTGAATCACCCTAAACTGGAAATAAAATGCAATATCCAACAACTTAACCTCAGCTAAAAACAAAAGCATTAGTATTAACTTCAATATCAATCGAGAACAATTTTAGCTCAGAACGTAATGTCCTACAAATTGTTTGTATTCTTTTTCTTTATTCTCAAACTCCTGCTACCAAGCCCTGAAAAGGGCTTTGCAAGTACCAGGATGTTGTCCAGAGAACAGAAGGCGTTTTGTTGTAGTTCACAGCTTGACTGTGATAGTTGCATCTTTCAGTCCGACACATCTGACATTTTTGGGTACAGGGTTAGCCTTCCCTCTTCAATTCCTTCTCATTAGCCAGTCGTCTCTGTTGCAGCATGTTATCCAGGATCACCACATGGAAGTGTAGTAGGATCTTGACAGCTCTGGTCGCTGGCCCTGATGATAGCAGTCACTTTTGGGCCGCTAACCGCTGGAGCTCATGCCAAATTGTTTTTATGAAACAATTTATTTAAGATGTATTAAACGCACAGGATACTGAATGTTTCCTTTACATCTACTATGTTTCCACCTAATCTATGTCCACTTCTACGGCCTTACGTTAGAACGAAACAGGGGCACGCATGCATTTCCAGTACCAGCTCTGTTCATGTAGACATGTTCCTTTGATGTTTGCGGTTGATTGTGAGATTTCAGGAACTATAGTTACCATAAAAGTCTTAGTCGCTGCATACTTCTAGAGGGGAAAATGCCCCTGTGCAGGTCCCAAGAAAATTACAATTTACCACTGCTCTTCTGAGACTAAGGAAACAGTTTTAGTTTGTTTACCCCATATCTTGCCTCGCCACTTCGATTTGTAGGTTTGTTTAAAAATTACTATTGAACTCGCACAAAAATATGTGCCATTGTATTCTGAAGAACTCCCATAATAAATAATAGTACTGTACAACCATCCATGAGTTATGTTTTAATATAATCCAAACACTTACTGCCTATGTAAATCTCAAAAGAAACTCGACAGTGAATGCTTACCTAAATGCCCATGTGACAACCATGCCACTGTTCACTTTCTGACGAATGTGTAAAGTATCATTCTGATCTAGGCTCAAAAGGGTCAAGATAACAAAAGTGCACGAACCTGCATAAACAAAATTGTACATGCAACTTAAATAATCAGCGTTATTGTTAACCAAAATCTAAGTGGAATAAGTGCTCATTTTGATCTAATCTAATTGATGATGTCCGTCCATCACACATGATGATAATCGCTTTCTCTGTTCAGTCATTTGGTAAATCTTTTCCAATTTCTCAGTCAGCTTAAATGGGTAAAACTGTTACTTGATTTGGATGAAAGTGAGAAAGATTTGCGCAAATATCAACCTCAATATCTCATCCCGAGCTAACTTTGTCCAATGAAAAGACATTATCAAGATGACTGGAGATAGCCCAGGATGTAGCTTGTCTAGAACACATCATGAAAAATATCAAACTGTAAGCTCAGCTGCTGCCTGATAAAAAATGTTAATGTCTCTCCCAGGAGACAGAGTAACCGGTAATAAAAACGACATCAGAAGCATTCATGGCTCAGGGCAAGCAAGTCCAAGAGAAGGATGTATAGATGCTAATGAAATTGTGAAGAACAATTGACTGATTCTGATCATAACCATTTAAATACTCTAAAGTGATAATTGTCGTATCGAAACATACAAACGATTAACTTGACACAATAGGTTGTACTAATAATTACAGAGAATAAGACCTTTTGTTGAACCTCAACTGTTGAAAGCTCAATTTGGATTTTGTTGGAGTTTGGGCTGCAGAGATGCCTTAATAAGTGCAATTCATTGTATAATGGCTTTTTTCAACTTTTGTTCACTTTCTATATCTGCAATGTTGTCTCTTGCACAAACTCCAATGTCTTTTGTAGTTTACATTTAGGTATATAAAGTTAGTCTTCCAGCATTGTTTCTCTGGACCAGTCGGTTTTTCTCTGTTAATAAAATTCGGAACAGCTCTGTACTATGTGCTCTGCGGTCTAGAGTGCCTGTTCGCATGTACTGACATAGCTGAGATGCAAATCTTAAATTTTGTGTGGTCCTAAGAAGCAGCAGTGAATGAGCAAAACATAGCTGACCAAGACCCTATTTCGACTCCATATAGTGAGCCTAGAAACAAGCTGACTAGTCTGCTCACTAGTGTAGTCTGACTAAGACAATAGGGATCACAGTGGAAAGACAAACCCATTTTTACAGAAACAAGCCAATTGAAATCAGACGTGTCCAGCCGAAATGTGCAGGATATCAACCTTGCTACGATTCGGCCTTTTCAAGATGAGCGCCAAAGAAGACGTACAGTTACGTAAGCGTGTAGACCTGATAGTTTCCAGGACTTGTGCTTAGAGTGCATCTGTTATAAATATTAGTGGTTGTGGACCGATATTATTATTAGTGTTCAGTCAACAATTTCTGAATTTTCTCTATTGTCACATTGACTTCGTTGGATTTCTGTGTCATAATTATGACAGAATGTTCCAGTTGGAACTCTGACAGCATCTCTAATGTTTGGGTATAAAAAAAAGTACAATTGTATAGCAGACTATTTTTTCCCATTTAAATATATATTATAATATGGGCACGGTGATTACCTGCAAGATCGTAGAATTGCTCCGTTTTATAGGCTGCAGCGACTGCCCAACATGTCCACTGGATACCGAAATCGATGGCAACTGCCTTTGCTAGACTGCTGCCCATTTCTAGAACCATCTATTCAATATAAATCTACTTCCGTCTTCCTCAGCAGGTGCCACACATTTTTATTTTAAGAAACGTAACAACACATATCATCTTATGTAACTTGTACCCTGGACTTTTCTTGCTGTATATACAAACTTTTGGTTGGGACTCTTCAGACTACGAAAATAATAATATTGTAAACTAAAACCGCTAATCTTCAGTATCACTTTTTTCGGCGAATAATTACAGGATTTTCACATTCATTTGTTTTGATCTACTGCTCTTGCCTTCCGACGTCACAGAGAGAAGATATGCGAAGAATTTTATTAGATCAGAGACTTGTGCTGCTGACACGCAGAACTTTTGGAGTATCTCTTTGATGAGTCGGCCTATTGCTCGTGACCCTGACACCTTCATATAAATTATAATATGATCTCACTGTATGTTGATCATAATGTATCCTTGTAATCTATAACTGAAAAGTCTGTGGTGTTCACCTGACTGCCCTGTTCAAGAACATATTGCGGTGCCCAATTCTGTACAAACACATCCTCTTGTAACTTTCCATGTTCACTTGTTTTCATTATGTTTAGGTCTAGCAGTGGCAGTGAGGTGTGTGTCCATCTTCCATCCCTTCACCACAAAGAGTTATCTCCTGTCGACCTATTATCAGCATCACTTGAATCTCAACGTTCAGTTGTATATCAGCTTCAGAGTCCGTTATATCACTAGAACTAGCTTTAAAAGTCTGAATCAGAACCATTATGGACCTGGATATCATCATCTACATCGCGAAATGTTTGTTTCTGTATTTAATAAATGCAATAAAAACATATTTCGGGCTGTCTGTGTTAAAATCAAACCACACGTGTAGCCAATTTGTAGACCTATCTAACGCATGGAGGTAATATTTGGGTAAAGTAAAACTGGTGTTTGTGTAGCACAAAAAAACCTCATGTCGCTCTAAGACTACAGTCGTCCGTGGCACTGTAAGGGATATTGAGTTTGGATGACTAGTCCTCCGTCGCAGCGAAAGAGTTAACAGAACAGTTTATGTGCAGTTTGTTTCAGCTCCAGCAGCAGCTGGGCTCTCGTCTTTCGGCGAATACAATCTATTTGTACGTATTATGTTAGCTGAACTTCTGCATTATTCAATCAATAGCAGTACCAGTCATTTTCTTCTGCAGCCTATTCTGAAAGTTGTATTGAATGACCACATGTAATTCAGATACATGATCAAACAAGTAATTTTTCGGCTATTAAGTCCTAATTCCACCATGCAGAATACAAGATTAATAACTCACACCTTCGTAAATAACTAAAACAAAAAGCTGCAAATGGACCGGATATTACACAATACTACTTCACCTGTGTTCATTCTTAACTCTTAAAGGCGATAAGAATGCCATCAGCGTTCTTCCGGATGCCAGAAAAACCCTCATACCGTTAACAGCCCATTGAACTAAATTTCTTTAGTTTTTTCAGTGTTTCTTAATTTTAATTGATATTACATGGTAAGGGAAGTAACTCATATTTGCGTTTCAATTGTAAAAACAGTTGACGTTCATTGTGAGGAAAATCGAAGTTGGAAAACGGTATCTTTCAAGTCAATTTATCACAAATATGTGTAGCGAACCTAACACTTCAAGATTGTTTGATAGTAGGTTGTTTTTATATGTAGAAAAGGCTAGGGAGCTGTTTACTCTAGATGAATATAGTGACAAACATTCATTTTTCTGATGTTGAATCATAGAATATAATATTAATCAACCTACTGTGAATCCGATGCTAAGACGAGGGGGCGTTGTCACAGCCGGGACACAGTGCTGCTAAAAGGCAAAAAAACACTGCACCATCAACGGAAATGAACGTAGATGCAACATGATAGCAAATGGGTTTCTATCACCACTACTGACTGACACCCAGAATTCATTCAGATTGCTGCCAAAATGTGGAGTGAATGGAGACCTGCCACTCAGTGATACGGCCACATTTGACTGGTACAAAAATATATTTTCTTGTAGATGATAATATGTGGATTACTGCTATGCTGAAGTACACTAGACCAATCTGCATTACAGTGGTTATAAATGGATTGGCGACATTTTTGTGTTTTATTTTTTTAAATGACTAAACTTATTAACAATTACTTGTAATATTTTATTAAATTTTACAAGACCATGCTCTTACTGCCTATTCATTTTCCTTTAATTTGATATATACCGTGTTTGTCTTCCATGTGAAATAAGAAAATTCAAGTGTTATGAACAGACTGCTTTCATAGAAAAAAATAATTCTGCCAATACTAGTTACAAAATTGTGGCCTGAATTAATCTTCGCTACCAAGTCCTAAACAGGGCTTTGCAAGTAGCAGCAGGAAGTAGTCCGGAGAACGGAATGTGTTGTCGCTAGTTTATTGCAATATCTGGGCATTTTAGTCCGACATCCATCTTCTGCAGAACCACAATACTAAAGGTTATTTCAAAACTCGAATTGTTATAGCAACAAACTGTGTTGTAAATTTTTTTTCCCATTCAGCTACCTGATGTTTTGCGTGCCAGATTTCTAACAAATGACACTAAAAAATTAAATCGAGACACACCCAGGGATTTTTGGATTCCATTCAGTCCAGAACAGTTTAAATTTACAGATAATTTAACATTTGGACTTTCTGTGCCGATGCAACAAACACAAAATAAAAGAATACATGAACACTGTAATTTCATTCAGCCATAAAATTTAATACAAAGACAGACTCAGAAGCGCAACTTCTGGAAGAACCATTTGTTTTTACCAGTCTTGTATCTGCAGATAAAGAAAAATATAACAATTAATAATATTAAGCATGTACATATTGGTTTAAGTAGGATAAATATGGATGTTTATTATTATAGATTTAAAAAACCACAAGCTGCCGTTTACCAAAGAATTATTTTCATTATTATATGTAGACATTTAACCCATTACATACTAGTGTGCCCACAAAGTTTTTTATATAGCCCAATACTATAGTGCGCCCTTTGAGAAACACCATTTTAAATTGCACGAAACGTCATGTTTTTAACAACATTGCTGGGTGTCATTTCATTTAGAACCAAAATAAGTTCATCTTCAAACTGTGATAATCTGGACTTCTGCCATTTCATTGAGTGAGTGACCAGAATATAGAGATAGAATTAGAAGCCACCGAAGCAGACCAACACTGAAAGGCAATGAGATACCGCACATGTGTAAGAATCTGTCTGTGTGTGATGTGCTGTTCGAGTCGTCGCTAACACCTGTCTCAACTTCATTCTCGTCAGATAGAGACGTGTTGCTTCAACATGAAGCGGTCGCCCTGGACGACCCGTCGTGACTTGTGTTTCTTCTGCCTGACAACCACAGTAACAGAACAACTGTCGTCCATCATAGGCACGAGCACAGCTGCAGACTTCCTGACGTTGAGACGAGACAAGAGGTTCAGTAGATATCCACGTTGTGTAAGCTGAGAGTTGGAACATAAGGCCATCAGACGAGCGAGGACGGAGAACTTGTAGATAGCATTATACCAACGCACAAAGATAGACGATGAATAGAACAATTGCTAGATTCCGACCACGTAATTAGAACCATGTGCTAATTGCATGAACCTCTAGAAAGTAATTATAGTCAGATGATAAACTTCTTGAGACATTAAAATTAGTTGTTAATTTATGAACAATATAATATGATCTGAGCCTATTTTATTGATATGATGTTTGTGATATAAATATTCTTAGTTTTACTTTTGTTAAAAGAATTGTTAGTGGTAAGGAAGAAAGATAGTAAATAATAGAGGACACAATAACGTTAACCGTGCTACAGATTAGATTAAATTGTACAGTGACTTAGGATGGGCTACTTGGTAACCCTGTTATATATTAGATTAAATAGTACAGTGACCGAGGATAGAAATAATATTAACCCTGTCATAAAATAATAAATGTTAACAAGATATGTGGAATTCACATATATAATATGAACAAGTAACTTATGAAATGCAGACATTACTTAACTAGATAGCACTATTACACCAAAAATGACATAAAACAAATAGATATTACCTCTCTTCAAATTTAGCCTTCACTTCTCTTCTTGCTTTCCTCTTTAGGGCAGGATCTCTGAAGATGTCTTTATTCACCACATTCTTCTCAAAGTTGATATCCACAGAGTATCTGGAACATTGAGGGAGGAATTGTTTTTATTAATTAGAAACACCATGTAAAACAAACAATTTTAAAATATTTTCTTCTCTTATTGGGTGCATGTGCTAAATCACATGTATCTATTGTAAAAACTACAAGATCACGAATGACCATAATACCCAAATTCAAACTTGGACACACAAGAAAATATTTCCTATACAAACTTCACAACTATATCTGTGTTACTGGATCCTGAGAGTGAAAAAAATATATAGCAGTATTGTAACCTGAGCCAGGTGTAAAAGAAATACATATAAAATTTGGAAGCAAATTTAAAAAAAATTAATTTATGTAGTATGTAGTTTGATATTCTAAAACTGCATCTCGAATAGAACATTCAAAAATAAAACATGATTAACTCTTTCCATATGCAATTGTTTTCTCAGCTATATGCAGTCAAATTAACGGAGGCAAAAAGAATCCCAGGTTATGTTTTTAAAATCACAATTACAAGCTTAATAAATAAATATATATCATTATACATCAATTCGAATGCAAATGGCCAAGGGGTTTGCAGATGGTTGTCTGCCAGGTTTTCTTGGAGCATCACCTGCTTCAGGAACTGTCGCAGCAGCATAATGTGTGAGCTCCGAGTCAAAAGCCATTTGTAATCTAACATACTATACTTTAACCAACAAAATATCTTGTATATATTGGCGATGTATTCAGCATTTTTTTTAATGGCTGTCAAGAGGTGTCTCGCGTTAAAAAAAATTTTCTTTACGAACACCGTTTTTGTAGGCCGAGTTGGTCGGCTAGCACTTGACCGTGGTGCGCTAGCCGACCAACTCGGCCTACAAAAACGGTGTTCGGAAAAATGTTATTGACTTTTTGTGAAAGGTGAAGTAGGTTGTTGGGAAAGATCTTTATCGAGTAGATCTGTTTATTTTGTTTGTTTAGATGAAAGATAGCAGTAAAAAAGGCAAATGCAATGTTAGGGATGATAAAAAGAAATATTAAACATAGGAGCAAGGAGGTGATAGTCAAACTGTATAAAGCATTAGTTAGACCTAGATTGGAGTACTGTGTACAGGCGTGGAGTCCTTATCAGAGAGGGGATATAGACATGCTGGAAAAAATACAAAAAAGAGCGACAAAGCTGATAGTGGGATTCCAGAATTAGTTATGAAGAAAGATTTTTAAGAACTGGCCTACGGTGTCTGGAAGATAGAATAATTCACGGTGACTTAATACAGGTGTATAAGATGATCAGATAAAGTAGACTATAACAAGTTTTTTTAAATACAACCACCAACAAGAACAAGAGGGCACAGCTACAAGTTGACTAAGGAGAGGTCCAGATTAGATATTAGGAAGTATTTTTTTAGCCAGAGTTGTGAATGCTTGGAATGCATTGCCAAGTGAGGTAGTGGAGGCTGGGAAGGTTAATGCATTTAAGAATAGATTGGATGCGTACAGCTTCTAGAGCAAAGTGATGTAATTGGAACTGGTTGTATACGGACTCTTCTAAACAGTCTTCTAAACCAGTATTAAGACGTTAAGTTAAGAACTACGTTTGATATGGAAACTAACAGTTGTGCCGATATTGTAAACACATTATCGATTCTTTGTTGTGGTTTCCATGATTTTCTATCGGAGCGACTAGGCCTAGCCGTTGAGTCCAAATTATTTTCCCGAGATATTCATAAATTTTCAACATCTTTTTGTAACTCAGAAACTAACAAACACACAACAAAAACAATAATACCCACAAGTTCTTTATTCAATTGTGCTTCTACACACAACAAAATCATATTTATTGACAAACAGAAAAGTTACAAATTTTGAAAGTTGACTAATTCTGTAAAATTTTGCCTCAGTAATGTCATGGCATGCTAAATGTTAATATTTTGCACACTCACCTTGTGGGCATCAGGTGATTGAAGTTGTAAACTTTGACAAATGACTTGACCTTGGACCTTTGTTTTAGCTTCTTCTTTCCCATGCTTCGTGTTACTTTTCTAGGGTACCTGTCGATACCAGCAACCAGAGCATGACCATATGGTTTGTCTTGAGTTCCTTCATCATAGTTCTGAGTAAAAAAAGTATGTAATTTGAAGAAATTACAATAAAAATATTTTAATAATAATACATTTTTAAAATCACACACACATGAAAAAAGTGGTTTCCCTGTGCTGTGGAATACATTTTCAAGTCCCTCACATGTCCTTTATCTTATTTACTAATACCACAGCTGTTGGTCAGAACCCAGTTAAGTTGTTTCTAGGAAAGCTCAGAAACATTGCCACACAAGTGCATAATGTAAGTGGTAAACTAAAAGGCAGGCGAAGGAGGAAAAAGAGAAGAACCAGAAGCTAAGGAACCCATGGAAGTCCCAGAAAAAGGCTAAGAGTACAAAAGACTAGATTTCTTTGTCTACTTTTCTAATTAAGTTTTTATTGTCTCAGCGTGGTCTTTGTGTATGGATGACTCCTAACAGGCTGCGTGTCTACTTTGCTCTAGTTTTGAGTCTATTAAGATAGACTCGCACATCGGTTAACCACCCTCCGTAAGCGCTTGTCCCAATGCTGCAGAGTATTAAGCTGCTCAAGCCTAGCCTGCTAAGCATGAAATCGTTCTCCCGACTACATCCAGCTCAAACCAGAGCTGGGACCTGCATAGGGGCATCTGCCCTTGTAGAAGTACATGTTGATTAAGAACTAACTGTCTGACTGTGTACGCAGAAGAAGAAGAAGAAGATTAAGAACTAAGTCCACTAGATAACTGAAATAACTGTCTAGTAATTTGTTGGTGTAAATTTTGTTAATGAGTTTGGCTGTCAATATTTGTATCATGATAAAAACAGTTTTTGTCATCCCTATTCCCCTCGTCATTTATATTTTCCATCTTTCATTCTATGTAAATAGATTTCCTAGATAGAAGTTCCCGACTTGTCCTGGTATTTGATCATTCATTCTTATCCGCAGAGCAGATTGTACTCATAAAAGATAGTGTAACAAACAATGGTAAGTACATCTACTAGGAAGACAACACATATATAATTTATGTATATAATAAAATAAAACCAGTAATGGTCATATAGAAATGCCAGTTCAGTGATATTATACATCAGCCCTTAACAGGTGGATTAAAAATATGATATACAAATCACAAATGAGCATGGACCAAACAGCACACGCCTTAATGATTTAAAAATGTTTCCCCTCTACTGAATAATCTTTTATTACCAGTAACTTGACTAAAATATTTTGTTTAATAGTAACAAAGGAAAGTATAAGCCAACTAATATTAAAGTTCTGTTGCATGTATATACACAAATTAAAATGTGTTTAGACAATGAACATTATTATACCTTAACAATGATAGCTTTGCGTCCTGCAAACCGTCCACCTAGGACAAGTACAACTTTCCCCGATTTCATAAATTTCCCCATCTTTATTGGATCTGAGGATCAAATGTACATTTAAGTAAAAGATGCATTCTCATTCACTATAACAGATACTTAAATGAGTACTAAGTTAGTCGATCAAAATAAGAGTGAAATACAGTGTATTCCTGTCCACTGCAGAAGTGGAAATAACAAGAAAACTAACTACATAGGGAAGAAGCTAAAGTCTTTCTCTCCATTCATCTTCAAACATTGACATCAATGGCTTGAGGATATGTACACTTCCAGATTATCATGGAAAGGACATTGGTTGCTACCATGTGTTACTCATTTCACTGGTATCCAATGAATTGTACTTCTTTTGTAGCACTGGTCAAAGCATTCGAGTTAGTCTGTTGTGGTACAGAATTCATTTCCCTGTCAGTTCTTGAGGGATTTTAACACTGGAAGAGAATTTGTGAAAACAACTTTCTGCCCGCTCCTTGAAGTGTGAGGGTTTAGACTGCCTGCTTCAGAATTGAAGTTATTAGAGATATCTCCGTGGCAATTTCTGTTTAGGATTTTAGTTTTATGATGAAGCTTACTACCCCATTTTTTTAATGTATATTTGTTTTGTTCGTCATATTTCTCTATTCCCCACGGTGGAATGCTTTGCACTATGTTTTTGTTTTGCACCTGTCATGTTGTGATTTGATTCCTTCTGCATTTTCTAAGGGTTTCCTTTCCTGGGATAACGGCCGGTGCTATGATGGGGATCGAACCTAGAACCTTCGGAAAAGAGTTGCTTTCTAGACTGGATGGATAGAGCATGCTATCATTGGTTTTATGGTTGTGCTTACAAGCATAGCATTATTTCTGATTTACAATATTGCATGGACTGCAAACCTTTAGCCTTTATCTCCCCAGACCAATCAGTTTTAGTCTTTTGAAATTTCCAGCCTACGGTAGGATTTTGTTGTCTCGTCTATTGTCCATTGGCTGCAGCCCTCAAATGGGTTTCATGTCTTTTGTTTGTGTGGATTTTAAGATTCGCTGCTACTATTTTGTCAAAGTTGATTTTGGTGCTGTTGACTAAGTTGTGATGCCATATTCCAAGACTGGCCCAACTCTGCCTGTGTATCTTCTTCTTTCGTTCTCGCTTTAAAACAGTGTCTATATCTGTAATGTTGTCTCTTGTATAAAATTCACTGTCTTTTGTAGTTCAGATAAAGTTTCTCTCTTCCAGTGTTGTTTCTATGGGCCAGTGATATTTTCACTGTATATCATATTCGGGGCAGTTCTGTAGTTATAGAGCAGCTCTCAAGACTGCCTTGTTAAAACGTTATATTTCTCAAATTATTTTATTTATATCTAAAAGTGTTGTCAAAATGTTCCCGTTTGCTCTTATCCAATTACAAAAGGACAGTAGCTTGTACTCATGGGTTGTGTACTCATGTTGATCACCAGCTTTATTGGTTTGTGGCCTGCCAATTGTTCAAGAATAATCCTGTATCGTGTGACTGATGTCTCCTGTTCAGAAGACAAAAATCGGAGTAGAAGTAGATTGCCATCTTCTTGAATAAAAACTGGACACTGTCAGCTTTGTTTATCAGCTGTAAGTTACTGCAAATCTTCCACCTCAGTGCTGTGTGCATCTGTCTCCAGCATACCCTCATCTTTGTGTTTTGTATCTCCATTGTTACCAGTGAAAGATTCTTATTGGAGGGCAACATAAACTGATCACCTTTACAGAATGCTCATCAAGTGACAGCATTGATGATTTCTGTTGTTTGTGGGATTTGGTTTCTCTATATGTGGTAGTTTCTGATTAAAATAATCACACCTCTTCTGTGTACCTCTCCCTCAGGGGATTTATATCTTCATAGATGTGGTTTGAGTATAATGCAAAGGGGTCAAGATGGCGCCGGACATGGTCGCAGTCGATTTCCCTCTTGATAAAACGGTGTTTTGTTTGTGTTTTCTATGATAACTCTCGGACTATTAACGTGATTCCTGGATATAAATGTGCCGACTTGTGAATTAAGCATACTAATTGGCCGAAACTTGGCCCGGTCAAAGGCTAGTGTCGCTCCGTGCTGTATCGTGACCCAGATAACGAAGCATGAACACTGAAACGAGGAGGTCATCCTGAACCCGTCAAACATACGGTACTTCAGAAAGGAGCTCATCACACTTCGATCAGCACACTACGTCCCTTCAAACTCAGATCTACATCTGTTGCGTGTGCTGAAAATACACTTAACCGAGGAGGCATCGGAACTCACAAGTATACAATCAAGGCGGAAGACCAGAGAAACGAGAGGTGGAAGAAGAATACACAAACAAATGCACTCAGAAACTGATACCTCAAAGCTCCACCCCAGCGATAAAAGAGAAGGGAAGGGCTACCGAGATAATGAGGCACACGCTGACACCATACTGTCTGCATCCGAACCCTTCACTAGAAGTCTTGACAATGTCTTGCCTCTAGAACATGTTGAGTCCGGACGGGAGAGTGAGGAAGATCCTGCGCACATCTCCCTCACTATAAACACATTGCGCAACTCACGACATCACCCTACAGATCACATCCTGACTAGCAGCTCGCAACTGGCAGGGCCCCCAAACTGCAGCGGCGGAACAGGCAGAAAACGATCACGAAAACTACCCATCACGCTTGCAACATGGAATGTCCGCATGCTACTGGACAACACCAAAGCAAACAGACCCGAACGACGGACAGCACTGATCGCCAAGGAACTGGCTAGATACATCTGCATAGCTGCCCTAAGCGAGACACGACTGGCAGAGGAAGGGCAGATCACAGAAGAAGGCGCTGGTTATACTTTCTTCTGGAGCGGCCGCAGCAAAGAAGAACGCAGTGAAGCTGGAGTTGGCTTTGCCATCAAGACCAACATGGTCGTTAAGCTCACAAGCATGCCCAGAGGAATTAATGACCGCCTGATTAAACTGCGTCTCCCCCTAATAGGAGGGCGCCATCAGTGCATACGCACCCACAATGACAAATCCTCAGGAAACAAAAGATAAGTTTTATGAGGACCTTGAGGCGTTCATCGCTGCAGTCCCCAAACACAGCTTTCCGACTACCTGTTCGAAATAGAACAACATGGATGCACCCAAGGTCCTGCCACTGGCACCTCATTGACTATATTATCATCAGACGTAGGGATCGAGCGGATGCTATGGTAACGAAGAGCATGTGTGGTGCAGAATGTTGGACCGACCATCGACTTGTCATTGCCAAGCTAAACTTCAAGATCCAGCCCAAAATGCGCACGCAGGGAACGAAACCGCCGAGGAGGCTAAATGTCTCTCAGTTGAAACACGAACCCACGAGAGGCTTCCAGGAAGAGCTTGAGGGTAGACTGTCTGAGCTTCGTTTTGAAAAGAACGACATCGAAAAGAACTGGGCATCATTGAGAAACACACTCTACGATACAGCTGTTAAACACATTGGCCCAGTCACGCGCAAGCATAAGGACTGGTTTGATGAGAACGATCTAGAAATACAGGGCCTTCTCGATGCAAAACATGAAGCGCACAGGGAATACCAGAGGGACACACCATCTCCGACAGCAAAAACTGCGTTCAATACTGCTCGCAAAGCTGTCCAGACCAGGCTTAGAGAGATGCAAGACTCCTGGCTCAGCAAAAGAGCTGACGAAATTGAGATGTTCGCCGAGCGTCATGACACCAAACGGTTTTACGAGGCACTGAAAGCTCTTTATGGCCCGCAGCCCTCTAGTAAGGTTAAGCCCTCAAGGAGGTTAAACCACTTCCACACAGGTTGCCTGAGGCGAATATTCCACATCCGATGGCAAGATCGTGTCACTGACATCGAGGTTCTCTCGAGGGCTAACATGCCCAGCATACATGCACTGCTAGAAAAAGCACGACTAGGATGGGCCGGACATCTCGTCCGTATGTCAGACGAGCGGCTCCCAAAGAAGCTTCTCTACGGCGAGCTGAGAGACGGATGGCGCGAGAGAGGGCGCCCAAAGAAACGTTTTAATGACGGTCTGAAGGACTCACTAAAAAGTTGCCAGATAGACTTCGACACCTGGGAATGTCTTGCGAAAAACAGATCTGACTGGAGAAACGCAGTCAAATCGGGTGTAGCTGTCGGTGAAGATGACCGTGTTGTGAAAGCCCAGAACAGACGCGAGACGCAGAAATCCCGAGCAGCGGGAACACCATCCCCTTCTACAAACCTCGGGTGCCCGATATGTAGCAGATGTTTTCGTGCTCGCATTGGCCTGTTCAGCCACATGCGCACCCACACCCAACAGAGAAATCTGTGACAAGGATGGTGTCGGCGGTCCTCATCGACAACGATGGACAGCTATTATTAAGTAGTAGCTTCTTATTTAGGGCGCCTTATGCCCTCCATTGCATCATATTAAGGGTCTTATTTTCTGTATTTTAGTTAGTAGCGATTTCCTTAGTTCTGTGTCCAGTAGCATTTGGTATTCAACTTGTCAGTGTTCTGTTGTCTTAGCACCCCTTCTATCCTACATCATGTATCCAATATATGTTGCTTCTTATCCTTCCAAATCACTTCTGATTTCTCTTGTGCTGCATCTGTAGACTGGCGACGTTGCATTCTATATCAAATTGTACATGACCAAATGGGAAACCGAACATACTGGTTACACCAAAAACGATGCCTATTACCAGTTGAACCGAAGAGAGCAGGACGTTGTCTTCAGACTTCGCACTGGCCACAATAGACTGAGGTACCACCTATTCAACAAAATGAAGATAGGGTGTACCGACGAATGCCCGTGCGGTACCGGTAAAATGACCGCTGAACATCTGCTGCAGAACTGCCCGACATACGAGGATCAGAGAGAGCAGATGTGGCCATCACCAGTGGAACTGCAAGACAAGCTCTATGGCAGTGGCGACAGCCTCAGGATGACCGCCGCTTTTTTCGAAAAAATAATGGTTACTGTCTGACTGCGTACGAAGAAGAAGAAATTGTTTTAACTTGTTTATTTTTTGCAATGTCCTTTCTGCAAATGTAAGTGATATGCGTGTCTTTACCTAGGTATTTTACTACTTGCCAATGAAATGAGTATCACCCATGCAGACTAGCAGTTGACTGAGTTGTCCAGTGAATTCACTGAATTCTGATCCTGGGTCATTGACATTACTAGTCAGCACCTGGTAGTCATTTTAGTGTCTTCAAGAATGCTACCCCTGACCATCTTTGTTGCATTCGAATGTAGTATATTTAGTTCCCGCTTTTTCCATTCGCAAGTTCCCATTTTGGATCATTTGACGTTATTTATGTGACCAACCAAAAGGTTCTCTCTGCTAAACTGTACTTTCTGAGATGCCCGAGATATTAGTGGAAACGCTGAAGAAATTTAGTCTACATAGTCACTGCAGCAGCTGTCTACTGTCTAGTATCATAAGTATGAGATCATTGTTGATACTAATCGAAATAGCACTTGAAAAGCATTAGCATTAACTGCAATACATTATTATACATTATTTCACATTTATTACTAATAGAAACGTGTCACTGCATAGTAGTGTCTAGTTGATAACCACCAAGGAATGTGTTCATGAAGATTTAAGATGTGTGATATGTTTGGCAAACGACTCGCAATGCTTTTTCTGAGACAGGAAAACCAAGGGTCACTATAATGATGGATTACAAAATTGCAGACAATAACACATTATCTATAATGGTTGACAAAAAAGGCACATTACATTTTAAATTAATGAGATGATAAACGATAAAAATTGTTCTATTTACTAATACGTTACCTATAACTTCTCGCCGGAAGTTGAAAAGGAAAGTTCACTTTCGACAGTACCAGATTTTTAGCCAAATATTCCAAATCTGAGACCTTTTAACTTTATCAGGTATCTTAAAAAGGCCTACTATTTTTTTATGGCTCACGCGCTCAGCTGTTCGCAAAAACAAAAAAAAAAACAAAAAAACGGTCTTAGGTTGAAAATAGCGTACCGTCACAAAAAGTAAGCAAACAACAAATAGCCCGCAGTCATAGATAAATATTTACGAACAAAGCCAAATTAATAGTTCGAAGTTTGCCTCTGCCATGTTCTGAGTGCATCCAGTCTTCGCTTGCATCTCTGTATGGTTTTAAACGGAACGTCTTTATACTGGTTTAGAATACTCTGCAGTCTGTATACAACGAGTTACATCTAGTTTTCCTTGTTTTAAAAACTATATGCATCCAATCTATTCTTGAATGTATTAATTGTCCTTGCCTCCACTACTTCCTGTGGCAATGCATTCCAAGCATTCGCCACTCTCTGACTAAAAAAATATTTCCTAATATCTAATCTGAACCTTTCTTTAGTTAATTTGTAGCTATGCCCTCTTGTTTTTGTGGGTTGTTGTATTTTGAAAAACTTGTTATAGTCTAATTTATCCGTTCCTTTGATTATTCAATAAACCTGTATTAAGTCACCTCGAATGCTTCTCTTTTTTAGACACTGTAGACCGGTTTTTCTTAGTCTTTCCTCATAATTGTAATTCTGGAATCCCACAATCAGCTTTGTCGCTGTTTTTTGTATCCTTTTCAGCATGTTTGTATCCACTCTACGATAAGAACTCCCCACATGTACACAGTACTCCAATCTAGGTCTAACTAATGCTTTATACAGTTTGACTATCACTCCTTGCTTCTATGTTTAATATTTCTTTTTATCATACCTAACATTGCTTTTGATTTTCTCACTGCTACCTGGACTTGCTCACTCACCTTACCTGTATGATCTTTTATAACCCCTATGTCCATTTCCTTTTCTATCTTTTTAATATTGTTCACTCCCATTCTGTAATTATGTTCCAAATTGGATCTACCCATGTGGATGACTGTACATTTATCTACATTAAACTACATTTGCCAGCTTACAGACTTTTCTCGAATTGTATCTAAATCCGACCTCAATATATCTACTTCTGCTTTAGATGATACACTACTCCATGAATTCTAATAGATTTGTTAAGCATGCTCTCCCTCTACCCTCTAGTAAAACCAGGCTTGCAATTTTGTATAAGATTAAACTTGTCCAAATGCATTACAATGCTTTATTTGATTATTGACTCTAACAATTTACAGACTATGCTTGTTAAACTCACCAGTCTATAATTTGCTGGATCTGATTTTTTTGGTCCTTTTTTAATAAGGGAATCACTCCTGCATCTTTCCAATCCCGTGGAACAATCCCTTTTGCAAGTGATTGAGAACACAAAACTCCATTTGCCAGCTCTTAGACCATTCTCGAATTGTATCTAAATCCGATCTCAATATATCCACTTCTGCTTTAGATGAGACACTACTGCATAGTTTTGTAACAACCATGAATTTTGCAATCATGGATCTGATACCATTGTTCAAATCGTTTATATATATATATATATATATATATATATATATATATATATATATATATATATATATATATATATAATCAGTTATCAGTCTGAAGATGATGACTTACTCTTCTCTAGTTAAGTTAAAGTGGCTGTCTTCTTTTTTGGAAGTCGGGGTGTTGTTCAGCCCATTTTCCTCTGAAGTTGGCGTTAATTATGGTCTTGGCCTCATTATAAATGATACTCAGGTCTGTTTTGCTAGTTTGTCTACAGCTTGATTGCCTTCAATATTGCAGTGGGGTGGGATTCACTGTATGACTAACCATTAGTGTTCTGCAGAGAGCTGTGTCAGGGAGAACATACATTGCTCGAGATCTTCATCTTTGTATTCTTTTAGCGCTGTTTATACCGACGGGGCATAAGTCAGGAAAACTATGTTTTCTTGGTGGATAACTTTATCTTGAATTACAAGCTCAGCTGCGGCCTTCAATGCCTCTGATTCTGCACGGAAGTAATTGCAGTATGTTTCCGTTGTTAATACTCGAGTTTTTTCTTCTCCATTCCTTAGTCTGAAATATACCCCTCCACCTCCATTGGGTGTGGCTTTGTTAGATGAGCCATCTGCATATACGTGTATCCATGTTTCTGGCGGGTATACTTAACCTCCTAAGGTATTCTTCTGTAATACATTTTTTTTCGAAATCTGTCTGAGTTGCATTTTTTCCTATTCGTTTGAACTTCTCCTGCTGGAGTGGTTTTTTCTTTTCTTTATCTCTGCGCGTCTCCATACTTTCGATTCGTGTGATGTTCTCCATTGCATTTATTGGTGTTGTTCTCATTGGTCCAGTGATAATACGTATACCTTGGTTTTGGGTTGTATTTATTTTTTGAAAGTTATTCTTTGTTGCTGTGGACCATGGTGCTATCCCGTATTTTAGCACTGGTTTCACGTAGCCTGTGTACTGTTTCATTATGGTGCCCGTATCAGCTTCCCATGTTGAGCCTGATATCTTTCTCATTATGACCATTCTGTTCTTAGCTTTGTTGGTGGCTTTTTTATCTGGTTTTTCCATGTCAACATTGGGTCCATTGTTATTCCCAGATAAGTTGGAGTTATGTCAAGGGGGAGAGTCTGGCCATTTACTTTTAGGATCACTTCTTGGGGCTTGAGCGATAGGGGGCAGATTGTGTACGTGGTTTAATGTTTCTTTATATCTTAAATGTTTGACCTATCTAACGCCAAAGCCTCCTCTGTATGTCCTGTTCCACCGATATTTGTCTGGTCCTTTCCCACAGATGCATTATCATACCATTACCATACACAGTTATGGTGTCCACACTGGAAAGTACTGTCTGCACGGTATAGCGACTCCCTGTCATGCGTAGTCTTTATCGAGAGAGGAAATCAACCAGACATAGGAAAGCTAAACATGTTTTCAAATATCAGGCGGGGGGGGGGGGGGGGGCAGAAGTATGTAAGGGATAGTACCTCAAGGTGAGAGGCAGTAACTTCCTAGCAGCATAGGATGGCCTATTTGGGTCCCTCACTCCTGCCTAACTCATGTATGGCTCCAAGCGCCACCCCCGGGAAACAGCTTTGACTGGCTGGTTGAACTACGTGATCAAACGCGGTGGAAAAATCACGGCGCAAATCCTGGAAGGAGGAGTTTGACAGTACTGTTTGATAGCACACCTAAAGGATGGGACACATGAAAGAAACATGGGTGGGGAAGACTCGATAGTCCTGCAAGACAACTTTCCTAAGAGAGACAACTCTGACCTCAAAACAACTGCTACCCTGCAGATGGGCTGGGTACACCCAATGGCTAAAGAGGGCAACCCTACAGAAACGCCTGTTAAAATAGAATGAACTGGGCTACATGCCTAACGAAACAGTGCAACGTAAATCGCTGTATGATGACGTCACAATTTAAAAAAAAAGACAATATAGTGCTCATCCTGTGGAGTCCCACTAGGCAGAGAAAGAGAGAGAGAGAGAGAGAGCGAGAGAGAGAGGGCCGGACGCCACGCCTCGAAGGAGCCCACCTGATGTTACAGATGGTCCCCCACCCATAAGCTGTAGAGTGAAGACACAAGGAGATGGGGCAAGAGATTTTGACCGAAAACCCAAGACCTTTCAAATACTACAGTGGAAGTCCTTAACAAAAAGGTTTCCCTAACAAATCGCCTGTACGAAGGCAAGATAGACGTGGCATGCATCCAAGAAACGCACCTCAATAATAACCACAGATTTTCAATCAGAGGATACCAGACCTTCCGACTTGATAGAGAAGGTCACAAAGGAGGTATTCTGATACTGACACGAAACTCCATACCAAGAAGCGCGGAATCTGTAAATCACATCGGACAAGCAGAAATTGTAGGCGTCGACATAATGACACAAGAAACGAAAATCCGTATCTTCAACCTGTATGGCCCACCCAACAAAGACCTGTCGCTCTTGGGTATGGAAATCAAGGACTCCAGCTGCCTAGTGGTTGGACATTTTAACAGTCACTCGGATATATGGAGATATTCAGACACAGACAGCAGAGGGGATGAAGTGGAAGACTGGGAGATAGACACAAATCTCTATCTTTTCAATAGGCTGGACGACAATCCTAGCTTCTATTTCAGAAGATGGCATACCACCTCCACTCCAGACTTGGCCTTCTACGCGGGAAGTATCCATCACAAAATAGATCGTCAGGTAGCCACAACAGGCAAATTAGGCTAGTTATTGATATGAAAGGGGGCCCCTTGGAAATAAAACCTCTGCCACGTTGGAACTACAGACGAGCCGACTGGGACAGATTTGCAATGCTGACAGATGGACTGTGTGAAACTATCAACACACGAAATAACAATATGAACCTTATGATGGAAAGTCCAAGCAAAGCAATACTGCAAGCAGCCACCGAGACCACCCCAATAGGGGCAAAAAAGAACTATAAGCGATATTGGGATAAAGAATTGCAGAAAGTCGAGGATGAAGCTACAGACGCTAGGAACATAGCAGAGAGGAGAGAGAGAGAGAGAGAGAGAGAGAGAGAGAGAGAGAGATAGAGAGAGAGAAGAGAGAGAGAAAGAGAACCAAATATGTCCCTCAAGGCCATCAATGCGAAATACGAAATAACACTGAACAAAATAACAAGAGACAGTTGGAAAGAAAAAAACAGAAACCCTCAATTTAGATAGAGAAGGCAACAAACTATGAAAATTGGTCAGAGTCATAAATGACGAATTACTTCAAATAAACAAATTACCATCAAGCAGGGTGACAACATGCTTAACGGCAAAAGCAGCAAACACTTTTATAGAACATTATGCCAGAGCAAACCCCATTGATGTCCTTACAGACAGGCATAAAGACATAAGTGAAGAACAAAAGAGCCACGACAACATCAAGACTGCACCAGAGGAGCACATGATGGCAAAACTAACAATGAATGAGGCCATAAGAACTTCAAAGAAAAAGAAAACGCCCAGAAATGATGGGGTAACAAATAAAATGCTGATGTGGTTGGGCCAAACAGCAAAGAGGAAGTTACTGTCAGTCCTAAACCATAGCTGGAAAAGGGGAATTGTATCGCAGGCATGAAAAGATGCTATACTTATACCAGTTCCAAAGAAAGACAAAGATAAAACAGATCCAAATGGATACAGGCCTATCAGTCTACTGAGCTGTGCAGGTAAACTGATGGAGCACAAGATAAACACTAGACTGACGTGGCAACAGAAACTAAAGCACATATTAATTCCACAGCAAGCAGGATTTAGACAACACTATCCACTGAGGACCAGATCACTCTCATAGCGCGGGAAATAGAGGATACTTACCAAGAGAAAAAGGCATACATTTGTTATTTTTGGGTGGATCTAGAGAAGGCATTCGACAAGGTGTAGAAAGAGGGACAAAGTCAAGTATTCTGCAAAGTCTAGATCATCAAGTTGCTTTGACGAAGTCCATATATGATATAATTCCATCACTTTTGTCTGATGGTGTCGACTTCATAATTATGTCAACGGTCAGCATGGGCAATGATAAATTAAATGTACTGAACTGAACTGAACAAGAAAACCACAAACGAGAGTCATGTGCATGGAAGGCAAACTCATCTAGGAGAAGGAGAACTCCGAACTCAAACCGCCTGCTGCTTTGCAGATGAGGTATTGGATTACTAAAGGCTACCGGCGAAAAACAACGGGAAACTACCGCCGTATGGCTATACCAAGTTTCATCCTTGATCAACACAACTGAAATATAATCACAGATGGCGTTAACGGGGAACAAAACATTCCACCACGTCCGGTAGGGAACGTCATGAGCAGCAGGTGACACCCGATCGTCAACAAGTTATTGCAAGCATTTTGAAAATAACGACTAGAAACATCCTAAACATTGGTAGATGGAACGTACGCACCCTGATGCTAGTGGAGAAACTTAAGAACATCAAGAAAGAAATGTCAAGAATGAATATGGCTTGGCTTGGCTTCGTTCGTTCTCAATCTCTCGCTACGAAACCATGAAAGCGATTAAGTAGCCGAATGTAGTCAACAGAACGGAATGCGTTGTGTCGTAGTTTACAGCTTGACTGCAATATTTGCACCTTCCGGTCCAACACATCCGACTTCAGCAAGCATTTTTTCAGTACCGGGTTAGCATTCCTTCTTCGATCCCTTCTCATTAGCCAGTCTGCCCTGCTGCAGTCTGTTATCCAGATTCACCGCGTGGAGGTGTAGAAGGGCCTTGGCAGCTCTGGTTCGCTGGCCCTGACGCTAGCAGTCAGCTGTGGGTCGCTGACCACTGCACTGCTCAGCATCTTGATCCCAAAGAATGAATATAAATGTGATGGGGCTGAGCAAGATGATGTGGACTGGAGCATACACACAAGGGAGTCGGAATAATTATGGATGGAGAGAAGCGAAGACACTGACGGGATTTTGGGCAATATCAGACCGTGCCCTAATGGTTAAGTTGAGCGGTAAACCGGTTGATATCAACTTCATACGAACATAAGCATATGGGTTGACAAAGACGGTCCTGCAAGGTACTGTGCCTGAGAAGCGTAAGAGAGGGAGGCAGAAAAAGAGACGAGAAGACAATATCAAAGAGTGAACGGGAAAGTTCATAGCTAGAACAAATATCCTGACACAAATCCGATCGGAGTGACGTGACCTGGTCCAACAATCTGCAGTATTGTTACTCCAATGACTTTTCAGGCTATATTATGTTCTCAATCACTTACAAAAGGGATTGTTCCACGGGATTGGAAAGATGCAGGAGTGATCCCCTTATTCAAAAAAGGCAAAAAATCAGATCCAGCAAATTATAGACCGGTGAGTTTAACGAGCATAGTCTGTAAATTGTTAGAGTCAATAATCAAAGAAATCATTGTAATGCATTTAGACAAATTTAATCTAATTAGAAATAGTCAGCATGGGTTTACTAGAGGGAGATCATGCTTAATAAATCTATTAGAATTCATGGACGAGGTTACTAAAATCATAGATAAAGGGGAGCCAGTGGACGTTATTTATCTAGACTTTGCAAAGGCCTTTGAAAGAGTACCTCATCAAAGATTATTTCGAAAGTTAAAATCACATGGAATAGGTTGGGAAGTTGCCAAATGGATTGAAAATTGGTAAACGGGAAGAAGGCAGAGGGTGGGCATAAATAAGGAGTACTCTGAGTGGTGTGAAGTGAAAAGTGGTGTGCCACAAGGCTAGGTTTTGGGACCAATTTTGTTCTTGATATACATAAATGATTTGGACATTGATATGGGATCCAAGATTGCAAAATTTGCCGATGACACAAAACTATGCAGTAGTGTCCCATCTAAAGTGGAAATATTGATGTCGGATTTAGATAAAATTCGAGAATGGTCTGTAAGCTGGCAAATGTAGTTTAATGAAGATAAATGTACAGTCATCCACATGGGTAGATCCAATATGGAACATAATTACAGAATGGGAGAAAACAATATTAGAAAGATAGATAAGAAAAGGGACCTAGAGGTTATAATAGATCATACAGGAAAGGTGAGTGAGCAAGTTAAGGTAGCAGTGAAAAAGGCAAATGCAATGTTAGGTATGATAAAAAGAAATATTAAACATAGGAGCAAGGAAGTACTCGTCAAACTGTATAAAGCTTTAGTTAGACCTAGATTGGAGTACTGTGTACATGTGTGGAGTCCTTATCATAGAGGAGATATAAACATGCTAGAAAGAATACAAAAAAGAGCGACAAAAATGATAGTGGGATTCCAGAATTACAGTTATGAGGAACGACTAAAAAAAACCGGCCTACAGTGTCTCGAAAAGAGAAGAATTCGTGGTGACTTAATACAGGTTTATAAGATGATCAGAGGAATGGATAAATTAGACTATAACAAGTTTTTAAAAAATACAGCCACTCACAATAACACGAGGGCATAGCTAAAAGCTGACTAAAGAGAGGTCCGGATTAGATATTAGGAAATATTTTTTTAGTCAGAGAGTGGTGTCTGCTTGGAATGCATTGCCAGGGGAGGTAGTAGAGGCAGAGACAGTTAATGCATTTAAGAATAAACTGGATGCGCATAGCTTTTAGAGCAAGGTGATGTAAATGTAACTGGTTGTATACAGACTCTGCAGGGTCTTCTAAACGAGTATAAAGACGTTAAGTTAAGTTAAGGGACTAATGGTGATGAGAGTCTTCTAAACCAGTACAATGAAATCAAGTATTGCATGCAGCGCATGGTGAACCCTGCGAGAATATTGGTTTCCTTCACGACATCTCCTCTTTTATTGTAGTTTTGTCTTTTAGAGAATATATGGCCAGATGACTATTTAATGGATAAAAAGACGATTGTTTAGTCTGCTTCCGTCGGTTTGTGTACGGAACGGTATGATTTGCTAGCATTTTTACTAAAGTGTTTCCACTACTTTTCAGCCCACTGGGGAAAATATAAGGCTAATACACCTCTATATGGCCACCATTCGTAATCATTTGGGCTTTAGATATGTTTTGTACAGTTAGTTGATCCCTACGCTATCTTTCTTTGCTAGTCTTTGGCGACAACCACCTGTTTATATTTTCGATGTTTGGCCCTTTACATTCGCAGGTAAGATCAGACTGACAAATTAAATAACATGTATAGAATATATGTGTGCTTGGAAGAAGGCACAAAGTAGTTTTAAGCGAGATCCTCATATACTAGGACATGCGGCATAAGAAGTGGAGAATCTGCGACAAGAGAGTAACTGAAACGAGCAAGAAAGCAACCTGATGATTATTGAGGCTACCAAAAAAGCACACAAACGTTTTAACCCTAATGTAAAGTGGAGAAGAAAAGGCTTCTAACAACATGAACAATGACATTTATTGTGCATGCAGTTGAAAAGTCACCCCCCTAATACAAGCTAGAAAACATGGCCATTAAAACTTAAAAATGTTACTGTCAGTTGATAATGTCGTAGTACAAAATTAACATTTTGAGATATTTAGATATTTGGGCCTGTCACAGTTTTGTTTATTGCAGTGGGTACGGGTAGCGAGAATAATAACTGAAGTTGATCGGAATAATGACAAAAATCTGGTATTGTGTTTTGACCAGGAAGCAACCATGGCGGAGTTATGGCAAGCCGTTTATGATATCGTATGGGCAAAATCATTTTGGTTACCAGGAAACTATACATGGGATGATCTTAAAAACAAGGAAGGTGGAATTTATCATCCACAGACAAGTGACCTATTAGTTCCAGTGTACCTATCATTTGTCGTATACTTGGTACGCCATGTACTTGACAGGTAAATGGCATGAGAGATGCGGGTTGGGGTCCATCGGACCATCGTATCGTAATTTGATTGATGGATTGACATACCCGCCTATAGCTGTGCATTGTTACTTGTTACTTATTTGTATACAAAAAGTTGGCATCCACGAACAAATCATAACAGTAAGATAACTTAAGTCTATGTAAACATGTATACAAACGATACTTTATTGAGGCAGAACAATACAGCGAATTCAGTAATAGCAAAGTTGCATAAAAAGTTAACCGTTAAGTCCGTAAATCCGTTAATGTTAACTTCACGGTTTGAGGAAATTAATAACATTGATAATGTACTTAAATGTAAAATAAAACCCCATAAAAAAAAACATGCTCCCTCCCCACCAAAAAACAAATAAACACAAAAGATGAATCCATTGATGACTTAGTTGAAAGATGACCATGCCTGACCAATCCAATGGTGAATGGGTCAGTGGATTTTAATTTCATATGTGGCAGGAAATTCACAACACAAAAGATTATTTAAATTCAAAGAACAATGAAGGAGTGCAGGAGTTTTTCACTAGTAAATTATAAACATACCATGCATATGATACCTACAGATGTGACGTCAGATCTCAGCAGGATTTAATTCACAAGACAAGAAACATTCAGCTTATTGATGATGAATTCATCCACATCTGATGGAAAATGAGATGCAATCAAGTTTCTACTCGCTATTGATTGTTAAAGGAGTGGGGGAAAATCTAGACAAAATATACAACTAAAATACTAGTTTCATCACATTTTCAAGTTAATGCTGTGGATAAGTCAACAATCTGGCAACCAAAATAAAAAAGCATTTGGCATGGGGAACAACCAAAACGTAACTACAAAGAAAAATACCATAACAGACCGGCAACAGGAAGATAGCACTTGGGAGTCATGACCCAGGTGGACCTGCCCCACTTAGTGTCCAGAAGCTAAAGAGGTCAAAACACTTGATTGAAAATGGTGGAGTACTTCTGACAGTCAGATTATCTTCTGTTGCATTGCTCTACATAGAGTTTCTTATTATCATGTATATATATATATATTTTGTTATTTATTTTAGACTTTCATACTTCAACTTTATATATGTTATTGCCCATCGCAAAGCGATGATGGCCACAACATCAGACGGTTTTGTATTAATAATGTGATGTGTGCTGTATTTGGATTATAGTGAGGAAGAATATGCACTGGTAATCAATCTCACTCTAATCCCAAGTTACCTTGGATCAGGGGCAAAACTATTGGTCGAGACGACTGGAGGTAACTCGGGATGCAGGCACTCTGGTCTTACCAGGGGTTGCTTGAAACTTGCGGGATTTGATCACTCACCGTTTCTGGTCATCACTGTGAGATGCGAGTGCCTTAACCTCTTTACTACAGCGACCCCCAACCTTATATATATGTATTATGTATAAATATTTATGTATATATTTGTGAGCAGAATTCAATCACCGCTGATTTCGTGTGATTGAGGTGGCTTAACATGCTTCACATGATGTATATTAGGAATAGGTTGGCAAGAGAGAGTGCCACATACTGTGGTCTTACGGAGAGAAAACACTCACAGCATGTACGTGTGGTTGAGCCAGGGACATATTCAATGGTTGGGGCATTTTTGCCGCATGGAAGATGAGTAGCTGCCAAAGGATATCCTCTATTAACAGCTGGCCTTTGGAGTTAGAAAAATTGGTCGTCCCAAACTGCGATTTAAGAACGTATGCAAGAGATATATAAAGTCATGCGACATCCCATCCGAGGGCTGGGAAACAATTGCTCAGGTCAGAGCTGTTTGGAGACAGTCAGTTAGATGGGGCAAGCCAGCCTTCTCAGCATGGATGTACAATCTGTGACAGTGTTTGTCCTCATGGAACGGCCATTACAGTCATAGCAGACAGTGTCAAAATACAGGAGAAAGAGCTGGACACAACTCACAGGGCGTCACACTCAAGGTCTACAGAGACTGAAACGCCTATGATAAATGATATGAGAGTGGACAATTGTCATTACAAAATTATTTTTGAACAGATCATTCTAAATGGGATGGAGTGATTATGAGATATGGTGGTGTTTTAAATGAAAATGACAGGCAACTCCTGAGATTCTACTGCAAACAAAATTTAGTCATCACAAACACAAAGTTCCCACACAAGTGCATACAAACATACATTTATTGTGAACCACAGAAAAGATAAATCCATCATTATACCACCATGAGGAAAGATTAATTTAAGTATGTGAGAGATGACCAGAAATTGGAAGTGGTCGCTACCTTATGACAATACAAAGAACAACCGAAAGAGTAGCCCTACCAAAACAAGATTCACAATCAAGTAAGAAACTAAACACCAGAAAAGGAGTTGCAGAAATAAAGGCTTACAAGCTAATAGAGCCAGAAGTTGGGACCAAATACTAGGGGCTTATTTTGACAGCTATTGGAAGTAAGATTCTGAGAATCTAGAAACGGGTTAAAATTCAAGACTATCCTCAAGGCAGCTGCAACAGAAGTATTTGGTAAAGTTGGGGTCAAGAAGGCTATAAAGAGGATGTTTTGATCAGCAGAAGAAGTCAAGTTGATAATAAGGGAAAAGTAAAAGGCATGGAAACAAACTTGGAAGCCAAGGAAAAACAGAAAGACAAAGAATATGCAAATCAGATTGCAAGCCTAGAAAACAATGCTAACAGCAAAACATAAATCCTAGAACAACTTTGATGAAGGATTGGAAAAGAATGATGGAGAAAACTAGAAACTGTTCTGCAGAACCCTAAAGAACATTGGGAAGGAAAAAGAATGCCCACAGAAATTTGTAAAGGACAAACAAGAACAAGGTGCTTTGCTTACCACTCTGTGAGAGATAATGGACAGATTATTTCTCAGAGCTTCTCTGTGCAGAGGAATACAAAGTTCCAGGTATACAGAGGAGGAAATAAATAATGAGGAAAACATCACAATGGAGGAGATGAAGACAGCACTGGAGAAAATTATGGTCGGCAAATCAGCTGGACATGATTGTAAAACACAAAAAATGGTGAACTGTTATTCCTGAAGGTTCTTTGGGCAGCCTGGCGTCATAAGGTTGTACATAAGGACAGGGAGATATCCATCATTATACCAATATTAAAAAAGGATGAGAACTGACTGTGAAAACCAAAATGGCATATCCCTCCTTAGTGCCCCCGGCTAAGCTTACTGGAGCAGAGACTAAGTCATCTGGCTGAAATTCCCACTACCCTTGATCTGCCCTATACAAATTTTTTATAAGACATGCAGAAACTACACATGTATTCCATAGTCTGGTTGTTCTGGTGATGGTATCATGTTCAGGTGCTCTTCTTAGGACATGACCGATCAATTTCCAGTGTTGACTGGTTAGGATGACGTTTATATATTCTTGGTTGCTCTGGGCAATCAATTCTTGGTTAACGGTGTTCAGTCAGACAATTCTATGAATCTTCCTTAGGTTGTGTTGAAAAATGACAGTTTGCACATTTATTTTTCTGTTATCCTGCAGCACTTCATACTGCACAGAAAGTGCACAGCTCTTGTATATTAAATTCTGGTTTTTGTGCTGTACTGCAAAGACTTCCAAACGTTTAAGTTGTCAAAGGCTATTCTAGCTATGTTCATTCTGCTGCTAATGTCTTTGCCTGTTCCACTGTCTAAGTAACTGTGCTTCCTAGGTATGTAATTGTGTCCATCTTTGCTAGTTTCTCATTCCTTAATTTAGCTTTTGTTTAATTTATTTCTGACATTTAGTGTCATGACTTCTATCTTGTCGTTCAGTCTGACCTGTTGGTTATATACGCTTAGTTTTTCATTATTCTCTTGAATGTGCAGAAAGTGTAATATCATCTACATATTCTAGTTCTTTGCATGTAGAGAGTAATATCCATCGTATTCCTCTTAGGTTATCCTCTGTTGTCTAGTACATCACCAGGTCAATGCCGATTAGAGAAGTACATTGAGATCAAGACGTTGAGCTGCAGCGGTCACGACCCATAGCTGACTGCTAGCGTTAGGGCCAGCGAACCAGAGCTGCCAAACCCCTTCTACACATCCACGTGATGATCCTGGATAACAGGTTACAACAGAGCAGACTGGTTAAGTGAGGGAAGGCGACCTGGTACTAAAAAATGACTGCTGAAGTCGGACGTGTTGGACCGAAAGGTACAAATATCGCATTCAACCTGTAAACTATGACATAAAGCATTTCGTTCTCAGGACTGCATTCTGCTACTTGCAAAGCCCTTTTCAGGGTTCAGTAGTCGGAGAATGAGAACGAACGAAACCAAGCCAGAGAAGTACATTAATATTAGACTATGAGATGACTACAATAATGACTTAGCACTAGCATTGGGAAATAAAAGTAATGTAAAAGGGAGCACACAGAAAGTTAAAAACCGTCAAACTGCACTGTTACTTTTTATTTGCAGTGTGAGAAACAAGTAATGAGTTACTGTACAAAAGTTTTCATGGTCTCCAGTGATTTTATTGTCTGTTTATTTATCATTTATGTTTAGCTTTCAAATGGCAGGATAGGTGACACCATACATTAATCAATATACAGAGTGACTGGCAGATATTTATTGCACAGCTGTGAGGAAAATGTCTCAATAAAATGGGGCACTTGTTAATGATTATCAGGAAATTATTGCAAACATGATTAGATACTGACTATATCAAGATTATCTCTACATCCAATGATTTTACTGTAATTTCTACCGAAGACATATGTGTCAGACCGAAAGGTGTAAATATTGCAGTCAAGCTGTAAACTAGCGAACCAACACATTCTGTTTTCTGGACTACATCCTGCAACTTGCAAAATCCTGTTCAGGGCTTAGTAGCAGGAGATTGAGAATGAACGCAGAACAAGAGGAAGAAAATACTGTAATGAATCTCTATTCCATATCTTGCTTTGAAGGCACAATCTGACAGATTCTTGTTTGTCCACCCTTGGATGTTATATTTTTTTTCTGCTTACACCTCTTTCTTTCTCTCTCTCTCTGCCTGTCTGTTATCAAATTACATTCTTATATTGTTTAATATTGTTTGTATCATGTCACTTATTATGTCCAGATTTTCTATTTCTCGAACACTCATGTCTTTCATCATTTATCTTTTAATTTGTACCTCAACGAACGTCCATATTAGCATGCGAGTATTTAATAAAATGTGTCCGATTGTTCTATGTTTCAAAGGCTTCAGTTATGTAATTGAGTGTTTTGTCAAACTTTTAAAATATGGAGGTGAGCTTTGAATACCTTGAAATCAATAAAATCACATGTAGCAACAATGATGCAGTTTTTAAGACAACTATGGGTTGCTTAGATATAGACGAAAAGTTGTTGTCCAAAGCTACTCATGCTGAGATCTTAAATATTGACTAGTTTTCTCTGATCACGGGTTGTAGTGGTGGTTCTTATATCCAGGGAATACTGAAGAAGTGCAACTGTTCTTTCCTGACTGTAGTGCAATGCTAAACCTCTTAACTGCAGGGATCACAGTGTGAAACTTCACCTTGTTGACCATCTGCTATAACACAGCCTGCTTGCAGGTGCACGGCATGGGTGCGATATTGTATTGTCCCATTGGGTTTTGGTCAGTATGTGGCTTAGGACCCATGTAAATCATCTTATTTCATACGGGGGATCAAGATGCTGAACAGCGCATGAGCTGCAGCTGTCAGCGACCCATAACTGACTGCAAGCGTCAGGGCCAGCGAACCAAAGCTGCCAAGACCCTTCTACACCTCTACGCGGTGATCCTGGATAACAGACTGCAGTAGGGCAGACTGGCTAAGGAGAAGGGATCGAAGAGGGAATGCTAACCCAGTACTAAAAAAATGCTTGTTGAAGTCGGATGTGTTGAACAGAAAGGTGCAAATATCGCAGTCAAGCTGTAAACTATGACACAATGCATTCCGTTCTCTGGACTACATTCTGCTACTTAAGCCCTTTCAGAGTTTGGTAGTGGGAGATTGAGAATGAAGCCAAGCCATCTTCTTTTATACAATGTCAGACGCCAACTTGAATTTGTTCGAAGAAAGCAGCTGTCACCCCGAGGCTGTCGACACTGCCATAGAGCTTGTCTAGTGTTGGCACTGGTGATGGACACATGTGCTTTCTCTGGTCCTCGTATATCGGGAAATTTTGCAGCAGATGTTCAGTGGTAATTTTCCCTGTACCACAGGTGCATTCGTCAGTAGCACCTATCTTCAGTTTATTGAATAGATGGTACCTCAGTCTGTTGTGACCTGTGCAGAGTCAGAAGACCACTACTTGTTCTCTTCTGTTCAACTGGTAATACGCATCATTTTTTGTGTCGCCAGTATGCTCTATTTCCCATTTGGCCATGTATCTGGCCCTAATAAACCTTTTAGACTCTTCGTAGGTCACTAGAATCTAGTTGTGGTAACCTTGCACCTTCTTTTGCTAGTCTGTCTGCCTCCTCGTTGCCGTGAATGTTAAATTGGATGGAACCCACTGTAGTACTACTCTTTTGGGTGTGGACTGCTGGCATGGATGACAGGACTCATGTAAATGAAAAATGGTAGAAAGTAATACAAATAAAAGATATTGTCACAAAGATAATAGGCAGTCAAGCTTTTCTCGACATAGTGACATTGAAAGGCAATAGATGACCAAATAAGCAAAGAAATAAAAAACGACATTCTTGTAAAAAAAAACTACACAGTTTGTAAATAGCATGAGCTGAAGTCATTTATAGAATTTATACTGAAAATGTCATTTTTGATATCTCACTTCACTCTGCGAGAAGAAGACGATAAAATAGCAAATTGGTAAATATTTGTGTCAAACTTTATGTTTTAATCATGTCTTTCTCCATCTTTGTTGATGATATTGTTGTTAAGATATCTGTCTAAGTTGTTCCACTTGTACATGCATGTAACTGTGCAATGTACATTAGTTTTCACATCTGTTTAAATGAAGTTTGGTCTATGTATTTAGTTCTGATGGGACTGCATCTACAAGCATAACGGTCAAGAGCAATTTTGCTTTCATATTGACAGTCCTGTTTGTTGCTAGAAGTTCAGTCCTTCTCAAAATGGGATGCACAAGGCTATAGAAAATGGTTACATACTAATATTTGATGGTTCGCACGTCCTGATATAACAAACAAGCCTCTGTTTGTAGTTGAAAGATGCTGTTGCATCTTTAGAATAAATCTAGGACATTCTTAGTTAATTGTGATGCAAGATAGACCAACAAATTTTCGTTACTTGGAATTCTGCTATTCAAACTGACATGTTGATGTCTTTTGTCAGGAAGCCAAAGGTTATCGGCTATCCGTAGTAGGTATTTTAAACATCCTGTGGCTTACTAGGCCTGGGGAAGGTACAAATAATTTGGCTAGATTTTTAACTATATCTTTAGAATTTTGTTTGGGCAGCGACCGTTAAGCCTACTCTTTTTTATTTCTAACTGCCAAGGAATTTTCTAACGTGCTTGACACTGAACACAGGAGTCCGATCTCACTACCAAGAGATCAGGGGAATTTTTACCAGAAGATTCACGTGAAAATATCCCGGTCTCCACCGTGATTCGAACCCCTGACCTTTGGCACACGAGGCGGACACCATACCTCGAGACCACTGAACTTTATTTTGTTAAGGAAATGTAATATTGTATCATATATGTTAATAAGTGTATTTGCTGGATAAATAAAAAATACTCATCATTGTAATGTCCTCTTACTTTCAGGTGTTTATTTGGACCAATTGGACATGCATTTGGCTTGAAATCTACTGCCAAGAAGGCTCCACCAAACCCACTCCTTGAAACTTCCTACAAGCAGACGAAGTCACCTACCAATGAAATTATTCAGGTGTGGTTTGCACTGCTACCTATCTCTTTGTATGATAAAAGGGGTATATATAATTGAGGTGACAAATGAGAATAGTCACGGTTTGGTGGAGGCTTTTGTAACAATATATATAATATATATATATTTATTTATTTCTGTTCTCAATGGAACATAAGACTTTAATAATCGCTGTCCACCAATTCCTACTTTGGGTCATCTTCTTGAGCAGATACCTGGTCTTGTTCTCCCAGTGTTTACTGTACACTTCATTTTCCCTGTGGTTTCCAATCCAAAGCATGCCTGATAATATTATTTTAATTTCTTTAAAAAAAGTTTCATCATTTTCATTAGGCTGAATTAGAACAAGAAGAATGGACAATCACTTTCCAGGAAAAGAAGATCCTTATCCAAGCCATAAGGAAGTCGACCAAATGAGAGATAACTCTCACTGTCTTGATCAAGCGGAGCAAGTGTTCCTGCCACTGCTTGAGAACGGAACATAACAGTCACTTACACTGTTAAAATTGTCTCCATCATCCATCTGTACGTGCGGACAAGCAGTACAGACAGCCAAACATATCCTACACGATTGTTATATGCTTATGCAAATTGCTTATTGAGTATTGAACCCTGGCCCATGGCCCATACACAAAATTGTTAGAAATCCTTGAAGAATGCTCCACCACAGCAACATTTATCCAGAGAACTTGACCTCACATGTAGACATAATAACACACAAAATTGTTAGGAATCCTTGAAGAATGCTCCACCACAGCAACATTTATCCAGAGAACTTGACCTCACATGTAGACATAATAACACACAAAATTGTTAGAAATCCTTGAAGAATGCTCCACCACAGCAAAATTTATCCAGAGAACTTGACCTCACATGTAGACATAATAACACACAAAATTGTTAGAAATCCTTGAAGAATGCTCCACCACAGCAAAATTTATCCAGAGAACTTGACCTCACATGTAGACATAATAACACACAAAATTGTTAGAAATCCTTGAAGAATGCTCCACCACAGCAACATTTATCCAGAGAACTTGACCTCACATGTAGACATAATAACACACAAAATTGTTAGAAATCCTTGAAGAATGCTCCACCACAGCAACATTTATCCAGAGAACTTGACCTCACATGTAGACATAATAACACACAAAATTGTTAGAAATCCTTGAAGAATGCTCCACCATAGCAACATTTATCCAGAGAACTTGACCTCACATGTAGACATAACAACACACAAAAATTGGCAAACAAGAAGAAGATGATCAGATTGTATAAAAAAAGTGTGCTTCATGCATTCATCTGTCTATGCTTTAGAAATTCATTGACTTCACACACACCATAATTCAGTTTTAAATTATAAAGATTTTCTTTTCCTATCACTTAGGTTCTATCAAAGCAAACAGACTTGAGCGTCCGGCAGGTTCAACGCTGGTTCCGAATAAGGCGAAACCAGGACAGAACACCTGTTTTAAAGAAATTTTTGGAGTCATCGTAAGTTGAAATGAAATCCAGTAAAGTTAACTAATCTATTTGCCTGCACACAGTGAACGTCAGTAAAACTTTAAAAACGTTACTTTTGAGAGCTGAGAATAATTTTTAAAAAATGTTTCGCCTTGATACCTTGTATATAAGAAAGAGCTTGTGGCAAAGTGCAAGTTTTTTGTGTATTGAGTTGAGAAAAAAAATATTGAGTTACATTTAATGAATGAATCTTTGAATAACAAATTATTGGTACAGACTTCAATGAAGCACATATGAAAAGTTTGAGGACCACAGTGGTTAGAACACTTGCTTGGCAAAAATAGTGACATGCTCCAATCTCCTTCACCTTTTTTCTCCAATGTGAAGCATATATCACCATAGCCTGTTTCCCAGCATTTGCAATCCATCTTTTTGCTCCAATGTCAGACAGGTTTTTAACAGCAGCTGATCCGTTTAGAGGAAGCCTGTATTAGAGCTTTTGCAATGGTTGATTATAATAGCAGTGGTTTTTTTCATGATGAAGTTGTAGCTCTAAACACAACTCTCTTTAGCACCTTTTACGACATGCTTGGAAGGTGACACAGATCTTGAGCAATGTATGTACCTGATGGCGCAGCTCTCAGCAGAACGCCCAAGATTGATCATTCAGTGGAACCCCGCCCACTACAATACCGAAGGCAATGAAGCTGCAGAAAAACTAGCAAAGTGTGGAGGAGCTTCCCCACAAACAGAGCTGAGCATCATGTAAAATGAGGACAAGACCATAGTTAAAGCCATCTTCAGAGAAAATTGGGCTGATCAACACCTCCACTTCCAAAAAGAAGACAACTATTATAATTTAACTAGAGAAGAACAAGTTTCGATCTTCAGACTAAGAATTGGACATAATAGACTAAAGGGTTATCTTTACAACAAAATGATTGGGACAGATGACAGGTGTCCATGTATGGAGCATACCATGACAGTGAAACACATCCTACAAAGCTGCATGCTCACAGAGGAAGAGAGAACAATACTGGCCTCGCAACATAGATATGAGTCAAAACCTATGTGGAGATAAAACAGCTTTACAAACAACGAGGTCCTTTGTAAAAGAAACTGGGACCTTAATCTGAGGATGAACAAAGAAGAAGTTTATTGTTAGGAAAGACAGGCCAATGTGGAAGAGGACTGGTTAGCTATCTCTAACACTTCATCTCCAATGGCAGTGTCTGCTATAGGACTAACGTTCCCTTGATTGTCTTACCAATGAAGAAGTTGTTGGAGATGGGTTTAAAAAAAATAATAAGCTTTCACATTTTAAAAAGCCTTTCTATTTTGTAAATATATTTTTTAATTGACTTAAAAGTATGTGTGCTGGATATGTTATAGTATTAAAGGGCTAAAATAGTAAACAGTCCATGTCTCCTTGAAGTTAATGTAATATGTAGAGTAGAAGAGAGGCAGGCTCGAATGGAGTGTGATATTAGGACATATGAGAAGTAATTGGATGAGATAGAAAAAAGGCAGATCAAAATAGAAGGAAAACAAGAGAAAATTAAAACCACTGTCAGTTAGGTATGTGTTGGAAAAGGAAGTAGGAATTGGAAGAAAGGTAGATTCCAGTGAGGGAGACTAAACAATTTCGGAAATGGGAAACTAAAGCGGAGAAACTTTGCAGAAATAGCCAAAGCAAAGATGCACGAAGACCCAATGAACGCACTAATAACACCAAAGCCCATCACTACGGTACGAAAACCTACCTGGAGGCAGGATATATTTCCAGAGGTGGTAGAAAATATACCAGGTATTGGAAACAAAAACTGCCAGACTGAAAAAGAAAGGAGAGATACTACCCTAAGCTTTATATCGAAAAGCTACCCAAGCATAGACTGGACCCATGCATACACCGACGGTTCTGTAACAAACACTACACAGAACGGAGGGGCAGGAGCATTCCTGAACCTATCAAATGGCAGACAAATAACACTGTCATTCGCTACTGGTAAGTACACAAGCAATTTCAGAGCGGAGGCAGAGGCACTGAGGGCGGCAGTGGAAGAAATGGTGACACACAAAGAAAATGAAAGCCATATAGTCCTGCTTACAGATGCTCTCGCCGTAGTCACAGCGCTAAAAAGCCAGAAAAACACTGAGCTTAATGACTTAAGAGCAGCACTCTGCAAACTGTGCCAGCAGTCCGCACCAAAAAGGGTAGTGGTACAGTGGGTCCCATCACACTGCAACATCCAAGGCAACGAGGAGGCAGACAGACTGGCAAAAGAAGGTGCAAGACTACCACAAACAGATACTAGTATGACGTACGAAGAGTCAAAACGGCTTATCAAAGCCAGATACATGACCAAATGGGAAACCGAACATACTGGTTACACCAAAAACGATGCCTATTACCAGTTGAACCGAAGAGAGCAGGTCGTTGTCTTCAGACTTCGCACTGGCCACAATAGACTGAGGTACTACCTATTCAACAAATTGAAGATAGGTGGTACAGACGAATGCCCGTGCGGTACCGGTAAAATGACCGCTGAACATCTGCTGCAGAACTGCCCGACATACGAGGATCAGAGAGAGCAGATGTGGCCATCACCAGTGGAACTGCAAGACACGCTCTATGGCAGCGGCGACAGCCTCAGGATGACCGCCGCTTTTTTCGAAAAAATAATGGTTACTGTCTGACTGCGTACGAAGATTTCTTTTGCTGTCGAGATCAAAATTTTCCTTGCGTACGATGTCAACTCCTCAGATGTTATCTCTTCCTGTATAGCAAGCACCGCCTCAAATTTGTTTTCTACTTTGATGTTGTATTCAGTAGGTATTGCTGATACATCGAAGCGTATTGGCTGGCAACCTTTGTAGATCCTGCGTAGTCTTGTTTGGAAAACTGCAAACAGTAATTCGTGGTCAGTATCGCAGTCTGCTCCTGGCAGCGTTTTTGTCGCCAGCACATTTGATCTCCATCTTTGTTGCACTAGGATGTAGTCTATTTGGTTTCTGCTGTTGCCATCAGGGGAGTTCCACGTGTACAGTCTTCGTGGATGTTGTTTGAAGAAGGTGTTGGCAATGGAGAGGTTGTTTTCCGTGCAGAATTCAACCAGTTTTTCTTCTCACTCATTTCTGTGTCCCAAACCAAAAGGTCCTCGAACACTTCTCTCCTCTTTGGCTCTTTCCTCTCCGACTTTCGCATTGAAATCTCCAATGATGACCAAGATGTCTCTTTTTTCAACTTTTTCCATCGCTTCTTGCAAGGTGTTATAGAAATCATCCATTTCACAATCGTCTGCTGCTGATGTTGGTGCATACACTTGAATTATCTTTCTTTAGTCTGATTACAATTATGCGGTCGTTGACTGGAATGTAACCAAGTAGTGAAGGTGCTGTCTTCTTCGACAGAATAAAGCCGACCCCGCTTTTTCCACCCTTGTCCGTCCCAGAGTATATAAATGTTTCTCCTGAGGAGCTGGTACAGTGCACTTGACTGACCCATCTATGCCCAGAGACTCCAAGAATCTCTATCTTGGTTCTCTTCATTTCTCTTCCGATCATGAACAACTTGCCCTGGTATAGGCTCCTGACGTTCCAGGTGCCTATTCTTAGTTTTGTTTTTAGTCCCATTTCAGAGTTGTCCACTGTAATGCAGTCAGGCTTTAGGCCATCATCTCTATTACTTGTACTGACTCTGAAATTGACCTCTTCCCCAGTTGGCGTCGATGATCTGCCTGGCCTGAGGGCCTCACCATCAGATCTTTGAGTTTCGTTTATCTCGACTGTCATAAGTTTCTTGGCATTTTACATCCAGTAGTTTGCCATTGCTTTCTGGGCGTTGTTCTGGCCGCTTACCAACTATGGTCTCTGGTGCGCCGTTTGCCATTGCTTTCTGGACGTTGTTCTGGCCGCTTACCAACTATGGTCTCTGGTGCGCCCTTAGCCCAATACCAGGCGTTTCCAGCTCCCGCTTTTAGTGTCGTTGTCGCACAGGTTGATCTTCCGCCTCTTCCACCAGCAGCTGTGTGTACTTGTCAGGGGTGGACTCCCCTTCTTGTCATTTCACCCACGTAGTTTAGCCGGCCAGCCAAAGCCGTTGGGGGGGGGGGGGGGGGGGGTATGTCGCCGCCGTACACAGGCCGACTCTAGGAGCCATACGTGAGCTAGACAGAAGCGGGGGAACCAAATAGGATCCTGCCATCAAGGATGTGGCTTCCTCTCACCATGAGATGCTATCCCTTACACACTTCTGCCCTACCCCCCAAAAAAAATTATTTAGAAAGTTAAAATCACATGGAATAGGTGGGGAAGTTGCCAAATGGATTGAAAATTGGTTAACGGGAACAATGCAGAGAGTGGGCATAAATAAGGAGTACTCTGAGTGGTGTGAAGTAAAAAGTGGAGTAGCACAGGGCTAGGTTTTGGAACCAATTTTGTTTTTGATATATATAAACGATTTGATCATTGATATCGGATCCATGATTGCAAAATCTAAAGCAGAAGTAGATATATTGAGGTCGGATTTAGATACAATTCGAGAATAGTCTGTAAGCTGGAAAATGGAGTTTAATGTAGATAAATGTACAGTCATCCACATGGGTAGATCAAATTTGGAACATAATTACAAAATAGGCGAGAACAATATTAGAAAGATAGAAAAGGAAATGGACCTAGGGGTTATAATAGATCATACAGGTAAGGTGAGTGAGCAAGTCAAGGTAGCAGTGAAAAAGGCAAATGCAATGTTAGGTATGATAAAAAGAAATATTAAATATAGAAGCAAGGAGTGATAGTCAAACTGTATAAAGCATTAGTTAGACCTAGATTGGAGTACTGTGTACACGTGTGGAGTCCTTATCGTAGAGGGGATAAAAACATGCTGGAAAGGATACAAAAAAGAGCGACAAAGCTGATTGTGGGATTCCAGAATTACAATTATGAGGAAAGACTCAGAAAAACCGGCCTAAAGTGTCTAGAAAAGAGAAGAATTCGTGGTGACTTAATACAGGTTTATTGGATAATCAAAGGAACGGATAAATTAGATTATAACAAGTTTTTGAAAATACAACCACCCACAAAAACAAGAGGGCATAGCTACAAATTAACTAAAGAAAGGTTCAGATTATAGATATTAGGAAATATTTTTTTAGTCACAGAGTGGCGAATGCTTGGAATGCATTGCCACAGGAAGTAGTGGAGGCAAGGACAATTAATGCATTTAAAGATAGATTTGATTCGGATAATGAGGACCAGAGTAGGCACATGTGGCCATCATCAGTGGCAACACTAGACAAGCTCTATGGCAGTGTGGACAGCCTCAGGATGACAGCTGCTTTCTTCGAACAAATTAAAGTTGACGTCTGACAGCGTACGAAGAAGAAGAAGAAGGATGCGCATAGCTTTTATAGCAAGGTAATGTAAATGAAACTGATTGTATACAGACTCTGCAGAGTCTTCTAAACCAGTATAAAGACGTTAAGTTAATCCGCTACCATAAAATGTCTTGCTCCAACCATTCACAACCTAGATTTGGCACATTTTGAGTGACATCAGATCATTTTAAAGCTTTGAACAATATCTGTCTATGTAGAATACAGAATATGCTCTACTTGATAGAAATTATTTATATAGTTAAGTGACCAATTGCTGTAATTCTGATGTAATCAATATGACAACTTGATTTTGTAGTTGGTATAACTGTCTGATCAGGAACATGCATTGTGGGATGAAATAGCCAGATAACACTTCTCAACACCAGTATTATAAATTGTGTTGTTGCCTAGTGATAGGAAGGGTAAGAGATATGTGATTTACTTAATGAAAAATAGAAAAAGTTGTTTAGGAACAGCAGTTACTCAAAACAGAAGTAATACAAATGTAAGAGTGCAATAATTAAATAATATTGCAAAGCTGTTAGGTCAAATACAGGATAATAATAATGTTCGCCTAGGCATCTAAGACCCGTTGCGTCAGTTGACCACTTCCATGTCCAGCTGCTGAGGCTTGTAGACAAACCTTGTCCAGTACTGAAGGAGAAACTGCTATCTGCCGGAGTCATGAAAAACGGGGGTGGTCCCTCCTATACCTCCAGCCGGCCGGTGGGAGACTGTTGTTACATGTAACTGATTCAAGCATGATCTAGTGAGACGGAACTTCCTGGACCAGTCGAACCACATATCTGAACACAGACAGGTGGCGGCAAACCAGTGTCCGAGATGGAATAAAGAATCGTCATTGCACAGACCCCGGCATTGCGGAAAAGATCAAACCACCAGATATCGAGGATGTGTCACTGGTTGTGCATGTACAGGATTTCTCTAGTATATTGTGAAGTTTTGATGTATGCAAACTGTAAACTTGGTTGTGTTCACTGACATTTTAAACAACACTGTTGTGCTGTCAAAATTTTAATTATTTGTTAAAATTAGGTATTTCCCCTTATCTCCTGTTAATTTAGGAAGGGACAATAGTTTAACAAAAAATAAATAAAATAGGGATGCAAATTCCTTGGAATTTATTATTTTTGTATAAACAGTGAAAGTTACCTATAATGATATAACAAGAAAGCTCTATAAAAGTGTTTGATTATACAATAAACAGACAATTGTTTTTGGAGATAATGATGTACGAATGTGTCTAAATATTAGAGTTGATGTCAAATGTTGGGGAGTATTACTATTTTGGGACAGGGGAACAAAAATTGTTCATAGGATTTGTATAAACTTTTGCACTTGGGGTAGACTTAGCAAGATTAAGATAAGTGACAAAACACAGAGATACCTAAGAAAGCTGACATATGACCATTTGAAGTTGGTTGAAAAATGTACAAATCTCACAAGCTGGTGGTTTATGTGCAATTGTTGTGTTCTGTAGGTCAAAATAACATCAATTTAACAAAATTACATTACACAATACATATAAAGACAAATAGGAACAATATATAAATAAGTAACAAATCATGAAATAATGAGCTCTAAAGTATGTCATGAGCACAACAAATATTCAATCTTCTTCATTTAGTTGACACATTTGACATTAGAGATTTGTCTAAATATCTATTTAAATCATTGTAAATTTGCACATTTGTTTATTTCTATATTTCCTTTCAGGTAAACATATCTTGTAATAAATTTATCTACAGTTCAGTCAATTTGGTCCTTACCAAATTTAGTTTAATTGTCAATATAGCAATAAGCAAACTTAAAACAATGAAAGTGTTGTGTACTACAATTGAAATCTTTCTTAAAAACAACATTTTACAACTAAATTTTACTAAATTTGAATTACATTTTTTATATAAATATTGAATATTATTAGGAACAAAACTAAAGTAACTATGTCTCCATAACAAATGTTAAAAGTTGAATTTTGTTTCATCTGAGCCAAGCTCTTTTTTCAATATCAGTTGCAGTAGAAAGACTGCTGCAATTTTATTAATTTGTTCATGTGTCTGTCATGTGTGAAGCTGACTTGATTGGTTGATGCAATGTTTTCATCAGTCTCATCACTCTTATCACGTTGAATAGGATTCCCCTTTGGCCTGCAAGACTAATTAGAATGCATCAGTTTTGACTGATGTTCCGTGTTACACAACCATTACAGTTTTCTTTATACCTAACAAAACACACTGCACTCATTGACAGTAACAGCAGTTCTAGTTTCTCACTATTATCAGTAATGTAACATGCCGTTTACATGGGTTTTTCTGAACTTGTGTGAAATGCATAAAATACATTATAAATATTTATATGAATCTAAATAGGAGCTTCTTTTAATGTAAATTTAGTTAGAGATGTGGAAAACACAACAAGGTTGGTCATTAAGTGGTAGCCCGTTACAAATGTTTATTTCCTTATACATTATTTTCAAATCATATTTGAAATAATGTGACACTTTCTCGTTTTTTTTCTTTTAAAATGTCAACAAACAAATAGCAGATCTTGGATCACAGTGACCTAGGTTTAGTTAGATGAATTGTCACAGTAAAAATGTCTATGGGTCTGCTAATAGTTACATCACAATATCAAATAAGCATGGTCCTATTTATTTCACCTTCTTTATTAATGTCATTTAAAAAATAATTAATTGATTTTTGCATAATTAGTCAGGATCATTCAAAATATATATTGGGGTCAGACTGCAGCTATAAGAATTAACAATCAAGTGGGAGATTATAAACAGATAAAATGAGGAGTGAGGCAATGTTGTGTTCTGTCTCTCGATCTGTTCTCTCTATACAGGGAGTTCATCTTGTTCATCTATTCAGACAATGCCAGGACTACCAATTAGCGGACAGTACATAAATAATCTACTATATGCTGATATTATTGTATTGATAGCCCAGCATGAAGCCAACTTGCAGGAAATGGTAGACATGATAATTCAGCAAAGTGAAAACAAAGGTCTCAGCTTAAATAAAAAGAAATCGGAAATGATGATAGTGACGAAGAAACCAAACTCTTCAAAATGCTGGGTCAAAGCGGAGATGACCGAATTCTTCTTCTTCGTACACTGTCAGACGTCAACTTTAATTTGTTCGAAGAAACCAGTGGTCATCCTGAGGCTGTCGACACTGCCATAGAGCTTGCCATAGAGCTTGTCAAGTGTTGGCACTGGTAATGGCCACATGTGCTTTCTCTGGTCATCGTATGTCGGGCAATTTTGCAGCAGATGTTCAGGGGTAATTTTCTTTGTAACACAGGTGCATTCGTCAGTAGCACCTATCTTCAGTTTATTGAATAGATGGTACCTCAGTCTGTTGTGGCCTGTGCAGAGTCTGATGACCACCACCTGCTCTCTTCTGTTCAACTGGTATTAAGCATCATTCTTTGTGTAGCCAGTATGCCCTGTTTCCCATTTGTCCATATATCTTATATAAATCTTTTGGACTCTTCGTAGGTCACACTAGAATCTGGTTGTGGTAACCTTCCACCTTGTTTTGTCAGTCTTTCTACCTTGGTTTCTCTCGATCTGAGTTTCCCATGTTATACATTGATCAAATGTGATGCCCAAGTATTTTGGGTTGTTGTTCAGCCGCAGACATTTGCTATTGATAATTATTTTGGTGTTCTGTGGTTTATTTGAAAGGGATAATATCGTACATGTTGTCTTTTCTTCATTTATTTTGACCAACCATGATTTCACCCACTCCTCCAGCAATGGTAGTGCCTGCTTAATCCAATGGTTTGCTATGGTGAGATTTTCTTCAGAAGTTCACAAAGCCAGATCATCTGCAAATATGGAGCTGTGAACTCTCTTTGGTATATTCTCTATTATGTTGTTTATATGCACAAGAAAAAGTGTTAGTGATAGTACTCCCCCTTGGGGTACTCCCTGCTCCAGTCTCGACTTTTTGCTCATCTGCCCTTGTACTTGAACTCTGGCTGTTCTCTTTTAAAAGTAGTGGCTATCCATCTGTACATTTTTCCAGATACTTTGCTTCTTCATAGCTTGATTTTAAGTCCCTCTCTTCACAAGGGACCGAATTGAGACAAGTTAACACATTTAAATACATTGGTACATACATAGCATCAGATGGAAGATGCAATTACAAAATAAAATGCAGAATAGCTCAAGCAAAATTGGTCTTTCAAGACCATGAAAGAAATATTGTGCAATAAAACCTTGTCGCTGGAACTGAGAAAGAGAAACCTTTGATGCTACGTGGAACCAGTACTGACATATGACCGTGAATCATGGACAATTAGCAGACAAGCGCTTATATCTTTGGAAGCAACGGAGATGTGGTTTTACAGAAGAATGCTGCAGATTCCATGGCCTGCAAAGAAGACTAATGATACAGTACTCGAGGAGGCACAAACTTATTGCAAGGATCAGAACAAGACATCCTTTTTTGGGCATGTTATGAGAAGAGGCAGCTTGGAGCACGTCATGACAACGGGAAAGAGAGACAGAGAAAGGCCAAGAGAGAAGATGCTGGACAGTCTGAGAGAGTGGCATGAGTTACAACAATAGAGTTGATAAACGACACACGTGATAGAAATGGATGGAAGTCCATGATCGCCAACCGACATGGCACCTGATGATGATAATAATACTTAGTCTGTAAAGAATATTAGTGTTAAAAATGTGGACAGGCACATTTGAAAGTATCTTGGACAAGGGTAATTATTAATCCATGGACAGCAATATAATAACATGTGCAAATTTCAATAAAAATAATCTAGTTACTAAGAACCATTTTAAATAATTATGTATTAATTATTTTCTTCCCACAGATTATGCAAATAAATATGAGAACAAAATGGCAAATTATAACTTTGCCAAGCCTATGTTAGTTATGGGATTCAAAGGGACACAACCAAATAAAGACTGAATATACTTTAGAAAGACATGTACAAAAACAAGTCAGTAATGTGTAAACTTCTTTTGTAGCAACGAACATGACAGCAACCATTACAGCTAAAGATTGAGGTGAGATGCCTTCTGGAATTACCCTAACAATGTAACCAGATATGTACTTGATTGGAGCCCACAGATAAAGAGAAGAAAAGAGTGAATTAAAAACAAATTAGTGGAACAGGAGGCCAGAGCAGTTAAATTCTCATGTGTGAAACTAGAGAAGGCCACCCAAAATACAAACAGGTTGAGACCATATGTTGCAACTCTTTGTTTCTTCTTCTTCGTACGCAGTCAGACAGTAACCATTATTTTTTCGAAAAAAGCGGCGGTCATCCTGAGGCTGTCGATACTGCCATAGAGCTTGTCTTGTGGTTCCACTGGTGATGGCCACATCTGCTCTCTCTGATTCTCGTATGTCGGGCAGTTCTGCAGCAGATGTTCAGCGGTCATTTTCCCGGTACCATACGGGCATTCGTCGGTTCCACCTATCTTCAATTTGTTGAATAGGTGGTACCTCAGTCTATTGTGGCCAGTGCGAAGTATGAAGACAACGACCTGCTCTCTTCTGTTCAACTGGTAATAGGCATCGTTTTTGGTGTAACCAGTATGTTCGGTTTCCCATTTGGTCATGTATCTGGCTTTAATAAGCCGTTTTGACTCTTCGTACGTCATACTATTCATACGTCATACTAGTATCTGTTTGTGGTAGTCTTGCACCTTCTTTTGCCAGTCTGTCTGCCTCCACGTTGCCTTGGATGTTGCAGTGTGATGGGACCCACTGTACCACTACCCTTTTTGGCGCGGACTGCTGGCTTAGTTGACAAAGAACTGCTCTTAAGTCATTAAGCTCAGTGTTTTTCTGGCTTTTTAGCGCTGTGACTACGGCCAGAGCATCTGTAAGCAGGACTGTATGGCTTTCATTTTCTTTATGTGTCACCATTTCTTCCACTGCCGCCCTCAGTGCCTCTGCTCTGAAATTGCTTGTGTACTTACCAGTGGCGAATGACAGTGTTATTTTTCTGCCATTTGGCAATGCTCCTGCCCCTCCGTTCTGTGTAGTGTTTGTTACAGAACCGTCGGTGTATGCATGGGTCCAGTCCGATAGTTTTCCGATATAAAGCTTAGGGTAGTATCTCTCCTTTCTTTTTCAGTCTGGCAGTTTTTATTTCCAATACCTGGTATATTTTCTATCACCTCTGGAAATATATCCTGCCTCCAGGTAGGTTTTCGTACACAACTCTTTGTTTCAAATAGAACTAGAATGATTCAATCAAAGTCAAATTCAATCAATAAGTATATTTATTGTTAATACCAGAGGACATACTCAGTGTCATAAGGTTTCATTTTTAATTAAGTCCAGCACAAACATATTCTAACAAAACTATGCCACATCGTATCTGTTTTAAATGAGTGATTTTTGTTAAATTACATGTTGAAATAATACAACAAATAAAATGTCAGAAAATTAGAGTCATCAAATACGAAATCTTAACATACCAGTTCACTCTTGTTTTATTGGCATACTTTGCACGTAGATGTGACAAAATGAAAGCTTAATAAACAGCTAACAAAAATAGTTGTTGAATTTTGTTATCATGGTTATCTAAATTTTGTGAATTTGTTCCGACAGTCCTGTACTCTGGCAAAACATTTGTTTGTTTAATTATTCTAGTAGAAAATGTCTTAACATGTATTAGTTACTTGTGTGATTTTTTTTTTGATTTCTTTTTTCCCCCATTGCTTTATCTGACATATTGTATGTAAATTGTACTGAAAGGCATACATCTGGTCTTCTCAACTATTCTGTTAGCTTTGTGGTGGAAGAAAAACTGGTATTTGACCCATCATTGCATATTTTACTTTAATTCTACAGCATGAATGCAGTAGACATTTTCCCAGACTAAATGATATTTTGGAAGTTACATTGTTTGCATATATGTTAGATAGTGTGACTTGCCTCATAATACACATAGATGTTAGATGAAATCTTCATTTTCTTGCCATTCTCTTTGTCTTTCAGGTGGAGGGGTTTCTTTTATTTTGTGATTTTCTGGTATGGTGTTTACTTGCACCTAGATGTAAGTATTCTCTTGTGTAATATTGGTTTTTGTATTTTGGTTATATATATATGTAAATATTATATATTTATAAAAATATATTCAAGTATGTAAATGTATGTAAAAAAAAAAGTATAGGTGGCCCCTTAGGAGACACTGCCGTTGGGGTATTAAAAATTTTTTTTTTGCGTTCGCCTTATTTCTCTAATCCCCAAGGCGGTGTGCATTGCACTGTGGTTTTTATTTTGCGCCTGTCGGCCCAGTACATCCGACTTCAGCATGCATTTTATGTAAGGGTCTGCTTTCTCCTGCATTTTCTAAGGGTTTGCTTCCCTGGGTAACGGCCGGTGCTGTGATGGGGATTGAACCCAGCACCTTCAGCTTATGAGCCGTGCCGCTAGGCCACGCCGCGTTGGGGAATTTAATTGTACTAGGTTCCATCTTATTGTAAAATAATGGTGGCCAGTTCCCTTCTTCACTGCCTTGCCTTCCCTAACAGTGAGTTAGGTACCCATGTATAGTTGGGTAAAATGGAGCGTGCCGAGGCTATTGATGTAACCCACTGCCTATGCCAGGACAAGAAAGTCTTCTACCCAGATGTTGGTATTACTTCAAAGTTATCATCTACAGCTTGAAAATAGGGCTATTGCATTTATTCACGTTGTAGATTAATTTACCTTTTTGTTCAAAACAAAACATAGAGCAACTGCTACAGATAACCCGTTTACTGTAGATCTGTATTCAAGTGGTGCCGGACCTAAAGGTGCAAATATTGCAGTCAAGGTGTAAACTAGCAACACAACGCACTCCATTCTCCAGACTATATTCTGCTATTTGCAAAAAGCCCTGTTCAGGGCTTGGTAGTGGGAGATTAAGAACGATTGCAGATGAAGAAGAAGAAGTGTATTCAAGTATTTGCAGTCATGGCTTCAATTTCAGGGGTTATATACAGCCATCTATAGTTGCCTTTTAGAACATGCTTGGAAGATTACCTGCTACAATAGTGGCAGTTGCGGCGCATCAATTGTTTCTGAAAGTCAAGAAAGTTTCTAGCTGACAGAATAATTCCATTAAGAATAACATAACACAGGTATTAGGTTGAATATATTATACTTGTTATTTGTCTACATCATTTATTAGTTGATTTACTAACATGTCAGGATCACACACTATTGTAGATGATGAAAAGACACTTTCTCTGTAAGAAAATGTCAACCTTTCACATGTGTCTTTTGTTGTTCTTGTCCTTAGAAACCATGGTTCTATGACACCAACTATGTATGGAAAGGATGGCCACATCAGGTAAGTGTACACTATGATAGTGTTTTATGTCACTGAACAGAGATCCGGTTATCTTAATGGCAGGACTCTTGACCTTTCCCACTTTGGGGCAAATCTAGTTGAAGAATTTCTTCTGTAACACACTTGACTTAGATTTTAATGCAAGACATTCTTTTCTGCTAGGCAGGAGCCTTTATGAATTGGGTAGGCAGGCAGGTAGAAAAATGTATATTATTATATACGACAACTTTGACCTATTCACAATGAAATTCTGGAGCTCCGATACACTGATGCCACTGTTATTCTCTGCAATGGCACAAAAGGACTAAAAGAATTACTTCTATCTGTAAACAAGCATAGTGAAGTTCAAACCTTTGTTGTTGTTGATTAACTAGGTCTGCCGAGCTGTTTGCTCTTTCACAGTCAATGCCAAGCTGAAGAATTTAAACCTTTGTCTGAACACCAACAAAACAAAAGTAATCCTTATGCCAACCAAAAATGATACTCCAAGATGAAGTGATTGAAGATGTAAATAGTTTTGAATATCTTGACTCCATAGTTGACAATGATGGAGACTACTTGAAAGATGTCAGAAGGAGACTTACTGTAGCGCTGTAAAAGATGAACAAAATTAAGAATTTATGGAATAACGTGAACAGATCGATCAAAGTAATACTTCTTATAACATGTCTTTTTCTCGTGGCAATATACGGGTGTCAATCATGGACACTGTTGCAATGTGTACAGTGGAAAATTGGAGCCTTCAAGACAACATGTTTAAAACAATCCTGAAAATTATGAAAAACCAGGTCATGCTTAGGAAGTTGAAATATATTTTTGGTCACATTAAGCGCCATGATAGTTTGGAAAGAACAATACTGGAGGGCAAAAATTCCTGGAGGAAAAGGAAAAAAAAAGGAAGATTGCTGTGCTCTCGACTCGCTCAGGTGTTTGTGTCATTTTTTGATGGTTTCTCTTCTGATTATATTTCACAACTCCTTTACCGGGTAGTATCAAGGACTTTAATCTGTGGAATTGATGTGCTTTCGATCAGTTACCCTGTTTGTTATCCTGCATTTCATGCCTGGCTTAGATCGTGGGAGACCAGTCCATGGAGTTTATGTTCCGCTTAATTGCACACCAGAATTCAGTCCAGGTTATCACTACTCAAGGACCTTTCGGCTCTCGACTTCCTCCTGCCCCTCTCCCAACCTTGTATTCTCAACACAGCAAAGGTCATGCTGACCAAAAGGTGGACACAATCAGAAGCCTCGGTGGCGGGACACAGAAAAACGGACTTTGACATGGATAGACAAGGAAAGCTTGATGCAAGCATTGGTCCAACTCACTCCTCACGGCCCTCATCCCAAGACAGCGGAGTACTCGGCTCTACCTGGGGAGTCTATGGATTTCGGTCGACGTGCTACGCATGAACACAGCCTCAGCAGTTGGACATGGTAGTGGTCAATCGACGCAACATGCCTTTGACGCCTACGTGAACATTATTATTATAATTTCTGGTAGGCGCGGTATAGGCCTGCCAAGACGAAGATGGACCCAGGCCATACAATATTTCCTGAAAATGACTTTGAGGGAGGCAGACAAACTGGCACAGGATCTTTCAGGTGGACTGGGATGAATGCTGAGTTCTGCAAAGGACATGCTACATGATATATATATATATATATATATATATATATATATATATATATATATCCAACAAGTTTCTGAATATAAAATTGTTCTAACTTTAAACAAAGGTACTACTCTTGCATGAAGAGGTGATGTATGTAACAATGAATATGCGAATGACCTTATATGAAATGTTGTCTATTATTGGTGTTGTCACTTCACAGCATGTGGGCGATGACATTTACTGGTACTACATGGTGGAAGGGGCCTTCTATGTCAGCCTGCTGTTCTCGCTGTTCACTGACCACAAGAGGAAGGTAGGTTTTAGTTGTGATTCTACACTGTTCTCAGCACCATAGTTATGCATTTGAGTTGCACTGAACGCAGCTGTAATATATTTCATATGAAGAGGTAGACTTTTTTTGGTGAAAATCGTCATTATTGACTGTGCTGACATGCTGGAGATTAAGGAGAGACAAGTGCAGATGGATAAAACACACCTTCCGGAATAAACCTGACATGCACTGGGGTAAAACTCATGAGTAATAACAAAAATAGGGTTGTCAGAAAAACTCATGGGTGAAAAGAAGCGTACGAAAAGTTGTACAACTGGATAAAGTACTTCCTTATTGACCAAACAATTCAGACAAAGATAAATAATGCAGTCTCTTCTAAAGAAGTATCAGAGGAAGACTTACCGCAGGGCTCTGCTTTGAGCTGCACTCTTTTTCTTATCCACTTCAATGAACTGGCCAAGCACAAGTTGAAATAGCCATGTATTCTGATGATCTGGCAATATGACAGAGCCACGAAGATGTAGAAAATGCAGCACAAAGACTAAATGAAGACCTGAGAAAACAGCATGATTATTGCCAAATGGGGCAAGTTATGGGCTAGTGGTTAAGCGACACTGGTCACAATCCGATTGTGCTGGGTTCGATCCCCATCACAGCACAGGCCATTACTCCGAGGAAGCAAATCCTTAGAAAATGCAAAAGGAAGCAAACCGTTACATAAAATATATGCCGAAGTCAGAAGCACTGGGCTGACAGGCGCAAAATAAAAACTGTAGTGCAGCGCACACTGCCTTGGAGAATAAAAAAAATAAGGCAAACGCAAAAAAAAAAAAAAATTGCAAATGTGGAGGCTGAAGATAAACTACGAAAAGACTGTTTACACTATCTTTACCTAGAGCCAAAAAGTAGCCAAGCAAAATATCAGTTTGAGATTCGGCAAACAAATTGCCCAGAGAGGAAGAGCCTCATATCGTGTAGTCACTGTCGACCGACAGCTCAGACTCAAGAAACAAGTTCAAAATGTGCAAAATAAAGCATTGAGGTGGCTACAGTACTTGAAGAAGCATGCTGGCACAGCATGTAGATCAGACAAGGATACTCTGAGAGACTTGTATCTTGGAAATGTGCATTCTGCTTTAGATTACAGCAGTGCACTCCTGACAGCATACTCACAGACTAATGAACTAGGGGGCTACTAATGAAAACCTCAAAAGTGGTATAGAAATTAGAAAAACCATGCCTTTGTATTGTAACTTGTTAATATGGTTGCTAAGGATATCAAGAGTGTCCTACGTGTGCCATTACGGTGTAGATGAACATCATGATGTCATAGTTACAGATAAAGATGACCGCCCCTATACGTAGTGTTGAAGTGCAGGTTTCCTGTACAAAGTCATCTACAGTGGTGCTCCTATGCTTCATAATGAACAACTAAAAACAGTAAAAGAAATGATTTGTTACTGTGAAATTCTATGAAATATCAGAAACTGCTTCTGTCTTGTAGGGATATCACATGTTATTTGTCTGGAAATAAGTTGTATGTGTTTTATCTCAATGCTCAGGACTTCACGCAGATGGTGGTCCATCATGTGGCCACATTATTGTTGATGGGATTGTCATGGATTAGCAACTTTGTCAGAGTCGGAACTCTTGTTCTTGTAGTACATGATGCCGTGGACTCATGGATGGAGGTACACCTTGTTCTTTATATGTTTAGTTAAAGCTTTGTGAATACGTTCTTGTATGATGTTGAAGGTTGTCCAGAGGGCTAGCAATCCCATAATGTACCATTAGTTGCTATAGAAACCATTTTAAGAGCATACTTAAGTGCTTACATTAAAGACACCACAGGAATTTCCCTGAAGTTTTTCCAGTAGATATGTTGCCCAGACGGACAAATGTCATGGACATGCTGTCAGGAAATTCAGAAAGGCATATTAGATGCATCCATCAGGGAAGAGGCTTATGTAGACCTTATCTCTGAGGCGAAGGTCGCAAATAGCCTACGTACCAGCAAAATCACTGCCCCAGGTCTAATGGAGAACAGTAGTGCCACATCAAGCAGTTGGATGAGACAGAGATAAGAAATATGGTGAAGAAGTTCAATCACACTATAGAGAAGTAATTTGTGCCTGAGGACTGGCTTCATAGCTATCTGTGCCCACTGCCTAAACCTGGTAAAGGACTCTACACTTCTCAGCAGCTATCGTGATAATCACCATACAGAATGTAAATGGCAAATTGCTCGAGAAGATAGTGGCCAGAAAAATTATGACCTACCTAGAACTGGAGTACATCCTACCCGATACGCTGGGCAGCTACAGAACAGAGAAGGAGATCTGGGGTAACGCTGGAACTTTCGTGTATGAGGGTTTTCAGTCAAAGAAAGAAATAGTCGTGGTGACACTCGACCTGGAAGCCGCATACAACCGTGTCTATTTTGGAACTTTAATTACATGTTTGAAGCAGTGGGGTTTAAAGTCGTGGCTGGTTAGTTGGATATCAGCTGCCCTGATGGAAACAACAGTTTGCACTATGCGTGGGATCATGGATATCAGAACCGAGGCGAATATGTCCAGGACTGCCTCAAGGGTCTCCTCTTTCACAGGGACAGTGTGAACGTTGACATTTGCCGATGACATCCCAACGTACATGACTGGCTCAGACAGGCAAGAGTTGGTCAAGGACATCCAGGAAACCTTGCAAGCAATCTCACAGTGGTGCGGCGACTCAAGTTCAAAGATCAATCCGAACAAGGCTTGCATGATGTGGTGCTCTTTGAATAATTCCATAGTAAAGGCTGAACTCCCAGGCATCACATTTGATGGTTGCATCATTGACAAGTTGAAATACCTCAGAGTGACATTTGATCGCAGTCTCTCATATAATTGCCATGTTGACCATATTGTACAAAGATGTAAGCGAGGGTTAGGAGCACTCAAAACCATGGCTGCTGCCAACTTAGAACAACGTCTCCTGTTCATCCTATTTCGTCAGGTCGTGTTGACTGTTATTGATTACGGACTGGACATCCTCACACTATCAAGAACACAGTGTGAAAGGTTGAAACGCATCCAGAATTAAGGTATGCGACTGGTTTTGGCCTGTACTAGAGATACCCCGATTGTGATGATGCGCTTCATGTTGGGATTGTTATCAGTAACATCCAGATATAAATTGGCACAAGTCAAAGCCTATATACGTGTCACCACAGACTACAGCATCCTCTGTTCAGTAGTATCTCAGACATCAAGGGATCAAGAATCAAGATAGGGGTGTCATGGTTGGCACCCCAGCTGAGACCATAGCCAAGGAGGAAGAATGGGTCCACGCTGGTGACACAATGATAGAGTACGAGAGAGTCATCATAACCTTCGGCATCAGGCTGGGGCTTCTCAGCTAGAGTGAGAGGACAGGCCGTTGCTGAGTGAGGTAGTGCATACATGTCAACAACCTTCACTTTGAGAATGGAGACGGAAGCAGTGATCTCTGCACTGAAATGGATATCTGAGACTTCTATAACAAGGGCAGTCATCGTGACAGGCGCGCAAGCCGTACTTCAGAAGGTACAGAAGGGATGGCTTAGTACGAGTGGATAGCAGCTGTTAAGGCCTCAAACCTCCATTGGTTGACATGGATCTGCTGTCCTGCTCATGCTGTAGTTCAGAGCAATGAAAGAGCTGACATGGGGCTTCACAAGCGCCCATCATGGGCACATTAGTGATGTTGTTTGTGAATGCCCACAATGAGTAGGTTACTCTTTTGTGCGCCCTGAAAAGGACATTAAGTGGCGGGTTGCAGTAGCTTTCCTCACATTCCGAGCATGCTGATGAAGGTGGACTGGGGTCCTCCAGGCGGTTGTGCTATGCTTAGCTTCATCTGCGTGTTGCTCACTACTACAGGGATCACGTCAAACCTCACCTTATTAGCCAGACTGTTGCCCTCGACAACATTCTGTTTCCATAATGACCAACGAAGACAGGTGAGGGTCTTGGCCAGTATATTTCTCCTGACCCCGGCTAACATTGTCTGATCAGTATGTTTTTCCTTACTAGACGTTAGTCTCATCGTCCCGGGCACATTAGTGATGGATAGAAGTGACATTTTGAAATCAATCAATGGCCGCCTGTTAGATGAGGACACTGCAATAGATGAAGCAGCAATCCACAGACTACAAAGTTTAGACATTAAACGAGGTTTGGGTGGAGTATGGAGTAGGAGAGTGTACAACCAGCGAGCTATAGGGACCATTAGCATCCATACCCTGCACCATTTGCCGAGAGAGACTGAGCTCCTATGGCTATGCCCGGAGTGCAGTGATGTCGATTCTTAGAAACAGAAACTTAATTGCTTATATAATTTTCCTGTAAAGGGGCTAGCTGCTGTGGGTGTCCTATGCTGCAATAAGAAGACAATAATAAGTGATTGCGGTCTCTCCAAATGTAGGCCCACCGTGACGGGGTTGGAGAGCTTGCGTGTCAGAGTGATCCAGGGGGCTATGCCGGCGGGAGTTTTACTCCTGCTAGGGTCACCCAAGCCGGACATGTCCTTGGAGAAGGGCCAGACTAAGAGGCCGAGGAGCAGGTGGAGCCCTTTAGGTGTAGCTGCAGAACCCACCGGCGAGTGGTACACGCTCTGGGCTAAACCAATCCACCCCCACTTCATGGGTTAAATGCATTCTTGCCTCGTTCTTTACTTTTGTCTTCTATCAGTCATCCCAATGGACGCAGAAGAGATGCAGGCCAGAGGACATTGCACCTCTGCCCCTTTGTGACAACCTCCCAGGTGGCGGGGAATGCCAGGCGTACCATCACTGCAGAGGAGCCAAGAATACTAAAGGGGAGTAAGGAGATACCCTACTCACATGTATATGCTACGTTTCTGGCAGGACGTGACGATCCTGGGACACAGACACACTGGACTGCCTCTCTTCAGGGATACTTGAAAAATGGGTCCATAAGTTCATATCATCATCATCACACATCCTTTCGAGCAAGACCACAGTCTGCCCAAGCAACGTTAAGGTGCTGAAGACGGAGGCAACCAGCCAAAAGGCGCACCACAGAAATCAGGATGCCACGCAAATACGCAACATGAGAGTATGCCTATATCTGCAAAACGTTATGGCGCTCGGCCTATGGTGGACAACCAGGCAGGTACAGTGCCGGGTCCCCCGTCTCGAAAGGGCCCAAACTTTATTACTGGAGGTCCTTCTCGGATGCCTAGTGGAGTCAGGAGGCACGAGAATAGAGCTACTGGCCAAACAAAACCAAAAACAAAGGAAAGAACACTTAAAATAATGCACTGGAATGCTGAAGGCGTCAACAGCAAAAGAGATGGCTATAGTAAAAAATTAGAGCTTGAGAATATTCTATATGAAGAGCAAGTAAATGTATGCTGCTTGCAAGAAACGCATCTCAATAAAGATATAGCCTTCAAAATTAGAGGATACCAGTGCTACAGGTCTGACCGACAAGACAGGCAGAAGGGTGGAATACTGACACTTGTGAGAAATAGCATCAATGCTTATCAGCAGGAAGTATATATGGGGGGGGGGGGGGGGGGGGGGCGCAGAATACCAGATGATGCATCTCAAGACAGAAAGTACAGAATTCCATCTTCTAAATTATTACTGTCTGAGTGATCGTCTACTGGCACTGAATACGATTGCAACAAAGGAAAGACTGATTGTGTGTGGAGACTTCAATAGCCACTCACAGAGCTGGGGCTATGATCAAATGGATAGGAGGGGTGAGGAGCTAGAAAACTGGCAGGATGACAATGGACTTATCCTGATTAACCAGCCAACAGACCCACCGACCTTCTACTCGAGATCATGGCACACCACTTCTACACCAGATTTGGCATTCCACTCACCATGCATGGAATGGAACATTACACGCATTGTAGGGAAACAACTTGGAGGTAGTGACCACAGACCAGTATTTCTAACTATTGAAAATGAATATGTCAAGGAAAGTAGTACCCTGTCTCGGTGGAATTACAGGAAGGCAGACTGGTCAATGTACCAGCATCGGTCTAGTGTGCTGACTAGAAATCTAACAACAGATGAAGACATAAATAAGGTAGTCGATAATTTCAGCAGATGCATACTACAGGCTGCCCATGAAACAATACCTAGAGGGGCCCGCAAACAATATAGGCCATACTGGATTAGGGAATTAGAACAACTGCAAAACGAGGTAGAAACATCTAGAAAGCAAGCAGAGATTAGTCCATGTCAAGAACACCACAAAAAATATCAACATGCTAAGGCCAAATTTCAAAGGGAAAAGTTGCAGGCTAGAAGAAGAAGCTGGAGGGAGAAAACAGAGTCTCTGAACTTTGAAAAGGATACTAGGAAACTGTGGAAGTTGGTAAAACAACTTAATGATGAGGGTGCACAGAGAAACACAAAAATTACATTAAACAAAGATGGAAACATCCTCACAGGCAAACAAGCCGCTGATTACTTTGCGGACTCTTTTGCAAAAGATAGCAACATTGAAGTAGACAGAGAGAAACAACAAAGTGTTCGTGAGGAACGACAAAATACAGAGCGAGATGGTGCCATGCCCGAAGTTATGGAGACACCAATCACATACAAAGAACTGAAAATGAGAAAGTCGCCAGGAACAGACGGAGTGTCCAATGAGATGTTCAAGAACTTGGGAACAGCAGCAAAAACAAAGCTGCTTCAGATCTTCAACATTTGTTGGATATCAGGTATAGTCCCACAGACCTGGAGAGAAGCAATCATGATACCACTTTCAAAACCAGGGAAAGACAGTTCCATGGCATCCAGCTATAGACCAATCAGCCTCACAAGCTGCATATGTAAAACAATGGAACGTATCATCAACCTAAGGCTCCAGTGGTATCTTGAGAGCCAAAACCTTCTTGTGCCACAACAGGCAGGATTTAGGAAATGCAACTCCACTGAAGACCAGGCAACATACCTCTCACAAGAGATCGAGGACGCATTCCAGGACAAGAAATTAGTATTAGCAGCATGGATAGACTTAAGGAAAGCTTTTGATAAGGTTTGGAAAGAAGGACTTTTAAAGAAACTGAGAAATAATGGAGTGATGGGTAGGATGTACAAATGGATAAAAGCATACTTACATAGCAGAAAGGCCAGAGTCCAACTAGATGGTCTCAAGAGTAAGAAAATTCTACTGCGTCATGGTGTGCCTCAGGAAGGAGTTCTTTCCCCTACACTTTTCATAGTCTTCATCAATGACTTCATTGCTGAGCTACCACAAGGAACAAAAGTTGCAATGTATGCAGATGACTTGGGGATATGGTGTGTAAATGAGCAAGCAACAGTGGCCACCAGAATGCTGCAAAGAGCTATTAATGCCTTGACCTCATGGACAAACAGATGGTGTGTAAACATTAACACCCAAAAATGTAGCACTACGCTTTTCACCCTCTTCCCAAACCAAAAAGCTGGAGTTATCAAGATAAATGGAGAACACCTCAAAGAAGATAAACAACCCACCTATCTTGGAGTTACATTTGATAATAGGTTGACATGGAGGGAACACGTCAACAAGGCAGCCAAAAAAGCCAGGAGGAAGTTAGCCATCCTGAGAAAATTAAGTGGAACCACGTGGGGTGCTAGTGGAAAAATACTTAACAAAGTTTACCAACAAGGTATACGGCCACATCTGGAATATGGGTCAGCAGCGTGGTGCCCCGCAGCAAACACTACCTTAAAAGAGGTGGATAAGGTGCAAAATCAGGCACTTAGGGTCATTACAGGAGCAATGAAATCAACACCTATTGTGGAGATGGAGAAAATGGGAAGGATACAAGCACTAAGAGAGCGCAGAGACACAAAGGTATTAACACAGGCAGAAAAGTTCCACTGCATGCCGAGCCATCCAATGAAAGATAGATTTCAAAACTTAGCAATGGGAAGACTGAAAAGAAGTAGTTTTATGCATCAGGCGAAACGACTTCGCAGGCAAATTATGGATCTACCTGATGTTGACATCCCCCTAAAGCCTGTGCCAGAACAAACCCCTTGGAGAGAGGAGCACGGACTATCAGTATGCATTCAAACAAAAGTGAAAGGAATATTAGACAAGGATGAACAGAACAGTGTGCAACGTAGGATAGTGATCCTCAATTTCCTGGATGAAGAATACCCACAAGACCTCTGGATCAGAGTATACACAGATGGGTCAGCACAGAATGCAGTAAAGAATGGTGGAGCGGGAGTGTACATAGAATACCCAAACAACATTAGGGATACAGTCAAAGTACCAACTGGGAAATTCTGTCATATATATGATGCAGAAATACAGGCAATCAAGGTGGCAACTGAGAAACTGTTGAACACCAATGTCGGTCCACAACCTGTAGTATTTCTTACAGATGCAGAATCAGCACTCCAAGCACTTAAATTTGAGAAACTGCCAGATCTACAGGCTCTACTGTCTGAACTGAGCAACCAGCGCAAGATTGTCATGCAGTGGATACCTTCTCATTGTGAAATACCAGGAAACAAGAGAGCAGATCGACTGGCAAAGGAGGGTGCTGCAGACGAGCAACCAGATGTGCCAGTTACATACCAACAGAAGATAAGGATGATCAAATCAATCAGAAAGCCACCAACAGTAACACCAGACGATTACCATAACATGAACAGACAAGAGCAAACTGTTGTGTTGCGCCTTAGAACAGGACACAACCGACTCCGCAGCCACATGTACACAAAAATGAAGATTGACAACTCAGCCATGTGTACATGCGGACAGGCGCCCCAGACAGCAGAGCACATACTGCAAAACTGCCCCGAATATGATATACAGAAAAAATCTCACTGGCCCATAGAAACAACACTGGAAGAGAAACTTTATGGACCTGTGTGTGAACTACAAAAGACAGTGAAGTTTATATAAGAGACAACATTGCAGATATAGACAGTATTTTAAAGCGAACGAAAGAAAAAGAAGAAGTGATTGCGGTGGGAAGTCCTTACATAATAAGTGATAATCTCCTTGCATAATAAGTGATTACTGTGGGAAGTCTTTCAGATAATAAATGATTACTGTGATAAGTCCTTGCATAGTAAGTGATAATTGCGTGAAGTCATTTCATAATAAGTAATTAGTGTGTAAGAGTCTTTACATAATAAGTGACTGTGTAAAGTCATTACATAATACATGATTACTATGTGAAGTCATTACATAATAAGGGATACTTGTGGTGTGAAGCCCTGATGTAATAAGTAATTACTATATGTTTTCCTCTAATAGTTACAGAGAGTAGTAAAAGATATACCCCCACAAGCACAACCAAAAGTTCAGATCCTAGTACTCTCATTCGAGCAGCTCAAAGAACTATCCCGATGAATGGATACATGTATATACTGATGGATCTGTGTTTAAATCCATCATCAAAGCAGGTTATGACATTTATATAAAATACCCAGACGGATCCTCTGATGAATTGTCTGATGCTTGCAGGGAGGTTTGCTCCAACTATGAAGCTGAAATCACTGCACTTGAAGCCGCTTTGTACCATCTGAGGATAAACATTGTTATTTTCACAGATTCAATGTCAGCTCTTCAACCATTGGAAGTTGCTGGTCATTGTAGACCTGACCGTATCCAAATATCTCTAAACATTGACCACATTATCACTTCCAGTGTTGTCAGAATAGTTCTGCAGTGGATTCCTGGATACTCAAGCACACAATGACAAGGCAGACAGACTAGCAATGGAGGGATCAAGACAAGAACAGCCACACACAGCAACAACATTATAAACAGCCAAACAGCTCATACGAACAGCAAACAACGAAACTTAGCTGAACAAATGAACCATGGGAAAAAGGGGAAGGGAGGTTACAGACATATGGCAAGCTCCAGTCCAAATGACAATGTAAATCAACTCTCAAGGAAGGATCAGAGCATCAACACAGCCCACTTAACAAGCACCTGAACAGAATCCAATTACAACATACTCCTGAGTGCCAGCTGTGTACACACTCATATGAAACCGCTGATCATCATCTCTTTGAGTGCTCAGCGTTCAATGATTTTAGAAAAATTCTTCTTCCTCTATGTCCTGATACATGGAACACTTTGTATGACACTAGACAACAGCTGATAAATACGTGCAAATACCATTACATGGCATTGGGCCAAAGGACGAAAAAGCGGATATTGCTGGATCCGTAACAACAACATGTAGTCCTCAAATAATAAATGATTGCTGTATGTAATATGTAACTAATGTGTGAGGTCCTTATATTATAAGTAATTACTGTGTAAAGTCTTTACATAATAAATCAGATTGTATGAAGTCCTTCATTAAAAAGGGAAATAAAAAATGGCTCAAAGAGCCAACCTCATTGCACCTGGGTGCCCTCATATGTGCTCAGTCTCTTTCATTGCTCAAATTGCAGCAGACAGATGACATACATGTAGCTCTTGTGGTGGCTTAAAAATTGTTCTCTGGCTTTGTCAAGTACTTATTTACAGCTAGGTCAACTGGGAGAAGTGGTCATGCCATTAAAAAAAACCATGACATGCTCGGTCTGTCAGACTGAGCACAACATGATTTGAACCTGCTACAATAGGTTTGTAAAGCAAGCTCACAACCCCTAGACCACACACTCCTCTTGCATAGTAAGTGATTACTATTTGAAATGCTTGATTATTTTACATTATAACATGAAATGTTTTACACGTTGACTATTACAACAAGCAGAGGAGAAAAGGAAATGTTGAAAAGAACCAAATATATCACCTCAAGGGTGCATCATTCTACAGACTGCTTCCAGCTTTCGTCCGGTTGTTTGTATAATTCCATCTGCCTTCATTGCCTGATCTGGATTTCTATTGCTGTATCTATGGCTGGTCACCTATGGTGGATCATATTTGGACAAGTTTTGTACACCATATCTTTCATTGTACTGCGTTATTCACTTCTTAGTTCTTAGTTCGACCCACTCTTCGTCAAGGGGTGGTCATCCTAGAGCATGTCTCAACTCAGGATCCAGTCGTTTCTGTTGAGGGCGCGTGTCGTCCAATGTGATAGTAGTAGTCTGTCTGTGGGGTCGTGAATGTTGTATTTTTCTAGTAAATCTGGCCAGCGAGTTGGAGGCCGTCCCTGAGGTCTCTTTTTGTCGCTGGTACCACATTTTGGTTATGGTACATCATCTTTCATCTTGTCTTCTGGATATATGACCAGCCCAGCGGTGTTTCAAGTAGATGACGTACTGTAGGACATCCATTTTCCGGATGTCGCTATTGTGTAGTTCACTCTGCCACTGTTGTCTGAGAGTTATTCTTCTTCTTCGTACGCTGTTTACAGCGATATTTACGTTGCACTGATTTAATTTGTTAGCCAGTGGCTCAGTGCATCCGATTTCAACAGGCGTTTCTGTAGGGTTGCCCTCCTTAGCCTTTGGCTGTCCCCAGCCTAACTGCAAGGCAGCAGTTGTTTTGGTCAGAGTTGTCTCTCTTGGGAAGTTGTCTTGCAGGACTATCGAGTCTTCCCTACTCGTGTCTATAGCGTTTGGCAATGATATGATGGACTATGTACTAGTTTGTACTATCCCGGAAGAGAGGCAGTCCAGTGTGACTTTTTCCCAGGATCGTCACGTCCTGCCAGAAACGTAGCATATGCATATGAGTGAGGTATCTTTTTGCTCGCTCTATTTTCTCGGCTCATCTGCAGTGATGGTACGCCTAGCATTCCCCGCCACCCGGGAGCTTGCCACCATAGGACAGGAGGTGCAGTGTCCGCTGGACTGCATCTCTTCTGCGTCCATTGGAATGACTGATAGCAGACAGATGCAAAGAGTGAGGAAGGAGTGCATTTTACCAGGTGCATTCCTGCGGCTTGATCGGGCCGGGACACAGCCCCAGCCATGTCGTAGCCTCCCATCTTAGCGGTGCTGAGATTTTGGGTGGGATTCTGGCTTAGAGGCGTTCGGCCGTAATCCCTCAGATGGTAGCTTATCAGCCAAGCACGTGGACCAAATGTCAGCGACCTGTGATTCCTCTCGAAATAGTGCATTTGACCAGGTGACAAGCCTAGTCTTGCACGGAGATGTTGTCCGCCTAGGGAGCGGACATGGTCAAGGGTTGAGTCTCAGCAGTTCGCAGTGAGGTAGCTGATCTACTGCTTAGGGAACCCGACCGAGAACTAAGTCTTCTACAAATGATTGCATTCCTCATCGCCGTATGGGGTGAATATCGAGCAGCTTCCCGCCCGCTTTTATCAGCGGACGGCAGAGACCTCATTCTGCGGCTTGACCGGGCGGGGCTGGAGCGTGACCCCGAGGTCCCCACCATGTCGAAGCCTCCCTTTGCATTCGTGCTGGGCTGCTTTTGGGCGGGATTTTTGGCTTAGAGGCGTTCGGCCGTAATCCCTCACCTCGAACCGTTGGCTTATCCGCCTAGTACGTGAACCAAAATGTCTGCGGCTCCTCTCGGGCGTAGCAGGATTACCGTAGCAGAGCATTGTCATTTGTAGGGTAAAGCTGACCTGTCTTCAGAGGGTCTATTTCCAGCACCCGTTCAATATTAGCCAGACCGTATCAATAGAGGGCTTTTAGTTTGTCAATGGCCCAGTTTCTGGAGCCTGCGATTTCTGCAGGGTAAAGACCAGATTACCGTAGCAGGCGCTCTTTCATTTGGGGGTTTGGAGACTGACCTGTCTTCCGTGGGTCTAATACCAGCACATGTTCACTATTAGACCCCACGAAGGTGCTCTCTTTTGACAGTCATTCTACACTATTGGCGTGTTTAGTCAATTTTAGCCTCAGGCTCCACTCCTGATAGTGCTCTTCCGTCAATTCCTTTATCAAACACTGGATGCAGACCAACCGAGCCACAGAGGGCATAACCCCAGATTTCTGAGGGTCTAAATCCAGCACCAGTTCCATATCAGACCCCAGAGAAGTGGTCTCGGCATGTCAGTCATTTCAGTGTTGGCCGTGTTGAGTCAAATTAAGCCGCAGGCTCCACTCCTGGTGGTGCCCTTCCGTCAATTCCTTTAAGTTTCAGCTTTGCAACCATACTTCCCCCGGAACCCAAACACTTTGGTTTCCCGGAAGCTGCCCGCAGAGTCATCGAAGCAACTCCTGCGGATCGCTAGTCGGCATCGTTTATGGTCAGAACTACGACGGTATCTGATCGTCTTCGCGCCTCTGACTTTCGTTCTTGATTAATGAAAACATTCTTGACAAATGCTTTCGCAGTAGCTCGTCTTGCGGCGATCCAAGAATTTCACCTCTAACGCCGCAATACGAATGCCCCCGTTTGTCCCTGTTAATCATTACCTCCAGTTCCGAAAACCAACAAAATAGAACCGAGGTCCTATTCCATTATTCCATGCACCATTATTCAGGCAGCCGAGGCCTGCTTTGAACACTCTAATTTTTTCAAAGTAAACGCGCCGGCCACCCAGGACGCTCAGCGAAGAGCACCCGTGGGAGAGAGCCGGCAGACGGTAGGGCAGGAGACAACGGGCAGTGAACCGGCGCGAGCCGGACTGCCCGCCTGCGCCTGAGATCCAACTACGAGCTTTTTAACTGCAACAACTTTAATATACGCTATTGGAGCTGGAATTACCGCGGCTGCTGGCACCAGACTTGCCCTCCAATAGATCCTCGTTAAAGGGTTTAAAGTGTACTCATTCCAATTACGGGGCCTCGAAAGAGTCCCGTATTGTTATTTTTCGTCACTACCTCCCCGTGCCGGGAGTGGGTAAGTTGCGCGCCTGCTGCCTTCCTTGGATGTGGTAGCCGTTTCTCATGCTCCCTCTCCGGAATCGAACCCTGATTCCCCGTTACCCGTTACAAACATGGTAGGCATGTCACGTACCATCGACATTTGATAGGGCAGACATTTGAAAGATGCGTCGCCGGCACATGAGGCCATGCGATCAGCACAAAGTTATCCAGAGTCACCAGTGGGGACGCCGCAACCCCGCGAGGGGAAACGACGATTGGTTTTGAACTAATAAAAGCGCTCTTTCCGCGAGGGTCGGAGCTTGGTAAGCATGTATTAGCTCTAGAATTGCCACAGTTATCCAAGTAGGATCGTGTCATCTAAGGAACCTCGACTGATTTAATGAGCCATTCGCGGTTTCACCGTGAGACAGTGTGAACTTAGACATGCATGGCTTAATCTTTGAGACAAGCATATGACTACTGGCAGGATCAACCAGATATCTGTCGGAGACGTACGTACAGCACACACCGGTCGGCGGAGGAAGGGTGTGTAAAAAGCCTTGCTGGGACGACGGCCGCAGGGACCGACTGACGGGACGGACGGTTTGTTCCACCCGTCCCTCACTCCGTCGACCTAGGACCGCCTGACAGGGGCCTTCTACACGCACCAGACGACCGACCGACCGGGCTCGCTCGAGGAGGGATGGCAGCGCTCTGTGCAGAACGGATCCCAACGATCTCGGCGACGAATTTCACTGGGACTAGAGACACCATTTGGCCTGCCCTTCTCCGTAGGGAGAGAACGGCAGGGCCTCGAGGCAACGATTCCTGCTTTCCATTTGCCGGTCACAAGCTCTTTGCGAGAGTCGGACCACCAGCGAGACGTACTGTCGAGCTCTGCTATAAGCCTTAGAGAAATCACCACGGACGGACCACGTTTCCTGATACGGACCAGACTAGGGCACCTCGGTGGAGGAGCCACTACCACAAACCGCACCCAATTCGCACTACGGGGAAAGGCAGGCGAGCGTTTTCCGCAAGCCCGCGCTATCGCTCCGCCTGGCGGGACTGAGATCGCTTTACCAACACTGGTTGAAATTGAGTCGCTGCGGCGAGACAACTACCCCAGATTGAGAGTTATTCACTTCTATGGAATCAAATACATATTTTGCCAAATGGTACCAATAACAACTATACAGTCATTGAAGTCAACATCGTTCTTTCATCATGTTTTCAACTCTTGAGCGGGTTCGCACAATATTTTATGTCATAACGTCAATCAATATCAATTTTTGAAATGTACTTGATCATCGGAATCCTCAACTGTCTTCATTATTCAATGTGATATTTATTTTATGCGTTTTCTTCCAGCTAAACGTTCTACGTCATCCATTCAAGCCGGTTTTTGTAGTCTACGTCATTGACTGCTGTAGGCCACTGAGACCTAGTCAGCTATCGTCTTAACTTAACGTCTTTATACTGGTTTAGAAGACCCTGCAGAGTCTGTATACAACCAGTTACATTTACATCACCTTGCTCTAAAAGCTATGCGCATCCAGTTTATTCTTAAAAGCATTAACTGTCCCTGCCTCCACTACCTCCCCTGGCAATGCATTCCAAGCAGACACCACTCTCTGACTAAAAAAATATTTTCTAATATCTAACCTGGACCTCTCTTTAGTCAGCTTGTAGCTATGCCCTCGTGTTATTGTAGGTGGCTGTATTTTAAAAAACTTGTTATAGTCTAATTTATCGATTCCTCTGATCATCTTATAAACCTGTATTAAGTCACCATGAATTCTTCTCTCTTCGAGACACTGTAGGCCGGTTTTTCTGAGTCGTTCCTCATAACTGTAATTCTGGAATCCCACTATCATCTTTGTCGCTCTTTTTTGTATTCTTTTTAGCATGTTTATGTCCCCTCTATGATAAGGACTCCACACCTGTACACAGTACAACATTACAAGCATTTTCTCTACACAACCCGTTCTCATGCAGAAATTATGAGGGGAATCTATTAAATCTATGAAAATCATCCAGGAACATCAATAATACACATCTGAAGTGGCAGCAAATTTGCAAGTAAAGTGGACAAAGTTGTATGCAACCGGGCGGAACTATTGACACCATCATCCCTGATCAGTACTGGCCCTCTGATCAGGGAAGAGATGGTCAATGACAAGCCCAGATACATCAGCCCAGACCTCTATAGCGCCAGCATGACTGCGCGGTGGGGACTTCGGGGGGCATGATCATCCCAATTGTCCGCTGGTCCCTTTTGGGCAAACAATACATGACTGAAATGTAACACTGGTTGTCGACAGACTTTGCAGAGTCTTCTGGGGTCGCTGTGGTCAAAAGGTTGGGCACTTGCCTCCCAAAGCGATGAACATAAACAAGGGACTATCGAATCCCACTAGTTTTATAGTGACACCTGGTCTCAAGGGGGGGGGGGGGGGGACCAGAGTGCCTGCATCCTGAGTTGCCTTCAGTCGTCTTGACTCGTGTCTTACCACTGGTCCAAGGTAGCTCGGGACCAGAGAGTGAGGTCGATGACAGGCGCAGTTTCTTGCTCACTATAATCCAAATACAGCGCAAGTTACATCATCAAGACAAAACTGTCTGTTGGTGTGGCCATCATCACTTGGGATGGGCAACTAATATAATATATAAAGGAGACTATTCATATGTTTTACACATATGAGGTTAGATCTGTGTGGTATGTATCTTCATACAGCAAAATTTGTTTCTAAATTGCTTATATACAGCTTTTTTTTAAATGACAATTTTGAAATATATTTACACTATGATTTTGACTTATCTTCAGGCTGCGAAAGTAGCCAAGTACGTTGGATATGACAAGGCTTGTGAGATCTTGTTTTTCATTTTTATGGTTATTTGGGTCATAACCAGAATGATCATTTTCCCATTTAGGTAAGTACCTTGTATTGTGGGAATAGAGAATTATACATGTTGTCATTTGGAAAACGTTTTAAAAAGTGGAGTCCACACTTTGCTAGTGTTCTCGCATGAAGGTAGATTTAAAAGTTTTTAAGTTTATAGAACATAGTTTTGCTTGCAGAACATTAGAAAATGTATGGCAGAAATAATGGGATGGATGATAATGAGAAAAGATGGTGAGTGAAAGCATGTAGTCACTGACCTACACCCGTAGGAAGTTAAGAACATTAATGTATTTCAATCTATAGATCTGCCTAGAGTAAAGTCATGCCAATTATGTATGACATAATTTGTTACAGAGTAAAAGTGTTTAAGAATGCTTGACTGACAAAGTCATTGCTTTTTTTTTTGACAGAATCATCCGCTCTACATTGTTTGAGGCTTTGGATGGCCTTGATGACCAGACGATTGGCTGGCTTACCATGTACTCTGTGTATAATATGCTCCTCTGCATATTACAAGTCCTGCACATAATCTGGTTCTACTATATTTGCCTCATTGCTTCAGATGCATTCAGAGGACAGGTTAGCTCATCGTCCTCCTCCTCTCTTACTTAATGATTTCATTTATCTACTTTCTATTCTTCCGTTTCTACTTTTCCTTTATATACCTGTCATAGCACGAGTGATTCCAGAAAAGGTTTAGTGTGTGACAGCAGTGAGCATACGACCACTGTCACACTGATAGTGTCATAAGTATTTAACCTTTTTAGGGTACAAGATCTTCCAATTCAAGGTATGCTAAATGTGGAGCAAGGCCTCTGAGTTTGAAAGAAAGTTTTAGAAAGAATACATTATTTATGATACAGGAATCAAAGTGTGAAAATGTAATTTTCCCGAAGATAAGAAACTGAAGATATTACTGTCTTACATTTTCATAAAATAAGTTCACACCAAAACTGACATTTTGTCCAAATACTCAATCTTGAGCATATGAGGGGAGATTAAAAAATTATCCAACCCTAGGCTGAAAAAAACCCAACTAACTGACCCATTTAGTTCACAACTTAATTCTCTTCTAAATAGTCTCCTTCTGAGTTGACACACTTCTTCCAACAGTGCCCCAACTGCTGGAAGCATTTCAGCTTGTCATATTTTGGGATCTCCATTACGCTCTGTCACATTTGTCTTGATCTTTTATGTCCTGAAATCTCGTCCCTTTGAGTGGCACGTTGATTCTTGGAAAGAACCAAAAGCCACAGGAAGCCGTGTCTGGGAAGTGGGTTTGATCATTGTCCCATACATCATACCTCACCCAGTATTTTTTACTGAAATACAGCATTGTATAAGTTTTGCACTACTATTCCCCAGACATACACCTGGGCTGTGTCCCAGAATTCACGTTTGAGAGTCCTACCCTGGGGTCTACATGTTTGCTAGAGAAAATAACCAGACTGTTCCAAATACTGAAAAAATACTCAGCCAGAATACGCAACAATTACGCCACACGCCAGCGACTAAAAACCAGTTCCGTGCGCTGCTATGGCTGACCGGGAGAGTTTCTTCAACAACGAAATCACTGATACACTTGAAACAAGTCTTAGATCCAACAATCTCAGACCTGCATACCAAGACATCAGGCTCCTTCGCCCCGGAAGAAAGCAGAAAGCATCTAACAATACCGAGTTTGTCAATAGAGCAGATGGCTCACCACTTTCGACGAACGAAGAGGTAGCGGACAGATGTATGGAGCACTATACGCTCGCCCTCAATAATCCTCCAGCAACGGCTTGCCCCGACCTGGATTCGGAATGTGAGGATGCTCCTCCAAATGTGGAGATGGGCATCGACCCTCCAACATTGGTAGAAGTCCAAACCGCCACAGGGAGGCTTAAAGATAGGCGTGCTACAGTTCCGAACATATTCCGCCACAGCTATTGAAGTACGCCATAAACCCCATCAGCTCCTCTCTTCACCACCTCTTTCTACAAGTCTGGAGAACAGGACACATTCCCGCAGATTGGCAAGATGTAATAGTTGTTGCCCTATACAAAGGCAAGGGAAGCCGTAAGGACTGCAACAACTATAGACCAATCACACTGCTCTCAGTCCCAAGCAAGGTATTTGCACATGTGCCACTCCTGATCCCAAAACGCCGTCCACATCAGTCCGGTTTTACCCTGGGTAGATCAACTGTGTATGCCATTCTCGCTCTCCGGCTCCTGGCTGAGCTGCACCATGCATTCAACCGCCCCCTCTGTGCTGCATTAGTGGATCTAAAGTCTGCATTCGATTCAGTTGATAGGTCTGTTCTCTGGAAAGCCCTGTAAAGCATTGGAACTCCTTCCCAACTACTGAACTTCATAAGGGAGCTACACATGGACACTGGTGCCAGAGTCTGCCTAGGTGGCACTTTCTCAGACAGGTTCTTAACATATATCTGGGGTCAGGCAAGGTTGAGTCCTTGCCCCTGACCTTTTCTGCCGAGCCATCAACTGGATTCTACACCGTCTTGACTCCCACCATCTGGGCATCGCCATGGACCAAACACGCACCACAGACCTCGCCTATGCTGATGACATAGTCCTAGTCGGTTCAGACAATGCGGCTCTGCAACAGTCTCTCGAGAAACTTGATCTCGAAACGTAAAACCTGGGCCTATCAATATCTTTGGCCAAGACAAAAATTCAGAACCTTGGCTCCAACACTGGTCCTCACAGCATTGTTGTCTGTGGTCACACAGTTCTGGTGCACCAGATAATGTCCAAATCTGCTATGTGTAACAACGGTCTCCCACCAGTCGCCTGGAGGCGTGGGAGGAGCCGTCCCCGTTCTACATGGCTCCTACAGATAGCAGTCTCTTCTTTGGCAGTGAATGAGGTTTGGCTACAAGCCTTAGCAGTTGGACATGGTAGTGGTTGACCGATGCAACGGGCCCTAGATGCCTAGGCGAACATTATTATTATTGTGTCTGGGAACAGGAGTAAAGAATTAATAGATCTTCTACCAACCTACCAAGCATCTAATCATTTCAGCTATTTATACATAAATTTTTACTTTTTCACATCCTGGCTGCTTGTTTGTGTTGTATTTGTCATTATAAAATATGAACAGAATAATACTTTAGATGGAAAACTCTGGATAGAGCTGTCAAGATTTTAGGCATTTAGATAATGTAAAGATTAAATATCAAAACTCAGAAACTTGCAGCTTAATAAATCATAAAATCTGTGGACCTGAAGAAGGCATTGGAGCTTAGACCTGCATTGATGTATAAAATGTTGATATGTTATGGCAATATATACAAATTGTTCAGGACATCTATGGACAGTAAGCCTGCAGCATAGTTCTCACAGGTAAACCCTTAAAATCTGGTATAACTCCTACTTGGGTCACAGAGGGATAGCTGCTATCTTTCTTATGGTTTATGGACTGGATGAATCAATAAATGATGGTGACCTGTCAAAATATACTTGTCTAAACAGTCCCCATGAGAATAGCATATCAGAACAGGCTCCCATCAAAATAGCTCATTAGAACATCCTGCATCAGCATCACAGTATCAGAACAGGGTCCATCAACTTGACTTCACCAGAGCTCTCCACCTTCTATCAAAATAGCCTCATCAGACCACCACACACGTTTACACCCCCTGTCCCCCTTCCCAAGTAAAAATAACCTCACCGGAATAAAATAGACCCAAAAAATAACCTCACCGGAATAAAATAGACCCACAAAATAACCTCATCAGGAATAAAATAGACCCACAAAATAACCTCCTAAGGAATAAAATAGACCCACAAAATAACCTCACCGGAATAAAATAGACCCACAAAATAACCTCATCAGGAATAAAATAGACCCACAAAATAACCTCCTAAGGAATAAAATAGACCCACAAAATAACCTCACCGGAATAAAATAGACCCAAAAAATAACCTCATCAGGAATAAAATAGACCCACAAAATAACCTCATCAGGAATAAAATAGACCCACAAAATAACCTCATCAGGAATAAAATAGACCCACAAAATAACCTCATCAGAACATCTCCATCCAACTAAATAGCCTCATCAGAACATCTTCATCCAACTAAATAACCTCATCAGAACATCTCCATCCAACTAAATAGCCTCATCAGAACATCTCCATCCAACAAAATAGCCTCATCAGAACATCTCCATCCAACTAAATAACCTCATCAGAACATCTCCATCCAACTAAATAGCCTCATCAGAACATCTCCATCCAACTAAATAACCTCATCAGAACATCTCCATCCAACTAAATAGCCTCATCCGAACATCTCCATCCAACTAAATAACCTCATCAGAACATCTCCATCCAACTAAATAACCTCATCAGAACATCTCCATCCAACTAAATAACCTCATCAGAACATCTCCATCCAACAAAATAACCTCATCAGAACATCTCCATCCAACTAAATAGCCTCATCAGAACATCTCCATCCAACAAAATAGCCTCATCAGAACATCTCCATCCAACTAAATAACCTCATCAGAACATCTCCATCCAACTAAATAGCCTCATCAGAACATCTCCATCCAACTAAATAACCTCATCAGAACATCTCCATCCAACTAAATAGCCTCATCAGAACATCTCCATCCAACTAAATAACCTCATCAGAACATCTCCATCCAACAAAATAACCTCATCAGAACATCTCCATCCAACAAAATAACCTCATCAGAACATCTCCATCCAACTAAATAGCCTCATATTAACAATCCCATAAAATATTCTTCATATATAGACCAAAATATTGTTGACCTTATAATATTGCACAAGTTTTTCAAGTTCAAATTCTTACCTGATATAAAATATTACGTTTCGACAGACTTCCAAAATGAATCAAATATGAAATTTGATGAAGAAAGCACAAAAATATACTAAAAGAGATTGTTAATCTTGATGATCCCAAGGAATCAGATATAGTAGTTTCTAGAATACTATATGGGGCCATAAACCCGTACAGCATAGAGAAACAGCTTTTCTCAAAACCAAAACAAGAAACTAGGGAAAAATAATTCTGGAAAATTAATATATGTTAGAATCGTATTCCACATAAAGACAATTTTCTACATTTGTTTGTATCTGCAGGTGCAAAAAGACTCTCGTAGCAGTCTGGAATCAGCAAGTGAATCAGAGGGAACGAAAAGCCAGGAGGGAGTGAAAAATAATATAAATCATGGCAGATCAGAGAAAGAAGTTGCAGTAAATTCTTTAAATGGGGTCATCCGAGCCAGGCCAAAAAATGTGTCTTAGAGTCTGGGAGAATACTTTTATTTGCTGCCATATGTTTGCTTTGTACTATGGTTGCTTTCGAGTGTTGAATATGTTAAGTTTTTTTTTAAAACTTCAATAATTATATGTGTTGCTTTCTTTTGTAGAAAGCTGATTTAAAAAAATTGAAATTGAAATTTGATGAGATTGGATCACACATTAAAACATGAACAGATGACATGTTCCAGCAATGGAGCTTAATACTCCTGAGCCCAGTCAAGATCAATATATCAGTTAATTTCCATTTCATTTGTCAGAATGATTTATGAGTTTAAAAAAAAAAGTGTTTTGTTCTCTGTTATGATGTTTGGAGTTCTGTCCTAAATCATTTGAAAAATAATTTGTTGTTGCTGTTTGGGAAAGTTAGCATTTGTTTATTGGAAGGGGCAAATGCACATATTTTGTTTTGTGTTTTCAAGAGCTTTCATGTTGACAGCATTTAACACCAATAATGACAGCCCTGAACACTTTAATAGTTTCTATTTGTGGTACATCACACAAGACAACAGGATATGTTACATAAATATGCCTGTCTATTTAAAAAAATATAAATGTGTTGTATTTAGTTTTCAAAATGCCTGGAACTATGCAACCTTTTTTTTTTTTACAACCATAAGGAAATGATACATGTAAATAGGCCCTGTAATTTGATTATGATTTGTCATTATAAGGAATTTTATGCTAACCTCTGGTATATGCAGTTGTATAATTATAGGAACCTATTTTGCTTATAGAGACATTCCGTTATTTCCATGAATTGGATGCATCTGCTGGTATTGTTGCTGCTTTATTTGCCATTGACAAGTGAGCTGTTTAAGGTGTCTGTCATTTCATGGATTCAAATTACCTGTTCTCTAGAAACAAGGGAAATTACTCTGTTTTTTGAGGAAGTTATGTATAAAAAAGCTGGCCTATGAAGAAATCTAGGGTCTTCAAACTATTAGTAATATTATATTTTTGGATGAATATGTTATCTGATTCATCATATTTTGTTTATGGGTGTGTGAATTAAAAGTCCATCAGTTAAAGAGGTTAAAATTGCCTTCTTAAGTAATGCCATCATTGTGAGTTTCATCCTTGTTATAGCATCCACTTGTAGGTCAGAATATTTCTGCCACCTTTTTTAATATTGTATTATTTTTGCTTGTATATTGCAGTCCAATTGCTCTTAGGGGTTCTGACATTTGAGGGCAAGTTTCAAATGGTATTTTAAGGTTTAGCACAAGGAAAGCATAAGACATATGGAGAGAAAAGTAAGAACCAAAATACAATTTAAAAGTGTGACTTGGTGACAAACATTTCATGGATTACTCATTAAAAAATAATTTTATTTTGTGCAAATTGAGGGCTTCTATGATCTTTTTAGACTAAAATCACATGTAAAGATTTAGTAAGTGGTTTAGTTCTGATAAGAATTTTTATTAAAATTGATAATGTTGTGAAAAGTTATTCTAAGTTACAACAATTTAGTCTGGAATCAAATTGTCAGATAAAATTGAAAGTATAATTCTGTTCCTTTTACTGTTTTAATTCTTTTTTTTTATTTCTTCAATTTTTACCCTGTGAAAATTGAAAGTAACACTTTCTTTATATTGTCCTGAGCAAAACAAAGTACCAAACCAGTTTCTTGACCTTGTTCTATATAAACTGAAAGTATGCTATTCAGTTTTATTATTTTATGGCGCCATATGTTAAACCATTGCTGAACATAATTTAATGGTATATAAAATATAAGTACTCCTTAAGCCTAAAATATAACCCATTTGTAAAAGGTTCAGAATAATGTAAGAACTATTTTGTTCTTTTGAATTAAATAACACATATCATTAGTATAGTTTATAGTTTCTGTATCTGTTTATTATGTCTTTTTCGATTTCTTGTCTGCCTTGGTTTTTACAAGCTCATGGCAGTCAAATTATATAATAGATTCAAAACTATGTGCACAAGAAAGTGTGGGGAAATGGAGATATAAAACTTACCAAATATAAACATTGGGATTATGTTATGGCACTATTGAGAATAAATAATAAGAGGGTTTGGCTAAGGATACTGTATGGGAACAATAAGTTAATCTGCATGGCATGCATTGTATGACAAATAAGTACATCCCATTGGAAATTACAGTAACCAAAATATTTTGTATTCACTAGATTTAGGGCTGCATGAATGATTAATCTTGAGACTTCTGTATTATATATATATATATATATTTGGAACCTGTTCACTTGTCAGTGATAACTGTTGCACATATCATCTAAAATATGAACACTCATATCTGCTTTGAAAATATATTTCTACCTATCCTTGTCACTTCTTTTCATTCCCTATATGCTACAATTGTTGCTTGCCATCGATTTATTACATCTTTTTCATGTTCACACAGGAGGCTCCAGCAGCTTTGTTTTTTTGTTTCACTTTTTTCTTCATTTTCTGATTGACTTTCAACTTTTATCAGATGGACGGACTCCGGTCAAGAGTACGTCTGGTAGTGCTGGACAATTGTTTTCTGAGGGTATCCTCAATCCATTCTTGTCTTTCTTTCTTTAATCTCAAACTGTATTGTTTGTTGTCTGGCTTCCTTTCAAAAGTTAGTGTGCATGTATTGACTTCCAGTCATATGATAGATACATCTGTTAACTCTTATAGGCCCAAATTTTTTAACAAACACGCTTTTCTGGCTGAGAAATGAAAATACGAGTTACTTCCCTTACCATGTTACATTAATTGAAATTAAGATCCTGAAACATTGATAAAACAAACTTATTTCTCATTCAATGTGCAGTTGGTGATACTAGTGCTCATCTGGTGTCAATGGGTCTCCTTGAATAGCGATAGGAGAATTCTTTCAGCCTTTAAGAGTTAATGGTAATCCTGATATTCAATCAGACACAAAAAATGACTAATGCCAGGAGTAAGCAATGTTTCAGAGCTACAGAATAGGACATAATTGTTTCTATACGAAATGTGCAGAATTCCATATTAGGTGGAGGGAGTTGAAGAGAAAGTGTCTTTGTTTTTCATAACATGTACAGCTTGATTAGCTCTTCTTCTGAATGTATTACAAAAATTGTTCCTTATTCTTGAATCAGATTTGGTTGCATACATATCTACATTGCTAGTTTCATTTTTTTCACGTGTAATAATCAAATAAATGTTCTCCCCATTTTTGTTAATTGGAAAGGTTGCCTTGTAGCAGATACCTGTTGGGATGAAGAGTTAGGGATTTCTTTGTATGGAGTCTCAACTTTTATGGTGAGTTTCTGTCCACATTGCCTTGCTTTTTCTACAATTTACAAATGGGTTGATGACTAGGTTACATACCCTGTCAGTTTTAGCATGAACCACAAGTGCTCTAACTGGTCTGCCATTCCAAAGCTAAACAAATGTTAAGTGTATAAGATAAAGGAGAATTCCATTGCAGGAACTGCTGTTGGGGATGAAGTGATGATACTTTTTAGTTTAGGTGACCAGTTCCTTTCCTTGCCATTTTGCCTTTCCTAAGTTAGGTACCCATTTACGGCTTGGTAGATTGGAGACCCAGGATTGAACCTGGCACCTTTGCTGTGAGAAACAAACACTAATGACTCTGTTACTCAGTTGCTGTTAAATTTAGTTTCTGCAAATAATTAATTTCACACTTTAGTATTTCTACTCCTTGATGGTTCCTCCCAAATGTCTAGGTTTTTATTGTGATGAAAGGCTTGAAAGCATCTCTTATAAAGTTTCACAGATTTTTGTTTTATCAGTTGCTGTTTCTAGAAATTTGAATTTAATTAAATATAAAGTGTTTTGGTTGAGATGTTAGCAACACTCTGGTGAAACATTTACCAACCACCTGCAGGATAGTGTCTAAAATATTTGAAATGTAGGCTGAATGCATAGTTTGCATTTCTGTGTCTGGCAGTAGCCGGTGCCAACAATTGTCATAAACAATAATGGATGCTATTATTCCGTAGTTAGTTTTCATTATAATTATACAACAAATTGTCTTTGTATGAAACATATGACTGTTATTTGCTTTCTATTGGCCTGTCTTTATTGGGTGTTTCTGTCTGAATCTTCCATTATGAGGTCCAGTATAATCTTGTTCAACCATCTGCAGATGTTTTTCTGAAGTTTATTGAAGCTACTCATATCTCATTTTTTCACTCTTGGCAAATTTTCTCTTGTAGTGGTGTTACAGTGGCTCTTCCTATATCCCAGAGAATACTGAAGATGGCTCATCTGGGTCCTCCTTTGCTATAGTGCAATGCAAGACTTCTCAGCAGACTCATCACTATGGAGATCACAATATCAATCCCCACTTTGTTGATCAAGTTGCTGTAGCATAGCCTATTTCAGGTTTTCATTTGTACGGCATGGACATGAGGTGAGGTCTTGGTCGGTATGTTGTACATGACCCTAACACTAGTCTCGACACCTGGAGGCAGGGTGTTGTTGTAGAAGTGTTATATATTGCCAGTGACTGAATACAGACAAGTTGCCTTTCTTTGCTATATGAACCAACCCAGCAAAACATTTTCATCTCCCTGTGGAGTATAATTCTAAAAAAAAAACACGCCAAGTCATCAAATGTTGATATACCCATATCTGTTGTTCTTGTAACTTACCATTTCTACAGGATGGGGTAGCCAACTCATTGCCCAACCTCCTTAAACACCTCATACTTTACAGACTAGTGTTACTGTTGTATTCTCCCCTTTTGTGCATTAACACTCTGGCATCCTTGCTATATAGTGTTCATATTTCCTTGTGCTTTGGGTGTTTTATTGTTTTTTTTCAGATTTTCCTAAAAGTAGCATTCTTTAGGTGTAGGGAAGATATGTTTTCAAAGTTTTTGGTAACACATGGCAAAACAACTGCCTCATCATGCTGTCTGGAGGGAGTCACATAATATAAATAAAATAATGCTCAGAGCACATCATTTTTAGAATTTTGGTCTTTTTTAGAATTGCAGATTGGTTCTAGAATTGACCACATAGAAATAAGTGTACAAAAAACATTTGTATTTTGAGGAAATTTGTTAAAAATAAAATGACTGCTTGTCATGTTGGTGCAAATCAACAGTTATTTTATACTGTGATAGACTTGCATATCAGCACATATGCATAAATTGTTTTATGATGGTCATATTCTGTGTAGCAGAAGTAACCTTGACAAGTACTGCCTGTTTCTTTCATTTATGTTCTTGCTTGTTTGAATCAGCAAGGATTCATTGAAAGAACAGCTGTGTATATTTCTGTATAAAGGAATGTAGCATAGACTGTATTAGTTTTGGTGGCAATGAATGTTTTTGGCTTATAATTCTGTGCAATGAATAATAGTCATGCTGGATGTATGATTGCACCAGCTTTTTTTCCTTGAGTATTGTAATGAAAATTATCTTATTGCTCTCCATAGTTGTACTTTTGATTAAACAGAATATCTAACTTTGCCTTTCTGATGAAGAGGAGCGTGTATAGAAGACATATTTTGTGATTCTGTATGATTAGCTAGAGCCTCGGTATTCAAGACCATGCCTACTCTTCCTAATTATATTTTATGCAAGTGCAGTAGGATAATGTTTCTGTTAGATTAATTCTTGTGTGAACAATAACACTCTTTATGCAGTAAGCTTAATCATTGGAGGATTTTGATGTTTCTATTATTGATATAAGCAGTGTATGTTTTCAACTTGTTCTCTGGTGAAACTGACACTTTGTTGTTGTTTTCATCTGTAAAAGAGATGTACATAACATTTTGCCTTTTTTCACTGTGTTCTATTTGTAAGCAGATTTAGCAATGACATTACTTTGTGTGGATGTAAAACAAACAGATCACACTGTTTCTGTAAGACTGCATATAATGAGTAAAAGAAAATCATTTGATTCCAAGTGTCATTAAATCCACACTCAAATTTGTTTTTCAACCTATAAATGCTTATTAAATTTTCAAGGCACATTACCCCAATGTTTTACAAATGTAAAATCATGATTTCCAAAATTGATATCAGACTAGACACACTTGAGCCCATGTTTAAATTTGTTCTCTCTGCTAAAGTTAATGCAACCATTATGAGTGTATGTTATAAGAGAGTTGCTTATTTATTTCCCAACCATGTGATACAGGCAGTGTAGACTAGCTGCATATGTCATATGTCTGATGCGAAATATTTGTCCTTTATTTTGTAGTGTCTCAGAGAGCATGTTGTTAGGACAGGGATGATTGAAACCTTACTCATCAATATCTTTTCCTGTATTACTTGTCATGACTTTATGTTTGTGTATGATGTGAGGCCTTACATTATGAATTCATCAGCTACAGAATTGTTGTTTTTGTTCATAAATTCTACTTCATCAAAAAAATGAAATAGTATTAGCAAAATCTCTAGGGAAAATGTCTGATGTTATTCAATGCAACAACACATCTTGTAGAAGAATGGAGACTTCAGTTAGCAGTACAGCCTTAGTGATATTCACATCTCTCAAAATTAATTTGTGTCAGACAATCCAAGCAGCAAAAAATAAGTATAACACCAAAGTTTACATTTGACTTCCTGAAACCTTCACATTCCAGAAACACCTGTTTCAACACAGCTAAACTATTTGTATCGACCATTTCATAGATGTTTTCATGAACTACCTATACAATACGTATCAGTATGTCAAAATTCCACAGCAACTAACTGATTAAATGGCCTTGCATTATATATATATATATTTCTGCATCTATTTACTGTTTATGGCCTCTCACTCTTGGCCAAATGTCATTCATATGCCACCATAATTTAAATACGACAGAAATATTGTTCCACGCTTTCTCGATGGTCCGAGACAGTTGAATGCAATTAAAGAATATAAATTATGACATAATTACCATATATGGCCAATTTAATTATCATTGTAAGCACTTTTTATTCTGAAAATATATCTAGGCCACTACATAATACAGACCTCGCTCTTTAATAGGTTAGGCACTAGAGAGCTGTCGAAAATCAACAAAAGTCAAAGTGCATTAGCATCACTAACAAACATAAACAACTAGCTTTATAACATTTACAAATGCATCCAATATATAAATAAATAGAAATACATGTAAGAATAAATAAAATGCAGTAAAAAGAAAAAATATATAAATATCTTACCTTAAAATTATTTTTGAGTACGAATATGATGAATATACACAGTATGTACTGTTTGAATGTTGAGGAGGATTCTATATTTAGAAGTGTGTCATCAGGGGGTTGCAAACTTGATTTACAAACCAAACATACCAGGTTCAAATCACGTCACACTAGGATTGATAGATCAGCATTTAATTTATATTTTTGATTGTATGCCAGCTTCTCCCTGTTAGCTGCATGAAGTCAGGGGAAAATTCTGAATCGCTGCAGGAACTGCGGAGTTCATGCCCTGTCGTTGCCACTTTCAATAATGAAAGGGACTGAGCATATATGGGACGCCCAGGTGCAATGAAGTCTGTTCTATGGGTCTTTTTTAAATTTTTAAATTTTAAAAAATCCGATGGACAAAAATTGAGGAGGCAACTTCAGAACTGGAAAAGCTTAATCTAATTATTTGATTAAAGATGACTTTTGAAGGAGATTCCACAGGCGTTAGGGCTGATGTTGATGCCAAGGAAACTGAAACGTTAATGGAAGGGGTTATTCATCACAAAAATAACTGACCTGTTTAAATTATGATCCTATCATCCAGAGTTAACTCAGCCCTGCCTGAGTAGCTTCGAACAAGAACTGCGGTATGATCACAAAAATAGTAGAGTGAAATAGTTTATAAATTTTGATGATGAAAATAAGTCGTATCTATATTTGTTTAATCACAAATGTAAAAAGTTCAATGTGGTTAATAAAAAACAACCTAATTGCTGAATGAAGAAAGAAACAATGTGGCACACTGTGTTGATGAAATGCAGTGTAAGAACAAAGCAAGTGATCAATTTGGAAACATGCTTCTAGTTGAAACTGACAAAAGAGCAAAGTAGGGAAGGTCAAGCTGTTACTGTCTGTCTAGCTATCAGTCAGGCTGGAATGAAAGTCACAAGGTGAACCTAAATAATTTGAATTATGCGCACAAAAAGAAGAGAACAAAATAGTTGAAGAGGTTCAGTGTAACTAGACACAAAAGGTCACAAATATTGTGAGAAAAAGAGTGCAACTTGCACAAAAAGACATCAGTGAGAACCAAGGTTGCTTAGATAGATTACTTCACATGCCATTAACTTGTGAACAAAATTAAGCAATTTGAGAATGGACCCTATCAAAACAAGTGGGCAGATAATTTAACAAATACACAACTTAATTTTTTTTGTTTAGAAGTAATACAAACAATAATGGATGAACAATCAGGACTTCAATGCTAAGACTAGTGAATCCAGATTTGTCATCAATATAGATTATGGGACTCCATATTTTTGTTTCAAGAAAATGAAATGAGACTGTTGAACACAAATGTAATATGTCACCTACTTGTGGTTTGCTTATTTGGCATTTTATGAAGAAAACTATATAAGCAAACCACCAGTAATCTCAATTGATGATGAAGCTCTCGATGTAGTAGATCACTTTACGTACTAGGGATCCTCAGTCAATAATAAACTATCCCTGGACCAAGAGATCAATATCAGGATAGGAAAGGCAGCAACAATGAGCAGATTAACAAAAAGGGTCTGGCAGAACAAGAAGCTCACTATTAAAACAAAAACACTTGTTTACCAGGCCTGTGTCCTCAGCACTCTTCTTTACGGCAGTGAGACGTGGTCTACCTACATGCACCAGGAGAGGCGGCTAAACAGCTATCACATGAGGTACCTGCGCAGAATCCTGGGCGTTGGGTGACAAGACAAGATCACCAACACAGAGGTGTTGGAGAGAAAAGGCAGTAACAATCTTTTCCATGCTTAGTCATCGAAGGCTCCGCTGGCTGGGACACATTTGGAGGAGGGATGATGGCAGAATACCAAAATATCTTCTCTATAGAGAATTACAGCTGGGGAAAAAGTCTCGGGGCCGGCCACTACTTCGGTACAAGGATGTATGCAAGTGGGATATGAATGACGCAGGCATCCATTTGGAATCATGGGAACAGGACGCCATGGATCGTGTTACATGGAGGGGCATGATTAAGCATGGAATACAGACAAAGAAGATACTGATTGCTGATAGGCTAAAGACTCAGAGTTTGAGAAGACACGCCACACCATGCGATGCTGCAAACGGTCCTGATTTTTCTTGCACACACTGTGGAAGATGCTCCTCTGCCCGGATTGGTCTTGCGAGTCACATTCGTTACCGTCATGGACTGTAGTTGCATATCTTTTTAAAGCACAATTACTATCATCTGATAAGACGGAAAGAGCTAATAATGATATAAGGTTCATATTTTTGTCATAAAAGATGGCAGTCACATGCTGTATGCCAGATGGCCAGAAGAAATAAAATATATGGACCTGTCCCAGTGAGGGCAACCAGATAATGGATCCTCATTTCCAGGAACAAGATAGAAAATGTAGGTCAGCAAATAATAACTGGACATTTTGCTGATTGGATTCAGAGAGGAACAGAAGATTGCTGTTGCCAAAGCGAACATAGAAACGCACATGAAGCTTCATAGATAGATTAGAAGTCAACCTGAAATAGAAATTGGTGGCATCCAACAGTTTTAGCTGCATGTGCCATTTTGATGATAATGCAGCAAAACATTCTGCTACAGATCATAGGATTTTGCAGAATCTTGTCATTTTCTGCATATTGAATTTCAGTGCTATGGAAACTTGTTGCTTTTTTCTAAGCATACTAGCTTATTTAATTGGCACTGTAAAAAATATATATTTTACTGACTGGACGGTCGCATATCTTCTTTAGAGTCAATGTTAGTATGTTAGTCTACCATATATACAGAGACAGCCAGCTGGCTTTTTAGTTATCCCCACTTCAGGAAGCACATAATTCTACATTTCATTCTGCATTAATATACGTTTCTCTCTCTTTCTTGCCCCAGTGCAGTCTTTTTTTTCTAATAATTTCCCTCACTGTCTTCTTGACAGTGGTAAAAGGAAAAAAAAGGAGTTTCTTGTCAGCTTTTACTGTGTGATGTAAATTTACTATGATTTTGCAGCTGTCAGACTCTGGCTGTGAAGAATGACCATTTGACCTGATAGGGCTTATGTGTGATACTGATATGTTGACCTGGAAATTAAGAGATTTTACTGGACTGATTTCAGAACTCAATATGTCCAAGTGTGTGAATGAAAAGTTGACATTTGTTTAGTTTGTGGAATCAAATGTAGTGAATACAGATTAAGTTAAGCAGGACATGTTTACTGGAAAGGTGAGGTAAAGTGTGTTAAGTTTAGTGAAAATGTGAGATGGAATGTGTTGAGTTGTGAAAATGTGAGGTGATGTATAAAAATGTAATTAAATGTGAAAGAAAGCAGAATTTAATTTGATGAACAGATAAAGCTAAGCAATCATATATGTGACAAGATTAACATTTCTCTTTGAGGATGTAAGAAGTGGGATGAAAAATCAAAAAAGGAATTCTGAGCTAGAATGATGGACAAATTCATTGTAAAGGTGAGGAGGCATACAGGACAAAAAACCTCCAGCGCAGGAATGGACATTGTAGCAGTTACTGTAGCTTTGATGTGACTATTTGAGAGCATTCATCAGGGTGGCTGTTAGACTCTTAGCCCATGCTTTGGAAGGTCCAAAAGGGATTGGATAATAGTAGATATAGAAGGATGCATCAAAACTTTTGTTAATCTACTCTCCTGCTAATGCTGGATTTACTGCACTAACAGATGCTGATATGCTAGTTTCAGAATCGCCCATAGTAGGAACATTAGATATATATAATGTTGCACATAATGAGATCAATCAGTGACTGCCTATTAGAAGATTGATACTGCAGAATGAATCAATACACAGACTGTAGAGATTTGGAATCAAACATAGATCGATCAGAGTTGTGCATCTATAAGATCAGATCAGGAGTGTACACAACCAGTAAAATACAGGAACTATAAGTATCCAAACACTTTACGACCTTCTGAAAGGTACTGCTTTGATTTCATCTGTGCTTAACAAAATGCAACAAAGAATCATCTGTATGCGACCTTGTGGAAATCATGGAAGATAATAAACTGGTTAATTTATCCACTATTATGGATAGACCAAATATTGATGAGGTCTCATCAAACAGTTCATAGTCATTGACAAACCATGCAATGTGAATGTGCTTTGATAGATCACTTAAAAAAACATATCAAGAAAGGTTATGTATGATGAAAGTAAAAATACTTTTAGCAATATAACAATTTCTTATGCACGTTCTGCAAAGATGTCAACTTGTACCAGTTACCCTTGATGTGTTTCGAGGTTTTTCACATTTCTTTTTGTGGTTGTACACTGTTATTTTTGAGTTTTTTTCTCACAAGAGACTTGTATTACAAATTGTGTACTTATAATATTTGTTCCAAATTCCATTTATCAGTCATTAGATGTCCTAGAACAATTTTTTTTAATGATAATGTATTTCTTACAGTAATTGAAAATGGTCGCAGTCGTGTTGCTATTGAAAGTAGGTAGCCGACATTATGCACCTGTTCCGTTTACAAATTTCCAGAAGTCAAGTATTAATGGCAGATATATGTCAAAGTTTGTGTGTCTTATAATAAGACATCCTTCCTTTTTTATGATCTGTACATTTTTGCACTGTGATAGACATCATTTACCATACCACCCTCATAAAAAAAAAAAATTATCACACATATAGTCATGCGCTGTTTCACATAGTTTTCTTTGGTCCCTTAGTACAGTTTGTGTTGTGCTGGTACTGTGTACAAGTTGACATGTACATCTTTAATTGAAACCAACAGCTAAGTTTTACAGCATCTTTATTATTTAATCAATCATGATTTCAGCACTGCATATTTCTCGGTGTGTTTTCCACAATATATTTATGTAGGTATGATTTGGTGATTGTAAAAGTTTTGTAAACTTGTTAAAACATGTTTAAAAGGGTTTTCTTTCTTGCTGTTGTTTTGTTTTTCCAGCTGTCAGTAGAAGGAACACTGTTTTTATGTTTTATTCATTGAGAAGTTGATACTTGGTTTTTGACACATTGATCTACAAGAAGTTGATTCTTGTTTATGATTCATTGAGTTACCAGTTTGATACTCCATTGAATAAATCAATATTAATTATTGGTTTTGATTCAGAGTTATCAACAATTAAGATTATTCGAGTTTTCAATTTGTTTAATGACATGAAGTTTACTGATAGTCTTTTCTATCTTTCCATTTGTCTGGTTCATTTAATAAAATGACAATTCAAACTGTTCTTGTTTTTGATTCCAAGAATAAAATGTTGATTATTAATTTAACTAATAATTGAGTTATTAATAGTTGTTTACGAGGTTTAGAAAAACACCACTTTCTAACATGATTTTCTGTTAGTAGTTCATTACATGTTCTTCTTCTAGTTTCCTTTTAGCTCCACATGAAGCATGGGGGTGACACTGCAGATAGCACTTTGTGGGAATTTTGTGTCAAGGTACTTTATGTCAGCAATTATTTTACATGATAAGGTTGCTAGTGTCCTGTCCAACTCTCCTTAGTCACCTATTACAAAATTCTCTGAAGGTTATATTTCTGTTCTTTTCTGCCTTGGTACCACTCAGGTATATGTATTACATATATGTGCTGCTTAGTTTGGTTAAACTTTTCAATTGATATCAATATAATATAAACACTAGAATATACAGTGTATTTAATGATTAAGGTGTTTTACATTTCTGGCAGGTTTTTTAAGCAGTTGTAACACTTTGTTTAAGAAAGGTTTTCTCTGTTTTAAAATAAAGATAATATCAAACATTGATCATGAGAGTGGGGTCCACTTGTTGTGGTAAGTATTTTTCATTACAGCTACAGACTGATTAAATCAACTTATTTGCATTCTTAAAACATTAAACATTAAAATTTGCTTCTTTGACATATTGTTTCTTCTCTTTCTTGTGTGTGACAAATATTTGTGGTGAAATGTGAATCTTGTAGTGGAGAAAGAAACTAGCCGTGTCCTTCAAATGCTTTTATCATTTTAATAGGAAATATAGCATTAATTGCACATATTGATTTTGATGCTACAATCATATACAGCTCTTAAATATGAGTGATCATTTGTCCATCACTTTTGGTCACACACAAATAGTGTTTAGTGTTGTGGGAGGAAGCAGTGCAAATAGAGCATTTGTCTGGCACTCATGTTTTTGTTTACCCGCTTGTAAAGTGTTCGCTTGAATCGATTCTGAACTATAGAAGAAAAGCAATAAGAAATGAAACCAATCACTTCACACAGCTGCAGATTTTAGACATTGAAAACTTCTCTAATATATCCTTCCCTATAGCAGTGTGCACTGTGAGACTACCTTGACCTTATTCAATAGGGTAGAATAAAATCTACCCTACAGACAGAGTACTTTCTTTATAACCTATTCTGTGGAATGAAGAAAGAAGCTTATGTTATACAAAATGATGGTGACTGTTATACCATCAACATTTGGTGCCATCTGTTGAAATGAGTTATATAATAGTACCTCGATCTGGATAGGCTTCTTCGGTGTATGTGTATGTAAAAAAAACCCTGTCAAATGAAAACGACAAATAAAACATTTAAAAGCATATGGAAGAAACAAGAATGGAAATACACAATGTAAATAATCCAAACATCAGCCTGGCATATCATAGTTAAAGAATGTTTTTTTGGTTTTCCTATAATCACATTGCAACATTAATGAAGATTCATATGTGTCTCATCTGTCCACTTATGTCTTTGGATGTCATGGGTAGGTGCAATCTTTTTCTTTGAAGAGTCAACTGTGTACCTTAATGTAACTCAGCATCTGGTTAAGGCTGCAGAGTATGTATACAACGTTTCGTTTACATTCCCTTGATCTAAAAGCTATGTGCATCCAATCTATTCTTAAATGCATTAATTGTCCCTGCCTCCACTACTTCCTGTGGCAAGGCATTTCAAGCATTCGCCAATCTCTGGTTAAAAAAGTATTTCCGAATATCTAATCTGGACCGTTCTTTGGTTAATTTGTAGCTATGCCGTTGTAGGTGGTTGTATTTTGAAAAACCTGTTATAGTCTAATTTATCCGTTCCTTTGATTATGTCGAAGTGCTCTCTTTTCTAGATACTGTGGGCCAGTTTTTCTGAGCCTTTCCTCATATCTGTAATTCTAGAATCCCACTATCAGCTTTGTCGCTCTTTAAAAAAAAATCCTTTCTAGCATGTTTTTATCTCCTCTATGATAATGACTCTATTGTACATAGTACTCAAATTTAGGTCTAACTAATGCTTTATACAGTTTGGCTATCATTTCCTTGCTACTATGTTTAATATTTCTTTTTATCATACCTAACATTGTATTTTCCTTTTTAACTGCTACCTGAACTTGCTCACTCACCTTACTTGTATCTTCTTCTTCTTCTTCTTCGTTCTCAATCTCCCACTAATAGTTGTCCATCACAAGTGATGAAGACCACTCTCTTTGTTCAGCCGCGTGGACAGTCGTATCTCTTGCTGTGTCCGCTGAAATGGGTGACTTGCGCGGAGATTTGGATTAAAGTGAGGAAGAAACTGCGCCTTTTGTCAACCTCACTCACAGAGCCTAAGCTACCTTTTGCCAGTGGCAAGACATTCATCGAGACGACTGGAGATAGCATAGGATGTAGATTTTGTCTCAGGGTTACCACCGAAGCCTTTCCGTAAACATGTAACCCGCAGGGTAGAAAGGTGGGAAGGCATCTAACGCAGTTTGTCGTGCCTTTTCGATAACCACAAGAGGTCGTATGGACAACACTCAGCGTGTGAGTGAGTCTGGCTGCGAGTCTACATTTCTCTACTGTTTTGGATCATTATGGATGCCGCCAGACCACGGATTTGCCTGGAATTCACACTAGTCGACGACTTACACTTGTGTTCACGGAAACGTGGTGTTGTTTTCCGTCGGGACTTGTTATTTCGTTCTTTTTTTGTGATTTCTTCCATCCGTTTATCCTGGTCTGGACGCCGGCTGAATCAGTGAATGGAACTACGCTTAAACCAGTTATACCTCTGTCGTGTTTCACGGGTTAGTTCTGGCGGTTCAACTTCACGAATTTGGCGTGTGGGAATTTTAGATGCTACTATGATGAGCTAAATACAGCTGGGGAGAGATGCCAGACTCACTCACTCAATCTCCCACTAGCATACCATGAAAGGGCTTAAGTAGCAGAATGTAGTCCAGAGAACGGAATGCACTGTGTTGTAGTTTGCAGCTTGGCTGCAATATTTGCACCTTTTGGTCCAACACATCCAACTTCAGCAAGCATTTTTTGAGTGCCGTGTTAGCATTCCCTCTTCGATCCATTCTCCTTAGCCAGTCTGCCCTGCTGCAGCCTGTTATCCAGGATCACCGTGTGGAGGTGTAGAAGGGTCTTGGCAGCTATGGTTCGCTGGCCCTGATGCTAGCAGTCAGCTATGGGTCGCTGACCACTGCAGCTCATGCGTTGCTCAGCATCTTGATCCCACCTTACCTGTATGATGTATTATAACCCCTAGGTCCTTTTCCTTTTCTACCATTCTAATATTGTTCTCGCCCATTCTGTAATTATGTTCCATATTGGATCTATCCATGGAGATGACTATACATTTATCTACATTAAACTCCATTTGCCAACTCGCAAACCATTCTCAAATTTTATCGAAATCTGACCTCAATATATCCTTTTCAGCTTTAGATGAGACACTACTGCATAGTTTTGTGTTATCAGCGAATTTTGCAATCAATGTCCAAATCGTTTATATATATTAAGAACAAAATTGGTCCCACAACTGAGCCCTGTGGTACTCCACTTTTTACTTCACACCACTCAGAGTACTCCTTATTTATGTCCACTCTCTGCCTTCTTCCCGTTAAGCAATTTTCAATCCATTTGGCAACTTCCCCACCTATTCCATGTGATTTTAACTTTTGAAATAATCTTAAATGAGGTACTCCCAGTAGTGTTTCTTTAAACCCAACTGCCTGGTGTGCCGTCTTGTGTTATAGGTTCATGTAGGGAGTAGGTTTGCAGACATTCTTATGATAAGTGCAAACCATTTTATTGTCTGTCTATGTAAGCCATGCATGTTGTTGATCCAACATTCTGTCCGGTTTTATTAGTTGTTCTCTTTTATTGTTATTATTATATTGTTTTTAAATTGCCACCATTTCACATCTCTATAACATAGGCAGGGCTTTTAAAAAAGCGCTCGTCTGCTCGCCTGTGATGGGTAAAAACCAAATAAGTTGTTAATTACGTTTTAAATTGTTACTACATAACGACTCTCACACGATTATTATTGATATTATGGTTTGAATAGATTGTACATAAGCTAACTTATGATGGTGAATCTCCACTACCACAATTTAAACCTACTAAATCCATCGATAAATGGTGCTACAGTGCTAAAACTACCAAGCATGTTCAAGGACACAAACGCCATGCCTCTGACAGTTGTACATTTTTTCATAAGAAAAAATAATACTATGTAAGTAATACAATATATTTTGGTTTGGTACGCATTGTTATGTAGAAATAAAAGTGAATGAGTGCCTAGCGTAAATTTGTGAACATAAATTGCATGACTGTAGTCCAACCATGCTGACTGGTGAAATTTTCGACTGACTGGTGAGCCACCCTAGCATTTGTAGTGTAGCACTTTAGTCTGTTATGAATTCTCAAAAGTATGATGTCTTTTATAGCAGTACTTTCATACATGAACATTTTCAAAATGAAAGTAGTTTTACAAAACATTACCTTTGGCTTTGGAAATTGCCAGTTTGTTTATCACACTGTGATTAGCCTTCAATTACCCGGTGGTTTACTGGGTTATACCCAAGCAGCGAAGGTGCTGACACGAGGAAACTAATCCCACTCTGCCCACTTTTGTCCCTCCCTGAGAAAATGAAGGTTTCTCCGGATGTGCACACTCAGTGTCCTTGACCTGTCCATCTGTGCTCTGATATTCCCATGATGCCAATCCCGGTTTTCTCCATCTCCTGTCCAACCCTGACTAGCTTCCCCTGGTACAGGGTCCTGACGTTCCAGGTGCCTATTCTTAACCTAGTTTTTTTGTCCGCCTTCTGAGTTTTCCATTGTAATGCAGTCAGGCTCTTGGCCGTCATCTCTATTACTTGTACTGGCTCCAAAAGTGCCCTCTTCCTCAGTTTGTGTTGATGATCTGTCTGGCCTGAGGACCTCACCATCAGATCTTTGAGTTTTGTTTGTATCGACTGTCATGAGTTTCTTGACATGTTTGCATTCCGTAGTTTGCCATTGCTTTCTGAACGTTGTTTTGCCCGCTTACTAGCCTCGGTCAAACCGTTGAAGTAGTTGCCGACTAAGTCAGTCCTCCGTCTGATCCACTAGCAGCCGTGAGCACTAGTCAGTGGTAGACTTCCCTTTTCGTCTGTTCACTCACATAGTTTAGTCGGCTAGCCAAAGCTGTTGCCCGGGAGGTGGCACTGCCGTGCTCAGGCAGACTCTAGGAGTCGCATGTGAGCTTGACAGAAGTGGGGGAACCACATAGGATCCTGGCCGTCCAGAATGTGGCTGCCTCTTACCGTGAGGTACTATCCCTTACACACTTCTGTTCTACCCCTGTACACAGAATGGCCCAAAGCATGGAAACGATCTGTGTACATCCCATTACCAAAGAAGGGGAATCTAAAGTTATGTACAAACTATCGCACTATCGCCATGATAAATCATGCCAGCATATTATTGCATATAATTACGAAAAAATAAAAAGAAAGCTGGACCATGAAATGAATGAAACGCAAGCAGGGTCCAGGCCACGAAGAGGCACGAGAGACCATATCTTCAACATGAGAAACATCCTCGAGAAAAGCAGAGAATTCAATACGGACCTGTATTCCTGTTTTATAGACTATGCTAAGACCTTTTACTGCTTAAACATCAGCAAATGTGGAACATTATGAAAGAAATGGGCTTCCCAACACATCTGGTTCAACTAATAGAAACCCTCTACAGGGGGCAGCAAGCAGCCGTCAGAATATATGGTTTTACCTCAGATTGGTTTGAGATACACACGGGGGTCAGACAGGGCTGCATTCTTTCACCATACCTGTTCAACATATAAGCGGGAAACATTATCAGGAATGAAATGGCAGATCCAATTTTTACAGACTTTGATCCTTTCACAATAGGAAGAAAAGAGATACCAGAAATGCAATATGCCGGCGACACAATTTTGTTCACAAACAGTGCCAGAAGCATGGTGAAGCCCGGAATCTCTACCTGAATACAAAGAAAACTAAGATAATGGCAACTGACAAGACAAAACTCCAATCCAAAATCGAGATCATTGCCGGTTAGATTGAAAATTTTGAATATCTCGATCAATACTAAACAATGGAGACTGTACAAAGTAAGTAAGAAGACGACTGACTTTGGTAATGCAGAGGCTAAGGAGTGTGCAGAACCTATGGTATAATACAAAAAAGGCACTAAAACTAAAGATCCTAAGAACATGCATTTTTCCTGTGACAACCTATGATTGTGAAACATGGACAAAAGCACTAAGAAAAAAGATCTGTGCTTTTGAGACACAGTGCTACAGAAGAGTCCTGAAAATCCCGTGGACAAAAAAAAGTAAGAAACAAATCCATCCGGCAAGTCCTGGATGGGGAGGAGAATTGGCTTATAAATAATGTAATGACCCGCATACTGAGTTTTTGGACACGCCAGGTGACACAACAGACTGGAAACAGTGGTTATGGAGGGCATGGTCACTGGGAAGAGAGGCAGGGGCCAACCGAGTAGACGATGGACTCAGGACATGAAGGAGATGCTAGATTTGAACCTGGAGCAGGCCGTAAGACAGAGTTTCCTACAGACAGGTTGTCATGAGAGCGACATTCTGCAAATGACATGCTACATGATGATGATGATTAGTCTTCTATTAGTCACTCCTCTTCTACTCCAGGGGTGTTTAAGTCCTTTATTTTGTTTATACTGGGCATTATCATTAACATTTTTGCCTCGACAGCGGTTAACAGCCTGCTCTTTAAGACTTTTAACTGCCAAGGGTTCTTTTACATGCACAGCATGTACATGAGTCCTCCAAGATTTTTATGCATCTACAATAGGACTTGGTTTGCAATCTCAACTGTTATTAGTTATGAAAACAGATATAGAAGTGAAGGTCACAGATAACTTTAGTTAAATAATAACTATCCATCGTTGTCGATGAGGACCGCCGACATCATCCTTGTCACAGATTTCCCTGTTGGGTGTGGGTGCGCATGTGGCTGAACAGGCCAATGCGAGCACGACAACATCTGCTACATATCGGGCACACGAGGTTTGTAGAAGGGGATGGTGTTCCCGCTGCTCGGGATTTCCGCGTCTCGCGTCTGTTCTGGGCTTTCACAACACGGTCATCTTCACCGGCAGCTGCACCCGATTTGACTGCGCTTCTCCAGTCAGATCTGTTTTTCACAAGACATTCCCAGGTGTCGATGTGTATCTGGCAACTTTTTAGTGAGTCCTTCAGACCGTCTTTAAAACGTTTCTTTGGGCGCCCTCTCTCGCGCCATATCTCTCTCAGCTCGCTGTAGAGAAGCTTCTTTGGGAGCCGCTCGTCTGACATACGGACGAGGTGTCCGGCCCATCCTAGTCGTGCTTTCTCCAGCAGTGCATGGATGCTGAGCATGTTAGCCCTCGAGAGAACCTCGATGTCAGTGACACGATCTTGCCATCGGATGTGGAATATTCACCTCAGGCAACCTGTGTGGAAGTGGTTTAACCTCCTTGCATGTCCAGAGTATACAGTCCAGCTTTCGCAAGCGTATAGTAGGGTTGGAATGATGGTTGCACGGTAGACTTTGAGTTTGGTCTTGACGCTGATGCCACGACGTGCCCTGACCATCGAGCGCTGTGCTGGCCTTTGCTATTCTGATTGCCACCTCATCGTCAAGGCTGACAGATCTCGACAGCGTGCTGCCCAGATATGTGAATTTGTCTACGGCATTCAACGTCTCCCGCTGACTGAAGTCTCTTGTTTTGTGTACGGCATGCCTGGTGCTGGTTGGTACATGACCTCTGTTTTTTTTGCATTTATGGTCAGGCCAAAATTTTCGCATACGGCAGAGAACTGGTCCATTCCAACCTGCATGTTCAGTTCTGAGTTGCTCATTAGAGCGCAGTCGTCAGCAAATACAAGTTCCCTGATTATGTCGCCAGCCACTTTGGTTTTGGCCTTCATTCTTCTGGAATTGAGTAACTTGCCATCTGTGCGGTACTTTATGGGTATTCCAAGCTCCAATGATCTGAAGGCGTTTGTCATCGTGGCCGCGAACATCATGCTGAACAAAGTCGGGGCGAGTACACATCTTTGTTTTACTCCGTTTGATACTAGAAACGTTTTAGAGATTGCACCGCTGTCCAGTACACGAGCACACATGCCTTCGTGTAGCTGTTTCACCATTGTTATGAACTTGTTGGGGCAGCCAAACTTAGACATTATCATCCACAGCCCTCCTCTGTTTACTGTATCAAATGCCTTTGTCAAATCAATAAATGTGGTGTACAAGGCCTGATTTTGCTCTCGACACTTCTCTTGTACTTGGCGAGCGGCAAAAATCATGTCCACTGTTCCTCTTCCGGCTCTGAATCCACATTGGCTTTCTGGGAGGTGGTGGCTTTGTTCAAGGTGTTTGTTGAGCCTGTTTAGCAGTAAGCGCGCTAGGATCTTGCCTACTACGGAGAGTAGCGATATTCCACGATGATTGTCGTATTCCTGACTATTGCCTTTTCTTTTGTATAGGTGAACGATTGAGGCGTCCTTTAGCTCCTGCGGAATTTTACCTGCATCCCACATGTGACAGAAGAGTTCAGTGATCCTTCTGGTGAGGGATGGGCCAGCTGTCTTATATACCTCTGCTGGTATTGCATCAGCTCCTGGAGCTTTTCCTATAGATAGTGAACTGATTGCCCTGTCGACTTCCTCCTCAGTAATTACTTCATCCAACGCTAGGTTCAGTTCCACCTGCGGCATTCGCCGGATGGCCTCTTCATTTATGGACGATGGGTGGTTTAGTATTTTGCAGAAGTGGTCTGCCCATCTGTCTAGAATCTGAACCTTATCTGTTAGCACTGCGAACTGGAGTATTACTAGAGGGCTGCGGGCCGTAGAGAGCTTTCAGTGCCTCGTAAAACCGTTTGGTGTCATGACGCTCGGCGAACATCTCAATTTCGTCAGCTCTTTTGCTGAGCCAGGAGTCTTGCATCTCTCTAAGCCCGGTCTGGACAGCTTTGCGAGCAGTATTGAAGGCAGCTTTTGCTGCCGGAGATGGTGTGTCCCTCTGGTATTCCCTGTGCGCTTCATGTTTTGCATCGAGATGGCCCTGTATTTCTAGATCGTTCTCATCAAACCAGTCCTTATGCTTGCGCGTGAGTGGGCCAATGTGTTTAACAGCTGTATCGTAGAGTGTGTTTCTCAATGATGCCCAGTTCTTTTCGATGTCGTTCTTTTCAAAACGAAGCTCAGATAGTCTACCCTCAAGCTCTTCATGGAAGCCTCCTCTCGTGGGTTCGTATTTCAACTGAGAGACATTTAGCCTCCTCGGTGGTTTCTTTCCTTGGGGGCGCATTTTGGGCTGGATCTTGAAGTTTAGCTTGGCAATGACAAGTCGATGGTCGGTCCAACATTCTGCACCACACAAGCTCTTCGTTACCATAGCATCCGCTCGATCCCTACGTCTGATGATAATATAGTCAATGAGGTGCCAGTGGCGGGACCTTGGGTGCATCCATGTGGTTCTATTTCGAACAGGTAGTCGGAAAGCTGTGTTTGTAATGAGTAGTTCATTTGCGGCACATGTCCTCAGAAGGAGCAGTCCGTTACTATTGCATTTTCCGATACCATGTCTGCCAATGGCCCCCTCCCAGGCTGTATGGTCTGTGCCAACCCTAGCGTTAAAATCACCGAGGATGACCAGTTTGTCAGATTTGGGGACTGCAGCGATGAGCGCCTCAAGGTCCTCATAAAACTTATCTTTTGTTTCCTGAGGATTTGTCATTGTGGGTGCGTATGCACTGATGAGTGTTGCATGGCGCCCTCCTATTAGGGGGAGACGCAGTGTAATCAGGCGGTCATTAATTCCTCTGGGCATGCTTGTGAGCTTGTCGACCATGTTGATCTTGATGGCAAAGCCAACTCCAGCTTCACGGCTTTCTTCTTTGCTGCGGCCGCTCCAGAAGAAAGAATAACCAGCGCCTTCTTCTGTGATCTGCCCTTCCTCTGCCAGTCGTGTCTCGCTCAGGACAGCTATGCAGATGTTGTATCTAGCCAGTTCCCTGGCGATCAGTGCTGTCCGTCGTTCGGGTCTGTTTGCTTTGGTGTTGTCCAGTAGCGTGCGGACATTCCATGTTGCAAGCGTGATGGGTAGTTTTCGTGATCGTTTTCTGCCTGTTCCGCCGCTGCAGTTTGGGGGCCCTGCCAGTTGCGAGCTGCTAGTCAGGGTGTGATCTGTAGGGTGATGTCGTGAGTTGCGCAATGTGTTTATAGTGAGGGAGATGTGCGCAGGATCTTCCTCACTCTCTCGTCCGGACTCAACATGTTCTAGAGGCAAGACATTGTCAAGACTTCTAGTGAAGGGTTCGGATGCAGACAGTATGGTGTCAGCGTGTGCCTCATTATCTCGGTAGCCATTCCCTTCTCTTTTATCGCTGGGGTGGAGCTTTGAGGTATCAGTTTCTGAGTGCATTTGTTTGTGTATTCTACTTCCACCTCTCGTTCCTCTGGTCTTCCGCCTTGATTGTATACTTGTGTTAAATAAAGGGAATATAAGCTGCAATGAACATTTGCTTTGCACAAATGCATACTATCACAATGTTAGTCACAATTCTGTATAAAGTATAATAAAGAAAGTTAAAATAATGACAAAGAAACACTTATATTATTCCCCAATTGTGTGTGTATACTTGAATAATAAGAATGAAAAAAATGAGAGGCATAGTATGGATGAAAAATAAATGTTAGAGATTATTAGCAAGATTAAATATTTCCTGTTAACAGTATATAACATTCGGAAACTAGTTAATCAACATTTTGTGGTCGTTTAAACATTCTCATTATACTTTCTGTTTCTCTTCAATAGGAGCCCACCACTGTACACAACTTGATACGTCTGGGCCAAAACATTGGCGTGTTCTTTTAGTGATGATGTCTGTAGCGTTGTTTCCCTCAATACAGAGCTATAGGATTCACACAGGGGTAAATACAGCACCATACATAAGTAACTGAAGCAACCAATTATATATTTTACATCCTAACCAAAATTTAACCCCCTTGTTAGAAAAGGAACTATATGACCAGACATTCACTGGATTGGAACTTACAGGGAAAGAGAAAAGATTAAATAACACATGTCAAAGAATGGTGGAACATGAGGCCAATGGAGCTTGAGTTTCATTGGTGCAGCTCAAAGTGACCGTCCAAAATATAAATAGGTGGAGAGCATTTACTTATTTCCCAAAGCAAGATAGAATGATTTAGTCAGAGCATTGGATACAGAGACAGATAGAAGGATTCAGTCAGAACATTGGATGCAGAGATGGATAGAAGGATTGAGTCAGAACGTTGGATGCAGAGATGGATTGAAGGATTGAGTCAGAATATTGGATTCAGAGACGGATAGAAGGATTGAGTCAGAACATTGGATGCAGAGATGGATTGAAGGATAAAATCAGAATATTGGATGCAAAGCGAGATAGCAGGATTGATTCAGAACATTGGATGCGAGATGGATAGAATGATTGAGTTAGGACATTGGATGCAGAGACGGATAGAAAGATTGAGTCAGAAAATTGGATGCAGAGAGGAACAGAAGGATTGAGTCTGAGCATTTCAGATAATTGTATGCAAACCAATGTTCCACAGATAGAAATAGAAGGCTTGTCAGATCACTGGATATAGACTTATGTCTCATAGAGAGATATAAGGATTTAGTCAGAGTACGGGATCAAGATGCTGAGCAGCGCATGAGCTGCAGTGGTCAGCGACCCATAGCTGACGGCTAGCGTCAGGGCCAGCGAACCAGAGCTGCTAAGACCCTTCTAAACCTCCACGCGGTGATCCTGGATAACAGGCTGCAGCAGGGCAGACTGGCTAAGCAGAAGGGATCAGAGAGGGGATGCTAACCCGGCACTAAAAAATGCTTGCTGAAATCTGATGTGTTGGACCGAAAGGTGCAAATATCACAGTCAAGCTGTAAACTACGACACAATGTATTCCGTTCTCTTGACTACATTCTGCTACTTAAGCCCTTTCAGGGTTTGGTAGCGGGAGATTGAGAACGAAGAAGAAGAAGAAGAAGAAGAAGAAGTCAGAGTATTGTATGCAAACCAATGTTCTACAGAAAGAGATAGAAGGCTTGTCAGATCAATGTAGACTAATGACTCATAGAGATATATAAGGATTTAGTCAGAGTATTGTAAGCAAACCAATGTTCTACAGAAAGAGATAGAAGGCTTGAGTCAGAGCACTGGATGTAGATCATTGTTCCATAGAGAGGTTAAAGGATTTAGTCAGAGAGGAATATAAGGATTGAGTCAGACAATAATGTTCTGGTCAAAGGCCCGTTGCGTCGATCGACCACTACCATGTCCAACTGATGTTTGTGTCAAGCTTTCAGTGTCTGTCCGTGTCAAACTCCTTGTTTTTACGTGTCAAACCGTCGAGGCTTCTGATTGTGTCCACCTGTTGGTCAGCGTGACCCTTGCTGTGCTGGAATACGAGGTTGGGAGGGGTGTCATGTAACCTCCAGTGGAGGTAGGGGCGGGCAGGATGAAGTCGGCTTCAGTCCGAGCAGAAAGGTTTTTGAGTAGTGATAATCTGGACTGAATTCTGGTGTGTAGTTAAGCTGAACGTTGAACTCCGTAATGGACTGGTCTCCCTTGGCTTGAGCCAGAAATGAAATGCAGCGAAAACAAACATGATAACCGATCAAAAGCACATCGAATCCACAGCATAAAATTCCTGATACCACCTGGAACTAGTATGGCACTAGACAACAGCTGATAAACATGTGCAGATACCATTACATGACATTGGACCGAAGGGCAAGAGCCCGAATACTGCTGGATCCAACAAACACACATAAGAGCCCTAGCGTCAGAATTGAATCAAGGCAGGGAGTTGTAGCAATCGAGTATCACCTAGTCTAGTTGGAATGGCACATACTGATGGTGGTCTTTTTCACATTAATGTACTTTCTAGATAAAATGGAAACTCAGGGTGTACGAGGACAGAGATTTCAACACTTCAAAGTTTGATAATGTGTATATGATATGATAACTGATCTAATTATAGGTTCTGCTTTACTGCGACTTGATAACAAATGGGGCCACTTTTACTGAATAGGATATTTCAATATCAAAACTCACGTAACTGGCCTCCTTTCCTACTGATTAACCAAGACTTTTACACTGTCAAATGTAGCTAATCAAAATCAGCACTCAAATAAGTTTAAGCAACAGGCTCGCCACGTAGACATTATCAGTAAAGAATAATTCAGAAAATTAGTTGTAGAAAATGTAAAAAAGGTAGTCCCCTAGCAAAATCTGCCACCGGGGATGTTTTAGAGACTTGATTGTAGTACATCTCACCTTTAGAGACCTGATTGTGGTACGTCAAACTTTTAGAGACTTGACTGTAGTACGTCTCACTTTTAAAGACTGGACTGTAGTATGTCAAACTTTTAGAGACCTGATTGTATTTCCTCAAACTTTTAGATACCTGATTGTGGCACGTCTCACGTTTAGAGACTTGATTGTAGTGCGTCTCACGTTTAGAGACCTGATTGTAGTACATCTCGTGTTTAGAGACCTGATTGTGATACGTCAAACTTTTATGGACTTGATTGTAGTATATCTCAATAGTAGAGACTGTACTTGATTGTACTTGGTCTCAGTTTTAGAGACTTGATTGTACTTGGTCTTAGTTTAAGAGACTTGATTGTACTTGGTCTCAGTTTTAGAGACTTGATTGTACTTGGTCTCAGTTTTTCAGACTTGATTGTACTTAGTCTCAGTTTTAGAGACTTAATTGTACTTGGTCTCAGTTTTAGAGACTTGATTGTACTTGGTCTCAGTTTTTGAGACCTAATTGTACTTGGTCTCAGTTTGAGAGATTTGACTTTACTTGGCTTCAGTTTTAGAGACTTGATCATAGCAGCTCTAACCTTTTATGAAGGGGTGTGACCATTTACATTCGTCACTGCTTTTCCCTACTTCATAGTGAAGCTGGTACCCATTTACAACTGCTTGACTGGAGCGTGTCGGTAGCTGGAAAGGGACCCATAACCATTGTCACAAGAAGCGATTGCTTTGCTGCCCAGAAGGTCTTAGAAAGTGCAGCAACTCAACATTTTAGTAATACTATTTGTGTGATGTATGAAATGAATTGTGAAGACAAAATTGGGATAAGTGCCTGAAGTTTAGCAGAGTTGTGCTTCCTTTTTGTGAGATTTGCCCCCTCAGACACATTCCGGATATTTTATTTACTCTATCTATGTATGTTCTCTTGGCTATGTGGGGTTAAGGTTCCGATATAACAAACGCCACCACCACTAAGAACAGTTTATTGCCCAAATATCATCACATCACCCACTAATAACCGTTTATTGCCCAAACACCATCACCCACTAAGAACCGTGTATTGCCCAAATACCATCACCAACTAAGAACCGTTTATTGCCCAAACACCATTATACCAGATCCCACTGTTTGCCCTAGGGTTATTCTAACTTAGAACATTATCACACTCATCCACAACATTCATGACCACACACAGCAAATGACATAGCACACAGCAGGTGGCATATTTATTATATAATACTCATACCAGAAAAATGAGCAGTGAAATTACAAACACAATATAATACATAACATCTTAACTAAATATTCCTATATTATATATATGTTAATATAAATATTAACTAAAGCGGAAATTGTTAGCATTAGCTATTGATGGAATTCCCTACTATCAAAACCCAGTTCTATTGCCGTACACACATCACCCACCCATCTAGATCTCACCTAGTCGATCTACACACTCGCGTAACTCGTCAGGACATACCTCGTACATAAGGTGTCCTGCATACAACACACGTTCAGATTATCTATTAATACAAAACGCACACACACACCTATTTGAGCGGCTGGCCCCGACTCAATGGCGTATGCTGTTTGAGCGATCCTGTTCTATCTCCAACATTCGTACAACAGTCTATCAATCGCTCCTCTATCTAAGTCGGTGAGCTAAACAGACTCCTATCTACATTCACTCGTCCCTTTTCCATGCCAGCCTCTTGAGCTAAACTTTGTCTAGTGTTATATACTCTCAAGCAGTATCAGAGCTGACCAATGGATCTCAGGGGGATGGCTCTATTCAGTCGTTATCGGAACGAATTACTCTGAACACCTGTCACTCATCTATTGCAGCAAGCTCCGCTGCCCTCCCGTCTGTCACTCACCCCCCACTACCCAAATCGGAACGTCAGTGATCAGTTCCTACCTGTACATTCTTTCCCTAACTCCGATTTCCTTTGTTGAGACGATGAGTGACCTTGGCGTAGTGACCAGACAGAGAGTGACCTTGGCACGCATTCAGGTACCTTTGTTCTCAGAAACCACATCACCCCTACCCTAAACGCTCATGCTCAGGCTGGAACTGTTACACCGTCACCCACTAAGAACCGTTTATTGCCCCAAAACCACCACTCACTAAGAACCGTTTCTTGCCCAAATACCATCACCCACTAAGAACCGTTTATTGCCCAAACACCATCCCCAACTAATAACTGCTTTCACAGAGCGATGAAGAAAACATATTGACTGTCCTAATTGGTCGATGATAGAATTTGTTCGGGCATGTTCTGGTGGAACATGATGCCGAACACGGTTACCTTATATAGTTATGTAGTTTTATAGTAGAAAATCAATGTATTTATAGCAATTGTGCATATGCTGCAAATCCTAAAATACATTCTTTGGCACATCAGCATTTAGTCTTAGTTCTGAAGACATTCTCTAGACTACACATATGTAGAATGGTGCATGTTTGACAGTTAGGAAAAGGTAAGGGACGGGAATGGGGGTTGGCCAGCCCACCATAGATAAAGATGAAACCTATCAAAATAAAGCCTCTAACACGTGATCTCTGTCAGCAGTGTCTGCTGTGGGTGGAACTAACGCGAATTTTACACGTTAAAAAAAAGATTCAATAATATATGTATATATATATACTGAATGTCACAAAATGTCTGGTTACTTAAGAATGTCATGAACGACTGTTATATGCCAATAGAGTACTTAGCACTGGCCCACGGAGACTAATGTCCGCACAAAAGCAGTTTGGAAGCTATTAAGAACTCTTCCCTACAGAAACCGTTATCGAGAGAACTAGCCTTCACGTGTAGACCTAACAAGAAAAAGCATGACGAACAAAAAGAAGAAGAAGAAGAAGAAGATGAATGTCAATGCAAAACATCGACATTTCTTCCATTTATAGATGCTAACTCTGCTCGTGGTATAGGTCTAGCTACACTTATCTCCTACCTTTTATCTATTCCACTTGAACGTCACCTAAGTCTTCAGCAATAATTTATGTAGCCTTTATTTTCATTTTTAAAATATATGCGCCACAGTAACCAATTGATGAACATTTCAAGCTGGTCTGAACAAACAATGCAAACGATATAAAAGATCATCAATCTGAACTGGAGCACGACATATGACCACAAAGATAGTTGAATTGGTGATAATTTGTCACTTTATAATTGATTGATCAAAAAGGATCTAGGAAGAAGAAGCAACTTGCCTGCATGGTTAGCTGACAACATAAGCTAGATATACATTATTTGATCACTTCCGGCCCAAGGCTAGCTTGTAATATATCTAAAGAAAGCAGTGATTAGCGTACGATTGACAGTGTCTTCCTCCATGGAGCCAGTCCAGGAGTAATCTGTCTCCATAGAGATTGTCCAGGAATGGTCTCCGTTCATAAAGCTTGTCCATGAATGGTCTCTCTTTCTCCATAGAGCTTGTCCAGGAATGGTCTCAATTTCTCCATTGTGCTTGTCCAGAAATGGTCTCCCTTTCTCCATAGAGCTTGTCCAGGATTTTCTCCCTTTCTCCATAGAGCTTGTCCAGAAATGGTTTCTCTGTCGACCCAGCCTTAAATGGTTACCGGTTCAGTTCGGGAAGTAAAGACGACCCGCGTGATGCTGACCACATCATCCACTACGTGCCGTGGGTTACAAAATAATATGGGCCTAACACCATATTTCCTATGCGCCGCATGTTGTGATAGGATCTTTTTTTTCTTTTACTACCAGTGACATCAGTGATAAAAACAAAGTTAATCAACAATATGAACATTAGAAAATGTTTTAAAATTGCTAGAAAATAGACAAGTGAAATATCACATAAAAAAAAGGTATCAGCACTGTACATAGTATTATCAGCAGCTAAAAGCCAAAACTATAATGCAAATTAATAGCTGTAAGCATAAAGACATGGCCTTCGCACGGCTGGGTGACATCAGGAACAAGCGGTTTTTGTTCCTCAGCCATACAAACACCCTGCTGTACTAATACAATGGGACAACTCCCTAATCATTTTTTTATAATGCTCAATTGATCTACTGAAAGTAAGATAAATTATTAGTTTCTTGCCAATTGGTTACTTGTGTTTTATGTAATGTGTGATGCAAGCAATTTCAGAGCGGAGGCAGAGGCACTGAGGGCGGCAGTGGAAGAAATGGTGACAAGTAAAAGGAATTAAAGCCACATAGTCCTGCTTACAGATGCTCTGGCCGTAGTCACAGCACTAAAAAGCCAGAAAAATACTGAACTTAATGATTTAAGAGCAGTACTCTGTCAACTATGCCAGCAGTCCGGTAGTGGGTAAAGGGTAGTGGTGCAGTGGGTTCCATCTCACTGCAACATCCAAGGCAACGAGGAGGCAGACAGACTGGCAAAAGAAGGTGCAAAACTACCACAACTAGATACTAGTATGACATACGAAGAGTCAAAACGGCTTATTAGAGCTAGATACATGACCAAATGGGAAACCGAACATACTGGCTACACCAAAAACGATGCCTATTACCAGTTGAACAGAAGAGAGCAGGTCGTGGTCTTCAGACTTCGCACTGGCCACAATAGGCTGAGGTACCACCTATTCAACAAATTGAAGATAGGTGGCACCGACGAATGCCTGTGTGGTACCGGGAAAATGACCGCTGAGCATTTGCTGCAAAACTGCCCGACATACAAAGATCAGAGAGAGCAGATGTGGCCATCACCAGTGGCAACACTAGACAAGCTCTATGGCAGTGTCGACAGCCTCAGGATGACCGCTGCCTTTTTCGAAAAAATAATGGTTACTGTCTGACTGCGTACGATGAAGAAAAAGAAGAAGTAATGTGTGATGATTGTTCAAGACAAGGAGTGCTTTCTTGTCTTAGGTACATATACATAAAAGCATTTTTTAAATATCAGCATTGTACGACAGAAGTGATTTGTTTGTGCACTGCGTTGTAGGACATTTTATTTACGCAGGGTCGAGGCTAAGGTCTAACAAACCTTAGACATATGCGCACTTAAGAGCTCTGCAAGTCCTCTTTTAAGTTAAGTAAGTAAATATTCGATATATTTATGCATTCTATATTCGTTTACACACTTTTCGGCATGCCTGAGACATTTAAGTGTCTGTCATCACTGCTCAGGATGGCTAATAAGTCCTGAGATTGTCAAAGAGGCTTCGTTTTTTATGTTTAGTTGAAAGGGGCGTGCCTGGCAACAATAAGATAACAAATATAAATATCTGTCTATATCAGGCAGGTGAGGAGCTCGCCTCTCAATAAACGAAGAAACGAAAGCACAATGAGTGTGCCAATCCGGCAAGTGTCAAGGTTTCAAGGTAAGTGAGATTGTGTGTCATGTTCTACCTGAGACAGACGATACATTCGGAGGTCACAAGTACACTCAGTGCACGTGAAAGAACCATTGATAGCTCAACATAGAAAAGAGAAGGCTGTTAGCCGCCGTACAGTTTAAACTAGGAAGTTAATTACATCCTTACCTAACCAAAGCAGCCATGAGTGAAAGAGAACAAAAATCAAATCTGAATCCTGTACTATCTCCAGTTTCGATTAACATGTTTTGCCATTGGACCAAGGTAGTTCAGAACGAGAGAGAGAGAGAGAGAGAGAGAAGGAGAGAGAGAGAGAGAGAGAGAGAGAGCGAAAGAGACGGAGAGAGAGCGAGAGAGAGAGCGAAAGAGAGAGCGATAGAGAGAGAGCGAGAGAGAGCCTAGAGAGAGCGAGAGAGAGTGAGAGAGAGCGAGAGAGAGAGCGAGAGAGAGAGCCTTAGACGATTAATATCTTTCCTGTCGCTACTGCCATCACCACTTGCGATTGGCTACTGAAAGTATAATGTCCATGGAATCGTGAGACCATAATGCATCTGATACAGCCTAAGACTACAAACCCTTGCCCTCAGGGGACGGCGTGGGCTAGTGGTTAAGTGACACGGCTCACAACTGAAAGTGGTGGGTTCAATCCCCACCACAGCACCGACCGTTACCCCGGTGAAGCAAACCCTTAGAAAATGCAGGGGGAAGCAGACCCTTACATAAAATGCATGCTGAAGTCGGATGCTACGGACTGACAGGCGCAAAATAAAAACCACAGTGCAACACACACCGCCTTGAGGAATAGATAAATAAGGCGAACGCAAAAAAAACAACCCAAAACCCACAAAACCCTTGGCCTTTTTTAATTTGATACTGCCTACATTTTGTTGTTGTTGTTTGTTTGTATTTTGTTGTTGTTTCTTTTGCGTTCGCCTTATTTCTCTAATCCCCAAGGTGGTATGCGTTGCACTGTGGTTTTTATTTTGCGCCTGTCGGCCCAGTGCATCCGACTTCAGCATGCATTTTATGTAAGGGTCTGCTTCGTCTTGCATTTTCTAAGGGTTTGCTTCCCCGGGGTAACGGCCGGTGCTGGATGGGGATCGAACCCAGCACCTTCGGGTTGTGAGCCGTGCCACTTAACCACTGGGCCACGCCGTCCCCCTGCCTACAATTAAAAACCCTAACCCTTTTTGAAGCTGTCACGGTTATCTTATTGTGCTTATTTGGACTAACCAGAGTGGTTTTCGGAACGGAAAGAATAGCACCTTCCTAGCATATCGTTATGGGCGGCTCAAAAGAGTTGTGCTTGGAGCTAGCAACCTTTTCATGTAAACAACATTGCTATTATAATTAGCAACTGGAATTGCTTTGATACAGCCCGTAAAAGAACTAAGTACAATTAAAGCCTATGTTTCACTTTGGTTTGAAAAGGTGAATGAATGAATGCACTTGTAGTGAAAATATTACTGCCTAAGATGGATGTGTCGGACCGAAAAATGCAAATATCACAGTCAAGCTGTAAACTAGCGACACAACGCATTTCTTTTTCCGAAATACATCCTGCTACTTGCAAAGCCCTGCTCAGGGCTAGTTGCGGGAGATTGAGGTCGAACGCAGAAGAAGAAGAAGTGAACATATAGAAACACAGAGGATGGCAAGAAACAAACACACGTATTTCCATCTCTTTGCTCACCAGTAAAAATTTATAACATTCTATTACAATATCAGTTAGCACATAAGATATACTATGAACTATGCAAATATTAAAATGTGATTTACAAATCCTGAATGCAGGTTATAATCTCGTTTTCATGAAGGCCTCAAATCAGAGATAATTTGTAGTATATGCCGCTGAATCTGACAAAATTCAATTTCTTTTGGGTCTACATTCTATTTAAATGTGTTATATCTATTCGCCGTTCCTAATTACAGAACCTCACAGTGCTTTCTTATTAAAACTATTAAGATGTTTTTACTTTTTCAAAATAATCTCAATTAGAGAGAGCAGGAAACCTTTCTTATTCGCCTACAGGCGTTCTGAAGTGTTCATATTCTTTAATCTACTGGCACGCGTAATCTGACGGATTAATGATGCCATTAAATGATGCCAGCCAACGATTTTTATGAACATCACTAGCCCGCACAGTGAGTCCAATAAATGTATAGACAGTATGGACAGTTCAGGTTAATACAACGTGTTGAACTGATCATTGCGCTTATGTGACTATATTTCATCTGTCGTTCCTTTCTTCTACTGGTTTTTGTATACTTGTGTTAATTTCCTCCTGCCTTTCGTTCTTGTCCATTTTTGTATATGGTTAGGATAGATCCAGTAGCATTTCAGGATTACTGAGAGTGATCGGCATAACCACTTCTTGTTCTATATTTTTATCTTCAAGTGTCTTGCCGATTGCTTCAGACGATGTTTATACACATCTTGCAGCAATACGAGTGCTATTTATCAGTTTTGTTATTGATGTTCCTGTCTATCAAGTCTGTAAAATGTATAATTTCCTATCTCTTATATTTTTTAATTCTTTTGGAATTTTTCGGTCAACAGAAAGTATTTGACCTTTCTCGTGTTAAGATAAGTATCTGTAACACACGCCTCCTTCTCAAAGATAAGTATCTGTAACACACGCCTCCTTCTCAAAGATAAGTATATGTAACACACGCCTCCTTCTCAAAGATAAGTATCTGTAACACACGCCTCCTTCTCAAAGATAAGTATCTGTAACACACGCCTCCTTCTCAAAGATAAGTATCTGTAACACACGCCTCCTTCTCAAAGATAAGTATCTGTAACACACCCCTCCTTCTCAAAGATAAGTATCTGTAACACACGCCTCCTTCTCAAAGATAAGTATCTGTAACACACGCCTCCTTCTCAAAGATAATTATCTGTAACACACCCCTTTTTCTCAATTGTATAAACCTCTCATTCACGCAGTTTCTTTTTTCATAACCTTATAATATGGTCACAGATTCTTCTTCTATATAACAACTTCTTTCTGTTCAATCGTTGTTCACTGTTCACTCCCCACAGTATATCATCTGTATTTAGCGCTGGGAGCCTCCTAATCATTTCCCTCACAACAATTTATGCTATGTGATGCTTTCAATTCTATGTGATGCTTTCAATTCTATGTGATGTTTTCTATGTGATGCTTTCAATTCTATGTTATGCTTTCAATTCTATGTGATGCTTTCAATTATATGTGATGTTTCAATTCTATGTTATGCTTTCAATTATATGTGATGCTTTCAATTCTATGTGATGCTTTCTATGTGATGCTTTCAATTCTATGTGATGCTTTATATGTGATGCTTTCAATTCCATGTGATGCTTTCAATTTTATGTGATGTTTTCAATTCTATGTGATGCTTTCAATTCTATGTTATGCTTTCGATTCTATGTGATGCTTTCAATTCTATGTGATGCTTTCAATTCTATATGATGCTTTCAATTCTATGTGATGCTTTCGATTCTATGTGATGCTTTCAATTCTATGTGATGATTTCAATTCTATGTGATACTTTCTATGTGATGCTTTCAATTCTATGTGATCTTTTCAATTCTATGTGATGCTTTCATTTCTATGTGATGATTTCAATTATATGTTATGCTTTCAATTCTATGTGATGTTTTCAATTCTATGTGATGCTTTCTATGGCATGCTTTCAATTCTATGTGATACTTTCAATTCTATGTGATGCTTTCAATTCTATGTGATGATTTCAATTATATGTGATGCTTTCTATGTGATGCTTTCAATTCTATGTGATGCTTTCAATTCTATGTGATGATTTCAATTCTATGTGATGATTTCAATTCCATGTGATGCTTTCTATGTGATGCTTTCAATTCTATGTGATGCTTTCAATTCTATGTGATGATTTCAATTCTATGTGATGATTTCAATTCAATGTGATGCTTTCAATTCTATGTGAGGCTTTCTATGTGATGCTTTCAATTCTATGTTATGCTTTCAATTCTATGTGATGCTTTCAATTCTATGTGATGCTTTCAATTCTATGTGATGCTTTCAATTATATGTGATGCTTTCAATTCTATGTGATGCTTTCAATTCTATATGATGCTTTCAATTCTATGTGATGCTTTCGATTCTATGTGATGCTTTCAATTCTATGTGATGATTTCAATTCTATGTGATGATTTCAATTCTATGTGATGCTTTCAATTCTATGTGATGATTTCAATTCTATGTAATAACATTTCGTTAAAAGGTTATTATGTTATTTGTCCTTGACAATTACATTGATTGCAGTGTTTCTATGGAGATGTAGGACAACTGTATTTCAGTAATGTTTGTGATTAGTTTGGTTGAATATATATATCTTAGTCTTAGTCGACATGTACTTCTACAAGAGTATAAGTCACTGTACATGTCCCATCTCTGATGTGAGCTGGATGTAGCCAGGAGGAGAATTTCCTGCTTAGTGGACTAGGCTCGAGCAGCTTATTACTTCACTATGGAGGGTGGTTAACTGATGTTGGAGTCCATCTTAATAGACTCAAACACTAGAGCAAAGTAGACCCACAGCCTGTTAGGCGCCATCAATGGTGCTCTTAACAAACTACCTAACCATGGCCGGTGTTATGCCATGTCACACAGTTAGTTGCCTCTTACTTTATGCTCTCTGTGTGGTAGTGGTGCTATTCTTGTCCTTCTCATACACATAGACCCCGGCAAACCATTCGCATATATATACATATGTGTGTGTGTGCTTGTGCGTATGCCACGCCAGGATGGTTCTTCTTCTTCTTCTTCTTTTTCTTCTTCCTCTTCTTCTTCTTCTTTTTCTTCTTGCTCTTCTTCTTCTTCTTCTTCTTTTTTTTCTTCTTTTTCTCAGTGAACCAGAGCTGGCTGCTTATACCCTGGTCAGTGACTCATAGCTGGATGTTTGCATCAGGGTCAGTGACTCATAGTTGACTGCCTGCATCAGGGTCAGTGACTCATAGAAGGGCGCCAGAGGAGAAGAGGGGCGACTAAGAGGAGAACGGAGATTGAGAGGAGAAGTGCGCCAGAGGAGAAGAGGGGCGACTAACAGGAGAAGAGCAACTAATAGAAGTAGAAGGTCGAGGAAGAGGAAAAGTGGGGTGACAGAGAAGAAAAGGGGCAACTGAGAGAAAAAGAGAGGAAATGAGGAACGACTGAGAGGAGAAGTGACGAATTAAGAGGAATAGATAAGCGACTAAGATGAGAAGAGGGGCAACAGAGGAGAAGAAGGACGACTGAGAGGAGAAGGGCGATTAGGAGGAGACGTGAAGAATTAAGGGGCGTAGAGGGAGAACTGGGGAGAAGGCAACTGAGAGGATCATGGCGGCTGAAAGGAAAAGGGCGATTAAGACGAAAAGGGGCGACAGAGAAAAAGAGAGCCGACTGAGATGAGAAGAGGGGCGACTGGGAGGAGAAGAGGGGCGACTGGGAGGAGAAGAGGGGCGACTGGGAGGAGAAGAGAGGCGACTGGGAGGAGAAGAGGGGCGACTGGGAGGAGAAGAGGGGCGACTGAGATGTGAAGAGGGGCGACTGAGATGAGAAGAGGGGCGACTGAGATGAGAAGAGGGGCGACTGAGATGAGAAGAGGGGCGACTGAGATGAGAAGAGGGGCGACTGGGAGGGGAAGAGGGGCGACTAGGAGGAGAAGAGGGGCGACTGAGATGAGAAGAGGGGCGACTGGGAGGAGAAGAGGGGCGACTGGGAGGAGAAGAGAGGCGACTGGGAGGAGAAGAGGGGCGAATGGGAGGAGAAGAGGGGCGATTGGGAGGAGAAGAGAGGCGACTGAGATGAGAAGAGGGACGACTGAGAGGAGAAGGGCGACAGGAGTTAAGATGGTGACTGAAAATAAGAGGAAGAACTAAGAGGAGAGAGAAAGAAAGCGTGAGTGAGAGAAATTGAGATATAAGAGAGAAAAATTGTAATAGATTATCTGTTCAATTCTCCAGATTTCTCTACTGGAAGATGGATTTAGTGCAAACTGATGAAGCCATATATCTACTACCAACAGTACCTCAAGCTCGTCCGTGTCCCAGAACTCCAGTGTTAAAGATGGAAGACCTGAAGGTGATTGGTTGCCAGATTGTGCTACCTAAATTAAAAGAACACGACGGATATAGAGAGAGTTAGCAAGTCGTGACTTGAGTGTGGCAATATCCCATTTTTAGAATGTATCAAAATATATTAAAGAAGACAGGAGGAATTCCAACGTCATATTATTTGCAGTCGAAATAAATCCAACTAAAATAATATATAAAGTGTTTTTCGTTTTTCTAGGACGAAATTCATTTCACGTTATCTATCATCGTTATAACTGAACGCTCGGTTGCAGCTTACAAAGCTTTAATTTATATACACATTTAATATTTACTTGCGAGTTTAATGTCAATTAGTAACGTTATTTTCTGATATTGAATCAAGAAATACGAAATTTTGATGAAAGAATTCATTAGATGACATTCATTTCTGCCATTGGTATTATAAGAATAAAAAATCAGAACAAACGTAATACAAAAAAATAAAAATAAAAGTTGAAAAATTAGGGATCGATACGACCATGTTGTAACGTTTTTGTTTTGAGATAATCAAACATTCTGTCTCACTTCTGTATGCAAAGTGAAGTGGTCCACTGACTCCCGACCGACAGTTTGTCTCTGTTACAGGCTAGCATCAAATGTTGTATCGTAACGAAACACATTTTATTCAAGTCTTCTGAGAGTACTTGTTGTTTCCTCAACTATTGCTACTGAGTTGTTAACACCTGGCCAGTGTTCTCTGGTAGCATGTGTTCTAATATCCCGATGCGTACTGAGGAAGGTGGCCCTGGGTCCTCTTCTTTGTAGTGTTGTAAAATGTAAGGATTATCAGCAGGCTCACCACTATGGGAATCATAGTGTTGATCCCCACCTCGTTGTCTAGGTTTCTGCAATAAGCCCTGTTACCAGGTGCACAGGATGGACATGAGGTGGAGTCTGGTCAGTATGTTTCACCTGATCCTGATTAGTAATCTCATAGGACGTAAAAAGTATGTGTTTTTCCGATTCTCATCGCTGCTTTGCTATGTCGTAAGAATATCAGTCTGTTATCAGAATATAAATACTTTGTCTGTTCCAAGAATATCAGCATTTTGTCTGTTCCAAAAATGTCAATATTTTGTCAGTTGTATAACTACCAGTACTTCGTTTCTCCATTATCACGTACCTTTTCTTCTGTTAATCTCGCCTGCATTGAAATGCTTTTGGACCTGACGGTTCAACGCTCTAAATTTGGTAGTTATATGCTTCCATTTTAATGTCTGCATTGATTTTACGAGTACTTAACAAGATGCAGTTTTCTGTTATTTAAAGTAAAATTGCGCTTATTTTTGGCCAGACACGTTACTTTCAACAACATAACTATCTTTGTATGTGCGTGTGTATGTTTGTGTGTGTGTGTGTGTGTGTGTGTATGCGAGTGTTTCATTGCTTGAAATATTTATGCGCCTGTTATTTCAGAATTTAACAAAAACAGTAATTTAAATTTTACAAGTTCTTGTATGAAGGGGCTCGTGCTGGTTAGAGTGGACTCGACGACATTTCTTTCAGGTTAGGGTGAACTCTTGACGACATTTATTTCTGGTTAGAGTGGACTCTTGACGACATTTATTTCTGGTTAGAGTGGACTCTTAACGACATTTATTTCTGGTTAGAGTGGACTCTTGACGACATTTATTTCTGGTTAGAGTGGACTCGTGACGACATTTATTTCTGGTTAGAGTGGACTCTTGACCACTTTTATTTCAGGTTAGAGTGGACTCTTGACGACATTTATTTCAGGTTAGAGTGGATTCTTGACGACATTTATTTCTGATTAGAGTGGACTCTTGACGACATTTCTTTCAGGTTAGAGTGGACTCTTGACGACATTTATTTCTGGCTAGAGTGAACTCTTGACGACATTTATTTCAGGTTAGAGTGGACTCTTGACGACATTTATTTCTAGTTAGAGTGGACTCGACGACATTTCTTTCAGGTTAGAGTGGCTCATTTGACATTATGATACGTCCTGTGAAGATTGGACGGGATCCTCCTGGCTGTAGTTCCATGCAAGGACCCTCAGTAAGCACACCACTATGAGATTACAGTGTCGATCCCTATCTCATTGACCAGTCTGCTGTGACACAGGAGCACGAACGTGGATACGAGGTGGAGCCTTAATCAATATGTTTAACCTGTCCCTGATTACTATTCGCTCCCTTATTTATGGTTTAATTTGTTCACGTGTTGGGAGCGCGTTTCCATTAATATGACTTGACTCCCTTTAGGGATCGGACATAAACAGGCCGTTAGGCTGGTTAATGAAAACACCTGGATTTTCTTGCAGCAATGTTGTGTTTATTACCAACAACTCTATGTGAAGATGGTCTGGATACAAATATATCAGATCATGATTACTCCGATGCCCACAGCATTCTAAGATATCATTATAAGTATCAGAAATGGGTAAAAAGATACACGAAAGTCAATATTTTAAATTTAATAACTGACAAAGGAAACCCAATATTTTAAGTTAAAGTGTTTCGCGTTTGGTAAAAGCTCCAGACAATTAAGGGCTGAATAATGTAAATACACAGTCTGATATAACCAAAATGACTCTGTGGTTGTAAAGAGTGAACATTCTTCAAAAATTGATTCAGCTCAACGAACAACGATGAACTAAAATAGATTGAAAAGAACAGAACAAAGAAGGAAGTCACTCAACCAGTGGCTAAAATGGTAAAGGTGCTAATCACTTGTATGGATATCGGGTAGCAAAGAATAGGCACATCTTAGTCTTCTAGGCGACGAAGAGGGTTGTGGATTGAGTTAGCAGCGTCATCTTGTAAAACAATTTACTGCAGAACAATTACTGCAAGAATGCACAGAGTGATTTAACATGGTCAACGGAACAGTATCTGTTGTGTTCTTATCTTTCACAAGTGCCACAACATGGAGAAGAGGACGAAATGACACACTGCCCTACTTTCTGTAACAGAAAAGGATATCTGGTAAAGCACAGAGAAAGTGAGAAGGGCTTTCGTCCTATTAGTTAAATTGTAGAACTCTACAGAAAGCATGTCCGGTACGAGGATTACCATTTTTAGCTGGAATGTAAAGTCGGCACTGCTACACGGCTCTGAATCTTGGAGGACAACACAGTCGTTAACAAAGCATGAACAAACATTCAAAACCATTTACCTGCGCAGAATACGTGGATTGGAATGAAACGATAAGGTCACCAACATCGATATGCTGGAATGATCTAGAAAACTGGAACACGAAATAAAGAGAAGACACCGGCGCTGGAGTATACTTTGCGAAAGAGACTGACAACTTTGCAAGCCAAGCACTGTTCTAGAACACAAGTTGTAAAAGAAGTAGGGGCAGGTCAATTGGAGAAAAGACCTGACGTCTAACACGAGGGATGCATGCCTGTTAATGCCTATGTTTGTGAAGAGGGGCGAGGGGGGAGGGGGGGCAGACAGACTTGTAAGTTGTTGGTTGAGGAACCTATGCTCCGCAGTGAGCTGAATGGTTTTGAGTGATTGATTTCTGTAACAGAAAACCAGACCACATAGAGTACCATCTATTTCTTGTGTATTCTCTGTACGTAACTTTAAATGATCTTCCTTTGGGATAGCACAAATGAAAAGTATCCGAGGGATTGTACAATAACTTTATTTTAGGAAAGAGTCAATGATAATGCAGCTCTATTTCAAATAGGCATTATGCAAATACCATAATGAGAGATAATTTCATTCTATTTCTACAAGCCAACAAATAACGTCAACTAACATTACACGATCGGATAAAAAATATGCGATATCAAACAAGTCAACACCGTCTATAAAGGCAGAAGATTATATCCAAGAAAATTTGAACTGAGGATTCAGAAAGAAATGTCTCCTTATTTCGATAATTGCTCAATTATAGAGCACATAAGGACTGACATGAAATGGTGCATCCATTGAAATGCAGAAGACGTCTGAACCGGAAGAAGCCTTCCAGGCATAGAAGCAAAAACGCATATAAATTAGATTCAGGAGGACACTGCTAGCGATGGCATGTGTCCTCGGGGTGTCATTTCACCCAGCTTGAAAGGGGAAAAATGTATCGATATTCAAAATATGAAACCAATAGGAAAGGCTGGAGAGACAAATGTCCCCTTTTCCCACCCTAACCCCTTAGTTCTGAAAATACACCAGACACACGTGTTATTTGAAATTGTAATTACGATCAGACATCAAACGTGAGTTGGAAATGTCATAAGTAAATACTGAATCCTTTTATTAACGAAAGTAGTATCACTGATAATTCGCTTCGTTGGAGAGTTAATAGTTCCCCTGTTTTTTGTCTGTTGTTTTCTGTTTCTCAGGAACAAAATATTATATATGTTGCTTGTCACGGTTTTCTAGTATGAGCTGTCTTTTTCAGTTCTATCCATCCTGCAGCAAGATCCTATAAATTTTGGTTTCCGTAGTACTATTCTCGCCAGTTTATACTTTCAGTCCCTTCTTCTCATTCAAGGTGGGTTCCAGATGATAGCATGAGTAGGAACACTTGTAGGCTTTTCCACTAGGGTAAGTTTTATCCATTTCTGTCTCTTTCATCTTTAGCTGTGCGGATTGTTGCTTTGTTCTGTTTCATAAATCTATGCTTTTTATAAGTTTCTACATACTGAAAAATGTGACGTACAAATATGTTGGTAAAGATCTGCAATAAATCTCTCCTAAAGATTTTATTTAATTACCTAGCTTTAAACTCTCTAAAATTGTGTCACATTTAATTAACCATTAGCTATAATCTATATAAAATTGTGCCACATTTCATTAACCACTAGCTATAATGTCACTAAAACTGTACCACATTTCATTAACCACTAGCTATAATTTCTCTAAAACGATGCAACATTTCATTAGCCACTAGCTATAATCTCTCTAAAACGATGCAATATTTCATTAACCACTAGCTATAATCTCTCTAAAACGGTGCAAGATTTCATAAACCACTAGCGATAATCTCTCCAAATTGTGCCATATTTCATTAACCACTCTATTGAAGAATGTTCAAAAACTAGTGGCTTTGCATACCCTTGACACTCTAGGTCAAAGGTCTTCCGAGTGTGGAGTAGGTCTCTGGATTTGAAGGAAAGATCATGAAGCAGTACTTAAGATATGATAGAACAGAGTTGTCAAACTTTGTTGGTCCGTGGCTCCCCCTTGACCTGTGCATAAATCACCGCTGCTCTTCTCTATACTATATATAAGCAATTGTACTCAATAAATATGAATGACTTATGAATTTGCATATTTGACATCACCCACAATTATGGAGGGTAAATAAGTTAACTTTCTAACACACATAAATAAGACTGCATTAATTTGGTAAATGACAATACAAACTGCTTTAATCAACTAACACGTTTAATGACACCTTATGCTAGTCCCAGTTTGATGGCACCTTATACTAGTCCCAGTTTCATGACACCTTATGCTAGTCTAAGTTTGATGACACCTTATACTAGTCCCAGTTTGATGACACCTTATACTAGTCTAAGTTTGATGACACCTTATACTAGTCTAAGTTTGATGACACCTTATACTAGTCCCAGTTTGATGACACCTTATACTAGTCCCAGTTTGATGACACTTTATACTAGTCTAAGTTTGATGACACCTTATACTAGTCTAAGTTTGATGACACCTTATACTAGTCCCAATTTGATGACACCTTATACTAGTCTAAGTTTGATGACACCTTATACTAGTCCCAGTTTGATGACACCTTATACTAGTCTAAGTTTGATAACACCTTATACTAGTCCCAGTTTGATAACACCTTATACTAGTCCCAGTTTGATGACACCTTATACTAGTCCCAGTTTGATGACACCTTATACTAGTCCCAGTTAGATGGCACCTTATACTAGTCCCAGTTTGATGACACCTTATACTAGTCTAAGTTTGATGACACCTTATACTAGTCCCAATTTGATGACACCTTATACTAGTCCAAATTTGATGACGCCTTATACTAGTCCCAGTTAGATGGCACCTTATACTAGTCCCAGTTTGATGACACCTTATACTAGTCCCAGTTTGATGACACCTTATACTAGTCCTAGTTTGATGACACCTTATACTAGTCCCAGTTTGATGACACCTTATACTAGTCCCAGTTTGATAACACCTTATACTAGTCCCAGTTTGATGACGCCTTATACTAGTCCAAATTTGATGACGCCTTATACTAGTCCCAGTTAGATGGCCCCTTATACTAGTCCCAGTTTGATGACACCTTATACTAGTCCCAGTTTGATGACACCTTATACTAGTCCCAGTTTGATGACACCTTATACTAGTCCCAGTTTGATGACACCTTATACTAGTCCCAGTTTGATGACACCTTATACTAGTCCCAGTTTGATGGCACCTTATACTAGTCCCAGTTTGATGACACCTTATACTAGTCCCAGTTAGATGGCACCTTATACTAGTTCCAGTTTGATGGCACCTTATACTAGTCCCAGTTTGATGACACCTTATACTAGTCCCAGTTTGATGACACCTTATACTAGTCCCAGTTTGATAACACCTTATACTAGTCCCAGTTTGATGACGCCTTATACTAGTCCAAATTTGATGACGCCTTATACTAGTCCTAGTGAGATGGCACCTTATACTAGTCCCAGTTTGATGACACCTTATACTAGTCCCAGTTGGATGACACCTTATACTAGTCCCAGTTTGATGACACCTTATACTAGTCCCAGTTTGATGACACCTTATACTAGTCCCAGTTTGATGACACCTTATACTAGTCCCAGTTTGATGACACCTTATGCTAGTCCCAGTTAGATGGCACCTTATGCTAGTCACAGTTTGATGACACCTTATACTAGTCACAGTTTTATGACACTTTATACTAGTCAAAAAGGCAATGAGAAAGATGAGCTTGCTTCTTCATTCTCGGTTCTTCAAATCTGGGCACAATTTTAGAAATTGCTATTCGAATCTTCTTCTCGACATTCAATCGCGATCTGTATTTTGTTTTGATGGCGACAAATACAGAAAACCATGTCTCGCATAAGTAGGGTGTTGCAAATGGAATCAAAACTCGTATGGCCTTGCTGCCTATCTCTATATATTCCTGCTTCTCAAAGTTCTAAAACTGTGGTAGGGATGAAGAGTCGAGCTTCGATTTCAGTGTGGAGCCTCATGACATATCAATAAGCTGCTCTTGCTCTCTACTACTCTAGTAGTGAGTGTAGATGGGAGTTCTGTACTAAAAGAATTTTTGATCCAGGTATGTTGGTCAATCTCTTCTGAAAAGTACTTGCCAAAGTAAACACTGAACTGTGTTATGTGGTCAACAAACACAGCCTTTAGTTTTTCACTCAGCTCTAAGTCATTGTCTTCTAAACAGGTGTGCAGAGACGGAAAGCAGTAATTGCCGTCTTACTTGCCAAACTTTTCCTTCCACAATAGCAATGTCTTTCTCAGGGCCTAAATGATATTTGGAAGCTGCAGAAAATGAGTCTCAGCGTGTAACTAACAATCCTGTAGATGATATTGGTCATCAAACAATAAAGTTATGGAGCAAAGATAACACAAAATACATAACACATAACATTTACTGTCCTCCAACGTCCAAAAGGTGTCCAACTGATTTTGAGACTTCGTCAATGAAAACAGTGTTAGTAGGAGATTTCAATGCCCATATACTAAATCTTGGATACCACCAGTTTAATAATAGAGGCCTGGAGATTGAAGAGCTGTGTAATTGTAATAATCTTACACTGCTCCATAGTCTGGAAACCCCGCCAACTCTTTTGCACAGAGTCCACGGTACAACCAGCCGGCCCGATCTGACACTTGTATCGGCTGACTTGGTAGATAACACTATCACTAAAGTCTTGGATGATGTTGGAAGCGACCATCGTTCTATTCTAACAATTATTGAAACTCTGCAGAGGGATAGGATGGTTCGGAGAAAACCATCATGGAATTTCAGAAAGGCTAACTGGGACCGTTATGGCCGGGAAACTGATGCTGGGTTTAGTCAAATAAGTAAGAATTATGACATCAATACAACTTTCAAACATATATGTGCCACTATCTCAACAGCTGCATGGACATGCGTCCCACAGGGCACGCACAAGAAATATAAACCGTACTGGAACCCACAACTGGAAGCAGCGGCCAAAGAGTGGTGAGAGGCTAGGAAGAAGGTGGGAAAATCTCCAAATACTCTAAATAATAGATGAACAGCAAGAGTAAAATATATCACTAAAAAAACAAGCAGGAGACTTGGAGAGAAAATTGTAGCAAGCTGGATCTAAAAAAGAAGGTAAGACGGCGTGGAGATTGCTGAGCAGCCTTGAAGGGAACAAGATAAAGTCAAACCCAACACGGCTGGCCAGAGAAACTGGTGACGAAATAGTTTCAAACACCAAGAAAGCTGAGACACATTTTACGCTAGAGTAAATAAAGCGCAATCAAGAAAACTGCTAGATAAAACTCTTTTAAAGGACTCCTTTAAGATCGACTCCACCAATATAGCTGTCTTTAAAAATCACTTCACTTCACAAGAACTGAGGAAAATGGCAAAACATAAAGCACCAGGATCAGATGAAGTTAAACATAAAGGGCAAAAAGTGCAAACAATCAGATCCAGCAAATTATAGACCGGTGAGTTTAACGAGCATAGTTTGTAAATTGTTAGAGTCAATCATCAAAGAAAACATTGTAATGTATTTAGACAAATGTAATCTAATCAGAAATAGTCAGCATGGGTTTTCTAGAGGGAGATCGTGCTTAACAAATCTATTAGAATTCATGGAGGAGGTTACTAAAAGGATAAATAAAGGGGAGCCTGTGGATGTTACTTATCACGATTTTGCAAAGTCCTTTGATAGAGTACCTTATCAAAGATTATTTCGAAAGTTAAAATCACATGGAATAGGTGGGGAAGTTGCCAACTGGATTGAAAATTGGTTAACAGGAAGAAGGCAGAGGGTGGGCATAAATAAGTACTCTGAGTGGTGTGAAGTGAAAGTGGAGTGTTACAGGGCTCGGTTTTGAGAACAATTTTGTTCTTGATATATATATAAACAATTTGGACATTGATATGGGATCCATGATTGCAAAATTTGCTGATGACACAAAACTATGCAATAGTGTCTCATCTAAAGCCGAAAGGGATATATTGAAGTCGGATTTAGATAAAATTCAAGAATAGGCTGTGAGCTGGCAAATATAGTTTACTGTAGATAAATGTACAGTCATTCACGTGGGTAGATCCAATATGGAACATAATTACAGAATGGGCCAGAACAATATTAGAAAGATAGATAAGGAAAGGGACCTAGGGGTTATAATAGATCATACAGGTAAGGTGAGTGAGCAAGTTTAGGTAAGTGAAAAATGCAAATGCAATGTAAGGAATGATAAAAAGAAATATTAAACATAGGAGCAAGGAAGTGATAATCAAACTATATAAAACATTAGTTAGACCTAGATTGGAGTATTGTGTACAGGCGTGGAGTCCTTATCATAGACGGCCTATAAGCATGTTTGAAAGAATACCCAAAAAAAGAGCGACAAAGATGATAGTGGGATTCCAGAATTACAGTTATGAGGAAAAACTCAAGAAAAACCGGCCCACAGTGTCTAGAAGTGAGAAGAATTCGAGGTGACTTAATACTGGTTTATAAGAGGATCAGAGGAATGGATAAATTAGACTATAACAAGTTTTTTAAAATACAACCACCCACAAGAACACGAGGGCATAGCTACAAATTAACTAAAGAGAGATCCAGATTAGATATTAGGAAATCTTTTTTTAGTCAGAGAGTGGTGAATGCTTGGAATGCATTTCAACAGGAGGTAGTGGAGGCAGGGACAATTAATGCATTTAAGAATAAATAGGATGCACACAATTTTTAGAGCAATGTAATATAAATTAAACTGGTATACAGACTCTGCAGAGTCTTCTAAACCAGTATAAAGACATTAAGTTAAGTTATTGGATGATAAGTAAATTAAGACCAAATGCGAAAGAGGAACTTTTATGGTTTATCAATAGAACATGGGACGAAGGATAGTCGCCATCAATATGGCTATCAGCAACTATCAAACCCAGACTGAAGAAAGGGAAACAACCAGGAACACATAGAAGCTATTGACCTGTGTCATTCATCTCATGTTTAGGTAAAGTGGTTGAAAGAATGGTAAACAACAGACTATATTGGTGGCTGGAAAGCAAAAACTTCCTTCATAGAAACCAGGCAGGGTTCATTCGTGGACAACGCACAGATGATTCCCTCTTCAGGTTTACACAGCACGTGATGGATAGATGCCAAGAAGGAAAAAGCACACTAGCAGCGTTTATTGATCTACAGCAAGGAAAATGACAGGGTCTGGAGGAAGAGCCTTTTGATGAAAATGTGGAAACTTGAAATAGAAGGAAAGATAATCAAATGGATACAGGCCTTCCTGACCAACAGAACCATAGATACCAACTTTGCAGAGGCAACATCAAGTACATTAACGTTAGAAGAAGGACTGCCGTAGGGCTCTCCTCTAAACTGCACCCTTTTCCTCATCAATATAAATGATCTCACTAAACTTCTGAACGTGTGAAAGGCGTTGTTTGTTGATGATCTGATTTTGACCACTGAGAAATATCTCATTTTGGCAAAAGCCAAGATCAACAGAGCTCTACTAACAATTTCAGTATACTGCGAACTGTGGAAACTGAACATAAATACACATAAAACTATATACACCATCTTCTCCCGCATGCATACAAAAGTAAAGAGATTCATTAACATCAAAATGAATGGGGAATTACTAGTAGAAGAGGATACCCCAGTTTATCTGGGAGTAACACTGTGGAAACTGAACATAAATACACATAAAACTATTTACACCATCTTCTCCCGCATACAAAAGTAAAGAGATTCATTAACATCAAAATGAATGGGGAATTACTAGTAGAAGAGGATACCCCAGTTTATCTGGGAGTAACACTGTGGAAACTGAACATAAATACACATAAAACTATATACACCATCTTCTCCCGCATGCATACAAAAGTAAAGAGATTCATTAACATCAAAATGAATGGGGAATTACTAGTAGAAGAGGATACCCCAGTTTATCTGGGAGTAACACTGTGGAAACTGAACATAAATACACATAAAACTATATACACCATCTTCTCCCGCATGCATACAAAAGTAAAGAGATTCATTAACATCAAAATGAATGGGGAATTACTAGTAGAAGAGGATACCCCAGTTTATCTGGGAGTAACACTGTGGAAACTGAACATAAATACACATAAAACTATATACACCATCTTCTCCCGCATGCATACAAAAGTAAAGAGATTCATTAACATCAAAATGAATGGGGAATTACTAGTAGAAGAGGATACCCCAGTTTATCTGGGAGTAACACTGTGGAAACTGAACATAAATACACATAAAACTATATACACCATCTTCTCCCGCATGCATACAAAAGTAAAGAGATTCATTAACATCAAAATGAATGGGGAATTACTAGTAGAAGAGGATACCCCAGTTTATCTGGGAGTAACACTGTGGAAACTGAACATAAATACACATAAAACTATATACACCATCTTCTCCCGCATGCATACAAAAGTAAAGAGATTCATTAACATCAAAATGAATGGGGAATTACTAGTAGAAGAGGATACCCCAGTTTATCTGGGAGTAACACTGTGGAAACTGAACATAAATACACATAAAACTATATACACCATCTTCTCCCGCATGCATACAAAAGTAAAGAGATTCATTAACATCAAAATGAATGGGGAATTACTAGTAGAAGAGGATACCCCAGTTTATCTGGGAGTAACACTGTGGAAACTGAACATAAATACACATAAAACTATATACACCATCTTCTCCCGCATGCATACAAAAGTAAAGAGATTCATTAACATCAAAATGAATGGGGAATTACTAGTAGAAGAGGATACCCCAGTTTATCTGGGAGTAACACTGTGGCAACTGAACATAAATACACATAAAACTATTTACACCATCTTCTCCCGCATACAAAAGTAAAGAGATTCATTAACATCAAAATGAATGGGGAATTACTAGTAGAAGAGGATACCCCAGTTTATCTGGGAGTAACACTGTGGAAACTGAACATAAATACACATAAAACTATATACACCATCTTCTCCCGCATGCATACAAAAGTAAAGAGATTCATTAACATCAAAATGAATGGGGAATTACTAGTAGAAGAGGATACCCCAGTTTATCTGTGAGTAACACTGTGGAAACTGAACATAAATACACATAAAACTATATACACCATCTTCTCCCGCATGCATACAAAAGTAAAGAGATTCATTAACATCAAAATGAATGGGGAATTACTAGTAGAAGAGGATACCCCAGTTTATCTGGGAGTAACACTGTGGAAACTGAACATAAATACACATAAAACTATATACACCATCTTCTCCCGCATGCATACAAAAGTAAAGAGATTCATTAACATCAAAATGAATGGGGAATTACTAGTAGAAGAGGATACCCCAGTTTATCTGGGAGTAACACTGTGGAAACTGAACATAAATACACATAAAACTATATACACCATCTTCTCCCGCATGCATACAAAAGTAAAGAGATTCATTAACATCAAAATGAATGGGGAATTACTAGTAGAAGAGGATACCCCAGTTTATCTGGGAGTAACACTGTGGAAACTGAACATAAATACACATAAAACTATTTACACCATCTTCTCCCGCATACAAAAGTAAAGAGATTCATTAACATCAAAATGAATGGGGAATTACTAGTAGAAGAGGATACCCCAGTTTATCTGGGAGTAACACTGTGGAAACTGAACATAAATACACATAAAACTATATACACCATCTTCTCCCGCATGCATACAAAAGTAAAGAGATTCATTAACATCAAAATGAATGGGGAATTACTAGTAGAAGAGGATACCCCAGTTTATCTGTGAGTAACACTGTGGAAACTGAACATAAATACACATAAAACTATATACACCATCTTCTCCCGCATGCATACAAAAGTAAAGAGATTCATTTACATCAAAATGAATGGGGAATTACTAGTAGAAGAGGATACCCCAGTTTATCTGGGAGTAACACTGTGGAAACTGAACATAAATACACATAAAACTATATACACCATCTTCTCCCGCATGCATACAAAAGTAAAGAGATTCATTAACATCAAAATGAATGGGGAATTACTAGTAGAAGAGGATACCCCAGTTTATCTGGGAGTAACACTGTGGAAACTGAACATAAATACACATAAAACTATATACACCATCTTCTCCCGCATGCATACAAAAGTAAAGAGATTCATTAACATCAAAATGAATGGGGAATTACTAGTAGAAGAGGATACCCCAGTTTATCTGGGAGTAACACTGTGGAAACTGAACATAAATACACATAAAACTATATACACCATCTTCTCCCGCATGCATACAAAAGTAAAGAGATTCATTAACATCAAAATGAATGGGGAATTACTAGTAGAAGAGGATACCCCAGTTTATCTGGGAGTAACACTGTGGAAACTGAACATAAATACACATAAAACTATATACACCATCTTCTCCCGCATGCATACAAAAGTAAAGAGATTCATTAACATCAAAATGAATGGGGAATTACTAGTAGAAGAGGATACCCCAGTTTATCTGGGAGTAACACTGTGGAAACTGAACATAAATACACATAAAACTATATACACCATCTTCTCCCGCATGCATACAAAAGTAAAGAGATTCATTAACATCAAAATGAATGGGGAATTACTAGTAGAAGAGGATACCCCAGTTTATCTGGGAGTAACACTGTGGAAACTGAACATAAATACACATAAAACTATATACACCATCTTCTCCCGCATGCATACAAAAGTAAAGAGATTCATTAACATCAAAATGAATGGGGAATTACTAGTAGAAGAGGATACCCCAGTTTATCTGGGAGTAACACTGTGGAAACTGAACATAAATACACATAAAACTATATACACCATCTTCTCCCGCATGCATACAAAAGTAAAGAGATTCATTAACATCAAAATGAATGGGGAATTACTAGTAGAAGAGGATACCCCAGTTTATCTGGGAGTAACACTGTGGAAACTGAACATAAATACACATAAAACTATATACACCATCTTCTCCCGCATGCATACAAAAGTAAAGAGATTCATTAACATCAAAATGAATGGGGAATTACTAGTAGAAGAGGATACCCCAGTTTATCTGGGAGTAACACTGTGGAAACTGAACATAAATACACATAAAACTATATACACCATCTTCTCCCGCATGCATACAAAAGTAAAGAGATTCATTAACATCAAAATGAATGGGGAATTACTAGTAGAAGAGGATACCCCAGTTTATCTGGGAGTAACACTGGACAGACCGTTGAAATTTGACAGCCACATCTGCGAATGTTAGAGGTAAAGCAACCAAGCGATTAAACTTAATCAAGAGACTTGCTTGCACAAATTGGGAAGCTGATAAACAAACCCTTCGGCAGCTTTACTTTGGTGATGTACGACCGGTGATGGACTTCAGTCTTCCCATAAAGACCGCTGTAAGTACAAATAACACCTCACCTATTGACCGGGTGCAGAATCAAGCTCTCAGACTAATTTGTGGGAAGATAGAGGCCAACATAGAACCGCTATATATCAGAAGAAAGGGGGCACTGACTGAAGCAGTAAAAAGATACAAGAGACAAGAAAATGGTCATCCAAATAGGGTACAAATAGACAATTGGAAGCAAAAGAGAAGACTGAAGCAAAATGTCCCTAGTGGGTGTAGCAGAAGACGAACGCCATATTCACCATCTACGAGAGGAGAGAGAAACTGAAAATAAATTTTTTGGACCACGCCCTAGAGAAAATCTATGCCTGCCAGTCATAAAAACACATCTGACAGAAAAGGCGGCCACCAAGGAAAATACACCTAATATCCTGAAGCCATGTGCCTTGGAGTCAGTCTCCGGCTACCCAAAATCGGCAGTCCTGGTTTATATAGATGGATCAGCATTCAACACTACCTCTTGTGCAGAGTGTAGTATCCATATGAATTACCCGGATGGGTCCATGTACGAGTTTTGTGATTCATGCGGCGAAAACCGTTCAAATGATGAAGCGGAGGCCGAGGTTATCAAAACAGCGGTTCAGATTTTGCACCAACAGCTCGTGTTGGGCGAATTGTTGCCGATAGACTGTGATTTTTAGTGACTGTCAGTTCTGGAGATGCTGAAAAACAATCCGTTCAAAGAAAAGGAGATATTCTTGATGGAGAAGGCGATCAACAGCATCATCACTGACCACGGGATAAATGTCACTTTGCAATGGATCCCTGGACATAGTGGGCTACTAGGGAACGAGATGGCCGACAGATTGGCAAAAACAGAAGTTTCGAAACAACAACTTGATAGATCCTGCAGTAACAACCCAGTAAAACGAATTATTAAGAATAATATCAGGGAAATCTGGATGAACAAGTGGACGGCCGGAACAACAGGTCGCAGTGTATTTAGCGAAATGTCCCACCCAAAAAGTAATGATAACATAAATAAACTACATATAGGAGATCAAAGTCTCATCTTTCATTTCCGAACAGGACATACCAGAGTCAAGAACCATTTGAACGACATCAATCTCCAGCACCTGCCCTTGTGAAGACATTGCTCTCATCCTAGTGAAACAGCTCGACACCTAATCATCGAGTGCAAGGCGCTTGCGAATATGAGGACAAGATTCTTACAAGCAGTGCCGACAATTGCCAACAAACTGTACGGAGCAATGAAACACCGGAGAAGACCTGTATCTATATAAGAATGTAATTGGGCTGCCAAAAGCAGGCTTGCTCAGCAGCTATGTGATAACAACAACAACAAACTATTTAGTTTTTTGAAAACATCACAAAGATATGCTAGCTTCAAAACAAAGTCGTTGTCACGAATTTTTCAGAACATGAAGGTTCTCCTTCGACAAGATAATAATAATGCTCATTCCGGAGTTCATACACCATTTTGATGACATTTTCGCGTGAATGGCTGTGAGAGTTGCAATAATAAAATAATCTTAGTTGACAGTTAGTTTAACTTATTCCTTTTGAATAAATACTCTTTGAGCACATTTCAGAATGTCTTGAAATGTGCTAAAGAAGAATTATAATGATGTCCCTGCAGGTTTACAGCGATTTCTGGTCTGTTCTGGAAACTCAGAATGAACGTAGACTTTGTTTTGTTCATATGAAATGTTACATGTTGTGTTTAGAACGTTATCATCTTGTTTTGTAAGAAACACACCTTTGTTTTGATTTTGACAGCTTCCTATAAGCAGAAGCAGAAACTCAATCTTTTACACAACCTATCATTCTTGTATCATTTGCTGTCTCCTGTGAAGTAATCCATTTGATTTTGTTGGTGCCAATTCTCAGATCACCAGATGGCTGGCTATACGACGATCCAATACAAACATATAGTTCCAGCAGGGACCTGAATAGTTGAATCTAAATCTATAGACTGACAAAGATAGGTTTCGCTATTTAAACAAAAATGTTCACACCATTCTCTCCCACAACCAACTAATCTTTGCTTTTGTATGTCCAATTTTCTCCTACAACCAACTAATATTTGCTATTGTATGTCTAATTCTCTCACACAACCAACTAATCTTTGCTTTTGTATGTCCAATTTTCTCCTACAACCAACTAATATTTGCTGTTGTTGGGCCAATTCTCTCACACAACCAACTAATATTTGCTGTTGTTTGGCCAATTCTCTCACACAACCAATTAATATTTGCTATTGCATGTCTAATTCTCTCACACAACCAACTAATATTTGCTGTTGTTTGGCCAATTCTCTCACACAACCAACTAATATTTGCTATTGTAAGCCCAAACTCTCGCTTATAAATATTACGTGGCCGTACTAATGCGTCTATTCCCCCGAACACACATCGTCACTACTGAATACTTATGTCAATGCTCTCTAAAGGTTGACCTGAACGAATCATACTTATAGTAATCAAGATAAAACTTTATTAGGTTTAATAAAACACTAATACTTTAAAGAATTGTTGATCAAATATTGATAATCGAACTTGGAGATAAGAGTGAATCAGTCATTTGCTGTTGCTTCATAGTTACAGAACATGTTCCAAATGACCTCCTGTCTACTCGGTATTTTTCAGGCAGATTTCTGGTCGGTAAACGTGTCTGCATTGTTTGCTGAGATTACATTATTAATGATGTTTGTTTGTCTTCCTGCTGCTTGGTATATTGTTGATATAAATCATAGATTTCTTTCCAATCTAACAGCGCCGACTTTTTTGGGGTGGGGGGGGGGGGGTGGGGGGTGGGGGTGGGGGGAGTGGGGGTGTGGGGTGGGGGGGGTGTGTGTCTTATCCCTACTGGCTACATTAATAAAACAACATATTCTGTGAGTGCTTGGTACAATGCATGTCTTTGTATGCGATAAAGTTTGCGCGTGCATGTGATTGCCGTACTTATCATCTGTTATATAAAACGTCATCTGTATAGCTACGATAACACAGTTTGTTGAGTGGTACACGAAGGAGTACTGACCGACAATTTTGAAGTATAAATGGGAGTGATGGAGAAATGTCTATTGTTTGTTACAATTCTTGTTCCTGATTGCGATAGACTGATTATGAAGATGTCAACTTCAGGGATGAGAACTGGTATATCAATAATCATTGTGGTCACAGTTAGATGATCTAGACCAATAATCATTGTGGTCACAGAGGATCTAGACCAATAATCATTGTGGTCACAGAGGATCTAGACCAATAATCATTGTGGTCACAGAGGATCTGGACCAATAATCATTGTGGTCACAGTTAGAGGATCTGAGCCAATAATCATTGTGATCTCAGTTAGAGGATCTGGACCAATAATCATTGTGGTCACAGTTAGATGATCTAGACCAATAATCATTGTGGTCACAGAGGATCTAGACCAATAATCATTGTGGTCACAGTTAGATGATCTAGACCAATAATCATTGTGGTCACAGAGGATCTAGACCAATAATCATTGTGGTCACAGAGGATCTAGACCAATAATCATTGTGGTCACAGAGGATCTGGACCAATAATCATTGTGGTCACAGTTAGAGGATCTGAGCCAATAATCATTGTGATCTCAGTTAGAGGATCTGGACCAATAATCATTGTGGTCACAGTTAGAGGATCTGGACCAATAATCATTGTGGTCACAGTTAGAGGATCTGGACCAATAATCATTGTGGTCACAGTTAGAGGATCTGGACCAATAATCATTGTGGTCACAGTTAGAGGATCTGGACCAATAATCATTGTGGTCACAGTTAGAGGATCTGGACCAATAATCATTGTGGTCACAGTTAGAGGATCTGGACCAATAATCATTGTGGTCACAGTTAGAGGATCTGGACCAATAATTATTGTGGTCACAGTTAGAGGATCTGGACCAATAATCATTGTGGTCACAGTTAGAGGATCTGGACTATGCAGATGGCTTGGTACTATTGTCACATCCATAGCAAGATGCAAGAAAAAAACTAAGAAAATGAGGGAGCATTCATCGAAACTGGGACTAAATATTAACCTGAAAAAAAACTCAACCTGTTTAAAATCAACACATTAAGCAAAGAGCCAGCCGTGTTTGGAGGTGAGTCGTTGGATATGGTATACACCTTCACATACTTGGGCTGCACCATTGATACTTCAAGGGGAACCAGGCGCAGATGTAAAGACTGAGAACTGGACACTGTAGACTACTAGAACATCTTTACCGACTGAAGATTTCACACACCGATGAGTGCCCATAAGGAACAGGATACCAGAACCCAGAGCATATTCTACAGAAATGCCCAATCTACAGGGAAATGAGATGCCAGACCTGGCCAGAGGGTGCGGCGCTGAGACAAAAGCTGTGGGGCAGCCGCTCCGACCTTGTGAAGACTACATACTTCATCATGGCGACTGGCCTACAGATATAGCATTACCAAAAAATCCTGAACGCAAAGAAGAAGAAGAAGGAAAGACAAGAACAACATTCTTGTTACTGAATAATACATGGGAATCCAGGGAAAGAAAGACTAATACCAAGTTAAGATTGTTCAATTTCAATGTCCGGTCGGTACTTCCACACGGATCAGAAACTTGGAGAACGACAGAGGTAATACTGAGGAAACTAATTGTTCGTCAATAAATGCCTACGGAGGATATTTGGTATAGGCTGGCAGGAGAGGGTGAGGAAAGAAGCCCATTGGGAAGGACACCAACAACAACAAGTGGAAAAACATAATGCTCTACGGAAAGTGCTATCAAAAGTGGCCAAACAAGCCTTGATATGGAATCCACAGGGGAAAAGGCAGAGAGGTAGACAACGAAACACGCGGAAAAGAGTTTGAAAATGAACTTCGGTCCCTCGATTTCAATTGAAAAGATGCAAAAAGGACAGCTCAAGACCGAACTTCCTGTTGGTGGCTTGCCAATGGTCTATGTCCCGAACGGAGATACGGGCATTGATGGTTATAACTTGTAAAACACGCATCAGCTTGACCATATCTTCATGTAAAGAGGCCAGACATTGATGATGATGATTAAACTATCTTTTTAAAGGAATGCAGAAAGATACAAGTGCTTAAAGTTACTAACACATCACCGATCACTCAACATGTCTGTCTACCCTACATGTCTGGTGTAAGGGTCAGGCAAAACAGACTGACACAACCTCCTGTGGAATCTATAGTGATGAGCTTACTAAAACTTCTCGCATTGCAGTACAGACAGGAGAGTACATATCCACCTTCTCCAGTGCGACCCAGGATACAAGAAGAGCAACTTTAGCCTGCCACCAAAGAAACATCGCAAGTAATGAAGTACTTAGCTTCGAACAAAAACAACAATCTATCTATTTTGCGTCCCGTATGCCTGCCTATTTACATAATTGTCTGTATATCTCGGTGTCTATATTCTCTATTTGCATTAATCTAGATACATAATAGCAAAGACATCCGGACTTCATTTTAATTATTGCAAGAGTTGTCTACAGAAGAGAAGGATACACATATTATTAAATACACTACGAGGTTGGCACTTCTCAATAAATTGTCATAGACACGGAAAGCAAACATATTAATTTATTTGGAATAAAGTTGGCTAATTTGTATATAATTGAGTAGGCTAATTTGTATATAATAGAGTAGGCTAATTTGTATATAATAGAGTAGGCTAATTTGTATATAATTGAGTAGGCTAATTTGTATATAATAGAGTAGCCTAATTTGTATATAATAGAGTAACCTAATTTGTATATAATAGAGTAGGCTAATTTGTATATAATTGAGTAGGCTAATTTGTATATAATTGAGTAGGCTAATTTGTATATAATAGAGTAGCCTAATTTGTATATAACAGAGTAGGCTAATTTGTATATAATTGAGTAGGCTAATTTGTATATAATAGAGTAGGCTAATTTGTATATAATTGAGAAGGCTAATTTGTATATAATATAGTAGTCTCAAATCTAAACTATGAGGTTGACACTTCTCAATAAATATCACAAACAGATTATCCTCATGGCCTTAGAATGAACAGCAAACAGGCTTATGCGATTAGAATAGAGTATGCTAATTTGATTAGAATGGAGCAAGCTAATTTGATTAGAATGGACTAGGCTAATTTGATTAGAATGGAGTAGACTTCAACCTAAACTGCCATTACGGAATATCTTCTCATTACTGGGGTCCACCTGGAGATTTGATGGGTTTCAGGAATAAAGGTTGCTTGTTGCGACAGTCATCATGTAAAGTACATGTTGCGTTTTTATTTTACCTCCAATTGAGAATAAAACACCACAACATATGCCTTACCAAGGTTTTGAATACACAACATCGTGGTCATCAGAACGATACCCAAAACCGCTCGACAATAAGTGAAAATGTCGAATTTTGTATTGTGAAATAGGCAGGTACTTGAGCTTAAACGTTTTTGATAAAATAGGGTAGACAGATAATTGAATGATCTAGAACAGATATGGCAAGAATGTGTAGGTATTGAAAATAATTGCTTCAATAACAATATAAAATAAGTCGTTTTCGAGCTATATATACTGTTTTAACCACAGAATGGGGGAGGAAGACTAACGTCTGGTCAGGGAAAGTATACGATTCAGATATGTTAGTCAGGATCAGGCAAAACATACTGGCCAAGACCCTCCCCTCGTCTTCCTAGTAGCAATCCCTGTAAATGGGCTATTTTCATGGCAGCCTTGCTAACGAGATGAGGGATCGACGTGATCCCCGTGGTAGTGAGTGATAGACATATGAAGCCAATCATAACAAAACCGCCTGAAGGACCCCGGTCCACCTTTATCAGCACGCTCAGGATGTTAGGAAAGCTGCTGCAACCCACCACTTGACGTTCTTTGCAGAACGCACAAAAGAGTAACTTACTCATTGTGCGCATTCACAAACAACAACAACAACAACAACAACAACAACAACAACAGCACCTCGGAATAGCATATATATGAATTTAGACAAGTTGAAATCAAATGCTGATACAGCACCTCAAGCAGAGATTTTATGACAGTCTAAAAATAGCATTCACCGCCCTGCAAGGAATTAGGTACACTAATGACTAATTCATATTCTAAAACGATACGTAATAACTTGAAATTATAGAAATATTTGAAGATCGTAATTGCAATTCATAATTATAACTAATATTGTCGATGAAAAGACTAGGGTAAGGGTAAAGAAAATAGATATATGCGTCCACATTTAAACAATTAAACAGTGATATTCACAAATCCAACCAAATGGTAATAGAAGAAAAATAGTTTTATTTTTCAATAAAAAAATACAAATATCAGAACATAAAATTTGTTAAATAACGTCTCCATGCAAACAAATTGCAAACAAGTCACTAAAGCAGCAACTGAAATTGGCTTTTAGGTTTGTGTGACGTCAGAACCTGCAAGGCAAGTATAGGGTTAATGCTATTGGCAGCTTTGCCAATTTTTCTAAACGTTTATCAAAGAAAAATAGTAGTAAGCATAAAGGTAGTAAGGTATTACAAGTAGAGATATTATATGTAATGGTAGTAGTATAAGTAATGGTAGTACAAGTAATGGTAGTATAAGTAATGATAGCATTAGTAATGGTATTGTTAGTAATAAAAGTATAAGTAATGATAGTGTAAGTAATGATCATATAAATAAAGATAATAAAAGTAATGATAATATAAGTAATGATAGTATAAGTAATGGTAGTATAAGTAATGAAAGTATAAATAATAGCAGTATTAGAAATGATAGTATAGTAATGATAGTATAAGTAATGATCACAGAAATAATGATAGTAAAGTAATGATACTATAAACAATGTAGTATATGTAATGGTAGTATAACTAATGATAATATTAGTAATTATAAGTAATGATAGTTTAAGTAATAATAGTATAAGTAATTATAGTATAAGTAATGGTAGTATTAGTAATGATTTGGTAAGTAATGGTTGCAGATGGAGCTATCGCAGGTAGTTAGCATGCACACCTGATCACTTTTGTGACTATGCAATTTGCCCACAGTACAATTGCTAAATCACAAAAGCTGCCAGGAGAAGCAGCAGTTGGCTACAATATATAGAATTCGTGTTAGATTGTTGTGTGATAAGCAAGCAAATGTATGTCTAGTGAATCCAAAGGTTCTGTTAGAGGCAGCACATGCGATCCATCTGATGTTCACATATTACTGTGTGTCCTCGTAACAATTAGATAGGTCAGTTCAAGTTTTCCTTTAACCCCACGCCAGGAAGAAGTTTAAAATAAACTGTTTCTCTTGTCACAGCAATGAAAGATCGACAAGTACGAAAGATATTTAAATTAAACTCTGTTCCAATATTCAGAGCAATGAAAGATCGACAAGTCAGAAAGATATTTAAATTAAACTCTGTTCCAATATTCACAGCAATGAAAGATCGACAAGTCAGAAAGATATTTAAATTAAACTCTGTTCCAATATTCACATCAATGAAAGATCGACAAGTACGAAAGATATTTAAATTAAACTCTGTTCCAATATTCACAGCAATGAAAGATCGACAAGTCAGAAAGATATTTAAATTAAACTCTGTTCCAATATTCACAGCAATGAAAGATCGACAAGTACGAAAGATATTTAAATTAAACTCTGTTCCAATATTCAGAGCAATGAAAGATCGACAAGTCAGAAAGATATTTAAATTAAACTCTGTTCCAATATTCACAGCAATGAAAGACTGATAAGGCATGAATATATTTAAAATAAACTTGTCACAACTATCGTGGTGGAAACGTTAACGTTTGGGACAGACAAAACATAAGTGATAAAGGTACCACCGGTCGTGCACCTTGAGATAGGCTGTGTTACAGCAGCATGGTCAACAAAGTAGTGATTGTCACTGTAAACATTGTAGTGGTAAACCTGTCAAGAATACGTGCATTCCACTACAGCTAGGAGGACACAGGCCCACCTTCTTTAGCATGTCTCAAAATGTAAGAAGGGCAACTGCAAACCCACTGCTAGAGACATTTCATCAAGAGTCAAAGACTATGAACGAGCAGCTTAGAAAATAACAGCAAGGAGGTCAAGACTATGAAAGATAGGCAAGTCAAAAATATATTTATAACAAATTTAACGCAGCAATAAAAAAGTATACAAACCAGGAAGATATTTATAACTAATTGTCGTAGTAATAAATGAGCATACAATTCAAGAAGATATTTACAACTACTTTGTCGTAGTAATAAATGAGCATACAATTCAAGAAGATATTTACAACTACTTTGTCGTAGTAATAAAGGAGCATACAATTCATGAAAATGTTTATTGCAAACTTGTCACAGCAATAAATGATCATACGGTTCATAAAGGTATTTATAACAACCTTGTCACAGCTATAAATGAGCATACAATTCAGAAAGATATATTTAACAAATTTGTCACAGCTATAAATGAGCATACAATTCAGAAAGATATATATATGTATATAACAAATTTGTCACAGCTATAAATGAGCATACAATTCTTAAAGATATTGAAAATACAATTTTCATAGCTATGAAAGACCCACAAACCAGGACATTTGTTGTTGTTGTTCAGAGCTGATCGTGCTGAGCTAACTCTTGATGATGTGGGTTACACAGACTCTTCTGACATCCTCAGACGTACTTGAGCAAGTGGACTGGAGTTGTTTTTTTCTTTACACAAATATTACAGATTCAATTCCTTGATTTGCCCTAACCGTTGTTGGATTAAATTTCTAGTTATAATTGTGGGCGAAACACACATCATTTTGTAATAAACAAGTTGAATATTCTTGAAAAAAAATATTACGTCTCATTTATTACATTCTGAAGAATAAGGAAGACATTGTATACGGTTTAGATACAGTGCTAAGAGATAACGTGACTTCAGTCCAGTGTCACAAGATAACGTGACTTCAGTCACAGTGTCACAATGTAACGTGACTTCAGTCACAGTGTCACAAAATAACGTGACTTCAGCAACAAAATCACAAGATTACGTGACTTCAGCAACAGTGTCACAAGATTACGTGGATTCTTTGAGCTGCTGACCATTGCCTACATAGGAAGATAAGGCCGCAGCAGGAAGATAGGGCCGCAGCAGGAAGATAAGATTGCAGCAGGAAGATAGGGCCGCAGCAGGAAGATAGGGCCGCAGAAGTTACTCTAAACCGATTTGAAATTTTGGGTGAATTGTTGAGCACCGTCCAGAACACTACACTTGTCTGTGCTTTCTTTACCACTTTCTGCCGACACGCGCTCTTTAGCCTCCCGATCGTCTCTTTCCCGATGTGTCAATCCATCGAATGTCTTGTTGTGTTTCTTCCTTAGAGGAAATTCTATTCATCTACGCTTTCTCTACGAAGATGTGCAATTGCATTGACTACTGATGTGTTCTTGACCACAGATCTGTGCGTATTATATAACATCTAGTCATGTGATACGATCTATGGGACCTACACTTCTGTCGGACTATATTCCTGCGGTCTAGATGTGGTACGCCGAGTCTGCAAGTCCTGATTCCCAGCTATATAGGGAACTGATTTAGCGAGTACATTAGTGTGAAACAACCTACCTTTATTTCCCAGGAGAATGCTGCCGAGTTCCATATTGGGCAAATGGAATTGCAAACAAATCTGGTTTTGATAACCCCTTCACCTTTGTTTACTTTTTAAATGTAAATGTAACTTTGTAAATGTATGCACTTCTTCAATTATTGCACCGCTTTTTTTTTAAACTTTCGTTCCTCTTATTTCTCTATTCCCCGAGGCGGTGTGCGTTGCACTGCGGTTTTTATCTTGCACTGTTGGCCCAGTGTATCCGACTTCGGCATTCATTTTATTTAAGGGTCTGCTTCATCCTGAATTTTCTAAGGGTTTGCTTCCCTGGGGTAACAGCCGGTGCTGTGATGGGAAGCGAACCCAGCACATTCGAGCTGTGAGCCGTGTCACTTAACCACTAGTCCAGGGTGTCCCCACCACTAATCCTTTTACTTTATATTTATTTTCAACTGATCTACAATCCACTCAAGATCCACACAGAATCTTCTCAGATTTTGGTCACCAGGCGAAACAAATGCACTCTTAGATACAGTACTGCTTCTGAGGGCATTAAGTAAACTAAAATGTATTCGTTTGTCCAGAAGTAATTTTTCTTTCATTTGGCAGACACTCCTATGCCTTCAGATCCAACACTGGCAGTATTTGCGCCTGTAAGACCATCATCCAAATCTTCTTTCTCTAAAACTGAAAAACAAAAATAGACATTCAGAAAATGTTCATCTGAAGATGATGCTGAATTTGAGACTGACGACTTTACATCAAGACAACTAAATCCGCATCATTCTTTACACTCAGACACCTAAATTATCATCATTCTTTACATCAAGACACCTAAATCACTATTCTTCATTACACCAGAACACTAAATCATAGTCATTCTTTACACCAGAACACTAAATCATAGTCATTCTTTACACCAGAACACTAAATGATAGTCATTCTTTACATCAGAACACTAAATCATAGTCATTCTTTACACCAGAACACTAAATCATAGTCATTCTTTACACCAGAACACTAAATCATAGTAATTCTTTACACCAGAGCACTAAATCATAGTCATTCTTTACATCAATGAACCTAAATCCACATTATTCTCCATATCAAGGCACCACTGTAGTTTTAGAAAAGACTTATCACAGACTGTGCACTTTAAGATAACATTAACTAAGATATCGTACTGTTAGTATTGTTAGAGACGTTTGTGCATTCTACGGCAAAGCCAGTTAGAGATATACATGTTTTATGTTTGATGTACAAACCGTCTCCAGTCATTATAGATTAATGTGGGAACTTGGGAGCTCAGGCTCAACAGCGCAACTAGGTCACGGTTCGAGGATTGATGGTCTTCAAGTTCTGTTTTGGATAGAAGCTTCTGACCAGGTACGTCCATCACGCCAGGTCTGCTCAGACAGACACCAGATGCACCTGGATAGAATTCAAGATGTTAAACGGTATATGAAGAACTGATTACCTAATGCAAGTGAGTGAGAGAAAGAGAGAGAGAGATAGCGAGAGAGATAGATAGAGAGAGATAAAGTGTGAGAGAGATAGAGATAGAGATAGAGAGAGATAGAGATAAAGAGTCTTGCATTGAAATATAGAACCAATATTGTTTCACGTGAGTCCTTGACCATTGATAAACAAACTGAGAAATCATTTTCCAGCAATTCTTTGACAAAAAATGCTATGTATACATTGAATAAATAAGACATTTATGGAAGATATTTGACAAGAAATTAATCTTAAACGATCACTGCTAACGTAAAAAAGACGACTGGCAAGGATTATTGGAAACATGCTTAGAAGCGGGGGTCTGAAAAACCTTGTGATATCCAGCAAGATCTAGGTAAAGAGAGGCATAGGATGACAGCAAAGAAAGGCATAAATGGCATGATAAACTGGATGGGAAACAAAGCAAACCTTGATTGATGAAAGGCACAAAAGGCAGATGCCTGTAGAGGGAATTAATTGTCACCGCCACGAAGCATGATGCTTAATATCATATCGAAAAAATATATTTATCTTCTCTGAATTCTTCTATACTCGTTGTTAAAGAGTGCTTTAAATGATTCACTCAAATAAAAAGTGTCAAGATAAGATATTTGAGACAGCAAGTATAAGAGCTATTCTATGTGTAAGTCATCACTTTGACGCCAAGTCCAGTGAGTTTAGTGAATATGGTGTGATTTCATACCCGCACGTTTTTCTGACGTCCAAGATTTGATTACTGAACTGGAGATATTGTTCCAGGTCCAGACGTAGGAGTTCTACAAATCAGGGCATCAGGAAGATGAAGAATAGATAGAAGAAGTGTTTTGTCTTGCAGAGTGAATACACAGAGGACTACAGTTCACATCAACTTTCAGGCAAGTTTCTTGGTATCTTCATACTACTGTAAAGTACAACACTTTTCGACCATCCCTCGAAGTTCTAGAATGAGATTTAATATTTGCGGATAACCAAGATTCATTATCATACGTTTTAATATGAATAGGGCTACATCAGCTTTCCAAGCAGGTTGTAAAATGTAACTAAAGAGGGATGTACGTGGGCCTAGCACACACATCATATACATGGAATCGTCATGTGAGCTACAGTTGAAACTCTTTCATTTTGATGCAGGCTTTCTGTAAGAAAAAGTTGCAGACCGCGTCCTTTGCTTCGAATGGAGCAACAACAAAAATTACAAGAAGAAGATGATGAATAGATGAGCCCAATACCACAACGTTTATCTGGATTACGGCCAAAAATTGTGTATTTTAGCTCAACCCAAATCATCAAACACAGACTCACTCACTGACGTATACAGATACGAACAAAGAGTGAGAGTGACAGAGAGGGAGAGAGAGAGAGAGAGAGAGAGAGAGAGAGAGACTGAGAAATGAGCGTATATGAGAACGGATGGAAGAAATAAATGCAATGTGAAGTACAGATACGATTGACATGTGACAATGTTTATCAACCTATTATAAAGCACATGACCTTGAGAAGTGATGTGTACATTGTGCCATGTAATTCCATAATTAAAGTGCACTTAATTAATTCCTTGCTTCTAATTAGTTAGGCTTATACCCTAACTCCTGTCTTTGTGTGTCACCTACCTGCACGTCCGTGGTTCGAATCCTCATATTAGTTATTACGTCATCAACTTTTCTGTTGTCTGGTGCGTATGTTTTCTATTGTCTGGTGTATGTTTTCGGTTGACTGGTGTATGTTTTCTATTGTCTGGTGTATGTTTTCGGTTGACTGGTGTATGTTTTCTATTGTCTGGTGTATGTTTCCGGTTGACCGGTGTGTGTTTTCTATTGTCTGGTGTGTTTTCGGTTGACTGGTGTATGTTTTCTATTGTCTGGTGTATGTTTTCGGTTGACTGGTGTATGTTTTCTATTGTCTGGTGTATGTTTTCGGTTGACTGGTGTATGTTTTCTATTGTCTGGTGTATGTTTCCGGTTGACTGGTGTATGTTTTCTATTGTCTGGTGTATGTTTTCGGTTGACTGGTGTATATATTTTCCTTAGTCTGGTGTAAATATTTTCTGTTGTCTGGTGTATATGTTTTCTGTAGCCTGGTGTATATATTTCCTGTAGCCTGGTGTATACATTTTCTGTAGCCTGGTGCACATATTTTCTGTAGCCTCGTGAATATATTTTTTTTTAGCCTGGTGTATACGTTTTCTGTAGTCTGGTGTATATGTTTTCTATTGTCTGCTGTATATGTTTTCTATTGTCTGCTGTATATGTTTTCTATTGTCTGCTGTATATGTTTTCTATTGTCTGCTGTATATGTTTTCTATTGTCTGCTGTATATGTTTTCTATTGTCTGCTGTATATGTTTTCTATTGTCTGCTGTATATGTTTTCTATTGTCTGCTGTATATGTTTTTCGAGTGTTGATAATATTATTGTGCTTGTGTTTGTTGACGTATTGTAAAAAGTAAATAGTTCGCCTAGACTTATTAGATGTTTCGGTAAATTGGAGAGCATTATTATCAATGAGAAGAACAACACTGCGGATATGGTATTCTTGTGGCTTCGATTCGACTCTTTTGGCCTGTTTTATAAGCACATGTTACGCAGTTCAACGCATGCACTTACTGTATTAACTCATTAAAAACTTGGGCTTGGTAATTGGAAACGATATAAAAGAAGAATTACTTTATAATATCTGCTTGGAATAATTCCATGGAGCAAAGCATAACCTTCAAAGAATGTTGCGAAAGGCAACTACAGAAAGTTGAGCGAGAGACGAACATCCTCAATGTGTTAATCAAGTCGATACAGAAACCGTCATTGTAAGTGCACATGTAGTGGTATGGCGCTGACTTCTGTAAGAGACCATTGACTTGACGCTGGCTTCTGTAAAAGACCAGTGACTGGACGCTGACGTCTGTAAGAGACCAGTGACTTGATGCTGGCTTCTGTAAGAGACCAGTGAATTTACGTTCGCTTCTGTAAGAGACTAGTGACTTGACGCTGGCTTCTGTAAGAGACCAGTGACTTGACGCTGGCTTCTGTAAGAGACCATGCAGTGATTTGACAAAGGCTTCTGTAAGAGACCATGAAGTGACTTAACACAGACTTCTGTTAGAGACCAATGACTTGACACAGAGTTCTGTAAGAGACCATGTAGTGACTTGACACAGCCTTCTGAATGGGACCATGTAATGATTTTACAAAGGCGTCTGTGAGAGACCAGTGACTTGACACAGGCTTCTGTGAGAGCCCATGAAGTGGCTTGATACAGACGTCTGTAAGAGACCATGTGGTGATTTGACACAGACTTCTGTAAGAGACCAGTGACTTGACATTGACTTCTGTAAGAGAGCAGTGACTTGACACAGACTTCTGTAAGAGAGCATGTAATGACTTGACACAGACTTTAAAAAAAAAAGAAGTGACCTGCGTTAGTAGCCCTATACTTAATTAGAGGGGACATGGACACAAGGTAGTCCGTTTCTATAGCAACAAAATGAGAAGTACAAATGATTTTCACATAGATAGATATAATTTAATTGAGAAAGTTATTGCCCGTTAAGAAAAGCCAAAGAACATTGTATAGTGTGTGTCTAGTATCCGTGTATTTAAGAAGCATTTTAAACAATAAATAATATTACTTAGATGGTCGAAGAAACCAGCTCCATCTAGGTAGCTACTGGCATCACTGTCAGCGAACCAGAGCTGAGCAAGCCACTTTTCCTCCATCGAGTGGTGACTCTGGAAACACGCTTTACTAGTGTAATCTGGATAAGCGAATAGGTTATGAAGAGGAAAGGTAAACCCAGTCCTAAAAATACCGGGCTGAAACCGGATGTGTCGAACCGAAAGGCGAGGTTATTCTAGCAATGCTGCAAATTACGAAGCAATGTTACGTATTTTCTAGGACTAACCATAGAAAGAAAGAAAACAGGTAATATTGTTTATTGCAAGGACCATAAAAACGAAGGTACGTGTTTCGTTAACAAAACACAGATCAAAATGATTTGACGTTAACCAGGGCAATACACTTTATACAAGAACGGAAAGAGATTTCCCCCTAATTTGCTGAGCGGTGAAATAAATATAAAAAAACAAAAACAACTCATCACAAGAACTAATCAAACACAGTACTACGCAATCGGTTATCAAAATGTTCAATTTGTACACATTTTCGTTTTTGCTTTACTGCAGTTTTTGTTTTTTGTTTATAAAAAAGGTATGAAACGATCTGACGTATTTTACAGCACCTGTGTTCGCATTCAAATCATTTGGTACACAGCATGAGAAAACGTGCCGTGCAAGCTCTTTTGATTCCAGCGCGAGTGTCGCAAGGCATTTCAGCCATTTTCAAACATGAAATTTTCAACACATAGTATTTAGAAACCTTGTTGACCCTTCTCGCGGGCCTGATTTATAATAAACGACCGCATCTCCGGTGGGACCGCTACTGCGCACGATGCAGCACTCTGCTTGCTGTTCCCTCCCCTCCTCCCATTTGCTCCCTCGTCGTTAAACTCATTGATTGGCTTGTAAAAAAAATAAAAAGGATTTTTGAAACAGTGACTCGCAATGAGAAGCACCGCAAGGGCGAACAAAGGTGGAGTCGACGGAGCGCCCGAGGTGGTGATTCTATGACACGACTCTAGAACAGTGATTTTGTGAAATAATGCTATTATTAAAAGATATTATTTACAGGGAGTAGAGAGCCATCTCAGGAAATTGGTTTCATGCACTTTATTATGTTTCATCCGAGTAATACCTTCTGGCTCGCCTGAAGCGAAACTGCAGTCGCCGTTTTCCACCAATTCCTCTTTCCGATCGCCTTCCTGCGAACCACACATGAGACCCCACTTGCCCTGCCTTCTCCTTCCAGACTTATTATCTCCGTTCTTTGCCTGCTAGCTCTTCTCTTTCCCCACAGGTTCCAAATCAGCGTACATATGGCTACAATGTTAGGGTTCATCTGAGGAGGTTTGTTATTAAACTCAAAATTTTGGGATCAAGATGCTGAACAGCGCATGAGCTGCAGTGGTCAGCGACCCATAGCTGACTACTAGCATCAGGGTCAGCGAACCAGAGCTGCTAAGACTCTTCTACACCTCCACGCGGTGATCCTGGATAACAGGCTGCAGAAGGGCAGACTGGCTAAGGAGAAGGGATCGAATAGGGAATGCTAACCCGGTACTCAAAAAATGCTTGCTGAAGTCGGATGTGTTGGACCGACAGGTGCAAATATCGCAGTCAAGCTGTAAACTACGACACAACGTATTCCGTTCTCTGGACTACATTCTGCTACTTAACCCCTTTCAATGTTTGGTAGCAGGAGATTGTGAATAAACAAAGCCAAGCCAAACTCAAAATTTACACACTAACCTACATTTGTACTGGTTGCTATTATAGCCGTGATCACAGATCGAGCCGTGGCTGATGTAGCCATTTAACATAACGAATGTGACAGTCGTGGCTGCTTTTACTAGACATCACAAAGAATGTGACTGATCTTGTTTGCTGTTACCATCTACCACAAAGAATGTGACAACCGTGTTGCTGTTACCATCTACCACAAAGAATGTGACAGCCGTGTTTGCTGTTACCAGCTAGCCCATAAAATGTGACAGTGGTGTTTGCTGTTACCAGCTAGCCCATATAATGTGACATTCGTGTTTGCTGTTACCAGCTAGCCCATATAATGTGACATTCGTGTTTGCTGTTACCAGCTAGCCCATAAAATGTGACAGCCGTGTTTGCTGTTACCAGCTAGCCCATATAATGTGACATCCGTGTTTGCTGTTCCCAGCTAACAACAACAATGTGACTGACTCTTCTGTTGGTGAAGGTCTGGATGTGACAAGCTTAGTTACATTCTATATTTTCGAGGCGCTCTGCTACTTCAGAACAAAATTGGATGTGAAAAATTGTAGGACGACAAAATATCAAGGCACAGAAGGAGAGACTGAGCGTGAGAATATTACTTCTGTCCACATTAATTGATGTGCTCATGGAAAACGTTGTAGTGATCGGTTGACGCGGTTCGGGGAAGCGTTGAAGTACTTGCCACCAGCTCGACTGGTGCGTACAGGCAAAGATAATATGTTAAGGCCGTAGAACAAGTAATATATTTTGTCTCGAGCGGTTTCGGACATGATAGAATGAGTGTTGGAGTAGATACAGGCAGAATTTGAAAGAGGCAAGTTAAGACGCCTCAGAGTAGATCCAAGGGCATCTTACTGGGGACGAATGAAAATACACACAACACCAAGAATCATGTCGCAAAATATTACTAGGAGGGTTGTACATGGCGGAAGCAACAGCATCGTATAAAACACATTGTTACAATAATCAGCACAGTAAAAATATGCAACGTAATTCGGTGAAGGAAATAATCTGAAGTGGTATCTCCATACTGGGTGTAGTGATCAGGGATGAAGTTTTGGAGACTGTACTATGCTTCAGTTTTAAAAGAGCTAGGGTGGCCAGTTCTCGTCATCTCTCCCTGTCCATTCGTGACAGTAAAGCAAGTACCACATTATAGCTGGGTAGACTATAGCGCATCGATATCTGGGACCGAGCCAGGTACTTTAAAGGTTAAAGGCGAGGGCTCGATCACATCGCAGCAAGTCACCCCATATGGAACGGCCTCTCTTTGCGGGACGGCATCCCCGCCAACCAAGAGCATCACACAAAGCACGAACTCCGTAGCTCCAGCGATGAACCCAGGGATCTCCGGCATGAACCCAGGGATCTCCAGCGATGAACCCATGGATCTCCGGCATGAACCCAGGGATCTCCGGCATGAACCCAGGGATCTCCGGCATGAGCCCATGGATCTCCAGCGATGAACCCAGGGATCTCCGGCATGAACCCAGGGATCTCCAGCGATGAACCCAGGGATCTCCGGCATGAACCCAGAGATCTCTAGCGATGAACCCAGGGATCTCCGGCATGAACCGACCGACGCAGCTTGATTTCGAACCCCGACCGTCTGAACACGAGGCAACCGGCTTGAGCACTTCGGATCGGATTTATCAAGGAGAATCGAATGTCCTCTGCTGTTCAGACGCCAAATGAGCGAAGCATCTGGTAATAAAATAAACAGACATGTATGCGCAAGATGGATGAAGACTCATGGAATCACATTTCTAACTTTCATGGCAGTGTCTGGAAGATCTTGCAAAATGTTGTTGTTGGTCTGACTTCGGCCGGGAGTAACTGCTCCAGTGACCACACGTACGACACACTTAAGGGAAGGGCGGGCGACTTCCACTGAGCTTACTTCATCACACCTGCTTTGCCATGCCTCAGATTCAAATCAATGTAACAAGCGTATTTTCGTGGACAAGGTGTATTAGCTCCAATTACATTCTCCACAGTTAACTCATCTCAAACCTGCATGCGGGGTCGACATTTCTACCTCTTTCCAAATAATTTAAGGGGATGCGTGGGAAGATACACCAGCAGATCAGATGAGAGAAAGGAGAGTGCACGACAAGGAAATGGACCGTTGAGGCCAAATATGCTCGATCGAAGATTCGGAAGAAAAACAGGGCAGCTGTAAGGAAGAAATTACAGTCGGCGCAGAGATAGAAACATCATTAGAGTGAAAGAAAGAGAGAGAGAGAGGGATAGAAAGAGCAAAAGAGACAGAGCGCACAGGAGAAAGAGAAAGAGAGAGAGAGAGAGAGAGCGAGAGAGAGAGAGCGAGAGAGAGAGAGAGAGAGAGAGAGAGTGATGGAACAAAAACGGAAAAGAGTCAAGGGAGACAACAGAACCTGGAAGCATGTAACCTGAAGTGGTTGCCCCTAATGAGACTTGCGTGAGCCGACGCATTGGCAGGGGAGAAAACCTGTCCTTGTCATGTCTCGATTCTTTGCCCTAGAATTTGCCACTTTGAACAATTATAATGATGTAATTCAGCACCACACATTCTCCTGGCTCTCTCCGGATGTTGTATCCACACAAAATTATCTCCAACATTCTCAAAATTATTTCAAATTATCATTATATCGTCCGCTCGCTTTTTTTCACTCACTCACTCACACACTCACTCACTCACTCACTCACTCACTCACTCACTCACTCACTCACTCACTCACTCACTCACTCACTCACTCACTCACTCACTCACACACGCACTCAGTCAATCACTCACTCACTCAATCACTCACTCACTCCCTCCCTCAAATACTCACTCACTCACTCCCTCACACACTCACTCACTTCCTCAATCTTCCTCTCAGATCTCCACATATCACTCCCTCAATCTTCCTCTCAGATCTCCATATATCACTCCCTCAATTTTCTTCTCAAATCGTCACATATCACTCCCTCAATCTTCCTCTCAAATCGTCACATATCACTCCCTCAATTTTCCTTTTAGTTCTTTACATATCACTCCCTCAATCTTTCTCTCAGATCTCCACATATCACTCCATCAATCTTTCTCTCAGATCTTCACATAATGCCTGCATACATCTTACTGGTTAATCACATATTATAATCTATCATATGTGTACATCTCTTCATCTATGATTTGTTAGCGCTTATTTCTGTTGTTTGCTTTCCTTGATGAAGACCTTTGGGTCGTAACGCATGTTTTCTTTCTGTTTTCGTTCTAGCGCGGTACAGACTCTATCTATCAATGTTTTGTTTTTGTACATTGTCGACATTCAGATGCCTTTGAATCTAATCTTTCTACGACCCCCGCATACCTTCGTATCTAACCTTTCTCTACGACCCTCGCATACCTTCGTATCTAACCTTTCTCTACGACCCCCGAATACCTTCGTATTTAACCTTTTTTCTACGACCCCTACATACCCTCGTATCTAAGCTTTCTCTACGATATCCAGATACCTTCGTATCTAACCTTTCTCTACGACCCCCGCATACCTTCGTATCTAACCTCTCTCTACGACCTCCAGATACCTTTGTATCTAACCTCTCTCTACGACCTCCAGATACTTTCGTATCTAACCTTTCTCTACGACCTCCAAATAACTTCGTATCTAATCGTGCAATGGTAAATCAGTAAATAGGTTAGAAACAGAAAAAAATGATGTCATTAGGTGGCTGCAACATCCAGCTGTGTGATTCCTGTAGGTAGCAGACTTGAGGTGTCGCTTGCACGTGCACAACTGGCGTACGAAATTGCGCCCCTGCTCACAGACTATAAGCATGCTCAATCAAGGAACAGCGTGCTGTTGAGCGTGTTTGGGAAGGGAGCGAAGGCAAAAGAACTTTCTGCAAAGGATGCTGAAAAAGAAATGCATATTCATACATAAGTGTTTGTTGCGCAAAGTTGTGAATAACTTGGTAGATAAATTGTCCAAGGACGCTAAAACATTGCTCATAAAATCCGACCTAGTCCGGTTTTCATTGCAAATTAAGCATCTGTTCGAGGAGTAAGAGAGATGATTCGAGCTGACAGGCAAGTAACGATTTATTGTGTAGCAGCCGCAATAGAGTGCTCGCATAGTTTATCCTACATCATAGTGCATGATCAATTAAAAGTATAAGGGGACGGCGTGGGCTAGTGGTTAAGTGACACGGCTCACAACTCGAAGGTACTGAGTACGATCCCCATCACCGGCCGTTGCCCCAGGGAAGGAAACCCTTAGAAAATGCAGGAGGAAGCAGACCCTTACATAAAATGCATGCTGAAGTCGGATGCACTGGGCCGACAGGCGCAAAATAAAACCACAGTGCAACGCACACCACCTTGGGGAATAGGTAAATAAGGCGAACGCAAAACAAACAAACAATTGAAAGTATGCTAACGCTGGTTATCAAGACAACTGACCGACGAACACAAAAGGACCATAATGGATTTGTACATTCAAAATCTCTGTCGGTATGCAAATGCAGGACAAGACATGATGAAGTTATTTGATGTTGCTGGAGACGATTCATGGGTGCATCACTACCAACCCGAATCAAAGCAGGCTTCAATGCAATGGAAACATCCTTCTGCCAACAAATTCAAAGTCATCAACAGGGAAGGTTATACCTACAGTGTTTTGAGATTCTCACGGAGTGATGTTAGCCAAGTATGACGACGGGAATGCTGTATCGTACGGTGAGGTTCTGTTGATGCTTTGACATATAATTCGAAGAAAACGTACAGGCCTGCTGACTAGAGGAGTACTGCTTCATCATGACAATACGACTAGACTAACCCAGGATAAAATTGACTAACCAGCGTGGCAACTTCTTGAACATCCCACTCTGGAGCCCCGACTTGGCCTAGAGCGATTTCCTCCTGTTTGGTGCACTAAAATGCAACTTTAGCGGGAGACGTTCTCCGAATGATGAAGAGGTTGAAACGTGAAGTACAAATGTGGATGAGACAGCAGAGAAAATGAGACAGTAGACAAAATGAGACAGCAGACAAAATGAGACAGCAGACAAGATGAGACAGCAGACAAAAAAACTTCTATGCTGCATGTTTTTAGTGCACTGATAACGACGAGATAAGTGTATTAATGTTGGTGGTAATTATGTTGAGAAATAAGGGACAAAGTAAGGGCATTATTAGACGGGTTTCAAGTTTGTATCTCATTTATTTATTTAAAAAAAATGGATCCATTTTTGACGTGTCCTCGTACTTTCCGGGAGTTCAAATAATCTTTGTCTCCCCGTTTGAAACCCACGCTCACTCTGTCTTTCTAACTCCGTCCGCCTCTCCGTTTCAAAATCCATCTCAATAGAATGCAAACGATTCCCCTTTGATCTACCTCTGTCTGTTAGCATCACCCGCACACTCCTGGAACCAAAATCGTCAACTCAAATTCTCCGTGACACCCATCTCGCACAATTATTCAACCGTCCAGCGTCACACAATCGTTACTACGTCATCGTCGCTTCCATGTGTCCATAATAGGCGCCTGTTAAAAACGTAACGCTACTCCTTCTCCGGCAGTCATCGCCGGCACACATGTAACTACATATTAGCGTGCCTGTAACAACTAGCGCGTGTCTGTTGTCCCTTGCCGGAAATCTCACGGCTTGATTACGGTTGCGATATGACCTGTCGTGTTAATGGCTACCCATGAAGGCAAATAGTAACATGCAACGATTTACCGTGATGTTCCTGTTGTCCTTGATGGGTGAAAGATGGAACAGGGCCGCTTTCATATACGGGTGTGTTGTAAAAAGGTGTGCTAACGAGGTTGTGCCAGCAACTGACACATCCTGATGGACAGGGAAAGGTCACTGAAACTACGACTTGATGAACACACACAGTAATGTGATGGGGGCAGAATGCTTGGCGAGGGGTTATTAAAGCGAAGTGGAATGATATAATTAGTCTCCACAGGAGTAACGATTGTTGGACATGAAGTGTTAGAGACGTTCGTGTATGATGGCTCATCTTTTGTCAGGTAGAGACCTCATTGTATGAGGTCACTTCCTTTCAGGTAGATCCGTCATTGTATGAGGTCATTTCCTTTCAGGTAGAGACGTCATTGTATGAGGTCACTTCCTTTCAGGTAGAGATGTCATTGTATGAGGTAACTTCCTTTCAGGTAGCGACGTCTTTGTATGAGGTCACTTCCTTTCAGGTAGAGACGTCATTGTATGGGGTCACTTCCTTTCAGGTAGATCCGTCATTGTATGAGGTAACTTCCTTTCAGGTAGAGACGTCTTTGTATGAGGTCACTTCCTTTCAGGTAGAGACGTCATTGTATGGGGTCACTTCCTTTCAGGTAGAGACGTCATTGTATGGAGTCACTTCCTTTCAGGTAGAGACGTCATTGTATGTCACTGCTTTTGTGTTTGAAACGTCATTATGCCTCTTCTTTTCTGGTGAGGTCATTGTATGAGATAACTTCCTTTCAGGTAGAGACGTCATTGTATGAGATCACTTCTATAATGCTAGAGACGTCATTGTATAAGCTTTAGTATTTTTCAGTTAGAGGCTTCCTTATATAAGGTTTCGTATTGGTCAGCTAGAGACCACACAATATGAGGTCTTGTATTTTTCAGCTTGAGACTTCCCTGTATGAGGTCTCGTATTTTTATCTAGATACCCCACAGTATGAGGTCTCGTATTTGTCAGCTAGAGACCTCCCAGTATGAGGTTTGTTATTTTTCAGCTAGAGATTTCACTGTATGAGTTTTCGTATTCTGTGTTAGAGAAATTTTTTGTATGAAACCATCTTTTGTCACGTGGATACCTGCTTGTATGAGATTTCTTATATTTTACCAGGTGGAGACTTGCTTGTATGAGATTTCTTATCTTTTACCAGGTGGAGACTTGCTTGTATGAGATGTCTTATCTTTTATCAGATGGAGACTTGCTTGTATGAGATTTCTTATCTTTTATCAGATGGAGACTTGCCTGTATGAGATTTCTTATCTTTTACCAGGTGGAGACTTACTTGTATGCTTTCTCATCTTTTATCATATGGAGACTTGCTTGTAGGAGATTTCTCATCATTTATCAGGTTCAGTGATCAATTGTGTGTATCTTCGCCTTATCTTTCACAACTGTGATGCAGTCGTATGGATATTTACAGAAAAGTGGACGGGAGATGGCATGTAATGAAAAATATAAGCGGCGAAAGGCAAAAATACTTGCAAATCTGTCAGTCATACGGAAATAAATAGAACCGGTTACATGCACCGAAATAACAACAAGCAAACGTGCGGAGACTCCTAATGTGCTAAATTAAGTTGGAGGTGATGGACCGGGTAGCCATATTAGCATCTTGGAAGGGATGGTCGCGTTACTACAACGTTCGCAGTTGAATCAATCAGTTGTGTGAACACGTTAACGGTTGACGTGATGACTGCGTGGGATTGGAAGGAGACCAGGAAGATAGAAACATTTTACTTGAGACTGTATGGTCATTTTGAGAGAAAATTAGGAATGAGAACAACGCCGCATATAACACATATAGACACGCAGATTGAAGTGATTGGTCATAGGACATTACTAGACAGATGGTATGACATGGACCAGTAGCAGTTTTATCCCAAAGGCAGACCCAATCAGTTTATAGGTTATGAGCGTTAGGGCACTCATGTCAAGTTGCTTGGCGAAAAGAAGGGAGGATGACAAAGCGAGAATCTCGTAAGCTGAAAAATTTCATACCGTAGAACGGAAGAAAATCAATCACCCTTTTTGATGAACACACGGATCAGTCGTCGTGCAACTTTAATCTAATTGCTGGAGTAGTCGAGAGGTTGTTAGGCAACTGGCTGCAGGCCGCTTTGTCACTGCTGTTGCCACGTTGTGTGCTGACTATGTTTGTTTATTTCAACCCTCCCACTCCCTTGCGAAATAGCAATACAACATATGCCATACGGTTGGACTCGATCCGCTGTCCTCCATGTCAGCTGGAAGGCATCTAAACCATTCTACCACGCGCTCCACAAGGAACAGTAAGTAGCAGTAATTGTCAAATCTAGTTGACATAGGACACACTCATGAGCACACACACATGAGCACACACACATGAGCACACACACATGGGCACACACACATGAGCCCACATGAGCATACACACATGAGCACACACGCACAACTGCATGTTGAGTGTGAACATTTGTTGAAGCCCGTTAATTGGAAGTTGAGGAATGAGACGCCGAGAGAATCGTCAGGCGTTTGGAGGAATATGATAGTTTGGGTGAGCACTTGGAGAGGAATAAACCGTGAACAAAACTATGGGGCGTTGAATGAACTAAGACGCTGGGAGAATTATGAAGCTTTTGGAAAACCATGAAACGCTTGGAGAAGAGTCGCTCGGAGAGTCATGAAGCTTTAGGAAACCATGAAACGCTTGGAGAAGAACTCTGTAAGAGCCATACGGCTTTGGGAAAACTATGAGACACTTGGAGGATTGAGAGGCGCTGGGAGAACTATGATCAGTTGGGAGAGATGACCAGTTAGTAGAGCTATTATCAGTTGGGAGAGATGACCAGTTAGGAGAGCTATGATCAGTTGGGAGAGATGACCAGTTAGGAGAGCTATGATCAGTTGGGAGAGAGGACCAGTTAGGAGAGCTATGATCAGTTGGGAGAGCTATGATCAGTTGGGAGAGATGACCAGTTAGGAGAGCTATAATCAGTTGGGAGAGCTATGATCAGCTAGGAGAGCTATGATCAGTTGGGAGAGCTATGATCAGCTAGGAGAGCTATGATCAGTTGGGAGAGCTATGATCAGTTGTGAGAGATGATCAGCTAGGAGAGCTATGATCAGTTGGGAGAGCTATGATCAGCTAGGAGAGCTATGATCAGTTGGGAGAGCTATGATCAGTTGTGAGAGATGACCAGTTAGGAGAGCTGTGATCAGTTGAGAGAGCTATGATCAGTTGGGAGAGATGACCAGTTAGGAGAGCTATAATCAGTTGGGAGAGCTATGATCAGCTAGGAGAGCTATGATCAGTTGGGAGAGCTATGATCAGTTGTGAGAGATGATCAGCTAGGAGAGCTATGATCAGTTGGGAGAGCTATGATCAGCTAGGAGAGCTATGATCAGTTGGGAGAGCTATGATCAGTTGTGAGAGATGACCAGTTAGGAGAGCTGTGATCAGTTGAGAGAGCTATGATCAGTTGGGAGAGATGACCAGTTAGGAGAGCTATAATCAGTTGGGAGAGCTATGATCAGCTAGGAGAGCTATGATCAGTTGGGAGAGCTATGATCAGCTAGGAGAGCTATGATCAGTTGGGAGAGCTATGATCAGTTGTGAGAGATGACCAGTTAGGAGAGCTATGATCAGTTGGGAGAGCTGTGATCAGGAGAGATATGTTTAGTCGGGAGAGTAATGAGACTTTGAGAAAACTATGAAATCAAGAAATTGTAGCCACGCCAGATACACTTTGAGAATAATGTGTGTGCATAATACAAGGGGGTTGCAAGAATGAGATGCTCACAAATGTGTGGTTCGATATTTAGGAAAGAAAATATCTCATGGATAGGATACAATGTAATTGACACAACAGACACAATGTAATGTAATGAAAGAACGAGCGTGTTTAAAAAAAAAATGAAGATTGAGTGTACAATAGGGAGAGCACCAGAATGAGTGATAAAGAGGTAGATGGAAGAATTGATAACTGAAGTGGTGTGATAGCGTTATGTTTCACCCAGCGTCTCTAATGCTGCAGTCCGGATCACTGAAAGCTAATGGATAAAAATTAAACAGGTGATTGATTCCCAAAATAGAGGTCAGTGATTGGCTCGAGAAGCGCTGCACGCGCAATGTTATCACACATTCTCGAACCCAATCTGTGTTGTGGGACGTACCGTTGACTTGATTTTATCAACAAAGGTGTATACACGACTCAGTATACCCAGATGCAAATGAACATCTGACTAAGAGTTCGGGAAGGAGAGGCACGAGTAATGGAATTGGAAACACCACTAGAGAGAAAACTGATAACTGGACCAAAAAAGGTATTAATATAATTCTTTGTATCTACGATCGTGGTGCCTGCAATAGGAAACTGTTAACCTTTTGTTAGCCTTAGCCACTGATTTCATGCAAGTGAGACGATTTATTTCCACCTTGATAATGTTTATTTTTTAAGATGTCCAATTTCACCGAGATGAAAATCCGTTTAATATTTTCAAAATGTGCAACAAAATACAAAAATATTATGTAAACGTATTGCTGCATACACTGACCGATTTTTTGGGCAAATCAATCTGAATATGAATTCAGGTTTCTGGCTGTGAAAATCACCAAGAAGTAACCGCATAGTGGGATCTGGACAATTTTGATAATATTGAGCACTAATAGAAAATAATTGTACTATTAATCAACAGTGATCAGCAGAACTCTGGATGACAACAACATAACCAATGCCGAATATATATATATATAATTTTGAGTGAGTGTGTGTGTGTGTGTGTGTATGTGTGTGTTGGGGACGGGTCGTTATAGCTGAGAGACGAATAAACAAACACAAGAAAAGGTGGATGGTTGGAATCTCACAAGTTTCAAGCATTCCCTGGTCTTAAGGAGAGACATCGGCGTCTAGTCCTTTTGGAGATGAACACAAAATTCATGTATATACGTAAAAGAATCCTTAGCAATTGAAAATCTTAAACAGCAGGCTGCTAGCAGCTGTCCAGGTAATCACTGTAAAGGTATCGAAATTCCTACACTTTAGTGGGCTGCTTACTTGAACACTTGAGTGGTCTGCTTACTTGAACACTTGAGTGGTCTGCATAAAAACCAAAATGGTGAGGCCCTTCATGTTATGTAAAGACACAACAGGCCAATCATTTATTTGTCTTTACACTTGATTGCAAGTATAACCATTACCTCTACATCTATATAGTGGTAGTCGTTGATTGACTAAGTGATGTGGAATATATACATACATACACAAATACGCGTGCCTCGCTGCAACAAGGACTTGAGCTAAGGTTTTCGGTCAACTAGGCACCCACACACGGTGGCATAATTAGCCCAGTATTTCTAACGCACAACTTAACCTAACCCATATAATCTGTGCAGCAAGGCAGATTCGTCATATAGAGATCCATGGTTCTATTTAATACTGTATATTGCCTACTCTTCTTTTTTGTGCTTAGAGTTTATGTTACTCGAGTGCATACAATTTGCTTTTCTTTGCAATCGTTGTCCCTGCTGTGCTTATCCATATGCAAACATAACGTTACGTGTCTGAGTTGCAGTACTTCATTTGCTCTTATTGATAGAAGAAAAAAAAACCAATCGATCATTCACTCATGCACCAGCCTATGACCAGAACACGCGTAGATGTCAATGCAGCGCCAGTAATCTATTGCTTTCACATAATTGTTGAACGTTACTCCAAATGGGTATTAACTAATTTCAACGATGCATTTCAACCGAAAAATGGCACTTTAGAGCCACGACCTGGTGGGACAGCCCCATCCATAGATTGTCATGTAGTTAAAATGTCCAAAACACTTGCTAGAAAAGGACAGGGCTTCTCATGTTCGGATTTGATCTATTTACATTGCTCTTCATAGAGTTTCATATGACTAAAGGAATGTATTTCCACATTTCCCGATGACGAAGAACAGTAATGTGTAAATGTTGACCAATGGATAATATTAAGCAACAACAAAAAAAAAATAAAAAAATAAAAATAAATTGCACATAAATATATTTACTTACACAAATATGTGGGCTAGTAAATTGAGGTAATTTTCTCATTCACAAAATTCGATGCGCGAGTCCTAGTCCCCAAATAACAGTGGCAAGTCCAATCTGCTAGCCTGGTAAATGATAAAATCCATGGAGTTTCTGGGGCAGTATTACTGATAAGATGCCCATAACTCGAATGTCAATAATTTCATCGCACGAAATTGCACAGAAACAGGATTGGGAAATGTGACTTTGTTGTGTCGCAAAACTGCAAAACTGTCGCTAGTCGGAGCTTTGTTAAATTTAAAGAATGGACGACTATTGATTTTGGCGTCGGAATTCAGCAGTACCAGAAGAGAAAAACTAAAAAAAACTAACATAAGTTGGAAAGGCAAACAAAAAACATAAAAAACCAAATACACGCGTGTAACAAGATAGACTGCAATAACAGCAGCAACAACAATAACAGCAACAACAATAACAGCAACAACAACAATAACAGCAACAACAATAACAGCAACAACAACGACGACGACGAGAGTAACACTAATTATGAGATGATGAAGTTGATGTAGGTTTGTGTAGTAACACTGACATATGTGTGTTGTAACATTGACAGAATATACTGACCAAGACCACTATCTCTTCCATGTAGCATTCCCTGGAAACAGGCTGTTTTCAAGGCAGTCTGTCTGACGAGATGTGGATTGACGTGATACACGTAGTAGTGAGCGTCAGGCAGATAATGTCAAGCATGGCACAACCGGATGGAGAAGCGCAGTCCACCTTCATCTGCTCGCTGGGGATTTGAGGAAAGCTACAGCATCCCGTAATTAAGGCCCTTTTCAGGGCGCACAAAAGAGTAGAGTTATTCAGTGGGCATTAAACAACAACAACAACAACAACAACAACAACAACAGCTCCAGTGCTGAATGCATATAATGACAGAAAATACGAAGGATTGAACAGTTCTTGAGAATGGAACCTGATCAACTATCACTGCACGCTTACAGCGTAAGAAGATCTAACTTACAAGGCACGAAGAAGGCCACATCTCAGAATGATAGATGTCATAAACAAAAACACGAGCTTACAACAATCAAAGCAACATACTTGTCTCAGAAAGATGGCGTATATACCTTAAGACCGCTTAACGGCAACCAAGAGACCTCCTACAAACGGTATTAGCAGAGTCGAGAACAATTAACCCCATAATTAAGACATTGTTTACACAAATGTACAGTAGAGAATTAAATGCAGAGCAGACGATAAAGTTCAGGACGAACATTTTGGATTTTGCCAGAGCAGCGAGACAAGATAAACCATATTTTATATAAGGATACTAGCAGAAAATACATAGAAGTACAGCAAAGACATTTAAATATGCTTAATAGACTACAACACGGCCTTAGACAGTCCGCCAAGAGAGATTGAAATGTGTGGGAAATATAGGTGTAAATGGAAAAGACACAAGCATACTCAACAATCGATACTGGGAGCAAACTCCGAATGTAAGATCTCGCAGGATGTACTCACCATACGTACGCATTCACATACACAGTTGCACAAACACACAAATATGTGTATGTGTAAATAGATTGTGCAAACAATGATGATTGCTGTCCCCTTGTCTGTCTAACATTTACACAGACCACATTATCCGACAGATAGAGGAAATGCCAGGTCTCATTATCGGTGAATGTCAATAAATAATCTCAGATATACCGATGACACAGTTCTGCAGGCAGAAAGCGAACAATAACTGCAGGAATTGGTGATTCAAGTAAAGAACAAAAGTGAGATATATGGATTGGACATTAACACCGAGAAAACAAAAACTATGGTAATTAGCAAACTAGACAAGAAATCAGTTCTACAGATAAGTACTGATGATCAAACTCTAGAACAGTTCAAGAGCTTCTCATATCTTGGAAATATAAGAAAGGCGGATGTAAGATGCGATATTGAAATCAAAAAAGAGGATGGGGATGGTCACATTTGTTTTGATTAACATGTGTCATATATTCACATTCAAAAGTAACTCATATATTAACAATGATATAGATAAGATGTTATGTGTACACGTCACTACTGTATGGTGTAGAAATCTGGACAATGAACCAGGAAGATAATAGATGTCTTGGAAATAGATATATCAAAGAAAGGGGAAACATCTAATTGCAACACAAGAGAAGGAATGAGGAAATTTTGAAGAAATTCGGGACAGAAAGGGACTAATTAAAGTTGGACAGTTACAATATTTTAGTCTAATCAAAGTTCGCCGCTAGAAACAGTATGGGGGTGGGGGAAGGTGTAGGGTAAACGGGGCAAAGATAAACACCACTAACAGTGGCAGGATCGCATAAAAACATGAACAGAATAACGCCTAGCAGATGGCGCCACCAACGCAAGAGGCAAGAGACAGACAACGTTGGAGATACATTGAGGACGACCTCCAATGTGGAAATTGCACTCAAAATGAATATGAAGCGAACTGAACATGAAGTGAGCTGAAAATGAAGTAAACAACATGAAGTGAACTAAACTTCTGATCTATTCAGAAAACTTCAGTTGCTCTATGTCCCTATCTCGCAACTCTTAACCACTAATTGATTTCTATTCCGACTCTTCTTACCTAGGCGCATTCCAACCAAATGCCAATATGTTTCTATTGTTTGTTTGTTTCCAAGGATGTGTAATACCGTCTGTATCTTATGTTAAAAATGTCCTGTAATATGATTACAGATAGCGTTGTCTTATTTCCATACTATTACAAGCACATTCCAGAGAAGATTGAAAGACTGAGTGAGCTCAAGATGCTGAGCACTGCATGAGCTGCAGCGGTCTGCAACATACGCTGACTGCTAGCGTTAGCGTCAGCGAACCAGAGCTGACAAGACCCTTCTACACCTCCACGCGGTGATCCTGTATAACAGGCTGGAGCATAGCAGACTGATCAAGAAATGCGATCGAAGAGTGAAAGCTAACTCGGTACCCAAAAATGCCTGCTGAAGTCGGATGTGTTGCACCGAAAGGTGGAAATATCTCAGTCAAGCTGTAAACTACGATACAACACATTCCCTTCTTCAGAAAACATCCTGCTACTTGCAAAGGCCTTTTCATGGTTTGGTAGCGGGAGATTTAGAACGTTCAGGACTTGGTAGCGGGAGTGAGAGAACGTTCAGGACTTGGTAGCGGGAGTGAGAGAACGTTCAGGACTTGGTAGCGGCAGTGAGAGAACGTTCCAGACTTGGTAGCCGGGGTGAGAGAACGTTCAGGACTTGGTAGCGGCAGTGAGAGAACGTTCCAGACTTGGTAGCCGGGGTGAGAGAACGTTCAGGACTTGGTAGCGGGAGTGAAAGAACGTTCAAGACTTGGTCGCGGGAGTGAGAGAACAAAAGCAGAAGAGGAAGAAGAAGAACAGCTGATTAAATAAAACCAATATTGAGACAGAACATGATTATCATCATCATCATCTGGTTGATCAGTCTGGAGCCTGGTTGGGAGGTTGTATGAGTATGTCTCTCCATTTGACCCTATCCTCTGGTTGATCAGTCTGGAGCCTGGTTGGGAGGTTGTATGAGTATGTCTCTCCATTTGACCCTATCCTCTGGTTGATCAGTCTGGAGCCTGGTTGGGAGGTTGTATGAGTATGTCTCTCCATTTGACCCTATCCTCTGGTTGATCAGTCTGGAGCCTGGTTGGGAGGTTGTATGAGTATGTCTCTCCATTTGACCCTATCCTCTGGTTGATCAGTCTGGAGCCTGGTTGGGAGGTTGTATGAGTATGTCTCTCCATTTGACCCTATCCTCTGGTTGATCAGTCTGGAGCCTGGTTGGGAGGTTGTATGAGTATGTCTCTCCATTTGACCCTATCCTCTGGTTGATCAGTCTGGAGCCTGGTTGGGAGGTTGTATGAGTATGTCTCTCCATTTGACCCTATCCTCTGGTTGATCAGTCTGGAGCCTGGTTGGGAGGTTGTATGAGTATGTCTCTCCATTTGACCCTATCCTCTGGTTGATCAGTCTGGAGCCTGGTTGGGAGGTTGTATGAGTATGTCTCTCCATTTGACCCTATCCTCTGGTTGATCAGTCTGGAGCCTGGTTGGGAGGTTGTATGAGTATGTCTCTCCATTTGACCCTATCCTCTGGTTGATCAGTCTGGAGCCTGGTTGGGAGGTTGTATGAGTATGTCTCTCCATTTGACCCTATCCTCTGGTTGATCAGTCTGGAGCCTGGTTGGGAGGTTGTATGAGTATGTCTCTCCATTTGACCCTATCCTCTGGTTGATCAGTCTGGAGCCTGGTTGGGAGGTTGTATGAGTATGTCTCTCCATTTGACCCTATCCTCTGGTTGATCAGTCTGGAGCCTGGTTGGGAGGTTGTATGAGTATGTCTCTCCATTTGACCCTATCCTCTGGTTGATCAGTCTGGAGCCTGGTTGGGAGGTTGTATGAGTATGTCTCTCCATTTGACCCTATCCTCTGGTTGATCAGTCTGGAGCCTGGTTGGGAGGTTGTATGAGTATGTCTCTCCATTTGACCCTATCCTCTGGTTGATCAGTCTGGAGCCTGGTTGGGAGGTTGTATGAGTATGTCTCTCCATTTGACCCTATCCTCTGGTTGATCAGTCTGGAGCCTGGTTGGGAGGTTGTATGAGTATGTCTCCCCATTTGACCCTATCCTCCTGTTGATCAGTCTGGAGCCTGGTTGGGAGGTTGTATGAGTATGTCTCTCCATTTGACCCTATCCTCTGGTTGATCAGTCTGGAGCCTGGTTGGGAGGTTGTATGAGTATGTCTCTCCATTTGACCCTATCCTCTGGTTGATCAGTCTGGAGCCTGGTTGGGAGGTTGTATGAGTATGTCTCCCCATTTGACCCTATCCTCTGGTTGATCAGTCTGGAGCCTGGTTGGGAGGTTGTATGAGTATGTCTCTCCATTTGACCCTATCCTCTGGTTGATCAGTCTGGAGCCTGGTTGGGAGGTTGTATGAGTATGTCTCCCCATTTGACCCTATCCTCTGCAGTTCTCTTCATTGCAGCATAAATTGGTACTTTAATGTCCGTGCATGCCTGAGATGTAAAGGCGAGTCTTGGTCTCCCCGGTCCTCTCTTCTCTTGAATCTTGCCCTCTAGTATCTTCTGTAGGAGACTTTCATGTCTCATATTGAGACTCAGCCAACTCAACCGACGTTTCTATATCAAATGCAATTTGTGTCTTTGTGTCGTCATGCTATGGACCCCAGAAGGAAGGTGAAAGAGAGGCGGACCTGAGATAACTTGGTGGATTAATATGCTCAACGACTTTTTCAGCACCCTCATGGAACTAAAGAATAAGTCCACTGTAACCTTCGAAACATGCCGGGAAGTAGGACTGAAGAAGATTCTTCCTGGAGCTAGCAACCTCGTCATTTGAAATTATTTGTTGCAGAAACCCCAACAACAGTGCACATGCGCCGCTATAGATATTTACGTACTGGCACACTGCAATGTGGCCTTATGATCCATTTGAAGCGTAAAGTAGGAAAAAAAACAACCTTCATCTAAACCATTATGTCCCTCGCGAGGCACAGGGCCAACACTGTAGATGTCTACGTACAGAAGCCTGCCTCTAAGCACTTTTTGTAGTTTTGGTGTGGTTGTTTCTGTAGCAATTTCTTTTACATGATGATGGTGCGAACCCGTGTACAATATTCTTGAGTTGCCTCTTACGTCATGCTTGGAGGTACAGCAGTCCTATGCTTTCTTCCATAGTAAGGGATCATCAAATGATCATCAATACGAGTCAATTAAGTACCCACAATAGTGTATTGTTGAGCAAGCATAAAGAAATGGACCAATGTGCAAGGAGAGATGAGTCATATAAATTATAATTGAAACGCTATGTTCTCTAATGTTTCACTTAGTTTTAATACGATCTAATGACTGTAATCAGAGTAATGCTACACCGCCTAATTGATGCTTTACGGGATCTCCTAAGAACGGGACTGGCAGAATTTAGAGCAGAAAGTGCAAGCTAGACTAAGAATTGTCGTAGAGAAATGAAATCAATAATACACATGTCAATATATGAACTTTGTGAACACTGATAATCAGTTGACGGTGGTAGTAGTAGTAGTAGTAGTAGTAATAGTAGTAGTAGTAGTAGTAGTAGTAGTAGTAGTAGTAGTAGTAGTAGTAGTAGTAGTAGTAGTAATAATAATAATAATAATAATAATAATCGCAAGCAACGATAACAGCAGCCGTTTTGTGTTTCCGCACGTTTTCTCCGAGTCCCAGAGATCAGCGGCAATGGCGCCTTTGGTGGTTGTCCCGTGCCATGCCTGGTGGTCCTGTGTCCTGCCTGGTGGTCCTGTGTCCTGCCTGGTGGTCCTGTGTCATGCCTGGTGGTCCTATGCCATGCCTAGTGGTTCTGTGCCATGCCTGGTGGTCTTGTGCCATGCCTGGTGGTTCTGTGTCAAGTACTCGCATGGTATTAAGTCGATGCTCAAGCGTGTCAAAGATATTTTCAGGGAGTCTTTGAGCGCGTATTTCGCCCACCGAACAGACGCGTTGTTTGGGTATACGGTTGTCTGGCATGCGCATGATGTGGCCGACCAACCTGTTATATGTCTACTACAATAGTGTGTGGATGCGCGGCAATATGACCTTTGTGAGTACCTCAGGGCCTTGTATTCTATCCTGCCACTGTGTTCTCAACAATATATGGAGGCAACGTGTTTGGAAGTGCTTTATTTTTCTAGCATGCCTGGCATACAGAGGTGTGGTGGGCACTACGTCGTGGTAGACTGAGTTTCAAGGCTAAGACCCGTTTGACCTGATACACCGTCTAGCAGCCACTAATAGCAGCACTGACCTTGGGGATTTTGTTGCTGACCTCAGTCAATGGTAGTTTCCTTTGACGATATAGACACATCGGTGATATGAACAATCAATGGACGGTATACATACAACTCAGTGATATGGAATATAATTTTACGGTATAGATCACTCGGTAATATGGAAAATCAATTCCCTGTATATAGACAAACTAGTGATATGGAACATTAATTTGTGATATAAACCACGGAGTGATGTGGAAAACCATTCAATATCGTTAACCTTTTTGCGAATATGAAAAATAGGCCATTTCAGCATGTTTCCATGCATTTACAGACATTCACCGTTTCGCACCATTGCGTAACGCTGGTTTCAGCTGCAGCTGACCCCATTTCACGAAGACTATATCTGAGCTATTGCAGCAGATCAGTGGTTCACAATCATTTTTGCTGAATCCCCCAACGCCCGCTCCTCCTTTTCACTTTTGTTCAGAATATCATTCCACACTTTTGAAGAAAGTCTAACCTAAATGGTCATAACATTTTGCTGAACAGTAGTTAAAATCCCCCACTGAACCACTGAAATTCTACCCACCCCTATTGATAACGCCTGAAGTAGATGATTATAGTAACACTGATTTTCCCCATAATGAAGTTGATTTCCCATGCACAACCCGCGTTAGTGGCATTTTACAACTTGAATGGAAAGTTACAATGGCCTTTTCCCGTTTTCTCCGCGAACCACTTAGGCGCAGAGAGAAAGGTTACTGACGTGAAAAACGTAGTTGAGAATGTCGATTTATAGAAACCGTGGATTACAATATATTCGTTTAAATAACGATTGGATATCAGTATAAGTACAAACAATATCACACTGAGGCTGAATGCCGAAGGGGAAACCAGACGTCTATTGGCACTGACAGCGAGCATGAGATAGGTGTCCGGATGACTGAGGCTCACCACATTCGTCACAGCACCGGGTCGATAGTCAGGAAGCGGTCGTTGGTCCAACGAGATGAATCGATGCCGTGCATGATTAGATCTAGCTTGTCATAGTATTACTGACGAAATCGATTCATTTATTGAATGCTATCTAAAAATCCATACTAAAAGCAAAGGAGAAAATCGGAGTGGCGCTTCAGAACGGCATTAGGGTACTAAGCTTTTCACAAAATTCATCAAATTTTGAAACACTATAAATATTGTTGCAGTGCGCTGCTTTTCTCTTACAAAGGGCTTCAAGCAAACTGTTAATGATTTATTCCTTTTTATACAGGTTTACTTATGTAAAAACAAATGCCTCTTGTTTTTTGTTTTTGTTTTTTGTGTGTGATTTGTTAGTTGTTTTCGCTCGTACTTTGCCCATATCGAAGGTCTTGTGCTCATAACGAAGATATGGTTTTGTTTTTGTTTATTACCTATACATGCTTTTATGGGATGAAACATATTACAACTAAGAATTTCCCGTTAGAATGAAATTCTACAATTACGACATTTATTTCCATTCTTGAGGCCTGCCGTTAAAATTATAGGTGAAAAGGTGGGGCGGGGGGGGGGGGGGGAAATACAGGTCGTCTGCCTCTGCAGACTAGATTTTTTGCCCCCAACATCGATTGAGAAAAACATTTCTCCTCAACCAGGATTTTGAACACGTGCCTCCTTGACTAGGAAACACAATTTTTAACCCTTCGGCCACCCGCTACTGGCTATCTTGTTATCCAATCAATTTTGGAACTCATGCCCCATTTTAAATGTAGCCAAATTAGGATATACTGAGTTGTACATGTAACGAGAATACACAGTTAACTCCCCCTGACAAACGTTTTTATATATATATCTGGGAACATTGGGGGAGATAACTGAAATATTGTCCACAAACCGGTCACATGATAAAGTGTATACAAAAATATAGTTCGGTTCAGATGGTTCATATTCAGCGCTGGAATAGACATACGGTTCTTGTTCGTGTAACTGACAAGTTTATGTTCTTGTCTCTGACAAGTTTATGTTCTTGTCTGTTCCACAACGGTATTGGAACAATACCTGTCTGTATTTTGATTTTGTTGTTGTTTGTTCATTGTTTCAGAAGAGGACAACACTGCCATCACATCGCTTCTCGGCGTTGAGCTCACCCTGGGGGCAACTCTTCCCCTTCTCTCTCTTCTCACCTCACTCTGTTTCATTTGACTCTGTCCTACAGTCATACTCTTGCACAACTTTCACACGCGCCCTCATGGTGAGGCCCTTCCATTGCACTTTGGTTGGGCTAGCTTCTGAGGGCGCACAAACCTAGCATAGGTACATACAGACGCACACATGCATTCAAGCACTGGTTTATGCGTCCTGATATCGCCCAATGGACTACGGTCTGGGGTGGAAAATGGCGCGCCTCCGCCAGTAGAAACAAGTGAGGCAAACATCTAAGCAAAAAAAAAAACAAAACAACATTGCCATCTGTCAATCCTGGAGTGAGTTCGTACACAGGTGGCTGATGAAACCGATCCGAGCCCGAAAGTATCTGTCACACTGAGGGCAGAGAAGCACTGTCTGACCGTCAGGCGGAGACAACTCGTCTCTTGACTTTCGTGTCACTCGTCTCCGTCCAGCGTCTGCGTTGTGATACACTTGACTTGACATATTTGTAATGTTACCATGACACTGAGGGAGGAAGACTAACGTCTGCTCAGGCAAAACATACTGTCCAAGACCTTACCTCGGCTTCCTCGTAGCACTGGAAACGGGCTGTTTTCATGGCAGCCTGGCTAACGAGGTGAGGTATCGACGTGATCGGGGTGAGTGACATGCAGATGAAGCCTAGCATAGAGGAACGGCCTGGAGGACCCGGTCTACCTTCATCAGCACGCTCGGGATATGAAGTAAGCTACTGCAACCCGCAATTTAACGTCCTTTTCAGGGCGCACGAAAGAGTGACATACTCATTGTTGGCATTCGCAAACAACAACAACAACAACAACAACAACATATATAGACGCGAAGCGGATACTGGCACGGATCACAACCAGATCTTGCTTGTGGGAAGTAAACCAATTAAATCTTTCGGACTGAATTAAGATGCAATGGGACGTTAGGCAAAATCACAGTGTAAAGCACCTCACCTCAATAAACAAGACGAAAGAGAGAATCAAATATATGTATGTAACTGCCAGAGTATATAAACATCTGCTTCTGCTTTGTTTGTTCTCAAACTCCCGCTACTAAGCCATGAAAAGGTCTTTGCAAGTAGGGGATTATAGTCCGGAGAACAGAATACGTTGTATTGTAGTTTACGGCTTTACTGTGAGTGATATTTGCACCTTTCGGTCCGACACATCCGACTTCAGCAGTTATTTTTTGGTACCGATTTAGCATTCCCTCTTCGAGCCATTCTCCTTAGTCAGTCTGTTCTGTTGCAGCTGTTATCCAGGATCACCGCGCGGATGTACAGACTTGTCTTTACAGTTCTGGTTAGCTGGCCCTGAAGTTAGCTGTCAGCTTTGAGTCGGTGACCACTCCAAATTAACGCCCTGCTCATCATGTTGAACCCATATATGGTATCCACGGAAGAAAGAAACTTGAAGAAAGAGAGAAATAAACAAAAGTTATACTTACATTTGATATAGTGTGGATGTAGTCTTAGTCGGCGATAGGAATATGAGATGAGAGGGTTGCCTGCCAGTAGTCATCTGAGAAAAGAAAAGACAAGACAATGCGACAATGAAACAAGAACTGCTGATTCAATTAGATGATCATTTACTGTACACATGATGGCGCAAGGCAACCTGGAGACGTTTTAACACAATAAGGAACATAATCTGAGTCTTAGTCGATGAACTGGACTTCAGGGACCGATGCCCATGTGCAGATCCCAGCTTTGGCGTGAGTTAGATGTAGCGGGGGGGGGGGGGGGGGGAGGATTTCATGCGTAGCCATCTAAGTTCGAGCAGATGTTAACTCCGCTGCGTTGGGACAAGTCCCACAGAGGGTGGTTAACCTATGTGCCGTTCCATCTTAATAGACTCACACTACAGCAAAGTAGGCACCCATTCTGTTAGGCGCCATCTATGCTGTTGTTAAACCACCTAACTATGGCCGGTGTTATGTACAGTCACACAGTTAGTCGCTGGATCTGACGGTAGCAGTCAGCTATGGGTAGTTGACCACTGCAGCTTATTCCGGACCTGCATTGATCTAGCAAATAAATTAACCTTCTTGCGAAAACAAGATCTAGCCCTCAACTTACGCTCCGGCTATTCACTTAAAAAAAATAGCTGTGTAGTACCATCAGTGGCCTGGACCATTGCAGCGGGAACCAAGGACCTATATTACTATTTCCATCATGGAGTAATCTTTACCCCTCCTGTTTGAAGTCATATTTTGAGAAGTCTTCCTGCAGCGACTTTCATGGGGATGTTACATTGGCTCGCAAACCCAACGTAAAGTAAAGTTAATCGGAAATTCTGCTAGTTGGAAATATAGTTTTTGAAGACTTCATTGTACAAAGCCGCAGCCTGAGAAAGATGGGATGGCCAGTGCCCTTCCTTGCTGTTTTTACTTTCCCTAACTCATGAGTCAGGTACCCATTTACAGCTGGGTTGACTGGAGAATTTGTACCTAAGTGGTAGCCAACATAAAAAAAATCACTATTTGCTGGATGTTATATAAGTTTACATAAACAATGCATGACTTAGTTTTAACATGATTTTTATAGCGTTGCTGAGAATGTCTTCTTCATTCTTTGCCATGAAATACAAATACCAGTTACTATAACAATAACTGCAGCCAACTCAATGTTCCAGACACTTGTCTATAAATGTTTATGAAGGAACACATGTTCCGGCATTGGATTTGATCGTCTGTCTGAAGTGAGCTTACATTACAAACGGTGTTTTATTCGTGTAGTTTTTTTTTACGTCTCATCCAAAAAATATTATTACTGTAAACTCAGAATCGTGAAAAGAGCTATCATGGACAGTATCAGCTTATGATGTTCCCTGCTCGGATGTGCATGTACAGCCATATGAGAACACATTTCCAAGCACACATTGGATATTGTCGTCATTTTCCCTTAAGATTGACAACTATTATGACATTTTCACGCCAATCGTTTGACAGGAATAGTAGTAACACATGACGATTTAATGTCACACATATGACCTCAACAGTAGTAACACATGACGATTTAATGTCACACATATGACCTCAACAGTAGTAACACATGACGATTTAATGTCACACATATGACCTCAACAGTAGTAACACATGACGATTTAATGTCACACATATGACCTCAACAGTAGTAACACATGACGATTTAATGTCACACATATGACCTCAACAGTAGTAACACATGACGATTTAATGTCACACATATGACCTCAACAGTAGTAACACATGACGATTTAATGTCACACATATGACCTCAACAGTAGTAACACATGACGATTTAATGTCACACATATGACCTGAACAGTAGTAACACTGAACTAAACTTAACGTCTTTATACTGGTTTAGAAGACTGCAGAGTCTTTATACAACTTGTTTCGTTTATATTCACTTGATCTAAATATACATATGCGCATTCTATCTATTATTGAATGCATTATTTGGCCATGGCTTCACTATTTCCTGTCGCAATGAATTCCAAGCATTCACCACTCTCTGACTAAAAAGTATTTCCTGGTATCTAATATGATCCTTACTTTAATTAACTTGTGGCTGTTCCCTGTTGTTCTTGTAGGCGGTTGCATTTTGAAAAAAAAACCCAACTTGCTATGGTCTAATTTATACTTTTCGTAACACCTTAATTTAGCTAGCTCATCCTTATCTTCGTCCTGTACAGTCTTTGTGGGTACGTCTTCCTCCATTTGGTTCCCATTCTCTGTATAAGGCTAAGACCACTGGGACCATGTGAACAGCTGTAGAATGAATACTTTTCTGGTTACTGGGTAGTGCAATTGCCTAACTTAACTTTCATCATAACCAAATATTTGAGAAAAAAACCTCTTTCTTCAGTAATAAGTTAAATAAGTACTTTTTTAAAGTATAGTTTGCGAGACTTGATTTGAGATGAAAATATAGCGAAGTAAACATCATTTTGAAATTGGCTGAAAGGCGGTAACAGAAATAGCAAATCCAGTTTTGACTTATTATAAATTTGCGATACAGTTGCACTTACCAATACTACGTGTGTCAGAACAACATGACTGGAATATAATGAATGATTGTTGAATTAGCAGATTTTGATGGTAAAATAAGGTCAGTAAACAAAGTACTGAATTATATGCCAAACGTTGAACGAATTTATTGAATATCGATATGGCCAAGTAAAATGAATAAATAAACACTGACCCGTCCAATCAAAAGCTGAAAATAAATAGAAGTGTCAAACGATCGAGGGGAAACAGGTCACGTGAGAAATTCAAGGCACGGAAATACAAATAGGAGACAACTCTTCAGATGCCTGTGACGTGACAGTTTTAATTCGAAATAAATTTGTTGTGTCACGTGGCGACAGCCGAAGAGCTGGTGATAAATGAGCACTTAAACTTGGCAGATCTGTTCATGGGAGATAGGACATTGTTCAGATATCACGTCTTGTCTCTCACACAGATTATAGATGGGAGACAGTTTATATATCACGTCTTGTCTCTCACACAGATTATAGGTTGGAGACAGCTCATATATCACGTCTTGTCTCTCACACAGATTATAGGTTGGAGACAGCTCATATATCACGTCTTGTCTCACACACAGATTATAGGTTGGAGACAGCTCATATATCACGTCTTGTCTCACACACAGATTATAGGTTGGAGACAGCTCATATATATCACGTCTTGTCTCACACACAGATAATAGATGGGAGACAGCTCATATATCACGTCTTGTCTCACACACAGATAATAGATGGGAGACAGTTTATATATCACGTCTTGTATCAAACACATATAATAGATGGGAGACAGCTCATATATCACGTCTTGTCTCACACACAGATAATAGATGGGAGACAGTTTATATATCACGTCTTGTATCAAACACAGATAATAGATGGGAGACAGCTCATATATCACGTCTTGTCTCACACACAGATAATAGATGGGAGACAGTTTATATATCACGTCTTGTATCAAACACAGATAATAGATGGAAGATAGTTTATATATCACGTCTTGTATCAAACACAGATAATAGATTTTAGATTGTTCATGTTGTACACCTGATCTCTCACTGATTCAAGATACGACATTGTTCATCTCACACTCTGATTATGGACGGGACTTGTCAAAGGTGATTGGCGCAGACAATCATTGATAATCAAAGCTTCTTGTCCCTAGCCCAGCTTATAGATTCTGATATTGACTGGCGTTCCCTAACCACACCGTTCACCACCTCCCCATCCCCCCCCCCCTTACCAGGATGTCAAACTGTCCACATTATCTAATCTCCTTATCGTACTTTGTCAGTTTGCCAGCTATTGAATCTATTGTTTTCTTCGTCATGATTGGAAGTGTCTCATGGGCCTATTCTTTCCTCTGCGAGTAGCACTCTGCTCATTATATGTGCATAGTTCGTATTAAGTGCAATAATCGTACAACAAAACCGAACAAGTAATATCATCAGACATCTTGATGACTTTGATCGGATTGTGGGCTCCAGTGCAAAGAAACATAACAAATGAGAAGTGACAACCAAATCAAACTCAACATAGACAGGCGATCAAAGAGAATGATCAAATCACCATACAAGTTTACCGGTCACATTCAACAGGGGTCTCAAACACGGGGCCCGTGCGTCACACGCGACCTGCCAAACCCATATTATTTGGCCTGTGTTGCGTCACACTGTCGGATACCTGAGACCAATAGCTTGAGGAGATGACAGAACACTGTCAAAGACATGTACATGTTGTCCAAAACAGAAGCAATGACGGCATTAATCAAGCTATCGTCTATTAATTTAGACATATTTAAGGAAAACGTCTATTAATTTAGGCATATTAGTACAATAGTCTATTAATTTAGACATATTTAGAGAAATCGTCTATTAATTTAGACATATTTAGACGACAAGTGAACATTCGAATGAGCAGTTGTTGTTGTTTTATTTATTTTCGTGTTTGACATTATCTGATGCATAATTCGTTTAGTACCGAACGGGCCAGTGTATCTGACTGAAGCACACTTTTGTTTGATGGGTTTAGTTCATATCGGGGCACGACATTGCTCTGTATCATGAATCCGAACACATACAAGTTCAGCGTGAACCGTATCAATCCGAACACACACATGTTCAGTGTGAGACGTGTCAATCCGAACACATACAAGTTCAGTGTGAGACGTGTCAATCCGAACACATACAAGTTCAGTGTGAGACGTGTCAATCCGAACACACACAAGTTCAGTGTGAGACGTGTCAATCCGACCACACACGTTCAGTGTGAGACGTGTCAATCCGAACACATACAAGTTCAGTGTGAGACGTGTCAATCCGAACACATACAAGTTCAGTGTGAGACGTGTCAATCCGAACACACACAAGTTCAGTGTGAGACGTGTCAATCCGAACACACACAAGTTCAGTGTGAGACGTGTCAATCCGAACACATACAAGTTCAGTGTGAGACGTGTCAATCCGAACACACACAAGTTCAGTGTGAGACGTGTCAATCCGAACACACACAAGTTCAGTGTGAGACGTGTCAATCCATCCGAACACATACAAGTTCAGTGTGAGACGTATCAATCCGAACACATACACGTTCAGTGTGAACCGTATCACACACCAGCAGCTTAGTTCAGCCCCCTCTCCACCATTCCAATTGAGGGAATGAAAGATGTGTCAACGATAAAACAGTTTTACGTAATCAGTAATCTGTAATCCTGATAACCGACAAGTGTCTGATGCCAGGTAGTCAAATACTCAATACGGTTTTTGCCTTGGAGCACCGTGTTGACCAGGTGATTTACTCAGACCATCTCTCCACCTCAGTGGTGGACATCCAAGTTGCCGCTTAAAATTGATGGCAAATAGAATGTCATTTTTGGTGTCCATCAGTTGTCAGGTATGCGCACCACAAACCTATCCATTCATTATTTTCTTAAAAATCTAGTATCTGGGACATCATTGAAGGTGGTTTTGCGCAGTATTTCGAGAAATGTTTTTAATTGCAATGCTCTTTGAGCAACTCAGAGCTTCTTTGCATCTGCTTTTCGTAGATCCCATAGGCACCATGCTGTTAAAAGTGTAAGCGTACGGCTTGTTTTTCTCATTAGATGACGTATGGTTTTGAAACGAATAAAGCTAAGCCACCCTGCTTCCACCCTTCATGAAATTTCACAATTGATTTCCTAGGCGTTCATAATTTATTGACCTAGAAAAATGTACAAATTCATGTTCGTCGACTGGATCATTTCCTATTCGCAGTTCCTCTTTCGGGTAAAAGTGTTCACTGGATATTGGGTTTTCTTTCGTTCCATTTATAGACCAACTGTCACCACTTGCTTTCTAGAATGAAGGCATTGCTCAGGTTCTCTGATGCTTTGACTATGTTATCAGATAACCTGAGGGGAGGGGGGGGGGGAGTTTAGCATTTCTATTAAGACATTGCTAAGTTTCTCTGATGCTTTGACTATGTTATCAGATAACCTTGGGGGGAGTTTAGCATTTCTATTAAGACATTGCTAAGTTTCTCTGATGCTTTGACTATGTTATCGGATAACCTTGGGGGGAGTTTAGCATTTCTATTAAGACATTGCTAAGTTTCTCTGATGCTTTGACTATGTTATCGGATAACCTTGGGGGGAGTTTAGCATTTCTATTAAGACATTGCTAAGTTTCTCTGATGCTTTGACTATGTTATCAGATAACCTTGGGGGGAGTTTAGCATTTCTATTAAGACATTGCTAAGTTTCTCTGATGCTTTGACTATGTTATCGGATAACCTTGGGGGGAGTTTAGCATTTCTATTAAGACATTGCTAAGTTTCTCTGATGCTTTGACTATGTTATCGGATAACCTTGGGGGGAGTTTAGCATTTCTATTAAGACATTGCTAAGTTTCTCTGATGCTTTGACTATGTTATCGGATAACCTTAGATGGGTGAGCATTTCTCTATCTATGTTGATGTCTGTATCTTCCTAATTCAGTTTTCTAAAGACTTCCTTTAAATCAAATTAATAATCTTGCAGCCCTTAGGCTACTGGTTCGAGAAATTGATTTCAATCTGACGTTGGTCCAATAAGTTGACTTCATTCTGTTAATTGGTCCAATAAGTTGACTTCATCCTGTTAATTGGTCCAATAAGTTGACTTCATACTGATAATTGGTCTAATAAGTTGACTATATCCTGCTAATTGTTAAACGAATTGACTTCATCCTGACGTTGGTTCAATAAGTTGACTTTACGTTGTTAGTGGTCCAATACGTTGACTTTATGCTGCTACTGATCCAATAAGTTGATTTTATCCTAACGCTGGCCCAATAAATTGACTTCATTTTGACGTTTGTCCAATAAATTGATTGTCTCCTGCTATTGGTCCAATACATTGACTTCAAGCTCCTGTTGGTCGAATAAGTTGACTTCATCCTGACGTTGGTCCAATAAGTTGACTTCATCCTGACGTTGGTCCAATAAGTTGACTTCATCCTGACGTTGGTCCAATAAGTTGACTTCATCCTGACGTTGGTCCAATAAGTTGACTTCATCCTGACGTTGGTCCAATAAGTTGACTTCATCCTGACGTTGGTCCAATAAGTTGACTTCATCCTGACGTTGGTCCAATAAGTTGACTTCATCCTGACGTTGGTCCAATAAGTTGACTTCATCCTGACGTTGGTCCAATAAGTTGACTTCATCCTGACGTTGGTCCAATAAGTTGACTTCATCCTGACGTTGGTCCAATAAGTTGACTTCATCCTGACGTTGGTCCAATAAGTTGACTTCATCCTGACGTTGGTCCAATAAGTTGACTTCATCCTGACGTTGGTCCAATAAGTTGACTTCATCCTGACGTTGGTCCAATAAGTTGACTTCATCCTGACGTTGGTCCAATAAGTTGACTTCATCCTGACGTTGGTCCAATAAGTTGACTTCATCCTGACGTTGGTCCAATAAGTTGACTTCATCCTGACGTTGGTCCAATAAGTTGACTTCATCCTGACGTTGGTCCAATAAGTTGACTTCATCCTGCTATTGGTTCAATAAATTGATCACACATTTCCATTGGTCTAAAAAATTCATTTCAATGCCGCCCTCAGAACTGTTTTAGCTCGAGATCCCTGCTATATAGAAATTGTAACAGGTCATGTCACATGCTGTGAAACGGTGTTGATTAAATGGAGAAAAATATGCATTTTCAAGGGGAAAAATCACATGTTCTACTTCCGTTTATCCGGGCATACGGGGCACAAAGACAGATCCAAACTCAAATATCCAGATCATGCAAACAGATCCAAACCCAAACTACCAGTCAAGAAAATGTTTAAACAGGTATAAGTTACGTTCGTTAGTTGGACCCTGCGGATAGGAAGGAAACATGCAGATGCTTGAAACCGCCCCAAATAATCGATAGTTGACATGGTTTAAAGTGTTTATGTCTACTGTTATCAGGCACTGGTAAATAATGAGTAGAAAATATGGTGGCTGTTTTTTGTGAAGGGAAGGCAATGTGAAGGGGGAATCTTGGAACGTTCCATGGACTTTGCGGGTGTGCTAATGAGCACGACACTAGGGCCGATGAAAACATGAGTAGGGAATAATTTTGAGAGAGAAGTAATAGGGGGTGTGTAAAGGAGAAGAGGGGAGGAACGATATTAAACGGTGCTAAAGGGGTAGAGAGAAACACACACAGAGAGTGAGAGAGAGAGGGAGAGAGAAAAGAGGGATAATCGTTTTTAGTTGCCTGTTCACATTTGCTGTAGAATGGCATAGGGAGTTGATCGTCGCTTGTGTCAAACGTGCTGCGTTGGTTGTTGTAAGTCTGTGTTGTAGCACAACTACGGTCTTTTCATCTGTCCATCTTCTACAGGGGCTTCCTGTTGCCCTATAACCAGTTATTTTTATGTTATAGTCACACATTGACAGTGATTGGGTTTCGTCTCATTAGATGACAAAACCATTGTATATGTTGCCGTGTTATGTGTTCAACACAGGAAGCAGTTCTTGCGTAATCTCTGATCGCTTCCGTTTATCATCTCTCGCGAGAAAATGTAAACAGAAAAACTAGGAGATTACGAGATCAGAGAGTAGAAGGAGGTTACGACAAGTTTCGGCTTGACATAAGAGCTACGGTTGCATGGAAGGCATTCCATCTCAGTTATTAGACCCCATTTGGTTGGAAGCATTAGGCGCCGGCTATGTGTGGCATTTTATCCCGTGTGTGTGGAGCATTAGATCCTACGCTTTTGGAGGCAATGCTCCGACCCAGCTGCAAGTGGGTACCCGGCATATAACTACGGAAGAAAATGGCAGTGAAGAAACCAGCTGGCCACCCTAGATCATACAAGCTATGGCTCAGTGTACTGAAGTATCTAACAGTTTCATTCCCAGATAGTTGTGTAACTACCAAGGGACACACCGTTACCTTTAGATCCCTAGTGTGTGGATGAATTACATTCCAGATGTGTGGAGGCATTACATCCCAGATGTGGGGAGGCATTAACACCTAGATGTGGGGAGGCCAAGAGCCCAGATATGTTGGGACATTAACACCTGGATGTGTGGAGGCCAAGAACCCAGATGTGTTCAGACATTAACACTTAAATGTGTGGAGGTCAAGATCCCAGATGTGTTGAGACATTAACACCTAGATGTGTGGAGACATTAACACCTAGATGTGTGGAGGTCAAGATCCCAGATGTGTTGAGACATTAACACCTAGATGTGTGGAGACATTAACACCTAGATGTGTGGAGGCCAAGATGGCAGATGTGTTGAGACATTAACACCTAAATGTGTAGAGACCAAGAGCCCAGATGTATTGAGACATTAACACCTAGATGTGTGGAGGCCAAGAGCCCAGATGTATTGAGACATTAACACCTAGATGTGTGGAGGCCAAGAGCCCAGATGTATTGAGACATTAACACCTAGATGTGTGGAGGCCAAGAGCCCAGATGTATTGAGACATTAACACCTAGATGTGTGGAGGCCAAGATCCCAGATGTGTTGAGACATTAACACCTAGATGTGGGGAGTCAACGAGCCCAGATGTGTTGAGACATTAACACCCAGATATGCGGAGTTAACGAGCCCATCTGTGTTTTTAACACCTAGATGTGTGGAGAGAGTAGACCCATAAGTGTGGGGAGAGGCCAACACAAGAATGTTTTCATTGAGAACAGTGCATTCACGTTTTTAATTTATATTTCGCAATTTATTTCCTAGTCGTACCACGGCCGGATTTGTTGAAGTTTGTCCCTGATATCGAACCCTGACACGCTGTAATTTAAGTCTAGCATTCCAGCTCACTGTCGACTAGGCTCTACGCTCCACGGTTGCTTTAAGGACTGCATAAATGCCTCAGCAAGTACAGACATTTGATATTTGTGACGGGAGCGGGTCGGTATCGAATAAGCTGTAACAACTCAAAATAAGGGTAATGCCTGACACTGGAGTCTATTTATACACTGGTAGAGCGGGCGTAGTTCGTCAAATGTCCGATCACATCCGGTCGGTGCTTATTGTTTCGAATAAATAGCTCCGTAATTTTCCATAAAACTCCTCCATATGGCTGGCCCAGGCAATTTTATTTAGCAGATATGGGAGAATATTAAGGCGCAGAACATAGAGCAAGCCCGACGGAAGCCAGAAGCGACGCGAAGAGGTCTTGACAGGCCAATGCAAACATCCGTGGAAGATATTAAATCTTCATTCCATCTTGAACGTGTCTCCTCATTTTTTCCATTTGTTTTTGCTGAAGAAATTCTCCCCCCCCTTCTCTCTCTCTCTCTCTCTCTCTCTCTCCCTCTCTTATCTCTTCAACACTCGCTCTGTCGCTAGTTCTCTTTATTGCACAGATCCTGATCCCGCGGTAAATGGGTGCCGAGCATCGGTATGGTAACGTCGTTTCAAGGGATGATGGGAGATTTTCGGCACACAGCATTACACAATCTATTCAGTCTTGATTTTGTTCCTAAGAATCAAATTCACCGCACTCCAGGCATACCGATACGTCCTGGGTGTCTTTAAGCAAGTGTCAAAGGGTGTGGATAATTTAGGTTCTTTTCGCTTGTTGGTTGTACACACTCTTGCTGTCTAGTTCTCTCATGCGCCTTACTCCACTCGATCTCCGTTTGACTGCAAAGTCTTGAAGTCTCTGAACTGCTGAGCCATCAATAGAGGTATCATAATCCAGAAGATAATAATTGATATACTTAAATATGTCACTCATATTTATCTCTAATGAACCCATAATGGGTGCTTTTGTTCTGTCGGCTCTGTCGTTGCCTTAAACCCTAGTTTGACTAGTGGAGTAGAATCACACCAGCTCCTGGAAGTTTGAGATTTCAACGTCTGCCTTGCACTCATTCTTTAGGAAGCCATCTTGCGCCTTCCGACTTTAGTTTTCAGATTCTAACAACACTACAATCTTTGTTAACAAATAATGTTTTTTCGTGCCAAAGATCACAAAACAAGTATATACCTGCATTTGGTTAACATATAAACGGACAACAGAACATAAAGTGAAGTAATAGACAGCCAGGAATTTAAACACAGCACCTCCAAGTGGCAGAAGCTCTTTACTCCGAGAGAGATATGTTAAAGTGTTAGACAAGCGAGACATCTCACAAAAAGTGGTACAACTAGTCTAGTCTTTTGTTATTTAACACTTGCGACTGTGGAATGTAAGCCGAGTTCGATTCAGACAAAGTTTTAGATTCAATTACTTCCCAACTTTCATCAAGCGAAGCCCATATATGCCTTAAATGCTTGCGTCGTAGGTAGAAATGGGTCATAGAAAGACTTCCAGAGCTGAGGGCACTGTCTCTACCAGCATTGTTGTATTGGAGCTTGTTATCCTGTATGCTCCAGATAGCTCACCAACAACATGACCTTTCACTCAAGCTATTTCAACCGTATAACACCAATCCACCTGTATTTATGGTGCCATCACTATCCTGAGTGGTATCACTTCTCTGTTGTTAGCATATAGCTCTACGTTCCCGTTTCACAACTTTTGCTTGATACCATACCTGGGGATACGATGATATGTCAGTCTATCTACAGAGTAAGGCTTTATTCTCCCTTGATTATCCCCTCGACTGTGGTAGCCTGTCCAATCCACGATACCCCCCGCTTGATTTTTGTTTTCTGGATGTCTAAAGAGTTTTGTATAGAGATAGTTTCTTGCCTGCAGTAACTCGCATGAAGGATTGGATTTGTGCTAAATCATGTATACATAAAACAAACAGAAGTCCTATCAAGTTCAAACTACAAATCTATCCATCCATCCATCCATTCCTCCATTCATTCAACCATCCATCCATCCATCCATCCATTCCTCCACCCTTCCATCCATACATCCATCCATCCATTCATCCATCTGTTCGTCCTCCCGTTCGTCTGTCTGTCCGTTCTTTCATCTGTTTGTATGTCTATCTGTCTATCTGCATGTCTGCCTGTCTGTCTAGTCAGCTAACAATCAGTGCTAATAAACGCCGTAAGGATATAAAACAATCATATATCTTGATTGTATGTGTATGGGCTTTTACATCAAGGGAGGCGAATACAATAACGATCGAAGGGGGAAGTAAACGGAGAATAGGGTTCGGGGGTGTGGCTTGAGTTGGGAAGAACATAGGATTAGAAGGAGAATTGGCAAGGGGGGAGGGTAGGACGTGTTGGTAAGAACATATAATTAAAGGGAGAGGAGTAGGGAGGTGCAGTGGAAGAGGATGAGGCACATTCGCTACTAACTTCAGTTTTCCTGCCTGTAGCAAAATTCCTCGAAGTTCCTCTGTTAAATTTAGTTAAAGTCAATTTGGCAAAGAAAGCGTTTCTCAGAAACCACGTGCATGATTATTTGCCCCATTTTGTCATCTATTCACTCAATTTCCTATCTTCACAGAAACTTTTAGGGTATTTAAAAGGCATTGTGTTCTTCACAGTTTAGCTCAGTTTAGTTTAGTCGAAGAATCAGCATCATTGCACATAGTTTAACCCATATGGGCTCTGTTATTCTCCATATTTGGGCACAATGCACGAGCTCCGTAGCACCTTCGGTTATCCTGTAATAGATTAGGTACATTTTTAACATAGCTTTACATTTTGCCAGCGCAGCGGCTGTTAAGTCTACTCTTTTCGATTTCCAACTGCCAATGGATTTTTAAACATGCGTGACAGTGAACACGGGTGTCAGATCTCTACTACCCAGAGATCTGGAGATCCGGAGATGAATACAACAAAGTCCACGTGAATTAATCCCGGTACCCCCGTGATTTGAAACCGCGACCTCCCGCACCCGAGGCCGACGTCTTACCTGGAGACCACACAGTCCCCGCAAATACCATCTTTATATTCTATTTTAACAATTTGTATGTCTTTCATTGCTTGTTTCCAGTTTTCTCAATTAAACAAGCTCGTTTTTGTATAAAGCAGAAACCAGTCATGGAGTTTCTACATTTATTAACGCAGTAGCTGTATAGAACATCCCGAGTGTTAATGTTGTACATTTGGTGATGAAACAGCTTATATGGATTACATACTGATCGAGAATACACTTTGTAAATTTTCTTGTACACTTTGTGTTGAAACAACTAATATGGACTAAATGTAGATATACATCTACTCTTTGAACACCTGATGGTGAAAAAGTTTTATCTATCTTCAGTCCACGTATGTTATTAGACGTCGTAGTGAGGTGTGACCTCCCTTGTTTTATATTTTTTGGCAGGTGAAAATCCACTGGTGAATTGCCAGATCAATCCCAGCATCTGTTAGCCCCTGCAATATACGATCGCCTATTTTTGAGACTGATGGAGGTGGAAGCGTGAATTAGAGCAAGGTAGACTTGCAGCCTGTCTGGCGCCATCTAAGTCGCTCCGCTAACCACATAACCAAGACCTGACGTTATAGCCACACAGTTCCCGTTTTTTTCCGACATATTCTCTATGGGGCGAGAATCCTTAGAATAATTAGAGTAGATTTGTAACTTTGGCCGAACAGCGACGGTTAGGCCTACTCTTTTCGATTTCCAACTGCTAAAGTTGCTAAAGTATTTTTAGCGTGCGCGCCACTGCACACGGGTGTCTGATCAACTACTCAGAGATCGGGGAAAATATTTACCGGATGATCTACTTGAAAAAATCCATGTCTCCACCGTGATTTGAACCCGCGACTTCCAGCACCCGAGGCGAACACCTTACCTCGAGACCACTGGGACCTCCCGGTGAAATAGTTAACATGGATTATATGTAGGGCTGGTGTATGTTGTGTAGACTTCGTAGTAGGGATGGTCTACACACTGGGATGAAGCACCTGATAAGGTCTACACTTTGTACACTCCACGGAGAAACAGCTGATCTGGATAGCCAGTAGATAGCTTTGTAGATTAGGCAGTGAAACAGCTTATATGTATAGCATGCACATGTGGTCTGCACTTTATACGCTTCCTGGTGAAACAGTGGATACCTTTAGCACGTGCATGGGGTTTTCACTTAAAGTTCAACTCATAGTTATCTTCTCGGATCATTGATGTTATCAGACGACGTTAGAGGTACAATCTTCTTTTTTGTGTCACCCGAAAGGCCGGTGTTACTTTTTTGTCATTTTTATTGCTCTGTACTGTTTTTTTTACTGCTCCAATCAAAATTGTTCATATTCTTCTGTTTGACGCCAACCCCAGCTTAGACTCGTATGATGGATCTGTATGGCACTTTTCTTTTCGTATGTCCAGGAGAGCGTTGAGTAATCAGTTTTAGTTTATTTCATCACGTAGCCCATCGGGTCGTTGGGGCACACTTGAAGACACTCCCACAAACTCACGCCATCTCTCTCTGTCCGCTGCCGCCAGTCGTGCCTCACCGGGACGAACGTCTGACCAATCATTGATGTTGTCTGCCCATCTCTTCCTCGGGCGTCCCTGTCCTCTCTTTCCTGGTACGGAACCATGGAGTATCGAATTTGTAATTCCGCTGACCTCGTGACGTGCGCATACAAGACATCTTTCGCTTTTTGATAGCTGTGAGAAGATCATCAAAAGGCCCAATTTCGTCCTCCACTCTTCCTCGTATTTCTACGTTCGTGACACGATCCTTATATGTAACATTTAGGAGTCTTCTAAAGCACAGCATTTCCATTGCATACATTCTGTACTGGCTATCCGCAGAAATGGTCCAAGTCTCACGGGCATACACAAATATTGGGAACCCCAATGAACGCATTAGTCAAATTTTTATGCTGAGGGTGAGCCGCTTATCCTGCCATATGGATTTCAAACGCGCCAGCGCTGCTATTGTCTATGCTATTCTGGCAATTATCTCAGGCTGCGAGCCTTCGTCACTGATCAGTGATCCCAGATACTTGAACCGGTGTACAACTTCGAATTCCTGACCGTTTGTTCTTATCACATATGTAAACAGTTCCGTGATATTAGTCATCAGCTTTGTGTTCTCTGCATTTATCTCCATGCCCTAGCTCTGCGCCGCGCTGTCCAATCTACAAATCAGCTCCTGGAGTAATCAGGGTCAGGGGAAACATACTGGTCAAAGTGGGAGCGCAGAGTAATCAGTCAGGTGAAACCTACTGATTAAGGTGAGAGCACAGAGTAATCAGGGTCAGGTAAAACATACTGATCTTAATCGCAAAGTGAAATAAAATATGTGCGTATGGTGCCTTCACGTCAAACACCCCATGATACAAATAATGCGGACTATGGTGGAGGAAATATTGCAAGCGGCATGCAGGCTGTACAGTGATTCAATGAAAGCGAGCTCTTCTCATTGCAAAATGATTTTTTGCACTTTGGCTTAGACCAAAGACATCTTGTGTCGAACAAATTTTCACTCTGAGAACAATTATTGAAGAATTCTTAGAGATGGAATCCCCCCCCTTATCATTAACTTCATTGATTTTCAAAAAGCTTTTGACAGTTTACATCGACTGACACTGGAAAATACTTTCCAGCTACGGCTGTACCAAAAACACAGTTGCAGCTTTTCACTGTGACTCACAATGCTGTGTTCAGACCACAACAAGCAAAACTGATTGGTTTCGCACTGAAACTGAAATGAAACAAGGGTACATTTGTCACCTCTGCTGCTTGGCACAGCTATGGAATGGGTTATGAAAATAATTTGATCCACCTCTACATTTTGTCATAAAATGGATGGATGACACGATACAAAGGAATATCGATTTACTACATACTAGCAATTAATTTGATGAACTTAATTTTATGTACTCAGTCAATAATATACTATTCCTGGATCAAGAGATCAATATCAGGATAGGCAAGGCAGCAACAACAATAAGCAGATTAACAAAAAGGGTATCGGAGAACAAGTTTGGCCACTATTAAAATAAAAACACTTGTTTACCAGGCCTGTGTCCTCAGTACCCTTTTTTATGACAGTGAGACATGGTCTACCTACACGTACCAGGAGAGGCGGCTAAACAGCTATCACATGAAGTGTCTTGGGGTTTGATGGAAAGACAAGATCGCCAACTCAGTGGTGTTGGAGAGAACGGGCACTGTCACAATCTTTTCCATGCTTATTCATCGAAGGCTCCGCTGGCTGGGACACATTCGGAGGATGGATGATGGCAGAATACCAAAATATTTTCTCTATAGGGAATTAAAACTGGGGAAAAAGTCTCGGGGCCTGTCACTACTTCGGTACAAGGATGTATGCAAGCGGCACATGAATGATGCAGGCATCGATTTGGAACCATGGGAACAGGAGGCCATGGATCGTATTACACAGAGGGACAGGATTAAGCATGGAATACAGACAAAGGAGATACTTATTGCTGATAGGCTAAAGACTCAGCTTTTGAGAAGACACGCCACACCATGCGATGCCGTAAACGGTGCTGACTTTGCTTGCACACACCGTGGGAGACGCTTCTCTGCCCGGATTGGTTTTAAGAGTCACATTCGTTACCGTCATGGACTGAAGTCGCATACAATTTTTCAAAGGACAATTACTATCGTCTGATAAGACGGAAAGAGCCAATGATGATGGGACATTAATGTCGCAGATGACCTGACCCTCTTGAGTTCCTCTCCAGAAGAAGCTCAAAACAAGTTGGATCGACAACGCCTCCTATCAGAACATATAGTTCTTCAATTCAATGTTTTCAAGACAAAAGTCATGAATTTCACCAACACACCTGCATGACGAGATGATACAAGCAGTTGACAGTTTACTCGCAACTGCCTAGCCGCAGGTGCCTGTACCCAGAATAACGAACATCTGGAAATCAAATCACGACAATCCTAACACACCTAGTACGAATTTCGTCGTGTCCAGTTTGGCTAACACGGGTTTTTTTCTCTCGATAAGATCGATTTTCCATGTACAGAAAGTAATGGCAATCTGCCGTACTGCACATCTGATAAGAGACTTATAACTGTCACATAGGTTGGCAGTTGTAAGAGCGATGTACTGCAAAGGTCATGCTACTTACTTTTGAGCGACAGCACCAAACTCAGGTTGTTTAAGTCCAACGTTTTACCAAAACTCACCTATGGATATGAATGCTGAAAAATAACAAAGTCATTGGAGAAGAAACTAAATACATTTGAGAATAAATGTAATAAAAAAGTGTGTTGAGCGTAGGTTGGAAGAAATTCAAAACCAGCACAACCATTAGAGAAGTCACGAATAAACAATATAGTATGTTTCATCCCTCATTGGGAAAAACGGTGGTCATACATCGGACATATTCTTAGAATAGACAGCAACAGACTCCCTCTGCAAACATTTATGCGGTGACCACCTGGCATTAGGAAAGGAGGAAGACATAAAAACACTCTCCGCAGAACAATCGCCAGAGACGTCTCCATTATGGCCTTGAACAACATTCATGAACTGAAAAGAGTGGCGTCATACAGTTCAAACTGGACAGCACTGGCTTGTGCCTTATGCAACCTATTTAGCGCTTAAAGAACATGTACAGCCTTATCAAAGACAAATACTGTCTCTTGCTGAAAGAGGTGTGTTGCCACAAAAAGAACGTGAAACGTTGCGAAATAAAACAAACACATAAAGAAGCGACACAATTCGGTAGTGGCCAATCGCAAGCGATGACGGCGACACCATCAGACGTGTTTGTTATGATGATGTAACTTGAGCTGTATTTGGGTTATAGTGAAGAAAAAACTGTGTTGGTCATCAACCTCACTCTCTGGTCCCTAACTATTTTGGGCCAGGGACAAGACATAAGTCAAGACGACTAGAGGTAATTCAGGATGCAGGCAGCCTGGTCCAACCTCTTTTGAGACCAGCGGTCGCTTGAAACCTGCAGGACTCGAACCCCCGCTATTTCCGATTACCGCTTTGAGAGGCGAGTGCTTTACCTCTCGACCACAGTAACATTAAACATACAAGTAACAAACTAACCTCAACGGACGCGGCACAACATTTGATGCTCTTCTGAAAAAAGACTTTCACGAAATCTTTGTTTTTCCTCATTCAAATTGAACCCATCAATATGTATATGTATAGTAACTTTCTGAACAGCTGATGAGCGGAGCGGTAGAATACTCGCCCTTCGTGGCAAAGGATTGAGGTTCAACTTCCATTACCGGCAGCTCCAGTCAATCCAGCTATAAATTGGTACCTGACTTTCTGTTAGGGAAGGAAAAAACAGCGAGATAGGAAACTGATCATTCCACCTCACAAGGTGGGACTTAGTATACTGAAGTCTCTTAGTATACTAGTATACTAAGTATACTGAACACTTCATTCCTGACCAGCGGTTAAGTCTGCGGTAGGACTTCCTTGACCTTTTTTGGTCAACTTTCTAGTTAGAATCAAAGACATGCACAACCAATAACAAACAAACACATACATAAAGTGCCTTGAGTAAAAAAAAGCTCAATCTCAGGATTTCATGATAAACCTGTGGCCAATATTTCCGAGGCATCAAGGATCAGACTTTATTTAGCAGTCAGTGAATGAAGGCATTGTGTACCACGCATAACAGTCCCTTCAGTAAGAGAGAGAGAGAGAGAGAGAGAGAGAAACAGAGAGAGACAGAGAGAGGGAGAGAGAGACAGTGAGGTATGACAGAAGCATATGAGAGAAATAATTAAAGAACAAGACAGATAGTTGTGGTAGAAGAGAATGATTGATAGATTAAGACCAAAGAGAATGGGATGTTTGCCGGGCAGATGAGGCGACCATGTGTGCAAAGCCGTTGCTGGTGGGGAAATTGTATGAGAATGTTGACATTGTGAGGAGAGAGGTTTTCTGGGTCCGGGAGAGAAACACTGAGAAGACAAGGAAAAGATGAGGTGATGATGATAGAATGAGAGAATGAGAGAGAGAGAGAGAGAGAGAGAGAGAGAGAAATACATCGTGTGCGTATGTGTGGGTGTGTATATCGGTGTGTGTGTGAGAGAGAGAAAGAAAATTGGAAGTGAGGCGAGACATTCTGCTTGACGTCTACCGTGGTCCAACAGTGTGTGTGTGTGTGTGTGTGTGTTTGATAGAGACGGAGAGAGAGAGAGTGGGAGAGAGAGAGAGAGAGGGAGAGGGAAAGAGAATTGAAAATGAAGCGATACATTTTGCTTGACGTCTACCGTGGTCCAACAGTGTGTGTGTGTGTGTTTGATAGAGACGGGGAGAGAGAGAGAGAGAGCGGGAGAGAGAGAGAGAGGGAGAGGGGAAGAGAATTGAAAATGAAGCGATACATTTTGCTTGAAGTCTGTCGTGGTCCAACAGTGTGTGTGTGTGTGTGTGTGTGGAGGTGAGAGAGAAATATGGAAAAAAAGAGAGCGAGGAAGAGAGAGAAAGAGAGAGGGAAAGAGGGGGGGGGGGGAGCCAGAGAGGGAAAGAGGGAGAGCGAAAGAGAGAAAGAGAGAAAGCGAGAATTGAAAGTGAAGCGAGACATTCTACTAAAAGTATGTCGTGGTCCAACAGTCCAACAGAAACATTTTCTAGAAGAGAAAAACTGAAGCGACGAGTAAGGGAGTGGTAAATGATGACAGAATGCGGTAATGAGAGACGAAGATAGAGAAAGAAAGAGAAAGCAAAAAATAAAGAGAAAAAGAAAAATAGAAATGCGAAAAGCAAAAAAATATTAGAGAGTATATTAAGAGCAAATAACGAGAAAAAAAAAGAGAAACGAAAGAGAAAGAGAAAGAGCGAGAGAGTGAGAGAGAGAAAGAGAGAAAAAGAGAGAGAATGGCAATTCGAAATTAAGCGAGACAGTCTGCCTGAAGCCTGGTGTAGTCCCAATGTAGGCCCGGTGGGACAGGGTCTCTTAATGTTATCTGTATTGAACATGGCATAGGAGGATATTTGAAATGTTTTCTAATAGTTCTTGTCTGCAGGATTACTCGGTGAAGCTAAATCACTGGCTCATCGACCAGCTAATCAAGATTCGGAAAACCAGGGCTTTCAGCGACTCGTATCTTTTCATTAGAGCTCGCTCGCGAGCATACTCGCATGCACACGCGCATGCTCGCAGACGTTCTCCTGCGACATGTCCTCACACATGGCAGTGTACGCACTCATCCACAGATGAGCGTTAAATGCAAACACGCACACGCACTCACACACTCGAGTAAAGTAATCTCATTCGCACACAGAACAGACAAGCTTCTTACAACACACATACACACACACATACACACACACAAACATGCGCGCGCACACACACACGACGCAAAACATCAGAACGTTTATACAACGCACGATGACGACATACTAAACATACATACTATCTACACAAGTAACATCCTGTCATATAGAAGTGAATCATAGATATTCAGTGAACATTAGAAGTTACATATATGTTGTTTTATAGAGCAGATCTCATAATCCGCCGATAAAGAGAAAAAAGACCAGAGATTTCCATTTTATTTTAGAGACATACTTGAGATAATGTGCGGGTAGCGAGAAATCCCGGTAATAGCTTGATTATATATACAGGTCAAGGTTCGTTAATGTTATCCGTTAGTTATAAATATAATATTCTAATAATAATTGCCAAATTTTACGTTTAATTTAAAATAAAACTAAAGGGAGCGATGAGTAATTAGAGTCAAGTGAAATATACTGATGAAGACTCCCACCTCACTTCCACGTAGTGCTCCTGGAAACATGCTTTGTCACAGCAGTCTGATCAATTAGGTGGGGATAGACACTGCCATCTCCATAGCGGTGAGATTACTAAGGAATCTTGCATTGCACTACAGCTAGTAGTAGATCGGCCCACTTTCACGAGCACGACTGGGGGTACAAGAAAAGTCATTGAAACCCGCTATCAAAGAGTTAACTCAACCAATCACAAGTTGCGTCGTATACAACATAATCATTTATTTCATTTTTAAACCGTGATACTACAAAGAAGGTATAGATTAAAAAAGTATGGATAGTAGATACAGCTTATGAATTGGGCACTGGCGTACAGGGCTGTCGGTCTTTGTCCCTGCACTGACGTACTGGGCTGTTGGCCTTTGTCCCTGCACTGACGTACTGGGCTGTTGGTCTTTGTCCCTGCACTGACGTACAGGGCTGTCGGTCTTTGTCCCTGCACTGACGTACAGGGCTGTCGGTCTTTGTCCCTGCACTGACGTACTGGGCTGTTGGTCTTTGTCCTTGCACTGACGTACTGGGCTGTTGGCCTTTGTCCCCACACTGACGTAAAGTCTCTGTTCACACACCAACTAATAGGGCTGCTAGGCCTCTGCTCACATACTGACGTACAGGGCTGCCTGGCCCGTTCCCAAAACTACTGGTTATGTTAAAATAAACACAATTTGTTCAATCACTTTGTCTCATGAAACACATAGAAATATTCGTGGTGCAACAATTTGAGAATGCTTCTGTACAGAGTTTAGACATTCGACAAGACAATTTAAAATGCACATTGTGACACGCGAACAATTTTTTGTTTTTTGGGGGTCTTGATACGAGAAGAGGAAAGTGGGAACACAAAGTAATCATGGCCTGAAAAAGTAACACAGTACGTCGAAGAGGCGTGTTGGACGGTTTAAAATGGATTACAGCCAATGTCATAACAAATAAAGAGTGCTCTGGATATTCTGTTGCTCAGATTCATGTTCAACTACGTCTGTCGGCACGGCTCATGCTGATGATAATGCACAGTATAGTTTGAATGTTCGACTATCAAAATAGTTAGAACGATTACTTCTTGTTGTAAATGTGGCGGTTTGAAACACTATAGCTTATATAGCGGCAAATTGGTACCAGCCTAACCTGATGGTCAGGGGAAGGCAGAGTAGTGTTACTGGCCAACCAACCCACCGTATCGTAATGGAATGCAGAAGGAGTGAGGAACAAAAAACCGGACCTACAAAAGTTCCTCAAGAAAAATATTGACATCATCTGCATTCAAGAAACATACATAAAACACACAAAGATTCTCCATCCAGGGATATGATTCATTCCGACAAGATAGACGGAAAAGAATAAACGGGGGAATCATAATTCTAGTTAAAACTGTAATCCCAGCTGTAGAGATAAACAGATCAGGGGAGGATGAGTTCGAACACCTAACTATCAAATTACTCTTACCGAATGGAGACATGACAATCACAAACTGTTACACCCCGCCCCCACCCCAGCCACAACCTTAGACATTAATAAGGTGAAACCCACAGAAAAAAGGCACATCATACTGGGCAATTTTAACAGCCACTCACCAAGATGGGGATATGCGACAATGGATCCAAGGGGAGAAGAGACTGAAGAGTAGATGATTGAAAATAAACTCGTCCTCATAAACCAGCCAAAAGAGAAGCCGACTTACTACTCAAGAGCATGGAAAAAAGTGAGTACAGTAGACCTTGCCCTAGCAATGGACAACATACATAAGCGTACAAAAACAACAGTAAATAGACAATTGGGAGGAAGCGACCATTTACCAATTACTCTACGGATCTCACGAGAACGGAGTACGGAAACACACAACATGATCCAGAGCTGGAACTACAAAAAAAGCAAATTTGGCTCGCTTCAAGGAACTGGCTGATCAGCTGTGCCAGAACATCACCAAATCCAACAATATAAACAAAAATGTCTCAATACTCAATGAAGCGATAATCCAAGCCGCAAAGACATCGATCCCATGTGGTAAGCGGTCAGACTATAAACCATACAGGAGCCATGTACTAGAAGAACTATATGATGACCTAAATGAAGCAAAGAGAAACCTACAGAAGAAAACTTCCAGAGGTACAATAATAGAAATAAATCTTTCAATGAACAGAAAAAGATCGAAATACAAGGGAGTTGGCATGAAAAGACAAGCAGTTTGAATATGGACAAAGACACAATTAAGCTATGGAATCTGAAAAAAAAATGCTCAATGAGGAAATTAAAGCGAGCTCCGGCATGATTGTGATCAGCGAAAATGGAAAAGTCTATACAGGAAAGATGGCGGCAAATATCTTAGCAGACACATACAGAGATGAAAGTAATACAATAATCCCACAAGAGCGCATCAAACAAATGCATACTGAAACCAAAAACAAGCTAAAGCACCAAAACCCAGACCCATTCATGCAGTCATCTCTTACAATGAGAGAACTAAATGTCACCATAAACAAACTAAAACTCAAGAAAGCCCCAGGAAAAGATGGTCTCACCAACGACATGATTAGACATCTAGGACCCAAAGTCAGACACGGACTTCTCATAATACTTAACCAATCATGGAGCACCGGAAATTTCCCAGACAAATGGCCGGAAGCAATCATCATCCCCATAAGAAAGAAACAGCAAGATAAAACAAAAAAGTCAATCTGCAGACCAATCAGCCTCCTCAGCTATCTGAGCAAGATCATAGAGAGAATTGTCAACACGAGACTAATGCCAAACCTGGAAGAAACTGTGTACTAGATAACACAGTCCACATATAGGAAAAATCGAAGCACAGAAGACCAGCTAGTCTACCTGGCAACGGAGGTGGAAGACGCATTTCCGAAACAAGGAAAAAATAATGGCAGTATTTATAGACCTAACAAAAGCATTTGACAAGGGGTGGACAGATTGACTTCTCCTCAAGATGCTTACAAATAAAGTGGAAGGAAGAATGTTCAGTTCGAAACGTGATTTCCTCCGCTATCAAACAGCAAGAGTGAAGCTAGATTTGATTCTGAGTCATCGTGTCACTCTCCAGCAAGGAGTGCCACACGAGTAGAGCTAGATTCTGAGTCATCGTGTCACTCTCCAGCAAGGAGTGCCACACGAGTAGAGCTAGATTCTGAGTCATCGTGTCACTCTCCAGCAAGGAGTGCCACACGAGTAGAGCTAGATTCTGAGTCATCGTGTCACTCTCCAGCAAGGAGTGCCACACGAGTAGAGCTAGATTCTGAGTCATCGTGTCACTCTCCAGCAAGGAGTGCCACACGAGTAGAGCTAGATTCTGAGTCATCCTATCACTCTCCAGCAAGGAGTGCCACACGAGTAGAGCTAGATTCTGAGTCATCCTGTCACTCTCCAGCAAGGAGTGCCACACGAGTAGAGCTAGATTCTGAGTCATCCTGTCACTTTCCAGCAAGGAGTGCCACACGAGTAGAGCTAGATTCTGAGTCATCCTGTCACTCTCCAGCAAGGAGTGCCACACGAGTAGAGCTTGATTCTGAGTCATCCTGTCACTCTCCAGCAAGGAGTGCCACACGAGTGGAGCTAGATTCTGAGTCATCCTGTCACTCTCCAGCAAGGAGTGCCACAAGGAGGAGTCATATCATCTACCATTTGCATCATGTTCATCAATGACATAGTGGAGACAGTTCCTAAGCATATCTCCAGGGCTCTCCAAGCAGATGGTCGTGCAGCATAGTGTGCTGCAGAAAACCTACTCACTGCTAAACACAGGATGCAGGGAGCACTAAATATCATAGGAAAATAGGCGTCAGACTGGGGAGTCCAAATAAATACTTCAAAGACCGTAGTAACTTGCTTCTCTCCCCTGAAAGTCACACATGAACACCCCAGATCAGAGAGCAACAAGGAAACTCTCCCTAATGAAGAAGTTGACAGGCACAAGCTGGGGAGCAAACAGTCACATTCTCAAAAACGTCTATACGGGTACAGTCAGGCCAGTTGGAATACGGCATGTCAGTCTGGGATACTGCATCTATAACAAATACAGACCGCCTAACAAAAGTACAAAACGCGTAAAAAAACACACCAAACTCAGACCCCTGCATATTGGACGAGAAAAGAAAGTGCTCGTGCACAGCGAGATGTTGGGACGCATGCCAAACCAATCAATGCAGGCCAAACCATCAAATGCAGGCCAAACCATCCCATGCAGGCCAAACCATCCCATGCAGGCCAACCCATCCCATGTAGGCCAAACTATCCCATGTAGGCCAAACCCATGCAGGCCTGACCAGATGGAGAAGAACTGAGACAAAAACTATGGGGTCACCGCTCTGACCTTGAAAGAACTGTGGACTTCATCCTGGCAATAGGACTGAAGATTTAGCATGTTAACAAAAACCCGAACGCAGAAGAAGACGAGCCTCACAGTCAGTGCTGGTAGGACACCATATAAAAGAACAGGTAACCACATGAAACATAAACCGTAAACAAACAGTATGAAAAGATCTTAAAAGCATTTGAAACGTGGTCTATTGCAGAATACAAAACGTTATATGGCCCGAAAAAAGGTCAAACGTGCAAATGCTTAAAGACATAATTGAACATGCTCACCTGATGAAAATTAATAGTAAGGACGATTTTCTAGGCTTGGTCACGGGAGACATGGAGACCAACTATTTCAAATACTGGGAGACAAAATTGAGCTAGATAAGAAGACCATGTCAAAGAAAGATGTGCGTCACACATGCATTTATGAGCATCGGGATACATACTTCTACTGAACTGAAGAGATATGTTGGAAACAGTGGCTTAACATGATCAGACGACTTCAACACTGGTCTCAGGACTGGCTAACTAACAGAGGACAGGGACAAATTATGATCAGACGACTTCAACACTGGTCTTTGGACTGAGTAACCTGCCGATGATGATGACCTAGTAAATAAAGTCTTTGACACTTCATGCCCAATGCCACTGTGGGATATGTGTCTACCTTGACATAGAAAATATTTTAAGACGGTTCCCTGGTTGCGACAATCAAAGTCAAGAAACATATACTTTAAGACGGTTCCCTGGTTGTGACAATCAAAGTCAACAAACATGTACTTAACTCATTCAATGCGGAATAGTTTGGAATTCTGAGCACATTTATTCTTTCACTGTACTGCTTTTTAATAATTTTAGGAATACTTGATATGGAGAAACATTTATATATAAATAAGTATGACAACTTGTCAAGCCAGTATATCAGAATTACAGCTTTGACAGAAAGTTTTGAAGCCGAAATATCGGTTCCGCGTAGTGAGTCAGTTAAAAATACTTTCCAAACATAATCTTTCCTATCCCAACCGATGCAACATTTGCTGGGAGCAGAATTTCGATTGGTAGAAATCATGGACGATCCTTCTGCAAAATACCAGAAAAAAACAAACAAAAAAAAACAACAACAACTAATTCAGTAAACTTGACGAAAGAAGAGTTCCTGCAGGCAAGTGCCTTGGGCAGTTTCGATGCATTCCCCACAAACCACTTTCCATGTCTGCACAGCTTGGTGTCGTTTGTCGATACACAGACAAATTAGCGGGTCGGTACAGATTGGTGTCGTTAGCCGGTACATAGACCAATTAGTGGGTCGGAACAGCTTGGTGTCGTTAGCCAGTACACATAACAATTAGTGGGTCGGTACAGGTTGGTGTCGTTAGCTGGTACACAGACCAATTGGCGGGTCGGTACAGTTTGGTGTAGTTACCCGGTACACAGACCAATTAGTGGGCCAGTACAGGTTAATAAAGTTAACTGGTGTACAGATCAGTTATCAGCTTGAGTGCACGCACCAGTTTTAAACTTGAGTGTACAGACCAGCTATCAACTTGAGTGCACATACCAGTTATCAGCTTGGGTGCACATACCAGTTATCAACTTGGGTGTACAGACCACCTATCAACTTGGGTGCACAGACCATTTATCAACTTGGGTGCACAGACCATTAATCAGGTCGACACAGGTTAGTGTTTCAGCCGGTGCACAAATGTCCAAGTCTCCACAAATCGATTATAGCAATCTATAGGACACAATATGCTCTGGTACTTAACATCGAGGCTGCAAGCATCTCACCAAGGCACTTTGAGATTGCCGTGAGTGGAACTAAGTGGAGAGACAGGATGTGGTGGGGGTGACATGGAGGAAGTTTCAACAGAAGCAGGACCGGTGATGGATTTCTCAATAGATGACTAGGCTGCAGCCTAAGACCTCAAGATTGAACGGGCCTCATATAGAGGCTTCTGCAATGTTTTTTTTTTATAAACAATTTCCTAAACGTTTCGTCCAGTTTAGGGCCACATGAAATGTAAGTCCCACTCTGAACATTGATCTTACAGCTTGAAGATGATCATCTCATACGGTCTGGAATTATAATGTTTCGTGCCTCCGCCACTAAAATTCAGAAAGGCAGACCTTTAAACAAACAAACGATCAGTAATGAGCCCCTATAAAGTCAGGAGCATAGGTTGCTACTTAGTTTTAACCTAACGATAACTTCCAGCCCTGATACTTGCACGAATGGCAGCATAAACAGAGAATTAAAAAAAGAAGTTGGTTAAGACAAGAATGCCTGATGTTACTTACAATGAGAAGATAATTTTGAAAACTCTATTTCCTTACTCTTTCATTAATAAAAATGGACTGCACTTATAGGTCATAGTTCAAGTGATGGTGATCAGAAACAATGCAAACAATAATACAGAGAACAAACAATGAATATAAATAATTTAAGCAAGCGATATTACTTAGTAAGGAGATATATAGAGACGGTAAGGGCAAGTATCAGTGACAGGTACAACATACTGACCAAGACCAGACTTCACGTCCAGACAGTACACCTGGAAGCAGGCACTGTTATAGAAATCTAGACAACAAATACCAAAAACAATGTGTGTGAGATACGAAGTTGGTCATGTAAAGCTAGCAAAGAATGTCTGATGTGCCAGTAAGAAATGTGTGTGAGATACGAAGTTGGTCATGTAAAGCTAGCAAAGAATGTCTGATGTGCCAGGAAGAAATGTGTGTGAGATACGAAATTGGTCATGTAAAGCTAGCAAAGAATGTCTGATGTGCCAGGAAGAAATGTGTGTGAGATACGAAGTTGGTCATGTAAAGCTAGCAAAGAATGTCTGATGTGCCAGGAAGAAATGTGTGTGAGATACGAAGTTGGTCATGCAAAGCTAGCAAAGAATGTCTGATGTACCAGGAAGAAATGTGTGTGAGATACGAAGTTGGTCATGTAAAGCTAGCAAAGAATGTCTGATGTGCCAGGAAGAAATGTGTGTGAGATACGAAGTTGGTCATGTAAAGCTAGCAAAGAATGTCTGATGTGCCAGGAAGAAATGTGTGTGAGATACGAAGTTGGTCATGTAAAGCTAGCAAAGAATGTCTGATGTGCCAGGAAGAAATGTGTGTGAGATACGAAGTTGGTCATGTAAAGCTAGCAAAGAATGTCTGATGTGCCAGGAAGAAATGTGTGTGAGATACGAAGTTGGTCATGTAAAGCTAGCAAAGAATGTCTGATGTACCAGGAAGAAATGTGTGTGAGATACGAAGTTGGTCATGTAAAGCTGGCAAAGAATGTCTGATGTGCCAGGAAGAAATGTGTGTGAGATACGAAGTTGGTCATGTAAAGCTAGCAAAGAATGTCTGATGTGCCAGGAAGAAATGTGTGTGAGATACGAAGTTGGTCATGTAAAGCTAGCAAAGAATGTCTGATGTGCCAGGAAGAAATGTGTGTGAGATACGAAGTTGGTCATGTAAAGCTAGCAAAGAATGTCTGATGTGCCAGGAAATAGTTTGACGCGGTAAGAAGAAATTAAGAAGACACAGCGGATGGTTGAGACTTGGCGTCCATTTGTGGAAGATATGTGCTCCACTGGGAGCTGAACAGGTATTGATTGAATGGACGCATCGACTAATACAAAGTAATTTGGTTGTAGTTAACCAATAATCACAAAACGATACAAATAGCACAGTTCTGCATCAGTACACTAATATAGATCAGGGTTCGTCAAACTTCTTATACTAGGCGCCCACATTGACAACTTTCGTCAGGATACAATAACACCTACATTGAAGAAAACTTAACGAGCGTCCACTGAGTCTGTCTATTTAGGATGGTTTTAATCCATCCTCATCATGTATCATGTACTTTACAGAACGTGTCTTACATTACAGCCCGTCTGAAATTAACCTTTTGCCAAATCTCCAGCCTGTTCCAGAGTCACGTCAAAGCATTCCTTAACATCTAGGGACCATCGCCTTCTTGGTCTGCTAATTGCTCTCTTACCTGGCACACGACCTTCCATTACCGTTCTCTCAAGACCGTTGTGTCTTTTGATGTGACCAAAGTATTTCAATTTTTTGTTCATGATTTATTTTATGAACCGGTTTCTCTTCCATCCCTAACTCTTGTTGAATGTCTGCATTATGCTTTTATTTCGGTCCATGGTATTCTAAGTACTTTTCTATAACATTTCGGCTCGAAGAACTCGATTCTCTTCCTTCAGGTTTGGGTAATCTATATGTCACAACCGTCTGCTGTCCCAGGAACAACACAGGTTCTAAAAATGTTACCTTTTGTTGGTTTTCTTGTATTCTATCATAGTTTTCTAAGATTGTGTAGCCTTTGCACTGTCATAATAATAATAATAATAATAATAATAATATTAATAATAATATATTTTTTATTACATAATGTAATTATTCTGCCACCGCCCACCTAAAAGCTAAAATCGCCCAGTAGTGAGCGCTAGCGACCAGGTTGAAGAGCACTGATATAGACGAGCACCATTTGCATCTTTATAATAAAAACGATAATCGCAAAAAATAATGGAAACGACAAAGTTAATTTGTTTAATTTACATTTGTTGAGAACGCTGATCTACCGAATCATATTATTAGACTAGATGTATGGGATATACTATTATATAGTGTCTTTTTTTCTAGTTAGAATACCAGGACGGAGTATTTTATTTACAGCTAAGAGACAACACGAAGAAAGTTACAAAATTCACAGCAGCAGGAAACACACTTTGTAACTGACTGTGCATCGATCATTTTCAGAAAAATGTGAACTCTAGGATATGTTTTACATTAAATAATAATATCAACTCTACATTCATTACTTTTTACATAATTGAAATACGTATATTGTGTCGGTTGTGTATGCAGTTGTGTATTGCTGATGACACCACTTTTGTTGCGCGGTTGTTTCCCTTTTAACGCTTTTCTCAATTATTTCCCTTATAATTTATGCAACCAATGACTCATAAATGTAACTGGTTTGTTCTTTTATGCCGGCTGATCTGATTATACTGAAATGATGAAATAAGTGCAAGACAGATATACATAAAATATCTATCTCTTGTAAATGTCTTATGAACAAATGAACAAACTATAGCATTCACATATCATAGATAGAAAAACGTTCAGAACGTACAGATATGTTGTACATGTCAAACATTTAACTTACCTGGTATTATGTTGTCATCTCACGCACGAGGTCTTCCGAATGGACGTGGACTAACAACAGCTGGTCATCGTACTACTAGCACCCACACACTGCCTAGAACAATCTGCGACATGGACTATTGACCCAGGCATTGCTTTCAGTCTGTGACAACTAAACGCGAGGACCGACACTAGACATAATATGGTGGACGACCCGCCCTGATGAGTTTACCCGCGATTTGAACCAGCCACCGGCGATCTGTAATCCCGGCTCATTTGCGATGCTATTACTGAAGTATAATACATATATTAAGGAGGATAAGCGCAACGATGGGAGGGGTATGAGAGAAAAAGGGAGAGAGAGATCGAGGGAGGGCGAGGAAGAGAATGAAGTTAAAAGGATAGTGGAATCAAGGCAGTAGGCAGGGGAGAGAATCAGTTTTCACAAAGCAAAAGTTATCGAAAGATTGGCCGCCCAGTAAAGGGCAAGCCACGACGTCGCAGCTGGTGACAAGACTGTTGCCATGGCAACTCAGGAAAATATTTTATGTGGACAGACGCTGGTTGGCTAGGCTTGTCGCCAAAGTGAGGCCCTAGAAAACTACTATCTGGCGAGGCTGGCACGGCGCGTGTGCACGCGAGACTTCCATTTGGCGAAGAACGGATCAGTATGGTGCCAGTGTGAGAATGTTAGTGTCGCGCAGGTGATACGCGGAGTCGGCGACTGAGCACACCAGGCTACTGCCCAGCATCACAGGGATGGATAAATCAGAGTGGGCAAATAATGAAGATACTGATGATCAGAAAAACATAGCGAGAGGAGGTCTAGAGAAGTAGCCTTGGTAGTGGAGGTCTATATAGAAGCAGCCGCGAGAATGAATGTCTATAGAGAAGTAGCCGTGAGATTGGAGGTCTACAGAGAAGTAGCCGTGAGAGAGAAGGTCTATAAAGAACTAGCCGTGAGAGTGGAGGACCATAGAGAAGTAGACGTAAGAATGGAAGTCTATAGAGAATTAGCCGTGAGGGGGAAGGTCTATAAAGAAGTAGTCGTGAGAGTGGAGGTCTTTAAAGAAGTAGCAGTGAGAGTGGAGGTCTATAAAAAAGTGGTCGTGAGTGACGGTCTATAAAGAAGTAGCCGCGAGAGTGGAGGTCTATAAAGAAGTAGCCGTGAGAGTGGAGGTCTATAAAGAAGTAGCCGTGAGAGTGGAGGTCTATAAAGAAGTAGCCGTGAGAGTGGAGGCCCATAGAGAAGCAGCCATGAGAGTGGCAGTCTATAGAGAAGTAGCCGTGAGAGTGGGGATGTCTGTCTATCTATCTATCTATCTATCTATCTATCTATCTATCTATCTATCTATCTATCTATCTATCTATCTATCTATCTATCTATCTATCTATCTATCTATCTATCTATCTATCTATCTATCTATCTATCTATCTATCTATCTATCTGTCTGTTTGCCTGTCTGTCTGTATGTCTGTCTATCTATCTATCTATCTATCTATCTATCTATCTATCTATCTATCTATCTATCTATCTATCTATCTATCTATCTATCTATCTATCTATCTATCTATACCTCCGTCCATCGATCTATCCATCTATCCGTCCGTTTGTCCCGCTGTCTGTCCGTCCATTTGTAGGTATACCTACTTTTCTGTCTGTCTTTCTATCGTAGTTTATCATTTCTGCACGATTCGGTAGCTGAACTCAGGTCCAACATTAATTAGTCGGCTATGCGAGGATATGTCAGTAAGTATGTCCCAAACTGATATGGAGAAGCTTGTAAATGACACTTTCTGAAGGTGTTATTATGTAACATCAACATTCAGATTTGTGATTCCTGTAGGTAGCAGACTGCAGACATCAATGAATAAAGGTAGAAAGCACACCACACTTATTCATGCAAATGAATAAAAAATAAAGCAGGTACAATAATTTAAGTATTTGAGAACTGTTTTTACTGAGGAAGGTAGACTCGACATAGAGATAGAGACGAGAGTGCAGAGGGCAAACGCTGTCACATACCAGCTGTATCCACGAATAAGGCACCCTAAGATTTCCCAGCAAGCAAAAAAGCAGATGATAAAAAGTATCTTCATCCCAACCCTGTGATACCAGTGCCAGACATGGACATTGAATAAGGTCCAGGAACGAAAGTTAGCCACCTGCGAAATGCGGTGCCTACTAAGAGTCGCTAACAACGCCAGAAGAGACATAATTATAAATATGAGTATTCAGGAGAAGGTTGGAACAATTGCCTGCCTACAGTACATAGAGGAGCAGAGAATGAACTGGTTTGGCCACATTGTGGGAATGCAACCAGATAATAGTGTTCATGCAACCTTCTGCAGGAGAACATCAGGAAGAATGGCTCGAGGTAGACCAAGGAAAAGGTGGATAGACAGCATACAAGAGACCTGCCGTAAATTTTGGAAAAATGTTTCTGGAGCCACGAGAGAGGCGAAAGACAAATACATACCACGGAACCGGGCTAGAACTCGGTAGAAAGTGAGACGACAGAAGAAGAAGAAGAAGAAGCAGACGCCATGTGTCGTATGCACATGCGCAGCTTTGATTCAAAATGGCGTCCGTGATGACAGAGTGTACAGTCGACGTGTTGTTGTGCGTTTTTTGGGGTAAAATGACTTTTCTTAAGGAGGTTCAAGAATTGCTGATGAAACCCGGCTTGGTCGTCCTGCTCAGATTGTGACAGAAGTCTCTATGGGAGATAATTCAAGGCGAGTTACAACAGACAATGTAGCAACTGCAAAACGGGTGTTTACGTGGTCTAACCTACATTATAATGCCCAAACGGTTGAGCATTCTCAAAGTGTGCTCGCGATGGATACCCAGACAACTAACAGACGAATACAAAATTCCTTGAATTGGTCTGTCTATGCTGCATCTCTGTCGGGTATACATATGCTGGATAAGACACGGCGAACATGATTGTTACCGAGGACGGATGATGAGTGCATCACTCAAATGAACGCATGCATTAATGCAATAGAAACATCCTTGTTCATCTTCTACCAAGAAAGTCAAACAGGTAAGAAAATGCTGACAGTGTTTTGGGATTCTCACAGACTGATGTTAAATAATTTTCAGAAGAAAGGTTACAATGTGAAGGATGTATCGTATTCTGACGTTCTCTTGATGCTTCTGGATACAATTAGAAGAAAATGTCAGTGCCTACTGACTAGAGAAGTCCTGCTCCATCATGACAGTGCCAGACAACATACGTCTATAATCAGATCATGTCAGATCATGCCGTAATCGGTGAGGTCGTTAGTGCACCCACGAAGATACCCCCACAACTCCATGCCGTCTAGAATAACTCAGGAGAACATTGACCAGCTAGGTGGCAACTTCTTGAACATCCATCTTACAGTAGTGACGTAGTCCTGCGCGATTTTCACCTGTTTGGTGCAACATCAATATAAATCTACCTTGGTGGGAGACGTATGGCGAAAGGCAAAGAGGTTGAATGTGAAGTGTAAATATGACTGAGTCAACAGACCAAAGTCCTCTACGTAACAAGTATTTGTGTACTGATAAAGTGGCGGGGTCAATGTATCAATGATGACGGAAGCTATGTTGAGAAATAAGGGACAATGTCCCAAGAACAACAATAAATGATTTTCAATTTATAAAAAAAAAAATAGCAATTTGTGACCTAGCTACTTAGGTCAAAATGTTACTATTCTTTGCTCTTCATTCGGACCCCGGTAATACAGGAGAGCAATATTATAATGAACAAGCATAAATTCCTGAATACCGATTTAATACAAATATCTATGAATAAGCAGGTGGAGAAGAAATGGAAAGCATTCTTAGAAGTTGCTGTGTCACATAGATTCTATTTACCCAGCACATTCCAGAAATGATCCTACTTGTTTGCTTGTTACACGAGACACGTGCACAGAGAATAGACGGTTTTGTTTGTCAACTACAGAGACCAGGTATCGATGAGATAACACAATGTTTGCTTACCAGATCTTTGATAATGTGTGCGGAAGAAGAAAATAGGTTCTTTGTTTGCTAGCTGAACGAAACGCTAGTACGGTTATAGAAAATATAATACGCTGTTTAGCTGATGAATGTGCTCACCCAAGGATGATTTAGTATTCAAGATAGTAGTGCATGAATTCCATGGTTAGACATTAACCAACACCACAGAGTACCGCAAGAGTTGTGCCCTGGATAAGGGCAATCGTTAAGTATTAGAACTGTCAGGATAACCCTGAGGGATCGAGTGAAGAGTAATATTAGGGTATGGTGACAGTACTTTTCAGAGCCCCCGCCTCAAATGCGCGGTTGACTCGCTGAAAACATACAGTGTCACATATATTTGGTCAACCAGGCGAAGGTCGGTGCTGTAATTCCAATAGTGGTAGGCTCACCGTGGACCTCGCATTACACTACAGCCAGGAGGATGTCGTATAACTTTCTTAAGGATGAAAGAGGAAGATACTGTAATCCATCACTAAAGAAACGTCACCAAGAGCACTAGCAGCTTTCGCCACAATAACAACAGCAACAATACCAACAGCAACGTTTACAACACCAATAATAACAGCAACAATAACAACAGCAACAATAACAACAATAAAAACAACAATAATAACAGCAACAATAACAACAGCAACAATAACAACAGCAACAATAACAACAACAATAATAACAGCAACAATAATAACAGCAACAATAACAACAGCAACAATAACAACAATAAAAACAACAATAATAACAGCAACAATAACAACAGCAACAATAACAACAGCAACAATAACAACAACAATAATAACAGCAACAATAACAACAGAAACAATAACAACAATAAAAACAACAATAACAACAGCAACAATAATAACAGCAACAATAACAACAACAATAATAACAGCAACAATAACAACAGCAACAATAACAACAGCAACAATAACAACAGCAACAATAACAACAGCAACAATAACAACAGCAACAATAACAACAATAAAAACAACAATAATAACAGCAACAATAACAACAGCAACAATAACAACAACAATAATAACAGCAACAATAACAACAGCAACAATAACAACAGCAACAATAACAACAGCAACAATAACAACAGCAACAATAACAACGGCAACAATAACAACAGCAACAATAACAACAACAATAACAACAGCAACAATAACAACAATAAAAACAACAATAACAACAGCAACAATAACAACAGCAACAATAACAACAGCAACAATAACAACAGCAACAATAACAACAACAATAATAACAGCAACAATAACAACAGCAACAATAACAACAGCAACAATAACAACAGCAACAATAACAACAGCAGCAATAACAACAGCAACAACAACAACAACAATAACAACAGCAACAATAACAACAGCAACAATAACAACAACAATTATAACAGCAACAATAACAACGTCAACAATAACAACCGCAGCAATTACAACAGCAACAACAACAACAACAATAACAACAGCAACAATAACAACAGCAACAATAACAACAGCAACAATAACAACAATAAAAACAACAATAATAACAGCAACAATAACAACAGCAACAATAACAACAACAATAATAACAGCAACAATAACAACAGCAACAATAACAACAGCAACAATAACAACAGCAACAATAACAACAGCAACAATAACAACGGCAACAATAACAACAGCAACAATAACAACAACAATAACAACAGCAACAATAACAACAATAAAAACAACAATAACAACAGCAACAATAACAACAGCAACAATAACAACAGCAACAATAACAACAACAATAATAACAGCAACAATAACAACAGCAACAATAACAACAGCAACAATAACAACAGCAACAATAACAACAGCAGCAATAACAACAGCAACAACAACAACAACAATAACAACAGCAACAATAACAACAGCAACAATAACAACAACAATTATAACAGCAACAATAACAACGTCAACAATAACAACCGCAGCAATTACAACAGCAACAACAACAACAACAATAACAACAGCAACAATAACAACAGCAACAATAACAACAGCAACAATAACAACAGCAACAATAACAACAGCAACAATAATAACAGCAACAATAACAACAGCAACAATAATAACAACAACAATAACAACAGCAAAAATAATAACAGCAACAATAACAACAGCAACAATAACAACAGCAACAATAACAACAACAATTATAACAGCAACAATAACAACAGCAGCAATTACAACAGCAACAACAACAACAATAACAACAGCAACAATAACAACAGCAACAATAACAACAGCAACAATAGCAACAGCAACAATAACAACAGCAACAATAATAACAGCAACAATAATAACAGCAACAATAACAACAGCAACAATAATAACAACAACAATAACAACAGCAAAAATAATAACAGCAACAATAACAACAGCAACAATAACAACAGCAGCAATAACAACAGCAACAACAACAACAACAGCAACAATAACAACAGCAACAATAACAACAACTATAGTAGTCAAACATGAATATGTTTTTGTGTGGTACAACACGTTGAGTACTCAGCATACACTGATTCTTTGGGAATAACATGTGCTCCCATCTTTGCACTAATGTTCTCCTAGGTTCTTTTGGTTTTCCATCTTAGACAGTTGCGTTCGGGAAAAACTTCGTGACAAAGTTACTTACTCTTGAATTTGATTATAGTGAAGGTGAGTTGCGCCTGTCAGCCTCACTCTCTCGTCCTTAATTATAGTGAAGGTGAGTTGCGCCTGTCAGCCTCACTCTCTCTCGTCCTTGATTATAGTGAAGGTGAGTTGCTCACGTCAGCCTCACTCTCTCTCGTCCTTGATTATAGGGAAGGTGAGTTGTTCACGTCAGCCTCACTCTCTCTCGTCCTTGATTATAGTGAAGGTGAGTTGCTCACGTCAGCCTCACTCTCTCATCCTTGATTATAGTGGAGGTGAGTTGCTCACATCAGCCGCACTCTCTCATCCTTGATTATAGTGAAGTTGAGTTGCGCCTGTCAGCCTCACTCTCTCGTCCTTGATTATAGTGAAGGTGAGTTGCGCCTGTCAGCCTCACTCTCTCATCCTTGATTATAGTGGAGGAGAGTTGCGCCTGTCAGCATCACTCTCTCGTTCTTGATTATATTGAAGGTGAGGTACGCCTGTCAGCCTCACTCTCTCGTCCTCAGCTACCCTTATACAGTGGCAAGACATTGTCAAGACGACTGAGGGCAGAAGAGGATGCAGGTTTTTTTAGGGTTTTCTCCCGAAGCCTTTCCAACGATCAGGCATCCCACAAGGCAGTGGGGTCAGACACAGAGCCGCTGAGGTCACTGACCTCCACTCAATGGTAACATACATACAAAGGTTGGCAGGCCTTAAACCAACAGGATACAGCAGTTCTATTCTGACCAAATTGTGATGATGAACGGGAACTAAAGACATAGTAAGAAGCAGTTTTGTAAATGGGGGCACACTACATATCACATATAATCAACATAATTGCCGTTGATGCTTTCGGTACCTCAAAACGCAACCATCAAAATTGGTTTGATGTGGACTGTGAATTGATCAAGCCCTTGCTAGACAAGAAGCACCGGACCCACCGAGCACCCACTAATGATCCTCATATGTGGCGAAAAAGAATGACTTCACAAGAGCTCGAGCGACTGTACAGCGACAGCTCGGTGATATACAAGATACGTGCCTCAGTCAGAAGGCTGATGAGATTTTTGCTAATGACTTTGGCTAACAGGCATGCTATGAGGAATGTTTACAGTGCTCGGCAGGCTGTTCATGGTCCGTACTGATCAGATCTGACACCGCTCCTAAGTGAAGATGGTAATTCTGTAATCAGAGAGAAAGATAAGCTTCTGGTAAGATGGACCGAACAATTTGCTAATGTCCTTAATAGACCCTCTACTGTTAATGAAGAGGCAATTGATCATCGACAACAAATAGAAATAAATGAGAGCATGGCTGATCATCCGACCGAGCAGGAAACCAGGGCCACGATTGACATCCTCCCAAACAACAAAGCTCCGGAAGCTGACGCCATCCCAATCGAGATCTATAAAGCCGACACCATCCCAGCATAGATCTATAAAGCTGACGCCATCCCACCAGAGATCTATAAAGATGGCGGCCAAAAAATGATTGAAATGTAGAAGAAAAAGAGCATCCTACAAGAATTCAAAGACGTTAATTTACATAAGCGTAAAGGCATTAAACAAATATGTGATAACCACAGAGGAATATCTTTGCTGTATGTAGGACGAAAAGTGCTTGCAAATATTATTCTCCGCAGAATAAATCTTCACCTGAATCAATGTGGCTTTAGGAAGAACCGCGGGACCATCGATATGATCTTTGCTGCAAAGCAGATCCAAGAGACGTGTCAAGAACAGAATGTTTTCTCTCTATACGACGTGTGTGGACCTCACTAAGACATTTGATACTATAAATCGCGCTGGTCTGTGGAGAGTTAATGTCCAAGTTTGGGTGCCGGGCAACATTCGTTGCAATGGTGCGACAATTTCATGATGGCATGCGTGCCCAAGTCATTGATCAGGGAAACTGATCTGCTCCCTTTTGTGTTACTAACGGTGTGAAACAGGACCGTGTGCTGGCCCCGGCTCTTTTATCGGTATGAGGTTTTCTGCCATGATGAAGAATACCTACAACGATTGTTAGACTTCATTACCGCACTGACAGCCAGCTGTTCAATCTGAGAAGGTTCAAGGCCAAAACCAAAATTGACAAGGTAACCTTACGTGATTTTCTTTATGCGGATGACTGTGCCTTAAATTCCAATACGGAGGTTGACATGCAGGAATGTATGGATCGGTTCGCCACAGCTTGTGAAAACTTCGGCCTGACCATCTCTATCACAAAAACAGAGGTCATACATCAACCGGCTTCAGATATTGCCTGTTCAGATCTTCAATCAAAGAACAAGGCCACTGTTTACAAAATGGCAAACAGGGCCTATAGTCGCCATGTCAGAAAATTAAATAATTTCCACATGCACTACCCGTGGAAACTGGTGAGAATTAGATTGCAGGACATGGGGCCAAATACAGATGTGTTAGCGCGATCGGGCATGTCCAGTATACACACCATGATTTGTGCAGCACAGCTGAGATGGGCTGATCATGTGGTACGCGTGTCGGATCAACGTCTACCAAAAGAGCTCATCTATGATGAACTTCAAAATGCCAAGACAGCAAGCGGTGGGCAGCGGAAAAAGTACAAGAACACACTAAAGAGATCACTGATCCAGTATTAACCACAATGACTGGGAAAGAATCGCCACCGATCGCACAGATTGGCGAAGAACATTTGCTGAGGGTGTTCAGAGACATGAGGCATCAAGAATAGATGAGACCATCCAGAGACGATCAGTCCGCAAGTCAACTCACATCAACCCTTCTTCAACCCCGGTTGGAAGGAGGTGTATTATTTCCCTGTACCAAGTGCAACAGACAATTCAAGGCTCAGATTGGCTTATTTAGCTCTTCGAACTCATGCGAACAGTTTACAGTCAATGCTGACAATGTGGTCCTCGTCGATTACGATGAACGAACGAACAACACACACAATATTTTCCTGATTGGATACACTAGGAAATAGGATAGACCCACCGTTTGTCGGATGGTTGGGTGGTAGAGTTGAGAGAGGGCTGAGTACAAGATGTGACGATCCCTTCTGGTAACTCAGAATTAGATCGTACTTATTTGGACAGCCTATAAATGATAAGGAATCTGCGGTCTAAAATGAGATTATGAAATTTCAGAGCAAGGAAAGTGAAACTGGTTGTAAACAGACTCTGTGGAGTCTTCTAATCCAGTATAAAACAATTAAGTTAAAATTAAGTTAAGGTAAAATTATATTGGCTTTTCCACTGCTTGTCAAGTTAGGATGGGATTTTGGAGAGGTGGGATACGGCTGACAACTATAGCTCAACAGGTGAGAGAAAGAAAGAGGTAGGGTACGGCTCACAACTATAGCTCAAAGTGGGAGAAAGGAAGAGAGGGGGTACGGCTTACAACTATAGCTCAAAGTGGGAGATAGGAAGAGGTGGGTTACGGCTCACAACTATAGCTCAAAGTGGGAGATAAGAAGAGGTGGGGTACGGCTCACAACTATAGCTCAACAGGTGAGAGAAAGAAAGAAGTAGGGTACGGCTGACAACTATAGCTCAACGTGGGAGAAAGGAAGAGGTCGGGTACGGCTCACAACTATAGCTCAACAGGTGAGAGAAAGAAAGAAGTAGGGTACGGCTGACAACTATAGCTCAACGTGGGAGAAAGGAAGAGGTCGGGTACGGCTCACAACTATAGCTCAAAGTGGGACATAGGAAGAGGTGGGGTACGGCTCACAACTATAGCTCAACAAGTTGTGGAAAAGAATAAACACCAGACACAAACTTTTTGTATGTGATGCTCATGAAGCTTTGCATTGGCGGCTGAAGAGTTAACAGCTCAGCAGCTGTAGTTCAATAATATCGACAACAATTGCAATAACAACACTACCAACAACAAGAACAGTAGCAACAGCAACAATAACAACAACAACAACAACAGAACAGCAACAATAACAACAGCATGTATTCATACTAAACAGCACGAAGAGGAATGGCAGGATCTCTGAAGATTAGATCTGAACGTTATAAGACAGATCCATACATTTACATACCTGGAATATCATATAAGATATGCGAGCCAGGAATGCATAACAAATATAGTAGATACAACAACATGATGTTGGATAATGAAACGCATCTTATGTAGCATATCTTTGTGAATGGAACACTGGTTTATAGCTAAAATACGAATGCATTTGCTTTGAGGGAGATACACACAGACAATTGTATTTTACAGACACACAGTTCTCCATTTGTTGTTGACATGCAACGATGACGGGAGGGTTAGAGCTCAGTGTTGAAACATGTACCATCGCTGGATAAAGTAATGAAGGGCTGCAACGAGGACATATAATGAGCAATTGAACATTGAGAACACGGAATACAGTTTTAAAAAAACACAACATAATGAAGAGACCAAGCTAGTGACAGGAAGTTGAGTAGAGCCATGCCAGCTACACGGGACTGAATAGCAAACAAAGAAGAAAACTCAGAAGAAGGGATTCTTCTTAATGAGCAATTGAACATTAAGAACACGGAATACAGTTTAAAAAAACACAACATAATGAAGAGACCAAGCTAGTGACAGGAAGTTGAGTAGAGCCATGCCAGCTACACGGGACTGAATAGCAAACAAAGAAGAAAACTCAGAAGAAGGGATTCTTCTTAATGAGCAATTGAACATTAAGAACACGGAATACAGTTTAAAAAAAACACAACATAATGAAGAGACCAAGCTAGTGACAGGACGTTGAGTAGAGCCATGTCAGCTACACGGGACTGAATAGCAAACAAAGAAGAAAACTCAGAAGAAGGGATTCTTCTTAATGAGCAATTGAACATTGAGAACACGGAATACAGTTAAAAAACAAAACACAACATAATGAAGAGACCAAGCTAGTGACAGAAAGTTGAGTAGAGCCATGCCAGCTACACGGGACTGAATAGCAAACAAAGAAGAAAACTCAGAAGAAGGGATTCTAGTGAATGAAAACTGTCTGTGAGATTGGTCCAGTAATGCAGGCCTGGTGTGCAGGCTTCCGAGACAAGATGGGATCCAACACAGGGCAACTTAATTGTGTCACGAGGGGGCCTATCCCGGATCTGCGATCAATGAAGGTGTCATTAGTGAACACGCAATGTCCACCAGCAACTTGGACACGGAAATTAATGACCTGGTTACTAGACTCTTTCTAAAGACATTCTAACTAAAACGATGTCCTCACCGCATGCTTCTGTACAATTTACAATTTTACCCTTGAATTGTAAAAACATATTTTTGAGCCAGTTGACTCTAATGATATATGGAGAGGAAAGAATACCTGGACTGAACCTTCTCAAATAAGGTTGTACAATGAACTAGCAACCTCGTCATGTAAAACGATGGTTTACAGGAGCGCACGGAAAACTTGTGATACAGGTTTTATGCAAATGCGGTTTCTTTAATGGTCGTGCAGTTATATGCTTTGTATGGATCGAGAAGAAATACGAAGAAAAAGGCCAATCTACCAACATAGTTAGACCGTGCAATTCCTGAAATGAATAGAAACCAAAATAACTAGAAGTCAACTGTATATATATATATATATATATATATATATATATATATATATATATATATATATATATATATATATATATATATATATATCATGTAATCGCTGCAGTCCATCTAGACTATGGACGCATCCAGAAGTGTTTTGGTTCTATTCTGAAGTTGACATTGAAAATATGTAATATTAACGGTCAATACAAGACGTGTAGATCAGCGTATCACCGTTGCTTATACTGCGTTCAATTGCGAGGAAGAAAGGTGCTTCACTCATTCGGTAATGTCCCCTATATACGGATTTATAGCCAAGAAGCAAGTCGGCCAGATTTGTAAATGGTTGACAAATCGTTGACATCTAGTGTTTAAATAGTGTGTGCAGCTTGTAAATTGTCTGTAATGATATGACAAGGCATCGAACGTGGGTTAACAGCCTTATCATGCCAAACAAACTGCTTCGAAATTGTTGTCGCCACCTTGTGTGATGATAATGTTTGTTTATTTCACCACTAACAGAAAAACAACATATGACTAACCTGGCATTCGATCACACTCTCCTCTATAATAATAATGCAAGAAAGAAAAAAAAAGTCGCCTCATTCAGTTATGTCTGATTACCTACTTTGGTTTGACTAGATCAAACGGCGTATATCCGCTAAAATAGATGCCATCTAACCAATCTGTTGACAATACTATATCAATTTGCTTACGGCCCCATTTCCATCTATTGTCATAATGTCTTCACTGAATCTTTCCTGACAATGTCGTGCCTTAAAATAAACAATATTTAATCATGTATTTGCTTTTCTCCGGTCCAGTTTTTATACATTCCATTTATGTTGTCATTGTGTACCCTCTGTTTCATTTCTCGGCGACATTTTGGAGGTTTAGAATTTGATTGATTTGAGAATGTTCAGTTCTTTAACCTTCTCGTTCTTCTTCATTTTGATAACCTAAGAGGGCTTTGAGATATCATATTTCAGTGTTTCATTTATTTTCTGTTCTTACCGCTGTTTGTACGCCACTACTGCTTCTTACAACCGCCATTTATTTGACTGTTGTAAGTTTCTTGGCAAGTGTGCAGTTCGGAAGGTTGCCATTACGCCCGAAAAAACCCAGTGTATGCCAAACTGGACACAGGTAGGGAGGAGGAGGGGGGGGGGGGAATCGAACCCGGTACGTTGGAATTGTAAAAAATCGGGCGAGTTTTCACTCCTAGGCCACGTTTCCTTATAGAAAAGTTAATTTGACAAATTAGTTTTTTGTTCTTGGTCGACCTGTACTTCTACAGGGGCAGATGCCTCTGTGCATGTCCCAGCTCTGGTATGAGCTGGATGTAACTGGGAGAAGGGTTTCCTGCCTAGCGGGCTAGGCTCGAGCAGCTTAATACTCGCCGGAGTTGGGACAAGAGGAGGGTGATTAACCGAAGTGTGAATCCATCCTAAAAGACTCAAACACTAAAGCAAAGTGGGCCCGCAGTTTGTTAGACGCCATCTATACTGCTCTAAACAAACAACCTAACTATGGCCGGTGTTATGCCATATTACAGTTAGTCGCCTCTTACGATATGTTCTCTGTGGGGCAGTGGTGCTATTATTGTCCTTGTCATACACAAAGACTCCGCCTGACCACTCGGACGGGCCACTCGGGCTGACCACTCGGACGGACCACTTGGACAGACTACTCGGACAGAGCACAGTCCACTCGGACAGACCCCATGGGCAGACCACTCGGACAGACCACTCGGGCAGACCCCAGACCACTCGGGCAGACCACAGACTACTCGGACAGACCACAGACCACTCGTGCAGACCACTCGGGCAGACCACAGACCACTCGAGCAGACCACAGACCACTCGGACAGACCACTCGGGCAGACCACAGACCACTCGAGCAGACCACAGACCACTCGGACAGACCACTCGGGCAGACCACTCGGACAGACCACTCGGACAGACCACAGACAACTCGGGCAGACCACAGACCACTCGGACAGACCAAAGACCACTCGGGCAGACCACAGACCACTCGGACAGACCACTTGGGCAGACCACAGACAACTCGGACAGACCACAGACCACTCGGACTGACCACTCGGACAGACCACTCATACAGACCACTTGGACAGACCACTCGGGCAGACCACTCGGACAGACCACTCGGACAGACCACTCGGACAGACCACTTGGACAGACCACTCGGACAAACCACTGACCACTCGGACAGACCACAGACCACTCGTACAGACCACAGACCACTCGGACAGACCACAGACCACTCGGACAGGCCGCAGACCACTCGGACAGACCACTCGGACAGACCACTTGGACAGACCACTCGGACAGACCACTTGGACAGACAACTCGGGCAGACCACTTGGACAGACAACTCGACCACTCGGACAGACCACTCGGATAGATCACTCGGACAGACCACTTGGACAGACCACTCGGGCAGACCACTCGGACAGACCACTCGGACAGACCACTTGGACAAACCACTCGGACAGACCACAGACCACTCGGACAGACCACAGACCACTCGGACAGACCACAGACCACTCGGACAGACCACAGACCACTCGGACAGACCACTCGGACAGACCACTTGGACAGACCACTCGGACAGACCACTTGGACAGACAACTCGGGCAGACCACTCGGACAGACCACTCGGACAGACCACAGACCACTCGGACAGACCACTCGGGCAGACCACTCGGACAGACCACTCGGACAAAGTAGATCCTGTACAAACCAGATATCTAGAATGATAATACAATATACACAACGTGTGGAATGAAACTCAGTACTTTCCCTCAGATTCGTCGACTATTAAAAACATTTGACAGCTGGAGGTTACCGATGCACTGTGAAGTGCCTCTGGAGTTCACTAACCTAGTCTAGAAGACATATGTTAATACGAAATGAAGAGTTCTACACGGCGGACAGATTTATGAGACCTTCCAGAAATGAACTAGTGATCTGTTGGGATGTCTCTTATCACCAGTGATCTTTCTGCCGGCTGTTGACTGAATTAAGATGACATCACCATCAATAAAAATGGAATGCAATGGCATTTCGCCAAACAAATTTTATTATCTGGTCTGTGCCAATAAATTGCTTCTTCCGTTACATAATCCCAATTAGTTGCAAAATAAAATAGGCAAACTTGATGAGGTGTCGCGTCAATTGAGACAGAGAATATGCAGAGATAAAGAGAAAAAGAAGCGAAACACGACAATCATATTGTTGGTACATATAAATATAAGATATCAAAATAAAATAAAAGACGTCAGGGGCTTCCATTACATTTAAGAACATTTAAGAACAAATGGAAATCAAGAAACATTAATTTCAACACAAGAATACAAATCTTAATAATCTTACTCTAATGTAATTCTGTTCTTTTGTATGTCTCAGAAACATGGACAGCACCTTAAGATGCTGAACAGTGTATGGTGGATCCAAAGCTGACTGCAAGCGTCACGACCAACGAGCCTGCGCTGCCATGACCCATCTACATCTCCACGAGGTGATTTTGTTGCAACAGAGCAGACTGGTTAAGAAGAAGGGATCGAATAGGGAAGGTTCAGGCGGTACGAAAAAATGTTTGATGAAATAGGATGTGTCGGATCGAAAGGTGCAAATATTACAGTCGATCTGCAAACTACGATACAACACATTCCGTTGTCCTGACAACACCCTGCTACTTGCAAAGTCCTTTTTCAGGGTTTGGTAGCGGGAGATTGAGAACGTTCAGGGCTTGGTAGCGGGAGATTGAGAACGTTCAGGGCTTGGTAGCGGGAGATTGAGAACGTTCAGGGCTTGGTAGCGGGAGATTGAGAACGTTCAGAACATACATTAAGAAAACCAGTTGATAGCATTACACCACAGTCAATATTTTTGATTATGTCTGCCCTGCAGGGTAGGATGTTTTCATCTACAATTCTAATCGTCTTCTATTTTGACAGATAGGGGTGTTGTCAAGATTTTCAACAGCTGGTAGGCTCATTTTACGTCACAATATTTTTGCATTGTTACAAAATCCATCATCAACATCATCTTCTCTTCTTGTTTTCTTCTTCGGCGAACGTCTTAAAATGGAGGTTGTGACTTTGTGTTGTGGTTTACAGCGATGCCTGACTTATTTTTGTGTACTTGGTTTGTTTTCCCAACTGCGATTTATAATCTATATTCTCTAAGCCAGCTTGAACTAGAGAGTCTGTTTCCAGGTCCGTCACGTGGAGGCAGAATAAGGTCTTGGTCAGATCTGGTTCGTTGACACTGATGCAAGTAGTCAGCTGTATGTCAGCTGGCTGCTATCAGCTCACCCAGAAGATGATCCGTTTCTCGCATCTTCAATTTTCTTCTTCACTTTATTGTTTATATTTGTATATTCCCTTGTCCCTTTTTCTCAAATATTTAACCATTTGTTTTTTTCTTCTGTTTCATATTGTTAGTATTTCACCTTTTATCCAGAGCCGTTGTTTGCTGATATTTCAAGACAACATTGGCAGTACTTATTATAACCTCGCTAAACTCATTTGTCAATTTTGATAATTGTAAATCAGCAGTGATTTGTGGAGATACCCAGCCCCTTATCAGATCTTTGTTCTGCTGTTAAGTAGCCGGGTCTAATTTTTTTCAGATCTTTGTTCCGCTGTTAAGTAGCCGGGTCTCCTATTTATCAGATCTTTGTTCCGCTGTTAAGTAGCCGTGTCTAATATTTAATAGATCTTTGTTCCGCTGTTAAATAGCCAGGTCTCCTATTTATCAGATCTTTGTTCCGCTGTTAAGTAGCCGGGTCTCCTATCTATCAGATCGTTGTTCCGCTGGTAAGTAGCCGGGTCTCCTATCTATCAGATCTTTGTTCCGCTGCTAAGTAGCCGGGTCTCCTATCTATCAGATCGTTGTTCCGCTGCTAAGTAGCCGGGTCTCCTATCTATCAGATCGTTGTTCCGCTGTTAAGTAGCCGGGTCTAATATTTAACAGATCTTTGTTCCGCTGTTAAGTAGCCGGATCTCCTATCTATCAGATCGTTGTTCCGCTGCTAAGTAGCCGGGTCTCCTATCTATCAGATCTTTGTTCCGCTGTTAAGTAGCCGGGTCTCCTATTTGTAAAGGTTGAAGTCAGGTCTGATATTTGTTGGGTCTCTTCCCTATTTTCAGTTCTACGTCAGAGTCTGACGTAACCAGGTAGTGATCACTGCCTACGTCAGCAGCAGAGAATGATCTAGTGTTTATATATATATACAAATGAAAAGTGTTCTTGTATCGTCATCTAGCCAGCTTGGTAATGACGTAATCCCCTGGTAAATATGATTGCTGTCCTCTCAGTGTTTTCTATACTCTTGGTGAATTTGCTTGTATTAGTTGATTGTCTGGAATCCTTGAGGGGGATCTAGATCGGGGTAGACTTCCAGTGCGTTGGTCAACCTCTCTTGTACTCGACCACAACATCCACGATACATTTAAAGTAAAGCTTGCTACCCACTGGACCTCCTAAGGCCATAATAGAAATCGTTGAAGACAAAGTTGGGACTGGCAGTGGTTTGACCCTAATTGAGAAAGGGATAATTTAGTAGTGAAAACAAATTTCAAAATAATATTACTGCATTACTTTGGTGCATGTAACCGTTAAAAAAATGATTCTAGCGAATATTTATTTTGACAAGTAGCGTGAATACCACAGTCGGTTTCAAAGTAATGATTTTTTTAAAGTAGATTGTTAGCCACAAGCATAACGTTTTTTAGTCGTCTGTCACATCATCTTGTAGGGGAACTAAGATACTAGTCCAGTCATGCGTAACATACTGACCAAGATGTTGCGTCCGGGTCAGGTACAAAAGAGTTGTTCACGTACTCATGATAGACACTACACAACAACACCAGCATCTTGGAAAGGGTAAAGTGACCCTATTTTAGTCAAACCGGATACCACTCGGGTGGTCACGTGCAATACTGACAGAATATTGGGATATCTAGATCCGAACAAAAGTTAAGCATACAGATTTCAGATTATTTACAGACACAAGTAAAAATAAACTACTGTTAAATAGATAGAAAGAAGGCATGACTCCTCATACCTTTACGAAGGAACAAAGCTGAAAGATCAAAGAAGATATGAATGGGCACGGCTATCATTATTGCAAAAGAAACGGAGCTTGGTCATAAATAAATTCAAACGACCTTGGCCGAACTCCACGCACATAGTCCAGTGTTCAAAGATTCCAGGAACTGTCGCCATTGACTGGCTGATAAGAAAACACCCGGCTGTCGTGTCGCGCGTGTGCATAAGTTAAGTCTCACTTCTCAGTACGTTGACGTTGAGGGCACAAAATGGCTACCTTTGCAACAATTAACAGACGTCTATTTTTGTTCAGACATGTCTTCTAGTATTTGCTGTGATTGGGGCCGGCGGATTGAAGAGATCACGTGGCGGGAGAATTGCCGGGAAGAAAAACTACTTTTCACGGCAACAAGTGATCGGTGCCTAAATCCATTAATTGACAAGAGTTTGGACATCACCAATCGATGGAGGAAATTCAGTGGTAATCTAGTGTCTGTATTCCCAGGTCGTTCGGCTTTGTCGGTACTTCGGCAAGAAGGACAATTTGGAGGCGGTTGCTGAAGGCTAGGCGTGTGCTCAATTAAAACCTAACTATTTTAGCTATCTGTGGCATCGGACTCAACCAGGGATGACGAGCAGAGTTGGCAGGCATGAATAGTAATTTGGTAAGCACACAAAGATAGAAACTTCAGTTTTATCAAGTATATGAGTAGCGCAGTGGTTAGCGCGCTGGCTTCGCATCTGAGTGACCCTGGGTTCATTCCCCAGTTGAGGCGGTAGTGCTTTTTCAGACCGCAATTACTGCCGAGTCGACCCAGCCTTAAATGGGTACCGGTTCACAGCTTCTAGTCGAGCTACGCAAAATGAATATCAGTATTAGGATACAGACTTGACAACTCTGTTTTTCTTTGCAAAGACAGAGAGGATGACAAACGGCAGAATAGAGATAACAGTAAATTGTCAGATATTTTGTTGTCAGATAAATTGTGCGTTCACAAATGATGGATGCATGGACAGAGAGATGGAATAGTGAAAGTAAATACAGTTTCTGATCATGTCTCACTATTATTAAGGTAACAAACACATCTCACTGGAGACAATTGATTAATAGTATGTTTTATACCAAATCTGCTACCAATGTCAGACACGAACTCTGGACAAGCCTGGACAGAATACGAAAGGAAGAAATCAGACAGAAGATGGGTGCAACACTGTGCGTGAAATAGATGGAAATACAAAGAATAAAATGACAAGAATGCAACCAAATTTAACAGCTGTGCGGATCTTCAACACCAGACAAGAGGGTTTCAAAGCTAAATGACTTCAAGTAAATGATCGGTAGATGGTCTAAGTGAGATACTGAAGAATTACGGAATAACAACAACACTGGCGACACATCTGACACACAAAAGAAAAGTAAACGGTGTCTAACGACTCACGGCGATATAACTAGAATAAGAAGCATGCATACTCTCATCAGACAGCGACGTCTACCATTGCTTAGTCAAGTTTGATGCATGGAAGATGGTCTTCAAAGATATTCTGTATGGATAACTGGCTCGTGGCAAAAGAGCAGATGGCGGACCACATATTAAATTCAAAGACGTGTGTAATCGGAACCTGAAAGCCACTATATATACATCTAGTATTCTTGGAATACGAAGCTGCAGACCGATCCAAGCGGACTTGTTCTCTGATGAGCAACGTCAGTATGACCAATCAAAACGACAAAGTCGTCAAGAAAAGGAAATCTAACAACTCAGGAGACTGTTACTACTCCAAGCATACACCAGCCTGTAAGTGTTGACTGAAAGAAGCTATTTACCTATTCGCTTTAAGGAATCATCATCATCATCATCAATGGCATATCAGCTCCCTGTGGAGTATCTATCTTCAAAACATACGTACATAAAACGTTGATGTGTCTACTGCTGAAGTGTCTGAGGCTTAGGGTCTCTACAGGATGTGGTAGCAGACCCTATTCTTGACACTCTTTAGTAGTCTCTTACGATACGTATGCTAGGTTACAGTGTATCTATTTTTTGCTCTCCTTTCGGGGCCCCGTAACACTCCGGCAAATATTAGGAATGAAAAAAAATAATAATTATCTTTTGTTTCAGATTGTTAACATTGACATATGATTTAATTAGTTGGCTATTTGACCAGTCTCTGATAAGGGTCTGTTCAATCCAAACGTCAGTACCCGCAGGTTATCTGTTGTTCTTGTGTAAACATACTTTTCACGATTAGTGCATCTTACCGTCGTTATAAATATGCGACCTTGAGTGAAATTGGGTTCATGATCGGGGTGGCGAGGGGGGTGGGCATCCTTTATTTAAATGGAGAAATCCATGTTCATGATGTCTAAGGACACCGATGGTATTAATGACACATTTCAAGTCTGCTGTGGTATTCCTATCACGTTCTAGACTAACTCTCATCATAACATTTGGACCATCTGATCTCATTGAACATCATCTAGCAACTGATGGCCCACACATGCCGTCACAATGTGTACACATTCACCCTTGGGTCAGTTTTGTGCGTGTAAACATTCAGACCACTACGTTAGTCATAGGTCCAGACACACATATCATCTGTTATCCTGTCTCCAAATATCATCTAAACCTCTAATAATAATAGCTGTCCATCGTTGTCGATGAGGACCGCCGACATCATCCTTGTCACAGATTTCCCTGTTGGGTGTGGGTGCGCATATGGCTGAACAGGCCAAAGCGAGCACGAAAATATCTGCTACATATCGGGCACACGAGGTTTGTAGAAGGGGATGGTGTTCCCGCTGCTCGGGATTTCTGCGTCTCTCGTCTGTTCTGGGCTTTCACAACACGGCCATCTTCACCGGCAGATACACCCGATTTGACTGCGCTTCTCCAGTCAGATCTGTTTTGCGCAAGACATTCCCAGGTGTCGATGTCTATCTGGCAACTTTTAAGTGAGTCCTTCAGACCGTCTTTAAAACGTTTCTTTGGGCGCCCTCTCTCGCGCCATCCCTCTCTCAGCTCGCCGTAGAGAAGCTTCTTTGGGAGCCACTCGTCTGACATACGGACGAGGTGTCCGGCCCATCCTAGTCGTGCTTTTTCTAGCAGTGCATGGATGCTGGGCATCTTAGCCCTCGAGAGAACCTCGATGTCAGTGACACGATCTTGCCATCGGATGTGGAATATTCGCCTCAGGCAACCTGTGTGGAAGTGGTTTAACCTCCTTGCATGTCCAGAGTATACAGTCCAGCTTTCGCAAGCGTATAGTAGGGTTGGAATGATGGTTGCACGGTAGACTTTGAGTTTGGTCTTGACGCTGATGCCACGACGTGCCCAGACCATCGAGCGCATTCTACCAAAGGCTGTGCTGGCCTTTGCTATTCTGCTTGCCACCTCATCGTCTAGGCTGACAGATCTCGACAGCGTGCTGCCCAGATATGTGAATTTGTCTACGGCATTCAACGTCTGCCCGCTGACTGTAGTCTCTGGTTTTGTGTACGGCATGCCTGGTGCTGGTTGGTACATGACCTCTGTTTTTTTGGCATTTATGGTCAGGCCAAAATTTTTGCATGCGGCAGAGAACTGGTCCATTCCAGCCTGCATGTTCAGTTCTGAGTTGCTCATTAGAGCGCAGTCGTCAGCAAATACAAGTTCCCTGATTATATCGCCAGCCACTTTGGTTTTGGCCTTCATTCTTCTGGAATTGAGTAACTTGCCATCTGTGCGGTACTTTATGGGTATTCCAAGCTCCAATGATCTGAAGGCGTCTGTCATCGTGGCCGCGAACATCATGCTGAACAAAGTCGGGGCGAGTACACATCCTTGTTTTACTCCGTTTGATACTAGAAACGTTTTAGAGATTGCACCGCTGTCCAGTACACCAGCACACATGCCTTCGTGTAGCTCTAGCTCTGGTTTAAATATAGAAACGTTTATATAGAAACGTTTATCTGCACAAATAATGAATAACACGAATTTCTTCTGGTATCCCAAGCTGCATTATTTCAAATTAAAAGTCTTTACATACAATTTTCCTGCAGTGTTGGGCAGAGCGACCAACCCGTTGAGACGAAAACATGAGTACGTCAACGACGTTCCTTGTAAACCATTCTCTTTCTAACTGCTACTGACTTGGTAATGAGCCAGATAACAGATGACACCCAGGAGGATTCGGATTGACATTACTTTCAACAATGCAAGACCTGAAATACGTAGAAACACTATCTTCACACGAACACTGCAGTACGTTTAGAAATTAGCGTTTGCGTTCTTTTTGAAATATCTCAATAGCTCATTTTTGTATCAAGCTCATTTTTTTGCATGCTGTCCTATAATCAGAAAGCCGTTAGGGTGATATTAACATTTACTGATGTCAGGGCGAATCAGGATCATCAATTTCTATACGTTTGTACTGTGTTTGATAGATTATCTGTAAACACAATACAGTTTACAGTTTTAAAACATTCCTAGGTGTATCTTATTAATCTAGTGGCAGGAGCGTAATGAAAACACTGTTCTGAATAAGTGCAATTGTAAATGAAGATAGTAGATTACAGATAGGCATAACACCAGTGCTAGCCTTCGCCAGATGTGACACGACTAACACCAGTGCTAGCCTTCGCCAGATGTGACACGACTAACACCAGTGCTAGCCTTCGCCAGATAGTTCGGCCATGTGACACGACTAACACCAGCGCTAGCCTTCGCCAGATGTGACACGACTAACACCAGTGCTAGCCTTCGCCAGATGTGACACGACTAACACCAGTGCTAGCCTTCGCCAGATAGTTCGGTCATGTGACACGACTAACACCAGTGCTAGCCTTCGCCAGGTAGTTCGGTCATGTGACACGACTAACACCAGTGCTAGCCTTCGCCAGGTAGTTCGGTCATGTGACACGACTAACACCAGTGCTAGCCTTCGCCAGGTAGTTCGGTCATGTGACACGACTAACACCAGTGCTAGCCTTCGCCAGGTAGTTCGGTCATGTGACACGACTAACACCAGTGCTAGCCTTCGCCAGGTAGTTCGGTCATGTGACACGACTAACACCAGTGCTAGCCTTCGCCAGGTAGTTCGGTCATGTGACACGACTAACACCAGTGCTAGCCTTCGCCAGATAGTTCGGTCATGTGACACGACTAACACCAGTGCTAGCCTTCGCCAGATAGTTCGGTCATGTGACACGACTAACACCAGTGCTAGCCTTCGCCAGGTAGTTCGGTCATGTGACACGACTAACACCAGTGCTAGCCTTCGCCAGGTAGTTCGGTCATGTGACACGACTAACACCAGTGCTAGCCTTCGCCAGGTAGTTCGGTCATGTGACACGACTAACACCAGTGCTAGCCTTCGCCAGGTAGTTCGGTCATGTGACACGACTAACACCAGTGCTAGCCTTCGCCAGGTAGTTCGGTCATGTGACACGACTAACACCAGTGCTAGCCTTCGCCAGGTAGTTCGGTCATGTGACACGACTAACACCAGTGCTAGCCTTCGCCAGATAGTTCGGTCATGTGACACGACTAACACCAGTGCTAGCCTTCGCCAGGTGTGACACGACTAACACCAGTGCTAGCCTTCGCCAGATAGTTCGGTCATGTGACACGACTAACACCAGTGCTAGCCTTCGCCCGATAGTTCGGTCATGTGACACGACTAACACCAGAGCTAGCCTTCGCCAGATAGTTCGGTCATGTGACACGACTAACACCAGTGCTAGCCTTCGCCAGGTAGTTCGGTCATGTGACACGACTAACACCAGTGCTAGCCTTCGCCAGATAGTTCGGTCATGTGACACGACTAACACCAGTGCTAGCATTCGCCAGATGTGACACGACTAACACCAGTGCTAGCCTTCGGAATGCAACCAGATAATAGTGTTCATGCAACCTTCTGCAGGAGAACATCAGGAAGAATGGCTCGAGGTAGACCAAGGAAAAGGTGGATAGACAGCATACAAGAGACCTGCCGTAAATTTTGGAAAAATGTTTCTGGAGCCACGAGAGAGGCGAAAGACAAATACATACCACGGAACCGGGCTAGAACTCGGTAGAAAGTGAGACGACAGAAGAAGAAGAAGAAGAAGCAGACGCCATGTGTCGTATGCACATGCGCAGCTTTGATTCAAAATGGCGTCCGTGATGACAGAGTGTACAGTCGACGTGTTGTTGTGCGTTTTTTGGGGTAAAATGACTTTTCTTAAGGAGGTTCAAGAATTGCTGATGAAACCCGGCTTGGTCGTCCTGCTCAGATTGTGACAGAAGTCTCTATGGGAGATAATTCAAGGCGAGTTACAACAGACAATGTAGCAACTGCAAAACGGGTGTTTACGTGGTCTAACCTACATTATAATGCCCAAACGGTTGAGCATTCTCAAAGTGTGCTCGCGATGGATACCCAGACAACTAACAGACGAATACAAAATTCCTTGAATTGGTCTGTCTATGCTGCATCTCTGTCGGGTATACATATGCTGGATAAGACACGGCGAACATGATTGTTACCGAGGACGGATGATGAGTGCATCACTCAAATGAACGCATGCATTAATGCAATAGAAACATCCTTGTTCATCTTCTACCAAGAAAGTCAAACAGGTAAGAAAATGCTGACAGTGTTTTGGGATTCTCACAGACTGATGTTAAATAATTTTCAGAAGAAAGGTTACAATGTGAAGGATGTATCGTATTCTGACGTTCTCTTGATGCTTCTGGATACAATTAGAAGAAAATGTCAGTGCCTACTGACTAGAGAAGTCCTGCTCCATCATGACAGTGCCAGACAACATACGTCTATAATCAGATCATGTCAGGTCATGCCGTAATCGGTGAGGTCGTTAGTGCACCCACGAAGATACCCCCACAACTCCATGCCGTCTAGAATAACTCAGGAGAACATTGACCAGCTAGGTGGCAACTTCTTGAACATCCATCTTACAGTAGTGACGTAGTCCTGCGCGATTTTCACCTGTTTGGTGCAACATCAATATAAATCTACCTTGGTGGGAGACGTATGGCGAAAGGCAAAGAGGTTGAATGTGAAGTGTAAATATGACTGAGTCAACAGACCAAAGTCCTCTACGTAACAAGTATTTGTGTACTGATAAAGTGGCGGGGTCAATGTATCAATGATGACGGAAGTTATGTTGAGAAATAAGGGACAATGTCCCAAGAACAACAATAAATGATTTTCAATTTATAAAAAAAAAAATAGCAATTTGTGACCTAGCTACTTAGGTCAAAATGTTACTATTCTTTGCTCTTCATTCGGACCCCGGTAATACAGGAGAGCAATATTATAATGAACAAGCATAAATTCCTGAATACCGATTTAATACAAATATCTATGAATAAGCAGGTGGAGAAGAAATGGAAAGCATTCTTAGAAGTTGCTGTGTCACATAGATTCTATTTACCCAGCACATTCCAGAAATGATCCTACTTGTTTGCTTGTTACACGAGACACGTGCACAGAGAATAGACGGTTTTGTTTGTCAACTACAGAGACCAGGTATCGATGAGATAACACAATGTTTGCTTACCAGATCTTTGATAATGTGTGCGGAAGAAGAAAATAGGTTCTTTGTTTGCTAGCTGAACGAAACGCTAGTACGGTTATAGAAAATATAATACGCTGTTTAGCTGATGAATGTGCTCACCCAAGGATGATTTAGTATTCAAGATAGTAGTGCATGAATTCCATGGTTAGACATTAACCAACACCACAGAGTACCGCAAGAGTTGTGCCCTGGATAAGGGCAATCGTTAAGTATTAGAACTGTCAGGATAACCCTGAGGGATCGAGTGAAGAGTAATATTAGGGTATGGTGACAGTACTTTTCAGAGCCCCCGCCTCAAATGCGCGGTTGACTCGCTGAAAACATACAGTGTCACATATATTTGGTCAACCAGGCGAAGGTCGGTGCTGTAATTCCAATAGTGGTAGGCTCACCGTGGACCTCGCATTACACTACAGCCAGGAGGATGTCGTATAACTTTCTTAAGGATGAAAGAGGAAGATACTGTAATCCATCACTAAAGAAACGTCACCAAGAGCACTAGCAGCTTTCGCCACAATAACAACAGCAACAATACCAACAGCAACGTTTACAACACCAATAATAACAGCAACAATAACAACAGCAACAATAACAACAATAAAAACAACAATAATAACAGCAACAATAACAACAGCAACAATAACAACAGCAACAATAACAACAACAATAATAACAGCAACAATAATAACAGCAACAATAACAACAGCAACAATAACAACAATAAAAACAACAATAATAACAGCAACAATAACAACAGCAACAATAACAACAGCAACAATAACAACAACAATAATAACAGCAACAATAACAACAGAAACAATAACAACAATAAAAACAACAATAACAACAGCAACAATAATAACAGCAACAATAACAACAACAATAATAACAGCAACAATAACAACAGCAACAATAACAACAGCAACAATAACAACAGCAACAATAACAACAGCAACAATAACAACAGCAACAATAACAACAATAAAAACAACAATAATAACAGCAACAATAACAACAGCAACAATAACAACAACAATAATAACAGCAACAATAACAACAGCAACAATAACAACAGCAACAATAACAACAGCAACAATAACAACAGCAACAATAACAACGGCAACAATAACAACAGCAACAATAACAACAACAATAACAACAGCAACAATAACAACAATAAAAACAACAATAACAACAGCAACAATAACAACAGCAACAATAACAACAGCAACAATAACAACAGCAACAATAACAACAACAATAATAACAGCAACAATAACAACAGCAACAATAACAACAGCAACAATAACAACAGCAACAATAACAACAGCAGCAATAACAACAGCAACAACAACAACAACAATAACAACAGCAACAATAACAACAGCAACAATAACAACAACAATTATAACAGCAACAATAACAACGTCAACAATAACAACCGCAGCAATTACAACAGCAACAACAACAACAACAATAACAACAGCAACAATAACAACAGCAACAATAACAACAGCAACAATAACAACAGCAACAATAACAACAGCAACAATAATAACAGCAACAATAACAACAGCAACAATAATAACAACAACAATAACAACAGCAAAAATAATAACAGCAACAATAACAACAGCAACAATAACAACAGCAACAATAACAACAACAATTATAACAGCAACAATAACAACAGCAGCAATTACAACAGCAACAACAACAACAATAACAACAGCAACAATAACAACAGCAACAATAACAACAGCAACAATAGCAACAGCAACAATAACAACAGCAACAATAATAACAGCAACAATAATAACAGCAACAATAACAACAGCAACAATAATAACAACAACAATAACAACAGCAAAAATAATAACAGCAACAATAACAACAGCAACAATAACAACAGCAGCAATAACAACAGCAACAACAACAACAACAGCAACAATAACAACAGCAACAATAACAACAACTATAGTAGTCAAACATGAATATGTTTTTGTGTGGTACAACACGTTGAGTACTCAGCATACACTGATTCTTTGGGAATAACATGTGCTCCCATCTTTGCACTAATGTTCTCCTAGGTTCTTTTGGTTTTCCATCTTAGACAGTTGCGTTCGGGAAAAACTTCGTGACAAAGTTACTTACTCTTGAATTTGATTATAGTGAAGGTGAGTTGCGCCTGTCAGCCTCACTCTCTCGTCCTTAATTATAGTGAAGGTGAGTTGCGCCTGTCAGCCTCACTCTCTCTCGTCCTTGATTATAGTGAAGGTGAGTTGCTCACGTCAGCCTCACTCTCTCTCGTCCTTGATTATAGGGAAGGTGAGTTGTTCACGTCAGCCTCACTCTCTCTCGTCCTTGATTATAGTGAAGGTGAGTTGCTCACGTCAGCCTCACTCTCTCATCCTTGATTATAGTGGAGGTGAGTTGCTCACATCAGCCGCACTCTCTCATCCTTGATTATAGTGAAGTTGAGTTGCGCCTGTCAGCCTCACTCTCTCGTCCTTGATTATAGTGAAGGTGAGTTGCGCCTGTCAGCCTCACTCTCTCATCCTTGATTATAGTGGAGGAGAGTTGCGCCTGTCAGCATCACTCTCTCGTTCTTGATTATATTGAAGGTGAGGTACGCCTGTCAGCCTCACTCTCTCGTCCTCAGCTACCCTTATACAGTGGCAAGACATTGTCAAGACGACTGAGGGCAGAAGAGGATGCAGGTTTTTTTAGGGTTTTCTCCCGAAGCCTTTCCAACGATCAGGCATCCCACAAGGCAGTGGGGTCAGACACAGAGCCGCTGAGGTCACTGACCTCCACTCAATGGTAACATACATACAAAGGTTGGCAGGCCTTAAACCAACAGGATACAGCAGTTCTATTCTGACCAAATTGTGATGATGAACGGGAACTAAAGACATAGTAAGAAGCAGTTTTGTAAATGGGGGCACACTACATATCACATATAATCAACATAATTGCCGTTGATGCTTTCGGTACCTCAAAACGCAACCATCAAAATTGGTTTGATGTGGACTGTGAATTGATCAAGCCCTTGCTAGACAAGAAGCACCGGACCCACCGAGCACCCACTAATGATCCTCATATGTGGCGAAAAAGAATGACTTCACAAGAGCTCGAGCGACTGTACAGCGACAGCTCGGTGATATACAAGATACGTGCCTCAGTCAGAAGGCTGATGAGATTTTTGCTAATGACTTTGGCTAACAGGCATGCTATGAGGAATGTTTACAGTGCTCGGCAGGCTGTTCATGGTCCGTACTGATCAGATCTGACACCGCTCCTAAGTGAAGATGGTAATTCTGTAATCAGAGAGAAAGATAAGCTTCTGGTAAGATGGACCGAACAATTTGCTAATGTCCTTAATAGACCCTCTACTGTTAATGAAGAGGCAATTGATCATCGACAACAAATAGAAATAAATGAGAGCATGGCTGATCATCCGACCGAGCAGGAAACCAGGGCCACGATTGACATCCTCCCAAACAACAAAGCTCCGGAAGCTGACGCCATCCCAATCGAGATCTATAAAGCCGACACCATCCCAGCATAGATCTATAAAGCTGACGCCATCCCACCAGAGATCTATAAAGATGGCGGCCAAAAAATGATTGAAATGTAGAAGAAAAAGAGCATCCTACAAGAATTCAAAGACGTTAATTTACATAAGCGTAAAGGCATTAAACAAATATGTGATAACCACAGAGGAATATCTTTGCTGTATGTAGGACGAAAAGTGCTTGCAAATATTATTCTCCGCAGAATAAATCTTCACCTGAATCAATGTGGCTTTAGGAAGAACCGCGGGACCATCGATATGATCTTTGCTGCAAAGCAGATCCAAGAGACGTGTCAAGAACAGAATGTTTTCTCTCTATACGACGTGTGTGGACCTCACTAAGACATTTGATACTATAAATCGCGCTGGTCTGTGGAGAGTTAATGTCCAAGTTTGGGTGCCGGGCAACATTCGTTGCAATGGTGCGACAATTTCATGATGGCATGCGTGCCCAAGTCATTGATCAGGGAAACTGATCTGCTCCCTTTTGTGTTACTAACGGTGTGAAACAGGACCGTGTGCTGGCCCCGGCTCTTTTATCGGTATGAGGTTTTCTGCCATGATGAAGAATACCTACAACGATTGTTAGACTTCATTACCGCACTGACAGCCAGCTGTTCAATCTGAGAAGGTTCAAGGCCAAAACCAAAATTGACAAGGTAACCTTACGTGATTTTCTTTATGCGGATGACTGTGCCTTAAATTCCAATACGGAGGTTGACATGCAGGAATGTATGGATCGGTTCGCCACAGCTTGTGAAAACTTCGGCCTGACCATCTCTATCACAAAAACAGAGGTCATACATCAACCGGCTTCAGATATTGCCTGTTCAGATCTTCAATCAAAGAACAAGGCCACTGTTTACAAAATGGCAAACAGGGCCTATAGTCGCCATGTCAGAAAATTAAATAATTTCCACATGCACTACCCGTGGAAACTGGTGAGAATTAGACTGCAGGACATGGGGCCAAATACAGATGTGTTAGCGCGATCGGGCATGTCCAGTATACACACCATGATTTGTGCAGCACAGCTGAGATGGGCTGATCATGTGGTACGCGTGTCGGATCAACGTCTACCAAAAGAGCTCATCTATGATGAACTTCAAAATGCCAAGACAGCAAGCGGTGGGCAGCGGAAAAAGTACAAGAACACACTAAAGAGATCACTGATCCAGTATTAACCACAATGACTGGGAAAGAATCGCCACCGATCGCACAGATTGGCGAAGAACATTTGCTGAGGGTGTTCAGAGACATGAGGCATCAAGAATAGATGAGACCATCCAGAGACGATCAGTCCGCAAGTCAACTCACATCAACCCTTCTTCAACCCCGGTTGGAAGGAGGTGTATTATTTCCCTGTACCAAGTGCAACAGACAATTCAAGGCTCAGATTGGCTTATTTAGCTCTTCGAACTCATGCGAACAGTTTACAGTCAATGCTGACAATGTGGTCCTCGTCGATTACGATGAACGAACGAACAACACACACAATATTTTCCTGATTGGATACACTAGGAAATAGGATAGACCCACCGTTTGTCGGATGGTTGGGTGGTAGAGTTGAGAGAGGGCTGAGTACAAGATGTGACGATCCCTTCTGGTAACTCAGAATTAGATCGTACTTATTTGGACAGCCTATAAATGATAAGGAATCTGCGGTCTAAAATGAGATTATGAAATTTCAGAGCAAGGAAAGTGAAACTGGTTGTAAACAGACTCTGTGGAGTCTTCTAATCCAGTATAAAACAATTAAGTTAAAATTAAGTTAAGGTAAAATTATATTGGCTTTTCCACTGCTTGTCAAGTTAGGATGGGATTTTGGAGAGGTGGGATACGGCTGACAACTATAGCTCAACAGGTGAGAGAAAGAAAGAGGTAGGGTACGGCTCACAACTATAGCTCAAAGTGGGAGAAAGGAAGAGAGGGGGTACGGCTTACAACTATAGCTCAAAGTGGGAGATAGGAAGAGGTGGGTTACGGCTCACAACTATAGCTCAAAGTGGGAGATAAGAAGAGGTGGGGTACGGCTCACAACTATAGCTCAACAGGTGAGAGAAAGAAAGAAGTAGGGTACGGCTGACAACTATAGCTCAACGTGGGAGAAAGGAAGAGGTCGGGTACGGCTCACAACTATAGCTCAACAGGTGAGAGAAAGAAAGAAGTAGGGTACGGCTGACAACTATAGCTCAACGTGGGAGAAAGGAAGAGGTCGGGTACGGCTCACAACTATAGCTCAAAGTGGGACATAGGAAGAGGTGGGGTACGGCTCACAACTATAGCTCAACAAGTTGTGGAAAAGAATAAACACCAGACACAAACTTTTTGTATGTGATGCTCATGAAGCTTTGCATTGGCGGCTGAAGAGTTAACAGCTCAGCAGCTGTAGTTCAATAATATCGACAACAATTGCAATAACAACACTACCAACAACAAGAACAGTAGCAACAGCAACAATAACAACAACAACAACAACAGAACAGCAACAATAACAACAGCATGTATTCATACTAAACAGCACGAAGAGGAATGGCAGGATCTCTGAAGATTAGATCTGAACGTTATAAGACAGATCCATACATTTACATACCTGGAATATCATATAAGATATGCGAGCCAGGAATGCATAACAAATATAGTAGATACAACAACATGATGTTGGATAATGAAACGCATCTTATGTAGCATATCTTTGTGAATGGAACACTGGTTTATAGCTAAAATACGAATGCATTTGCTTTGAGGGAGATACACACAGACAATTGTATTTTACAGACACACAGTTCTCCATTTGTTGTTGACATGCAACGATGACGGGAGGGTTAGAGCTCAGTGTTGAAACATGTACCATCGCTGGATAAAGTAATGAAGGGCTGCAACGAGGACATATAATGAGCAATTGAACATTGAGAACACGGAATACAGTTTTAAAAAAACACAACATAATGAAGAGACCAAGCTAGTGACAGGAAGTTGAGTAGAGCCATGCCAGCTACACGGGACTGAATAGCAAACAAAGAAGAAAACTCAGAAGAAGGGATTCTTCTTAATGAGCAATTGAACATTAAGAACACGGAATACAGTTTAAAAAAACACAACATAATGAAGAGACCAAGCTAGTGACAGGAAGTTGAGTAGAGCCATGCCAGCTACACGGGACTGAATAGCAAACAAAGAAGAAAACTCAGAAGAAGGGATTCTTCTTAATGAGCAATTGAACATTAAGAACACGGAATACAGTTTAAAAAAAACACAACATAATGAAGAGACCAAGCTAGTGACAGGACGTTGAGTAGAGCCATGTCAGCTACACGGGACTGAATAGCAAACAAAGAAGAAAACTCAGAAGAAGGGATTCTTCTTAATGAGCAATTGAACATTGAGAACACGGAATACAGTTAAAAAACAAAACACAACATAATGAAGAGACCAAGCTAGTGACAGAAAGTTGAGTAGAGCCATGCCAGCTACACGGGACTGAATAGCAAACAAAGAAGAAAACTCAGAAGAAGGGATTCTAGTGAATGAAAACTGTCTGTGAGATTGGTCCAGTAATGCAGGCCTGGTGTGCAGGCTTCCGAGACAAGATGGGATCCAACACAGGGCAACTTAATTGTGTCACGAGGGGGCCTATCCCGGATCTGCGATCAATGAAGGTGTCATTAGTGAACACGCAATGTCCACCAGCAACTTGGACACGGAAATTAATGACCTGGTTACTAGACTCTTTCTAAAGACATTCTAACTAAAACGATGTCCTCACCGCATGCTTCTGTACAATTTACAATTTTACCCTTGAATTGTAAAAACATATTTTTGAGCCAGTTGACTCTAATGATATATGGAGAGGAAAGAATACCTGGACTGAACCTTCTCAAATAAGGTTGTACAATGAACTAGCAACCTCGTCATGTAAAACGATGGTTTACAGGAGCGCACGGAAAACTTGTGATACAGGTTTTATGCAAATGCGGTTTCTTTAATGGTCGTGCAGTTATATGCTTTGTATGGATCGAGAAGAAATACGAAGAAAAAGGCCAATCTACCAACATAGTTAGACCGTGCAATTCCTGAAATGAATAGAAACCAAAATAACTAGAAGTCAACTGTATATATATATATATATATATATATATATATATATATATATATATATATATATATATATATATATATATATATATATATATATATCATGTAATCGCTGCAGTCCATCTAGACTATGGACGCATCCAGAAGTGTTTTGGTTCTATTCTGAAGTTGACATTGAAAATATGTAATATTAACGGTCAATACAAGACGTGTAGATCAGCGTATCACCGTTGCTTATACTGCGTTCAATTGCGAGGAAGAAAGGTGCTTCACTCATTCGGTAATGTCCCCTATATACGGATTTATAGCCAAGAAGCAAGTCGGCCAGATTTGTAAATGGTTGACAAATCGTTGACATCTAGTGTTTAAATAGTGTGTGCAGCTTGTAAATTGTCTGTAATGATATGACAAGGCATCGAACGTGGGTTAACAGCCTTATCATGCCAAACAAACTGCTTCGAAATTGTTGTCGCCACCTTGTGTGATGATAATGTTTGTTTATTTCACCACTAACAGAAAAACAACATATGACTAACCTGGCATTCGATCACACTCTCCTCTATAATAATAATGCAAGAAAGAAAAAAAAAGTCGCCTCATTCAGTTATGTCTGATTACCTACTTTGGTTTGACTAGATCAAACGGCGTATATCCGCTAAAATAGATGCCATCTAACCAATCTGTTGACAATACTATATCAATTTGCTTACGGCCCCATTTCCATCTATTGTCATAATGTCTTCACTGAATCTTTCCTGACAATGTCGTGCCTTAAAATAAACAATATTTAATCATGTATTTGCTTTTCTCCGGTCCAGTTTTTATACATTCCATTTATGTTGTCATTGTGTACCCTCTGTTTCATTTCTCGGCGACATTTTGGAGGTTTAGAATTTGATTGATTTGAGAATGTTCAGTTCTTTAACCTTCTCGTTCTTCTTCATTTTGATAACCTAAGAGGGCTTTGAGATATCATATTTCAGTGTTTCATTTATTTTCTGTTCTTACCGCTGTTTGTACGCCACTACTGCTTCTTACAACCGCCATTTATTTGACTGTTGTAAGTTTCTTGGCAAGTGTGCAGTTCGGAAGGTTGCCATTACGCCCGAAAAAACCCAGTGTATGCCAAACTGGACACAGGTAGGGAGGAGGAGGGGGGGGGGGAATCGAACCCGGTACGTTGGAATTGTAAAAAATCGGGCGAGTTTTCACTCCTAGGCCACGTTTCCTTATAGAAAAGTTAATTTGACAAATTAGTTTTTTGTTCTTGGTCGACCTGTACTTCTACAGGGGCAGATGCCTCTGTGCATGTCCCAGCTCTGGTATGAGCTGGATGTAACTGGGAGAAGGGTTTCCTGCCTAGCGGGCTAGGCTCGAGCAGCTTAATACTCGCCGGAGTTGGGACAAGAGGAGGGTGATTAACCGAAGTGTGAATCCATCCTAAAAGACTCAAACACTAAAGCAAAGTGGGCCCGCAGTTTGTTAGACGCCATCTATACTGCTCTAAACAAACAACCTAACTATGGCCGGTGTTATGCCATATTACAGTTAGTCGCCTCTTACGATATGTTCTCTGTGGGGCAGTGGTGCTATTATTGTCCTTGTCATACACAAAGACTCCGCCTGACCACTCGGACGGGCCACTCGGGCTGACCACTCGGACGGACCACTTGGACAGACTACTCGGACAGAGCACAGTCCACTCGGACAGACCCCATGGGCAGACCACTCGGACAGACCACTCGGGCAGACCCCAGACCACTCGGGCAGACCACAGACTACTCGGACAGACCACAGACCACTCGTGCAGACCACTCGGGCAGACCACAGACCACTCGAGCAGACCACAGACCACTCGGACAGACCACTCGGGCAGACCACAGACCACTCGAGCAGACCACAGACCACTCGGACAGACCACTCGGGCAGACCACTCGGACAGACCACTCGGACAGACCACAGACAACTCGGGCAGACCACAGACCACTCGGACAGACCAAAGACCACTCGGGCAGACCACAGACCACTCGGACAGACCACTTGGGCAGACCACAGACAACTCGGACAGACCACAGACCACTCGGACTGACCACTCGGACAGACCACTCATACAGACCACTTGGACAGACCACTCGGGCAGACCACTCGGACAGACCACTCGGACAGACCACTCGGACAGACCACTTGGACAGACCACTCGGACAAACCACTGACCACTCGGACAGACCACAGACCACTCGTACAGACCACAGACCACTCGGACAGACCACAGACCACTCGGACAGGCCGCAGACCACTCGGACAGACCACTCGGACAGACCACTTGGACAGACCACTCGGACAGACCACTTGGACAGACAACTCGGGCAGACCACTTGGACAGACAACTCGACCACTCGGACAGACCACTCGGATAGATCACTCGGACAGACCACTTGGACAGACCACTCGGGCAGACCACTCGGACAGACCACTCGGACAGACCACTTGGACAAACCACTCGGACAGACCACAGACCACTCGGACAGACCACAGACCACTCGGACAGACCACAGACCACTCGGACAGACCACAGACCACTCGGACAGACCACTCGGACAGACCACTTGGACAGACCACTCGGACAGACCACTTGGACAGACAACTCGGGCAGACCACTCGGACAGACCACTCGGACAGACCACAGACCACTCGGACAGACCACTCGGGCAGACCACTCGGACAGACCACTCGGACAAAGTAGATCCTGTACAAACCAGATATCTAGAATGATAATACAATATACACAACGTGTGGAATGAAACTCAGTACTTTCCCTCAGATTCGTCGACTATTAAAAACATTTGACAGCTGGAGGTTACCGATGCACTGTGAAGTGCCTCTGGAGTTCACTAACCTAGTCTAGAAGACATATGTTAATACGAAATGAAGAGTTCTACACGGCGGACAGATTTATGAGACCTTCCAGAAATGAACTAGTGATCTGTTGGGATGTCTCTTATCACCAGTGATCTTTCTGCCGGCTGTTGACTGAATTAAGATGACATCACCATCAATAAAAATGGAATGCAATGGCATTTCGCCAAACAAATTTTATTATCTGGTCTGTGCCAATAAATTGCTTCTTCCGTTACATAATCCCAATTAGTTGCAAAATAAAATAGGCAAACTTGATGAGGTGTCGCGTCAATTGAGACAGAGAATATGCAGAGATAAAGAGAAAAAGAAGCGAAACACGACAATCATATTGTTGGTACATATAAATATAAGATATCAAAATAAAATAAAAGACGTCAGGGGCTTCCATTACATTTAAGAACATTTAAGAACAAATGGAAATCAAGAAACATTAATTTCAACACAAGAATACAAATCTTAATAATCTTACTCTAATGTAATTCTGTTCTTTTGTATGTCTCAGAAACATGGACAGCACCTTAAGATGCTGAACAGTGTATGGTGGATCCAAAGCTGACTGCAAGCGTCACGACCAACGAGCCTGCGCTGCCATGACCCATCTACATCTCCACGAGGTGATTTTGTTGCAACAGAGCAGACTGGTTAAGAAGAAGGGATCGAATAGGGAAGGTTCAGGCGGTACGAAAAAATGTTTGATGAAATAGGATGTGTCGGATCGAAAGGTGCAAATATTACAGTCGATCTGCAAACTACGATACAACACATTCCGTTGTCCTGACAACACCCTGCTACTTGCAAAGTCCTTTTTCAGGGTTTGGTAGCGGGAGATTGAGAACGTTCAGGGCTTGGTAGCGGGAGATTGAGAACGTTCAGGGCTTGGTAGCGGGAGATTGAGAACGTTCAGGGCTTGGTAGCGGGAGATTGAGAACGTTCAGAACATACATTAAGAAAACCAGTTGATAGCATTACACCACAGTCAATATTTTTGATTATGTCTGCCCTGCAGGGTAGGATGTTTTCATCTACAATTCTAATCGTCTTCTATTTTGACAGATAGGGGTGTTGTCAAGATTTTCAACAGCTGGTAGGCTCATTTTACGTCACAATATTTTTGCATTGTTACAAAATCCATCATCAACATCATCTTCTCTTCTTGTTTTCTTCTTCGGCGAACGTCTTAAAATGGAGGTTGTGACTTTGTGTTGTGGTTTACAGCGATGCCTGACTTATTTTTGTGTACTTGGTTTGTTTTCCCAACTGCGATTTATAATCTATATTCTCTAAGCCAGCTTGAACTAGAGAGTCTGTTTCCAGGTCCGTCACGTGGAGGCAGAATAAGGTCTTGGTCAGATCTGGTTCGTTGACACTGATGCAAGTAGTCAGCTGTATGTCAGCTGGCTGCTATCAGCTCACCCAGAAGATGATCCGTTTCTCGCATCTTCAATTTTCTTCTTCACTTTATTGTTTATATTTGTATATTCCCTTGTCCCTTTTTCTCAAATATTTAACCATTTGTTTTTTTCTTCTGTTTCATATTGTTAGTATTTCACCTTTTATCCAGAGCCGTTGTTTGCTGATATTTCAAGACAACATTGGCAGTACTTATTATAACCTCGCTAAACTCATTTGTCAATTTTGATAATTGTAAATCAGCAGTGATTTGTGGAGATACCCAGCCCCTTATCAGATCTTTGTTCTGCTGTTAAGTAGCCGGGTCTAATTTTTTTCAGATCTTTGTTCCGCTGTTAAGTAGCCGGGTCTCCTATTTATCAGATCTTTGTTCCGCTGTTAAGTAGCCGTGTCTAATATTTAATAGATCTTTGTTCCGCTGTTAAATAGCCAGGTCTCCTATTTATCAGATCTTTGTTCCGCTGTTAAGTAGCCGGGTCTCCTATCTATCAGATCGTTGTTCCGCTGGTAAGTAGCCGGGTCTCCTATCTATCAGATCTTTGTTCCGCTGCTAAGTAGCCGGGTCTCCTATCTATCAGATCGTTGTTCCGCTGCTAAGTAGCCGGGTCTCCTATCTATCAGATCGTTGTTCCGCTGTTAAGTAGCCGGGTCTAATATTTAACAGATCTTTGTTCCGCTGTTAAGTAGCCGGATCTCCTATCTATCAGATCGTTGTTCCGCTGCTAAGTAGCCGGGTCTCCTATCTATCAGATCTTTGTTCCGCTGTTAAGTAGCCGGGTCTCCTATTTGTAAAGGTTGAAGTCAGGTCTGATATTTGTTGGGTCTCTTCCCTATTTTCAGTTCTACGTCAGAGTCTGACGTAACCAGGTAGTGATCACTGCCTACGTCAGCAGCAGAGAATGATCTAGTGTTTATATATATATACAAATGAAAAGTGTTCTTGTATCGTCATCTAGCCAGCTTGGTAATGACGTAATCCCCTGGTAAATATGATTGCTGTCCTCTCAGTGTTTTCTATACTCTTGGTGAATTTGCTTGTATTAGTTGATTGTCTGGAATCCTTGAGGGGGATCTAGATCGGGGTAGACTTCCAGTGCGTTGGTCAACCTCTCTTGTACTCGACCACAACATCCACGATACATTTAAAGTAAAGCTTGCTACCCACTGGACCTCCTAAGGCCATAATAGAAATCGTTGAAGACAAAGTTGGGACTGGCAGTGGTTTGACCCTAATTGAGAAAGGGATAATTTAGTAGTGAAAACAAATTTCAAAATAATATTACTGCATTACTTTGGTGCATGTAACCGTTAAAAAAATGATTCTAGCGAATATTTATTTTGACAAGTAGCGTGAATACCACAGTCGGTTTCAAAGTAATGATTTTTTTAAAGTAGATTGTTAGCCACAAGCATAACGTTTTTTAGTCGTCTGTCACATCATCTTGTAGGGGAACTAAGATACTAGTCCAGTCATGCGTAACATACTGACCAAGATGTTGCGTCCGGGTCAGGTACAAAAGAGTTGTTCACGTACTCATGATAGACACTACACAACAACACCAGCATCTTGGAAAGGGTAAAGTGACCCTATTTTAGTCAAACCGGATACCACTCGGGTGGTCACGTGCAATACTGACAGAATATTGGGATATCTAGATCCGAACAAAAGTTAAGCATACAGATTTCAGATTATTTACAGACACAAGTAAAAATAAACTACTGTTAAATAGATAGAAAGAAGGCATGACTCCTCATACCTTTACGAAGGAACAAAGCTGAAAGATCAAAGAAGATATGAATGGGCACGGCTATCATTATTGCAAAAGAAACGGAGCTTGGTCATAAATAAATTCAAACGACCTTGGCCGAACTCCACGCACATAGTCCAGTGTTCAAAGATTCCAGGAACTGTCGCCATTGACTGGCTGATAAGAAAACACCCGGCTGTCGTGTCGCGCGTGTGCATAAGTTAAGTCTCACTTCTCAGTACGTTGACGTTGAGGGCACAAAATGGCTACCTTTGCAACAATTAACAGACGTCTATTTTTGTTCAGACATGTCTTCTAGTATTTGCTGTGATTGGGGCCGGCGGATTGAAGAGATCACGTGGCGGGAGAATTGCCGGGAAGAAAAACTACTTTTCACGGCAACAAGTGATCGGTGCCTAAATCCATTAATTGACAAGAGTTTGGACATCACCAATCGATGGAGGAAATTCAGTGGTAATCTAGTGTCTGTATTCCCAGGTCGTTCGGCTTTGTCGGTACTTCGGCAAGAAGGACAATTTGGAGGCGGTTGCTGAAGGCTAGGCGTGTGCTCAATTAAAACCTAACTATTTTAGCTATCTGTGGCATCGGACTCAACCAGGGATGACGAGCAGAGTTGGCAGGCATGAATAGTAATTTGGTAAGCACACAAAGATAGAAACTTCAGTTTTATCAAGTATATGAGTAGCGCAGTGGTTAGCGCGCTGGCTTCGCATCTGAGTGACCCTGGGTTCATTCCCCAGTTGAGGCGGTAGTGCTTTTTCAGACCGCAATTACTGCCGAGTCGACCCAGCCTTAAATGGGTACCGGTTCACAGCTTCTAGTCGAGCTACGCAAAATGAATATCAGTATTAGGATACAGACTTGACAACTCTGTTTTTCTTTGCAAAGACAGAGAGGATGACAAACGGCAGAATAGAGATAACAGTAAATTGTCAGATATTTTGTTGTCAGATAAATTGTGCGTTCACAAATGATGGATGCATGGACAGAGAGATGGAATAGTGAAAGTAAATACAGTTTCTGATCATGTCTCACTATTATTAAGGTAACAAACACATCTCACTGGAGACAATTGATTAATAGTATGTTTTATACCAAATCTGCTACCAATGTCAGACACGAACTCTGGACAAGCCTGGACAGAATACGAAAGGAAGAAATCAGACAGAAGATGGGTGCAACACTGTGCGTGAAATAGATGGAAATACAAAGAATAAAATGACAAGAATGCAACCAAATTTAACAGCTGTGCGGATCTTCAACACCAGACAAGAGGGTTTCAAAGCTAAATGACTTCAAGTAAATGATCGGTAGATGGTCTAAGTGAGATACTGAAGAATTACGGAATAACAACAACACTGGCGACACATCTGACACACAAAAGAAAAGTAAACGGTGTCTAACGACTCACGGCGATATAACTAGAATAAGAAGCATGCATACTCTCATCAGACAGCGACGTCTACCATTGCTTAGTCAAGTTTGATGCATGGAAGATGGTCTTCAAAGATATTCTGTATGGATAACTGGCTCGTGGCAAAAGAGCAGATGGCGGACCACATATTAAATTCAAAGACGTGTGTAATCGGAACCTGAAAGCCACTATATATACATCTAGTATTCTTGGAATACGAAGCTGCAGACCGATCCAAGCGGACTTGTTCTCTGATGAGCAACGTCAGTATGACCAATCAAAACGACAAAGTCGTCAAGAAAAGGAAATCTAACAACTCAGGAGACTGTTACTACTCCAAGCATACACCAGCCTGTAAGTGTTGACTGAAAGAAGCTATTTACCTATTCGCTTTAAGGAATCATCATCATCATCATCAATGGCATATCAGCTCCCTGTGGAGTATCTATCTTCAAAACATACGTACATAAAACGTTGATGTGTCTACTGCTGAAGTGTCTGAGGCTTAGGGTCTCTACAGGATGTGGTAGCAGACCCTATTCTTGACACTCTTTAGTAGTCTCTTACGATACGTATGCTAGGTTACAGTGTATCTATTTTTTGCTCTCCTTTCGGGGCCCCGTAACACTCCGGCAAATATTAGGAATGAAAAAAAATAATAATTATCTTTTGTTTCAGATTGTTAACATTGACATATGATTTAATTAGTTGGCTATTTGACCAGTCTCTGATAAGGGTCTGTTCAATCCAAACGTCAGTACCCGCAGGTTATCTGTTGTTCTTGTGTAAACATACTTTTCACGATTAGTGCATCTTACCGTCGTTATAAATATGCGACCTTGAGTGAAATTGGGTTCATGATCGGGGTGGCGAGGGGGGTGGGCATCCTTTATTTAAATGGAGAAATCCATGTTCATGATGTCTAAGGACACCGATGGTATTAATGACACATTTCAAGTCTGCTGTGGTATTCCTATCACGTTCTAGACTAACTCTCATCATAACATTTGGACCATCTGATCTCATTGAACATCATCTAGCAACTGATGGCCCACACATGCCGTCACAATGTGTACACATTCACCCTTGGGTCAGTTTTGTGCGTGTAAACATTCAGACCACTACGTTAGTCATAGGTCCAGACACACATATCATCTGTTATCCTGTCTCCAAATATCATCTAAACCTCTAATAATAATAGCTGTCCATCGTTGTCGATGAGGACCGCCGACATCATCCTTGTCACAGATTTCCCTGTTGGGTGTGGGTGCGCATATGGCTGAACAGGCCAAAGCGAGCACGAAAATATCTGCTACATATCGGGCACACGAGGTTTGTAGAAGGGGATGGTGTTCCCGCTGCTCGGGATTTCTGCGTCTCTCGTCTGTTCTGGGCTTTCACAACACGGCCATCTTCACCGGCAGATACACCCGATTTGACTGCGCTTCTCCAGTCAGATCTGTTTTGCGCAAGACATTCCCAGGTGTCGATGTCTATCTGGCAACTTTTAAGTGAGTCCTTCAGACCGTCTTTAAAACGTTTCTTTGGGCGCCCTCTCTCGCGCCATCCCTCTCTCAGCTCGCCGTAGAGAAGCTTCTTTGGGAGCCACTCGTCTGACATACGGACGAGGTGTCCGGCCCATCCTAGTCGTGCTTTTTCTAGCAGTGCATGGATGCTGGGCATCTTAGCCCTCGAGAGAACCTCGATGTCAGTGACACGATCTTGCCATCGGATGTGGAATATTCGCCTCAGGCAACCTGTGTGGAAGTGGTTTAACCTCCTTGCATGTCCAGAGTATACAGTCCAGCTTTCGCAAGCGTATAGTAGGGTTGGAATGATGGTTGCACGGTAGACTTTGAGTTTGGTCTTGACGCTGATGCCACGACGTGCCCAGACCATCGAGCGCATTCTACCAAAGGCTGTGCTGGCCTTTGCTATTCTGCTTGCCACCTCATCGTCTAGGCTGACAGATCTCGACAGCGTGCTGCCCAGATATGTGAATTTGTCTACGGCATTCAACGTCTGCCCGCTGACTGTAGTCTCTGGTTTTGTGTACGGCATGCCTGGTGCTGGTTGGTACATGACCTCTGTTTTTTTGGCATTTATGGTCAGGCCAAAATTTTTGCATGCGGCAGAGAACTGGTCCATTCCAGCCTGCATGTTCAGTTCTGAGTTGCTCATTAGAGCGCAGTCGTCAGCAAATACAAGTTCCCTGATTATATCGCCAGCCACTTTGGTTTTGGCCTTCATTCTTCTGGAATTGAGTAACTTGCCATCTGTGCGGTACTTTATGGGTATTCCAAGCTCCAATGATCTGAAGGCGTCTGTCATCGTGGCCGCGAACATCATGCTGAACAAAGTCGGGGCGAGTACACATCCTTGTTTTACTCCGTTTGATACTAGAAACGTTTTAGAGATTGCACCGCTGTCCAGTACACCAGCACACATGCCTTCGTGTAGCTCTAGCTCTGGTTTAAATATAGAAACGTTTATATAGAAACGTTTATCTGCACAAATAATGAATAACACGAATTTCTTCTGGTATCCCAAGCTGCATTATTTCAAATTAAAAGTCTTTACATACAATTTTCCTGCAGTGTTGGGCAGAGCGACCAACCCGTTGAGACGAAAACATGAGTACGTCAACGACGTTCCTTGTAAACCATTCTCTTTCTAACTGCTACTGACTTGGTAATGAGCCAGATAACAGATGACACCCAGGAGGATTCGGATTGACATTACTTTCAACAATGCAAGACCTGAAATACGTAGAAACACTATCTTCACACGAACACTGCAGTACGTTTAGAAATTAGCGTTTGCGTTCTTTTTGAAATATCTCAATAGCTCATTTTTGTATCAAGCTCATTTTTTTGCATGCTGTCCTATAATCAGAAAGCCGTTAGGGTGATATTAACATTTACTGATGTCAGGGCGAATCAGGATCATCAATTTCTATACGTTTGTACTGTGTTTGATAGATTATCTGTAAACACAATACAGTTTACAGTTTTAAAACATTCCTAGGTGTATCTTATTAATCTAGTGGCAGGAGCGTAATGAAAACACTGTTCTGAATAAGTGCAATTGTAAATGAAGATAGTAGATTACAGATAGGCATAACACCAGTGCTAGCCTTCGCCAGATGTGACACGACTAACACCAGTGCTAGCCTTCGCCAGATGTGACACGACTAACACCAGTGCTAGCCTTCGCCAGATAGTTCGGCCATGTGACACGACTAACACCAGCGCTAGCCTTCGCCAGATGTGACACGACTAACACCAGTGCTAGCCTTCGCCAGATGTGACACGACTAACACCAGTGCTAGCCTTCGCCAGATAGTTCGGTCATGTGACACGACTAACACCAGTGCTAGCCTTCGCCAGGTAGTTCGGTCATGTGACACGACTAACACCAGTGCTAGCCTTCGCCAGGTAGTTCGGTCATGTGACACGACTAACACCAGTGCTAGCCTTCGCCAGGTAGTTCGGTCATGTGACACGACTAACACCAGTGCTAGCCTTCGCCAGGTAGTTCGGTCATGTGACACGACTAACACCAGTGCTAGCCTTCGCCAGGTAGTTCGGTCATGTGACACGACTAACACCAGTGCTAGCCTTCGCCAGGTAGTTCGGTCATGTGACACGACTAACACCAGTGCTAGCCTTCGCCAGATAGTTCGGTCATGTGACACGACTAACACCAGTGCTAGCCTTCGCCAGATAGTTCGGTCATGTGACACGACTAACACCAGTGCTAGCCTTCGCCAGGTAGTTCGGTCATGTGACACGACTAACACCAGTGCTAGCCTTCGCCAGGTAGTTCGGTCATGTGACACGACTAACACCAGTGCTAGCCTTCGCCAGGTAGTTCGGTCATGTGACACGACTAACACCAGTGCTAGCCTTCGCCAGGTAGTTCGGTCATGTGACACGACTAACACCAGTGCTAGCCTTCGCCAGGTAGTTCGGTCATGTGACACGACTAACACCAGTGCTAGCCTTCGCCAGGTAGTTCGGTCATGTGACACGACTAACACCAGTGCTAGCCTTCGCCAGATAGTTCGGTCATGTGACACGACTAACACCAGTGCTAGCCTTCGCCAGGTGTGACACGACTAACACCAGTGCTAGCCTTCGCCAGATAGTTCGGTCATGTGACACGACTAACACCAGTGCTAGCCTTCGCCCGATAGTTCGGTCATGTGACACGACTAACACCAGTGCTAGCCTTCGCCAGATAGTTCGGTCATGTGACACGACTAACACCAGTGCTAGCCTTCGCCAGGTAGTTCGGTCATGTGACACGACTAACACCAGTGCTAGCCTTCGCCAGATAGTTCGGTCATGTGACACGACTAACACCAGTGCTAGCATTCGCCAGATGTGACACGACTAACACCAGTGCTAGCCTTCGCCAGATGTGACACGACTAACACCAGTGCTAGCCTTCGCCAGATGTGACACGACTAACACCAGAACGTATCTCTTATAAAGCAATGCTATACAGCTACGTTTGAAGATGGCTAAAAAAAAGTCAACCCAAGTTTTAATTGTCTGCTGCACTTAGTACAATAAAATTAGACACTCTCCTTCCACAGGTTGGAGGCATTTTTGCACACAATCCATGACGGCGCGATTATTGCATACACCAAATATCAAATACAATTCCATTGTGCACATCATAGTAGTCCAGAGGTGTAACCAACGTGACATTAAAACAAAGTGACATGCATATTTTATTATATTGAAGAAGCGTTGCGCCCGTCAGTCTCACTCTCTCGTCCTCAGCTACCCTGATTCAGGGGCAAGACATGATCAAGACGACTAAGGGTAAAAGTGGATGCACATTTTCTTAGTTTTCTCCAAAAGCCTTTCCTGCGATCATGTTTCTCACAAGACAGTGGGGGCAGAAATGGAATCGCTGAGGTCACAAGCTTCTACTAAATTGTATCATACATACATAATTCGGCCTACATGATGCTCACCGGAGGCATCGGAGGTAATCGAACCACATTGTGATGATGCGCGCGATCCAAAAACAAAGTGAGAAGCAGCTTTATTTATGGAATCCTCCAAGACATCAACAATTCGTAACCGTAATAGATATGCGGAATACGCCAGGAAAATACGCATATCGCACTATGGTCAGCAATGGCCATTCTGGTGACGTCATCAATTTTTGGACAAGCAAGTACACAACCGGGCATATCTTGACTATTAGTACTGACCAGACGAGATACGGAAAATAGATTGTTCTTTTAATGAACATTGGTGTGGAATATATACCGAAACCAACAATTCACGTCGGAAAATCTCCATACTCATAGCGAATAAGTCACCAATTTGTCCATCCAAAATACGAAAGCAACGAGCACCCGCCTTTTGCTCTACCGTCAGTATATATATATATATATACACATATAAACACACACACATAAATACACATATACAAATCACATGCACATTACACACACAAACATATTTATATATATGTACACAGACACACACACTTGTGTGTTTACCACACCATTAATTTCTCTATGATAATTCATAGCTGTGCAATTTGATATGTGCAAGATCGTCCTACTGGCAGTTCTGGCTGATTTTCTCTCAGTTTTCCATCTAAAAAACCTTTTATACGATCAAGAATTATCCTTGTCAGGACTTTTCAGCTCAAGAGATTGTTTCTGCTTCATTTAGTTCGTGAAGCCAGATTTCGTTTATTTGTTAATTGAATTATGTGTCCTTATTTCCATGTTCTTGCGATGACCTCTTGTTCCGATGCCTTCTTGAAGAGCTGATGGTGCATATCTGCTGTGGTTGGGATGTCCACTAACGTGGTTTCTGGAGGGATACCATTTGCTTTAGCAGATTTCCCATTCTTCAATAGTTTGAGATCTAACATAGTCTCTTGTTTTGTTGACGGATTTATGTTTACGCTTAGCGGTTCCTTTGCTGGTTCTAAGTCGGTTCTTGGATATTGGTGGATTTCTGTTAAATGTGTTCCTTAAAATATTTCGCCAATTTATTCCACTGCTTCTCTTCACTACAGATAATCTGTCATTGTTTATCTTTTAACGGTATGCTTGTAGTCCAGATTTTTCTGTTGTAGTATTTTATCTACATTATATAGTATTTGATGTCTCACATTTTGTAGGATTTTTCAGCCTCTCTATCCCGTCTTTTTTTTCATTTATTCTGCCAGGCCCCCTTTTTCACTTTCTTGTCTAGCTCAGGCAACAATGCACACGGTATTATCTTGTCTTGTTGCTCTCCACGTGCATTAATTTTCTATTTCATGGCCCTTCTTAATTCTATCTTGTTCAATATATTTTCTATGAGCTATTCCTTATGCTGTTTACTTCTCTTCAATATAAAACGTTTGCACATGTTCCGAATTAATTCTTCAAGCTTCCACAAGTGACTGTCTATGGATTCGTCTTTGAGTTTTCCAAAATTTCAATTCTTCGGATTTAGTTTCAAAACAGCTTTGTTTAGTATGCTTTTCGCACGGTATCTGGGGGCTTGTTTTAAACTGCACTATAAGTGTATGGTCTTAGTTTTGTTGCCATTGTCGCTGTGATCAAGCAGTGGGCATATTCTTCTTCTGCTCCTCTCCTTACTCTCACATCATGTAAGCAATGTCTACATTTCCAATCAATTGATAAATGGTCAATTTGGTTATTGGTGCTCTCATCTAGTGAACACCCATTGGCCTTACGCAAACTTCTGCGTGGTAAGGTGGTACATTCAACAGCCAAGTTACTGATGTCCCAAAAATTAACATTTTCAACTCTTTTTCCTCATGTCCTCAAGAAAAAAAATTATCAATTTATAATTACTGTTGTCTGTTTAAACTTTTGCATTCAGATTTGCCATAATTAGCTTGATGTTGCGTTTCGAAGCTTTCTTCAGTCCTCTTTGGATCATATCATATAATTTGTTGGTTGTTCTCAATCAGCATTGTTTGTTGGAGCCTTGCACTATATAATTGTAGCTGTTCTTTTGTGAGAAAAATGTAGTTATTATTATTCTGGGTGATATTGTGATATATAATGGGTTTAGAATTGGCTGCCGCACCCAGTAGAAATGGTGTGCCACAAGATATCTACAACCCAAGGTAGAAGTTAGGCATTATAATGATATGATCACGTCACGAATGGTTGTTCGCCAAACTGCTTGAGTTCATCTTTGGGCTCATGGAATGTAAAAGTAACCCATAGCATTACTGTCGTAGGGGTGTAAGGTGTTAGCGATTTCAAATTTCAAAGACTGGGCTATATGAGGGCGGTAGCCATCTCGTCTCCCTCGCCGCTTTTACTTCCTGGACTGAACCGGTACCCATTTATACACGAAATGTAAAAGTAAACAAATACATCTCTCACATATAGACTTACATGGAAGGATTTTATGGAATCTGTACTTTCTCATGTTGCTTTGGTGACTGGTAACTTTGGTGATGCAGAGGTCTGGTGCTTGTGTGGTCTCTGAATGCCACTCGTGGTCGAGACAGTATTAGTGTTTTAGATCGACTTCCAAGCATAACTGCAAACATATAGACGATGAGAGGAATAATGAAAAGTCAGAGAATGAAGTGAAAACGATATTTACAGACAGGGAGAAAGACAGATAGTAAGAAAGATAGAATGTAGAATAGAGAGAATTAGAAACAGATAGTCATAAATATATGTGAAAATTTTAGCAGGTGAGAGAAATATAAAGAGAGTAAGTGATAACATGAAAACCAGTGAGTGAGATATTGGAAAGTGAGAAAAAAAGATAGAATGAAGACAAAAAGGAAATAAAGCGATACTATTGGCGTTCGGATAATAATACACACAGATACGTTTTTTTATCGATGTGAGAGCGAAGGGATTGTGATTAGAAAGATATAAAAGAGGGGACGAGTAAGAAAATCACACCTGGAGAGAGTCGCAGAAATGATTGATGTGCTGTGATTTAGAAGGACAGAGATGAAAGATAGAGAACAATTCAGTGAAAGAGAAGGGGGTAGGGGTAGGGGTGAGGAGGGGGGGGGAGGGGGAGGGGGGGGGGCTAACATAGACGTATAATAGAGAGGAATAACATACATAGAAGAAAGAGGAAAGACAGGAGTAAGTCAAATATAACGAAGAAGCCCGGATGAAACAAAACAAAGCAGAAACATTGAACGATCGATGATGGACGAATGGATAATAAGGAAAAATCATAAGAGATAGATAGGAGAAGTTGCAAGATAAAAAAGAATAGCTAAACAGAAAAACTGAGAGAAGTGGAGAAGGAGGTTATTGGTGGAAGTACCGATAGGTGAGAAGTTTAGTGAGTGAAAAGAGATAAACAGGGTAAAAGGAAAGAAGAGATAAGGAAACACTTATCAGAACCAGCCAGACACACAGACAGAAAGAGAGAAGCACAGAGAGAGACGGAGGGAGAGGAGAGAGATATATCTTCTGCTGCCATTGGCGTTGAATATCTTTGCTGAAAATCCGTACACATCCTCCTAATGTATGCGATTGTGGCACTCATTTCTGCACTAACGTTTTTGATATATCAGAGTGGTAGAATGCTCGCTTCTCACAATAAAGACACCGGGTTCAAAATCCTATTATTAACAAGTTTCAGTCCACCAACTGGGAATTTGGTAAATGGCTTACTGTTAATGGAGAAACGTCAGTGAGGAAAGGAACTAGCCACCTTACCTTATCTCATCTCCCCTCACTCCACCTCCCGTTATTTCACCTCACCCCAGTTCACCTCACCTGACCTCATCCCACCTCACTTCACTTCACTTCACCACACAACTCTACCTCACCTCACTATCTCATCCCACCTCACAAAATCTGAGGTGTATAATAATAATCTGTAACACTTCACCCATACCATCAGTGTCTACTACGTGACAACCTTGATTGTAATGCGTCTAGCTCCACGCACAGAGGTAAGCTGTGCCTTGTAAATATTGTCTCAATTACCTGTCAACAAGTTCAACCCCAAACGAGTTGATCTATTTATAACTATTTCAAAAGAAATCTTCACCTTTACAAATAAATGAGCGATTCTCACATTTTGAGACTTTTCACTAAGAAATATCTTTACTTTTATCTTCATTTATTATGATACTGTCCACTAAGAAACCTTCGCTAGTATATACAGATCATCATCATCATCATCATCATCATTCCCGTAACCTAGAAGGTTGTTGATGCCTCGTTCTTGCAGTTTGTCGACCCAGTTTCCGCCATATGTCTTGATTTTTCGCCAGGGTATTAGTTTCAGCTATAGAGAGATAATAGATCAGTGCACAAATATTCAAGACTGTATTGTGAAGAACAATATAAGAGCAGCTTACCAACTAGTTAGAAACCCGACAAAGAAGTTCACGCCCACAATAAGAACAATTCAAGATGAGGCAGGGAATACCATGACTGCGGGAAAGGGTGTCATGCAGAGTTGGACGGAATATTGCTCTCAGCTGTACACTCTTTTATATTGTCCTCCCATCTCTCTTTTGGTCTCCCTCTCTTACGCTTCCCAGGCACAGTGCATTGCAGGACGGTCTTGGTTGACCATGATCTTACTCTTCTCTGCACTGATTTCCATCCCATATTTCTGGGCAGCTTTGTCCAGGTTTGCGACTAGGCTTGCAAGTTTAGGTTATGTTCCAGCCTGACCGGTAATGTCGTCGGCAAACCGGAGGTTGGTGAGCATGCGTCCACCTATACTGACCATCCTTAAGGGTTCATCCAATGTTTCTGACATAATACATTGTAGAAAAACATCGAAACGTGTCGGAGAGAGGCAACATCCCTGACGTACAACGCCTGTCGTGCGGAACCTGTGGTCCCGTTGAGGTAAACATCGCTGCTGGTATCGAAGTATAGTTTCTCAATGACGTGGGTGAGCCGCCATCCTATCTTGTCCTTGTGCAGGGTTTCCCATAGTGCCTCATGTACCACCCTATCAGAAGCCTTTTTAAAGTCAATGAAGACCTGGTACAATTTATGTTTGTGCTGAGTGTATTTTTCACTGATCAAGAATAGGTTAAAAATTTGTTCTATTGTGCTTTGACCAGCTCTAAAACCTGCTTGTTCTTGAGCAACAAATTTCTTCTGCACGTGGCTGCTGTCTGTTAAGGATGATCTTGAGCATAACTGTACAGGCGTGGCTAATCAGATTTATGGTTCTGTAGTTCTGACACTGTTGGAGGTTACCATTCTTTGGTATTACTGTGATCAATGATTTTGTTCAGCTTGTGGGCCAGTCTCCCGTCTGCCCTATCATTTTACAGATTTTTGATAGAAAATCTATCATCACTGTCCCTCTAAGAATTAATAGTCCGCCTGGTATGTTATTCACTCCGGCCGCTTTACCCTTTTTAAGAGATCTAATCGCCACCTCAACGTCTTCACCCATGATGCTAAAGTTATCTTTCTCTTCTTGTTGTTGTTTTTGGCGTTACATCTCTAGGATCCCTAGGGGACTTCATATTGTACAGCTGAGAGCAATATTCCGTCCATCTCTGCGTGACATCCTTTTCCGCAGTCATGGTATTCCCTGCCTCATCTTGAATTGTTCTTATTGTGGGCGTGAACTTCTTTGTCAGGTTTCTAACTAGTTGGTAAGGTGCTCTGATATTGTTCTTCACAATACAGTCTTGAATATTTGTGCACTGATCTATTATCCACTCCTACTTTACTCTCGCCATGTCCTTTCTTATAGTCTTGTTTATAGCTCTGCTTTTTTATTCGCTCCGGCTGTTGTGGTTTTCTCATTTTTGAGAGCTCTCCTAGTGTCACATGGTAGTTGTATATGTTCCGAGACCCAGGGTTCAGACCTCCGTTTGTACCTTCCCAGTCTTTTTTGGGGAGTATCCTTCAGTGTAGTGTTGGGGGCTTCTAACATAGACGGTGCATCCTGGCGTTCTGTATCTGAGTCAGTGCTTGATGCTAAGTTAAGATTGTTCCTCAGACTATCGTGAAATTTTTTTTTTTTTTTTTGCTTAAATGTTTGCCTCACTAGTTTCTACTGGCGGAGGCGCGCCATTTTCCACCCCAGACCGTAGTCAATTGGGCGATATCAGGACGCATAAACCAGTGCTTGGATGCATGTGTGCGTCTCTATGTACCTATGCTAGGTTTGTGCACCCTCAGAAGCTAGCCCAACCAAAGTGCAATGGAAGGGCCTCACCACGAGGGCGCGTGTGAAAGTTGTGCAAGGGTGTGACTGTGGGACAGAGTCAAATGAAACAGAGTGAGGTAAGAGGGGAGAGAAGGGGAAGAGTGGCCCCCAGGGTGAGACCTGACTATCGTGAAACGCTGCCACGGTTAGTGATCTTTCAGTCTATCAAGGTCATACCTAATCCTTGATTGTTGTGGTCTGGCTATGTTCTTTATGCTGAGACGGAATGTAAGCATAAGCAGATCGTGGTCGCTGCCTGTCTCCTTCCCTGGATAATTTCTTTTTTGGGTTTTATTGATGCTGGAGAGAAATCTGGTTTGTACCATTATGTAGTCTATCTGATTATGGTGTTTCCCCGCTGGGTGAGTGCCATATGGTTCTTCTAGATATTGTATGGTTCCCCAGCGTATTCGCAAGCACAAAATGATTATATTCGGCACTCTAGTAACATATGTTCTCTCACGTTTGAAACGTTGTTACAAAAGGGTCCGCATGTGTCCGGTTAAGTTTCTGACGAGTCAAAGCCAACTTTCGCTTTCCAGTCACACTGCACTATGAGGGTGTCTTTCTTGTGGGTATTGTTGATGCACTTCTTAATTGTGCAGAGGAAAGTACTCATCAACATGGTGTGGGGTTCCTGGTCCATAAATATGAAAAAAAAAGTGCTAGAATATCACCCCATATCCAGTAGACTCAAAACTATAAGAGTAACGGCATCACTCTTTAACATAACGCCGATACAGGCTTATGACTCCACAACAGACATTCGAGGAGTGTGTTGAGTGTTTTTATGACCAGTTACAGAAGTGCGTCAACAATATACAAATAAATGTAGTTATTCACCATTCTCGCCCATCATGTCACACATGATATTGAAGTAGCTTTTTCTACTTGCACGAAGCTTGCGTCTAAGTATTCATACGCTCATTAAAATGTAAACATTAACATTTTGACAGACACGAAAACACGATTGTCCCCGCCTAATTATCTTCGTCAGGTGTAGGGGACAACATAAACACGCCTCACTAACAAATCTCAAATATTAAGATAGGATCGGCTCAAGATCACCTGTGTGCTTCCTGTGCACGAAAGCCATATAAAAATAAAAACACTGTACTAACAAATCTCAAATATTAAGATAGGATCGGCTCAAGATCACATATGTGCTTCCCGTGCACGAAAACCAGATAAAAATAATAACATTGTACTAACAAATCTCAAATATTAAGATAGGATCGGCTCAAGATCACCTGTGTGCTTCCCGTGCACGAAAGCCAGATAACAAATAATAACACTGTACTAACAAATCTCAAATATTAAGATAGGATCGGCTCAAGATCACCAGTGTGCTTCCCGTGCACGAAAGCCAGATAAAAAATAATAACACTGTAACGTGCCAGGCATTTCGCAAGAGGCGACTAAAAGAGAGTTTGGTGTTGTGTCATCTATCTCATCTTGTAGAAACTGTTAGCAGCAAGTAACGTACAGAAGATTTCTACAACAAATAACAAATTCTAGCATGAATGGAGGGGGCGGAGGCGGAGGGGGTGGGTAGGGTGGATACATAACGATACCCTTAAAGATATGGGGCTAGGCTACGTTATAAATACATATAAAAGAATGATCGCCTTGTTATTTTCTTCTTTCTTTTCTTTGTTTATAATTTTTCATAAACCAGTGATTGTTTTATGTCTAACAGTCCATCGTATCCGATATCGGCACGAATATAAAAAATAAACGGCCTAACTTCTCAATGGGGGTTGGTTTTTTTCTACCACGAAAATCAGAACTTGGCATATTTGGAACGTGAACCGTGGTATTAAAAGCGTCACCACCCATCCCCCCGCACCTTCAATTAACAATTTTGAGGTTGCAACCAACAAGAACTATATCATTAGTTACTTTCACCAAATCCTGAAGTGGTGCTGTTCTTTGACCCAAATTGTTAAACCTTGGAATCCACACGTACAGAATATATGGAACGCTTCACAATTTTGCTGTCTGAGTGGAGTTTCCAAATGTAGTTTGTCTCACTATAATGATTAACGACCTGGTGAATGCGGGTTTTCTATCAAATCCTCTAGAAAATGTCTGCTTCTGTTTCAATCTACATTTGTGCCTGTCTCTCTCTGTTTTTTGCTCCCTTGGAAATTTGGAATTCCGTGCCTCAGTGTAGATTTTTTCTTCTCATTCATACACAACATATTTTTATCTCTATCTAATTTTCTTTTCCTTCCTCGTTGTGATGTGCCTTCTTAATTACTTGCTGCCCGTTTTATTCTTCTTTCTGCTCATTCTTCTCTTTTTCATCGTTTTATTCCACTGTCTCCGTTTGTCTCCTCTCCATCAACGAACAACCGAGTAGCAAAACGGTTAGATAGCGTGTGTTTCACATCAAAGGGAAAGAATTTGCACCCAAGTGCAAGATACCTTAATCTACACAGCTTTAAATGGGTATCTGTCTTAGAGATCAAACTGGTTGATCCTTCCCTCTCAACCTTATACACAGCTGCGATCTGGCACAATGAGGTTCTCTAACACTTCATTCCCAACGACAGTGCTTGTTCTACCACTGCCGTGACTTTTCGTTTTGCCAGCATACAGATATTGTCGCTAACTGTTATTCTGCCCTGTTGATTACTGTATCGTACACGCAACTTGATTACTTAATGGTTTCCAGTCAGTCTTTATGTGTAATAGAAATAACATTATGCCAACTGCCACGGTGAGAATAGGACGTAGCTGTGACGAACAGGGCGTTCTCATCCAACCAGAGTGGGGAAAGAAGACTAACATCCGGGCAGGCAAAATATACTGATCAGACTATATTAGGCAGGTGAAACATACTGATCAGACTATATTAATCAGGTCAAACATACTGATCAGACTATATTAGTCAGGTGAAACATACTGATCAGACTATATTAGTCAGGTGAAACATACTGATCAGATTATATTAGTCAGGTGAAAATACTGATCAGACTATATTAGGCAGGTGAAACATCCTGATCAGAATATATTAATCAGGTGAAACATGCTGATCAGATTATATTAGTCAGGTGAAACATACTGATCAGACTATATTAGTCAGGTAAAACATACCGATCAGACTATATTAGTCAGGTGAAACACACTGATCAGACTATATTAATCAGGTGAAACACACTGATCAGACTATATTTACCAGGTGAAACATACTAATCAAACTATATTAGTCAGGGGAAACATACTGATCAGAATATATTAATCAGGTAAAAAATACTGATCAGACTATATTAGTCAGGTGAAACATACTAATCAGACTATATTAGACCGGTGAAATACGCTGATCAGACTATATTAGTCAGGTGAAACATACTGATAAAGACCCCACACTGTCCTCCTTGAAACCAGGCTGTTTCATGGTAGTCTGGCTAACGAGATGGAGATGGGCACTGCCATCTTCATATCAAAATGCTTACTGAGAAATCTCGCACCGCACTACAGTCAGGAGAAGGCCACCTTATCAAGTACATCTCGGGACGTGAAGAGAGTCACTGTAACCTACCCCTAAAGAAAGTAATCAAGATTACCTAACTCAAGTACAAGTGGCTTTAGCAATAACAACAACTTCTACAGCAGCAACATCAGCAACAACAACAACAACCCCACTATAGTAGATCACTCTTTAATTCATGCACACTCAACATTCACATAGGTCAAACGCACGTTAAATGTGGAGTAGGTTTCTAGGTTAGGAAGAAAACTAGAAACAATAGCAGATTTACGAAGATAACTTTTACAACTGATCTCAATATTTTGTAGTTTTCACATTTATGCATATATTATGTTAATGAAAACATATAAATATCACTCTTTAACTACTCGTCGTATGATACAATAATCATCATCATCATGTTGCATGTCCTTTGTTAACGACGCTTCAATCACAGCCAGCCGATATAAATCTCGGTCTGCAGTCAATCTTCCAGCCTGCTCCATGTTCATGTTTAGAGTATCCTTGATATCTTGCATCCTCCTTCGCCTTGGTCGACCCCTGCGTCGCCATCCAGGCACCATGTCCTCCAGGACCATTCTTTCCAGTCCGTTATGAAGTTTGACGTGGCAGACAAAAATTCAATTTCCGAAACATAACATTGTTTATGAGCCAGTTTTCTTAAACATTCTGGTCTTCTAGTATTGTTTTATTTGTCACTTTCTTTATTCAAGGACTTTTTAGGATTCATCTGTAACATTTTGTATCGAACGCTCTAATTATTATCATTCCTACTTGTCAAAGTCTAATAATACAATTATACAACAATAGAAGACCGAATTACGCGTTGTAGACCACAGGAAAAGGAAGATGAAAATCGTGCACAACAAAAATAACATCTTAGCATGAAGCTCTGGCTCATGAAGCTGGCTTATGAAACTGGTTCATGAAGCTCATGCTCACGAAACCCTGGCTCATGAAGCTCTGGTTCATGGAGCTCTGGCTCCTGAAACTGGCTCATGAAGCTCTGGCTCATGAAACTCTGGCTCATGAAACTGGCTCGTCAAATTGGCTCATGAAACTCTGGCTTATGAAACTGGCCCGTGAAACTGGTTCATGAAGCTCTGGCTCATTAAACTGGCCCATGAATCTCTGGCGCTAACAAACTGGCTGATGAAGCTTTGGCTCATGAAGCTCTGGCTCATGAAGCTCTGGCTCATGAAACTGGCTCATGAAGCTCTGGCTCTTGAAACTGGCTGATGAAGCTTTGACTCATGAAGCTCTGGCTCATGAAGCTCTGGCTCATGAAACTGGCTCATGAAGCTCTGGCTCATGAAACTGGCTGATGAAGCTTTGGCTCATGAAGCTCTGGCTTCTAAAACTGGCTCATGAAGCTCTGGCTCATAAAACTCTGGCTCATGAAACTGGCTCGTCAAACTGGCTCATGAAGCTTTGGCTCATTAAACTGGCTCATGAAGCTCTGGCTCATGAAACTAGCTCCTGAAAGTGGCTTATGAAGCTCTGGCTCATGAAGCTGTGACTCATGAAACTGGCTCATGAAACTATCTCATGAAGCTCTGGCTCATTAAACTGGCTCATGAAGCTCTGGCTCATGAAACTAGCTCCTGAAACTGGCTCATGACACTGGCTTATAAAGCTCTGGCTCATGAAACTGACTCATGAAGCTCTGGTTCATGAACCTGGCTCATGAGGATATAGGTCATGGAGCTTTGGGCTCATGAAACTGGCTCATGGAGATCTGGCTCATGACACTGGCTCATGATGCTCAGGCTCATAAAACTGGCTCATGGAGATCTGGCTCATCAAAATAGCTCATGAAACTGGCTCATGGAGCTCTGGCTCATGAAGCTTTGGCTCATGAAACTGGCTCATGGAGCTCTGGCTCATGAAGCTCTGGCTCATGGAGCTCTGGCTCATGAAGCTCTGAGCTCATGAAACTGGCTCATGGAGCTCTGGCTCATAAAGCTCTGGCTCATGAAGCTCTGGCTCATGAAACTGGCTCATGGAGCTCTGGCTCATGAAGCTCTGGCTCATGAAGCTCTGGCCTAATTAATGTACAACTATTGTCATCATCGTTCTGTTTGAGAAGAATAGAACACAATTGCAAGGTAGCCTGCCTATATACCAGTTTCATACAAATCATCCCGGCTTCCATAAGTTTATAGACGGAAACTGGTAACCGAGATGTTTCAAGCTGCAGGCACTCTGACCGTTACGCAAAAGTCGGATTCCGCTGGTCAGAAAGTGTCCAAGACACACCTGACAGGGGACAAGTATAACCATATGGAAAAATTTGCGAGCTAAACCGTTTTCCGATTTAATAATAACCGGCTTCCCGCTGGGCATCAGAGAGGAAACTATAAATGCACTAATGGTGATATCGGACAATGCTAATTCATGGCATGTCATACATCATAGTTGCCAAAAGAACGTGGTAACACTTTACCAAACGGAAACAAATTGGAGCAGCGATAAAATAAATTAAACAAATATTCAGTTGGTACTTGGTGGAAATATGTGAAACAAGACTACCGAATTATGATGAACGACGTACAGGTGCAGCGCACTTACTATATTACAGTGGGATAGAGAACTATCCCATTCATGGAGAAGTATTTCTTGCCCACCGACGCATAAGAAATTCGATATTATAGTATCACTCAAAATCTGCTAGAAAAAATAATTCAAATATGTTTGATGGCAGCATTATTTAACACTGCAGTAATACAGATGTATGTACGTACATCAGACCACAGTGAGGGAGATTGAATATTTGTATTTTATCAACTGTAGAATGCAAAAAAGAACGTGAACAATCAAATGCCTGCATTACGATACGATTCAACTATCGCATACTGGCTGACACGTTATGAATACATAACGCATCCAGACCATCGACATGTCATACATATCCTGATAAATGACATCAGAACAAAATTATCTACATCCTAATACAAAAAAAGTTTTGTTCGAGAATATATATAAATATATATATATATATATATATATATATATATATATATATATATATATATATATATATATATATATATATAAACAACAACTTTATCTGTGATTTAGTGATGCTAAACTTTCTTGTCGAAATGGAAAAAGTTCTGTTCTGTTTCTAAGAATGAACTTCCCTGCACTCAGGGCTCATGGTTCCTACCTAACTTTTGTTGTAAACATTTTTGCTTCGATTCATCCATTGCGGTGCCATTATCCAACAGGCTTATCTTTTTCTTCTTCTTCTTCTTCTTCTTCTTCTTCTCTTCTTCTTCTCTTCTTCTTCTTCTTCTTCTTCTTCTTCTTCTTCTTCTTCTTCTTCTTCTTCTTCTTCTTCTACTACTACTTCTTAACTTCTTAGCTCTTATATTTTGATGCAACATGCTTCTTGAATTATTTTTATAGTGTTCTTTAAAATCTATATGACTACTCTACACTCTGTCAATGGTGCAATGTTGAGTGTTGGGGTGTCTTCTTCACTAGAAAGGTTCATATTATCGTGTCAGAAGCTGGATTTAGTTTTGTTTTCTGTACACGGACCCCTTAAAAACTGTAGTTCTCCTTATCATCTAATGTTAGCACAATTAATGGGTCTATTCCACTCTAAGTGTACTCCGTTCTAGAACATACTTAACACACTCGTCACACACTGGATCCCCAACTCCAAACCAAAACATATATCATACACATACGCGCACACACATACACACACAAACATACACACACACAAACACGCACACAAACACGCACACACAAACTTAGCTCAGCTTAAAACCAAATATAAATTCACAAATATTGTTCAGGTTTGACGTGTACGGCATTCTGTTGTTCCAGGAATTTGTCCTGGTATGTACCAGTTTCTGTTTGTTGTTGAGGCTGGTTGTTTCTCTCCTCATTAAGTATTGATTTCAATGAACAAGTGCAGTGAGTCAGCTACAATGATATTGGAATGAATTTGTTGAAATACGAGGGACTCATGGTACGGAAAAAACAACCACTTAATAACCTACACACTGGGATATCAACCTCATAATATACAACGCGGATAGCCACCTCATAATGTAAAACAGAAATAGCAACCTCATTATGCAGAACAATGAAAGCAATCTCATAATGTAAAAAGGAATAGCAACTTCATAATGTAAAAAGGGATATCAACTTCATAATGGTAAAAGGGATATCAACTTCATAATGTAATACAAGGACAACAGCTTCAAAATGTAAAACATGGATAACAACTTCATAATGTAAAACATGGATAACAACTTCATAATGTAAAACATGGATAACAACTTCATAATGTAATACAAGGACAGCAGCTTCAAAATGTAAAACATGGATAACAACTTCATAATGTAAAACATGGATAACAACTTCATAATGTAAAACATGGATAACAACTTCATAATGTAAAACATGGATAACAACTTCATAATGTAAAACATGGATAACAACTTCATAATGTAAAACATGGATAACAACTTCATAATGTAAAACATGGATAACAACTTCATAATGTAAAACATGGATAACAACTTCATAATGTAATACAAGGACAGCAGCTTCAAAATGTAAAACATGGATAACAACTTCATAATGTAAAACATGGATAACAACTTCATAATGTAAAACATGGATAACAACTTCATAATGTAAAACACGGATAACAACTTCATAATGTAAAACATGGATAACAACTTCATAATGTAAAACATGGATAACAGCTTCATAATGTAAAACATGGATAACAACTTCATAATGTAAAACATGGATAACAACTTCATAATGTATAATGTATAATGTATAACAGCCTGACAATATAAAGTAGGGATATCAACCTCAAAGTGTTAAACCTTGATAGAGATCTCAAAATGCAAAAACTGAGAGAACAAACTCATAATGTTAAACTAGGATACAAACTCATAATGTTAAACTAGAATAAAAAAACTCATTCTCTAAAAACTGGGATAACCAACTCATTATCTAAAAGCTGGGATAACAAACTCATAATGTGAAAACTAGGACAATAGACTCATAATGTAAAGAGTGGTAACACTCAAGACCATATAACACAAATAACACCATTATAATGCAATAACAGCAAGGTTCAACCATGACCTACTCTATTGCAGTTGGCCATGGTTCAACCATGACCTACTCTATTGCAGTTGGCCATGGTTTAGCCATGACCTACTCTATTACAGTTGGCCATGGTTCAGCAATAACCTTCTCTATTACAGTTGGCCACGGTTCAGCCATGATCTACTCTATCACAGTCGGCTATGGTTCAGCAGTTGTAGGAGAAAAAAAGAAAATAATATAAACTTTACAATGTCAACAACATAGAAATAAATAACAGACAACATAAGGTTGTAGAGTACAATTGATCACAGCTGTACATAGTTTGTCCACGTTTTCTGTACTCTCACTTTCTCCAAATATTATTTGATGTGTATTCTCTACTCATTTATCACTGCATTAAACAATCATCTTCTCATATTCCTCCTTTCTGTTTCTTTCATATATTTGTCTCTATTCTCTTCACTTCTCTTCACCCGCTCCCATCCGCAATCTCTCTCAGTCCTTTCATCTATCTCTATTCTCTTCACTTCTCATCAGCCCCTCCCATCCACGATCTCTACATGTTTTCATCTATTAATCTCTATTCTCTTCACTTCTTTTCAACCGTTCCCATCCGCAATCTCTCTCTACGTGCTTTCATCTACCCATATCCACATATTGTGTAGTCAGGCTCACATGTATACACTCTAGTCAATCTCCTTGTCTCTCTATTCCCTCTCTTGCCGAGTCTTTCTGACCCGTTCTGTCACAGTGTTAACTGTTTTTTTGCGGTAGTTTTAAATAAGATCTGCCAGAAGGCACGATAAACATATTAACTGCCTTTCTTATATCAACAGAGAAACAATAAGTTCCATCTGTCTATCTCTGATTTAGCGTTACTCGCTCGCTAGTTCCTTTCTCACTTTCTTACTCATTATGTGCAACTCAGTTTTTCACTCACTCACTCACTCACTCACTCACTCACTCACTCACTCACTCACTCACTCACTCACTCACTCACTCACTCAATCACTCACTCACTCACTCACTCACTCACTCACTCACTCATTCATTTACTCACTCACTCACTAATTCACTCATTCATTTACTCCCTCACTCACTCATCTACACATTCCTTCAACAAAACTATCACACAGTCAACTAACACACAACTGATACACTCACTTACTCACTCACTCAACCCACCACAAATTCCCTGCCTAATTCATTCAATTACCGATTCGTAAATCCACGTATTCATTCATTGACCGGTGTACCCATGCACACACTCAACCATATAATCACACACATACCAACGCACCAACCCACTCTATCCATCCTCCGTCTAGTCACCTACCCACTCTCATATAAGTAAACCATCCACTCACCCTCCCTCTCACTCCCTTCCACACTCTCTACTCCCTTACTCACCCACTCACTCACTCACTCAATAGCTCTCCCAGCACATACAAATCGCAATATATTCTGGTATCGTGTTTCACCTAAATTTATCCGATCCTGCGCGAGATATAAATACGAATACATCCAATCATGACCGAGTAGTTAAACCTGATAACTGTCACTACAAATACCCAGAAAATCGATTCTGTGTTTTTGTTTTCCTTTACGTTTCCTACTGACCTAACATGTTAGAAATCACCGTTCTACTCCACAGAGACCAAAAAATGCCGATTACAAATACGAGTATTAATAATTCATAATAGGTCGGGGTAAAAGGACGAATTTTGTAAATGTATTATGGCTGAACATTGGGAGTCACAAATATTCATCGCCGCTGGCACATCCACCGAGATAAAACGTTGCTGCATTATGAACACGTGCTTTCGTTAATTTACTACTTGCAGAAAAATGAGGGAAGAAGGGATTATTTGTCTCGTACCTCATCTAGTAATTATCGGTAACATAATAATAACAACCTCGCAAAGACCTTAACGGAACACAATATTATTTCTTTCAGTTTCCTGATAGCGTATGGTTTGCTTTACACAGATCTCCCCGGGCCAGTTCGTCGGGCAGTCAGTTGAATTCTCTCCCCTCCCTCCCCTTTCCTTTTAGGTTTTGTGCTTGGTATTTCTGCTCAGTTTGTCTGTGCTATAAGGCTATAGGTGTATTCCGAGAAAAAGTATAGTAGTATAGCTGAATACCACACCAACGGAAAATGATACATAAATAAGTTAAAGAAAAGTTTTATATCATCACCGAAATAGAAAAGTGGTTGTTCCAACCAAAAGGTTTTATCAAAGACAAAAAGTGTGTTTGCTAATCATTAACCTTTGACGTTTTTATTTAGAGAGACGCTAATACAGTTGAATAACAATAACGAATTGTAAATTAATTCGCTGTTCATTGATAGTTAAAAGTAGAGTAATAGAAGAGAGCTGACGTTTCAACCAAATTGTGTTTATCAAATACATCAGATTATGTGTTGACAATTAGCCATGGAAGTATATATTAGTATAACTAGTCGGACTTCTTTTGCTAAAAAGTATTTTCCAAGGCCACTTTCGACATTAAGTCTAGGAGTGTATTATTGTTACATTTGAGTTCACAGACGTACAGAATGGAAATGTTATGGATGCTAAACAAAGAACAACCTTAGCTTGCCAACATAGAACATACTACTGGTTCTGTCCATGGTTTGTATCCTGATATTGTCGGCTACATTCTACTGGTTCTGTCGATTGTTTGTATCCTGATATTGTCGGATACATTCTACTGGTTCTGTCCATGGTTTGTATCCTGATATTGTCGGCTACATTCTACTGGTTCTGTCCATGGTTTGTATCCTGATATTGTCGGCTACATTCTACTGGTTCTGTCCATGGTTTGTATCCTGATTTTGTCGGCTACATACTACTGGTTCTGTCCATGGTTTGGATCCTGATATTGTCGGCTACATTCTACTGGTTCTGTCCATGATTTGTATCCTGATATTGTCGGCTACATACTACTGGTTCTGTCCATGGTTTGTATCCTGATAGCACTAAAAAGTATAACATGTCAAAACTGTTATTTAAATCGGCTATTGACACACACTGGGTTTTTTTCTCGGGCGAATGCTCCTCCACGTACGGAAAGTAATGGCAACCTACCGTTTTGCACAGTTGCCAAGTAACTTATAACAGCCAAATAGCTGGCGGTTGTAAAAAGATACGTTATGTAAAAGGATATGCGACTTACTTACATTGACACACGAGGATTACGAGGGTATGTGATCTTAAATAAAAACACTGTGGACGGCGAGGACTGGTGGTTAAGTGACAGGGCTCACAACCAAAGGCGCTTGGTTCGCTCCCCCATCACAGCACCGGCCGTTACCCCGGTGAAGCAAACCTTTAGAAAATGCAGGAGGACGCAGACTTTTACATAAAATACATGTCGAAGTCGGATGCACTGACGCAAAATAAAACGATAGTGCAACGCCTATCGCCTTGGCGAATAGAGAAATACGGTTAAAGCAAAAATAAAACAAATAAAAACACATATACATACGAGTGGTCCGCCTGGGTCTTTGTGCATGACCAGGACAAGAATAGCACCCCTACTACACTACCAAAAAAGGCGATTAACTGTGCGACATGGCATAACACCAGCCATGATTAGGTGGTCTGTTTAGAGCAGCATATATGGCGCCTAGGAGGGTTCGGGTCTACTTTACTCTATTGTTTGAGTCTATTTAGATGGACTCGCACATCAGTTAACCACCCTCTGCGGTACTTGCCCCAACGAAGCGGAGTAATAAGCTGCTCGAGCCTAGCCCACTAAACAAGAAATCCTTCTCCCGGCTACATCCAGCTCACGCCAGAGCTGGGACATGCACAGGGGCATCTGCCACTGTAGAAGTACAGGTCGACTAAAAACTAAGAACTCAGAATATTTGAGCAATGTAACACACATACATTAACACAGAAATATAGGACCAACATAACACACATAGAAACCCACAAATATAGGACCAACATAACACACATAGAAACCCACAAGTATAGAACCAATATAGCACACATAGAAACCCACACATATAGGAGCAAAATAGTAAACATAGAAAATCACAAATATAGGAGATATTTAGCACACATAGAAACCCACACATATATGACCAATATATCACACATAGAAACCCACAAATATATGACCAATATAGCACACATAGATACCAACAAATATATGACCAATATAGCACACATAGAAACCCACAAACATATGATCAACACAAAACACATAGAAACCGACAAATATATGAGTCATATAGCATACATAGAAATCCACACATATATGACCAATATAGCACACATAGAAACCCACAAATATATGACCAATATAGCACACATAGATACTCACACATATATGACCAATATATCACACATAGATACCAACAAATATATGACCAATATAGCAGACATAGAAACCCACAGACAAATGATCAACACAAAGCACATAGAAACCCACAAGCATATGATCAACATAAAACACACAGAAACCCACAAACATTTGATCAACATAAAACACATAGAAACCCACAAACATATTATCCACATAAAACACATAGAAACCCACAAACATATTATCAACATAAAACACATAGAAACCCACAAACATATGATCAACACAAAGTACATATAAACCCACAGATATAAGAGCAATTTCACACACCTAGAAAGGCACACATATATGAGCAACATAACACACGAAGAATCCTGCTAATTTACAGTTTGTAGGCATAGAAAAGGTCAAGTTAATACCATAACACTCGACCGAAGGGGATGAAGTGTTAGAGACTGAATTGTACGAGGTCTCAACATTTTCTGATGAGGAGTGATCAATTTTCTTTTTGTTTTCACTAACTATTAGTCAGGCATCATTTTAACATCTGGATTGACAGCGAAGCACTGTGGCCAGTAGACGAACATGGTCCATTTATTAAGAGACACAAACGCTATAACTGCTCTGACACCTTGAGACTCATACTATACGCATGCATAATATGCACAATGCACGGAGCTTGCAAAATCGTGATGCTTAAGTAAAAATGATGCAAAACCAAATCTACAGTAACACAGAGACACTCTGACCAGGCTTCCTTCATGGAGGCGAACCAGTGTTGCTCGATAATCCTACTGTAACGAACAAAAGATTTATGATGATAATGGCTGTAACAAGAAGAAGAGTACTTACCTAGCAGAGCAGCGTGTCCACTAAAGACGACCATTGTTATGGATACTGGTTCTGTGTTTCTGAAAGACAAGAATGAAAAAATCTCAAAATTTGCAGGATGTATCTGGGAGGTATGACCTCCAAGAGCCTGTCGCCTCATCTCCGTCCATCATTGTCACGTTTCCATGCAGCAGGTTACAGAAGAAAATCCACACAACTCCACCGCTCTTACTCTCAATAGATTCTCCTCGTTATTTCCGTGTTTGACTTTCATCCAATTTTTTATCTTGCTTTCTTCGGTGATATCTCTTACCCGGACGTTGTCAGACCAGCATATCCAAACCGATCGATTTCTTGCACGTTATAGCACTGTCAATCTGCTTCTGGTCAGCTTCACGCTGCGTCTTGTTTTCCATAGACTTTCTACTCTCTCTCTCTCTTGCTCTCTCTCTCTCTCTCTCTCTCTCTCTCTCTCTCTCTATATATATATATATATATATATATATATATATATATATATATAAACAATATTTTGTTTGGGTCGTTAGCTTTAATATTTAGAATATGCCCACATGATCATAAAAAGCATGTCGTAAATGCGGATAAATGTGCATTATGAACAAATTAGCAGCCTAGTAATTCAAAAGGAAACGACAAGAAGGATTGACTTTCTGTGGCGCAGGCGTTGCAGTGAAAAGATTGTAGTGGCATTCTGTTGCTGTCGTTGAAGTTATACGGGATAATAAGTGGAATTTTCAGTATTTTACATAATGTGATGTAATTCTTAACAATAATAACGACAATATTTGTACTCAATATTTATCTAGTTTTTTTTCTGTAAAGGGAAGCATTCTTTGGGTAAAGGCAAGCACTTTCATGCACATACGTTTGGTTATGTCAGGGCGTGTGTGTTCTAAAAAAATCGTCTACAGAAAGGACTTTTCTAATGTCCAATAAAATAAAAGTACTACTCCCACCGTAAAAATATTGAAATTCTCTACAACTAATATAGAACTCTGCGCGTTCTCCGTGTAAATAGAATTGGTCTGTTCAACTCTAATGTACAGTTGCTCTGATATGGATAGGGAAAATGACGTGTGATTAATAGTATCATAGCCAGATGGATAGGACACGCCTTTAGAAAGACGCCAGGAATATCTTATCAGACATGCGATGGAATAAGAGTTCAGCTACAGTTGTAGTCTTGCGGGCGGAACTAAGGAAAAGAAAGAAATTGAGAACATCCGTTGTCGACCTATCTTCCAAGGAGAACCAGATAAATAAATGAATGGTGTTGATGATTGATGATCTTCCTGTATGCAACCCTTTTTGTTGCTCTCTCTCAGATTTCCACTTAAGGCACCGTTTAAACCGTTTTGTATTAACTCGTCAGCACTTTTCTACCACTTACCAGGTGTGTAATTCCTCACCGGCTGCTGCTAAAAGCCAGATGGTTTTTCTATGACAATAAATTTTGTTGCAAAATTTGATGGGACTGACCTCTTGTTCGCTACTTTTATGAAGTTCTGGTGAAACATATGTACTGGGTGGAATGTCCGCTTTCATGGCTTCAGTGAAATTTTATCTGCTCTAACATCTTTCAGTAGTTTGAGTGCTTGCATTATCTCTTGTTTTGTTGATCGATTTATATTTACAATTGTGGATATTTGTTTACTTGTTTTATTTTAGTTAAGAATATTGGGGGTTTTCTGTTTAGAGTTTCTTTAAAATGTTCCCATCGTGTGCTTCACTATTTTTCTCCATTGCAGAGGATCTGTCTAAGATGTGTTGTAGGCCTGATTGTTTCCATGATAGTGTTCTAGTTACATGGTTTAGTCTCTTACGGCCTCCTTGTCTGGTGGCCTATTACGCTGCTCCATTTAGTCATTATATAAATTTGTTGTCTCTTATCATGCCTGGCACTATTTTCCAGTTCTATGTTTAATTCAGTGTAAACTTTTTGTAGTCGTGCTCTTTCTTCTTGTTTTTCACGACAAATTATTGAATATTTTATCTTACATTTTATGTCATGTTTCATGTGCTACTTGCAGGCCATTCGTTTTGCCGTTTACATTTCTTGCCAAGAACCTTTTTACCTTTTTGTTCCCAATCTTTTCGTCTAGTTTTCACAAGTAGATGTCAATGGTTTTCTCTACAAGGTTCCAAAACATTTCAAATCTTATATTTAGAAAGTAGCTTTAATTTAGTTTTTGTATCGTTGCATGAGAAGTTTTTGGGTGCTCTATTTGTGAATTTTTGTACTTTTGTCTTTTTTACTTTTTATTTCAATTATTGTGTATGGTCGCAAAAAGCAGGTGATAGTCTAAACATCTGTCAGTTCCACTCTATTCCATAATTTCCTGCTCCAAGCATATGTATTATGAAACAGTAGATTTGATTTTTGGTGTGCCAATCTGGTGAACATCAATTGTCCCTATGTTCACTTCTGTGCTCGTAGATGGTGACCCTATATTGTCCATATGTTACCTTCTGTGCTGGAAGATGGTGACCCCCGTAATTTGTCCCTGTGTTCACTTCTGTGTTAGAAGATGGTGACCCCCTGTAATTTGTCCCTTTGTTCACTCCTGTGTTGGAAGATGGTGACCCCCAGTATATTGTCTCTGTGTTCACTTCTGTGTTGGAAGATGGTGACCCACCCCCTCCCCCCTCCCCGTATATTGTCCCTGTGTTCACTTCTATGTTGGAAGATGGTGTCACCCATCACAGCGTCGTTGAAATTACAGAAGTTTACAAAGAACTCCACATTTTGTTTTCTGTTGACCGTGATGTTTTTTTCCACATTCAAGTCATAATTTATGATTTCTGTTCCAATCCTTACATTAAAATCTTCATGACTGTCTGGATGTCTCGTTTTAGACCTTTATTCAGTGTTCCTTGTAAGATATCATGTACATTCTGTTTGGTATGTTTGTCAATACTATAAGACGCGTATCCACTGCATAATTCTTTTTGAGCAGTATCGGTGTGTGAGCCCTCATTAAATAAATGAGCTTTCACACTCATATATAACCTATCATGTCAATATGGGCCGTGATACCCGATCATTAGTGTGTGTGGAATAGCTACCTGGGTTAGGAAAAAAAGCTGTAACACACACATACTGCAAATATTATACAGGAAGAGGAAGAGTGAAACATTAGTTTTCTAATTGATTCGAAGATGAAGAATGAGAAGAAGAAGAAGAAGAAGGAGAAGAAGAAGAAGAAGAAGAAGAGGAAGAAGAAGAGGAAGAAGAAGAAGGGAAAAACACGAGAAAAAAAGGGAGAAAACTGAAGAAAAAGAACAAAAAGAAAAAGAAGAAGACGAAGTAAATGGCAGACTAAGACGGTGAAGAAAAAGGTGGAGAAGAAGAAGCTCTTCTTGTAAAATCTACAACTAATATTATCACATACTCTACATTGAAGAAGATATATGCTACTTGTCTAATGCATCATGCCCTCATTCCTCACCCGTCCTAACATCGCTTCCTATTACTCCCAACGTAATCAAATTCTTCGCCTCCCTATAGCTCATGGATTTATTTTTTTATTTTTCCTTTAGGTTTTATACTCAATTATTTGCATACTCTTTATCACTGCAGGCTTCCTCTCTGTGTCCCTGAATTGAAATCCTTCATTTATCTGTCGGGTTGAGCCCGTTTAACCTGCTCTGTTTAATGTCGTTCCGATCTGTGTGCCCTTGATGTGAAATGCAAAGTAAATGAAGGAAAAGCAGTCTGGTTTCATTTCTGCAGATGGTATGTCTGCTTCCTATTAAGTTTGTCCTCAGTAATCTGATAAGCGCTGTTCCTGGTACACTCGCAGCTGGAAAAATGTGTGGTCTGCAACACGTGTAAGCCTTCTGTTTGCTTCTTTCATGCTCTGTGGTACTTTGTTAACTGAATACAAATCGAAGACAGGACATCAATATAATCATGGATGACATAAATGCAAAGTTGGAACACACAATGAGTTATGGCTTCTGAAAAGATCGGCATAGGAACACACATGAGTTATGGCTTCAGACTAGATTGGCATAGGGAACACACATGAGTTATGACGTCAGACTAGATTGGCATAGGGAGCACACATCAGTTATGACGTCAGACTAGATTGGCATAGATAACACATCAGTTATGGCTTCAGACAAGATCTCCATAGGGAACAGAAATGAAAATGTGGAGATCTATATTAACCTATGTGATGTCAATGAATTGGTCACTGCGAAACATCTTTCAAAACAAAGGTATACATAAGGTAAATTGGTGTTCACCAGATGGGCTCACTCAAAACCAAATAACCCATTAGATACTAGGACGGAATTGGAGACACCGTTTACAGTAGGTGTGTGCGTAGAGAGAAAGCTGGCTGAGGATCATACTGTCAGCTGCTCTTAGCAACTATGGCAATCAAGTAAAGGCTTTCGGGATCAAGATGCTGAGCAGCGCATGAGCTGCAGTAGTCAGCGACCCATGGCTGACTGCTAGTGTCAGGGCCAGCGAACCAGAGCTGTCAAGACCCTTCTACACCTCCACGCGGGGATCCTGGATAACAGGCTGCAGCAGGGGAGACTGGCTAAGGAGAAGGGATCGAAGAGAGAATGCTAACCCGGTACTAAAAAAATGCTTACTGAAGTCGGATGCGTTGGACAGAAAGGTGCAAATATCGCAGTCAAGCTGTAAACTACGACACAACGCATTCCGTTTTCTGGACTACATTCTGCTACTTAAGCCCTTTCAGGGTTTGTTAGCGGGAGATTGAGAACGAATGAAGTCAAGCCAAGCCAAGCCAAGTAGGGGCCTTCAAAAAAAGGACAGACAAAAAAGAACCCTCGACTCCCCTCACAAATGCATCGCGCAAAACGTCTCACGTATTTATGCAAAATTCAAATTCAAACTACTTTGGTAAAATAAGATTTGAAATCTTCGGAACCTCCACTGGGGAAACGTCGAGGAAACGATTTGAAACAAGCGTTAAGAGGTTCTTGGCATGAGAAATAACCAGCATAAAGAATGGCTCAGTGATAGCACATGGAACATAACAAAAGATAAAAAGACCATGAAACAGAAAATAACTGGCTGTGAAAAGGAAAACCCAGATTGCAAACATTATTAGCGGATTAAACAAAACAATGGAAAAGAGCGCAAGACATTATAAGAAAAAAAAAACAACTCAGATAAAATGGGGGAAAAGGTAGAAATAGCCACGAAAGAAGTCATATAGAGACATATCTATTATACTATCACGGAAACAAACAGACCCACAACACACCTGTGAAAGATCACCTACAGTGAAGAGAAACAGTGAGGCAGATGAGTGGAACATTTGAAAGAAACCAAAAATAAAAAACCCGCCAATATTCTGAACTGAAATAAACCAAGTAACCAAATATCCACAATTGTTAATATAAATCCACCATCAAAACAAGAGATAATGCAAACACTCAAACAACTGTGGAATTGAAAAGATGTTGGATCAGATCGATTTCCACAGAAGCCATTAAAGCGGACATTCCAACCGGTACGTATGTTTCACCAGTTCTTTATAAAAGTAGCGAACAAAGGGTTATCCTCTTCCTTACCAACTCCTAAAAAAGAATTTTAAAAAAATTTAAAATAATTACAAACGAATTTAATTGCCATAGAAAAGCAATCTGGCTTTTGCAGTAGCCGGAGAGGAATAACACTTCTGATAAGTGAATGGAAAAGTGCTGACAAGATAACTCTAAACTGTTTAAAAAGTGCCCGAAATGGAAAGCAGAGTGAGCTGCAAATAGGGCCCCAAATAGGTAGAACATCATTCATCATCATTCATCATCATTCATTCATGTATCTAGTTCTCCTTGGAATATAGGTCGTTGACGTATGCTCTCAATCTCTTCATACTATGAGCAGTTTTCTCAAGTTCCGCCAGCGAGACTCCAACTGCACTTGACCTTTTCCACCGTTCATCAGGTGTTCGTTGGTTTTCCTACTTGTCTATTTCCCTGTGGATTTCAATCCATTGCATGTCTGGTAATATTTCCTGCCGTCATTTAAGTGTGTATTCAACAAATCTGCACTTCTCTTCCCAATCGCCCCCCTGATTGACTCTTGGCCTGCTCTTTACTCTAAATCTCAGTATTGCTATTACCTTTGGCCATCTAATATGCAATATCCACCTACAACATCTGGTGGTGAAGGTCCACAGTCTGGATGTCAAACTTCTAGCCACACGTTATTTTCCTGACCCATATATTTGAACCAACTTTACATTAAAGTTGAACAGCCTAATTATATTTACACTGAGAACGTCGCAGGGTTCCATCTACGGTGAAAAGAGTTGCAACATTGTTAAGGCGGGAGTACAGTTTTGGCTACATCTCACGAGAGATTAGACCTGGCTGTCGACAATTTTTGAATGACACACGTGTCCTGATATAACAAAACGTTCGTGGATAAAATATTTGTGTTTTCATCGTTAAGAATGACACCGATTTACTTGCCTCTCATGTCCCATTTAACTCCAAAGAGAACAACATGTTACCGATGCAATTTGTTCACCGAAAAGTCTGTACCGAAAAATGTCATACGTTTTTGTTATTTCTTTTTTAATGACTAGTCAGCTAATCCCTTACAGTGATTGTCTTATTCGCATTTACGATATGTTTGAAAGGATATTGTGGCCATAAACATTAGGGCTAACGACCTAAACAACATAAACAAATGCATATCATAAATAAGAAGAATACGCACTTGAAGTCTATAGATAACAAATAGCAGCAGGGGAGCTGACCAGAATCACATTGACAGTGCTGTAACGTGCAAGAAATCGATCGGTTTCGAGATGCAGGTCTGACAGCGTCCGGGTTGGAGAAATCACAGAAGACATAAAAACACAAAACAAACAAAAACGTGGATGAAAGTCAAACACCGAAATAACGAGAGGCATCTATTGAGGGCAAGAGTGGGTGTGTTATGGGCATTTTCATATCTAACTTGCTGCATGGATAGCATTGCCATCAATATTTTCATATCCAACTCACATAAGCAACAGGACATACAAGGAAAGCTAGACAGACTAGCATATTAAATAACGAAGGTGGGATTTCAAATCAGTGTGAAAAAGACAAAGCAAAAAATAAATAACATACAAAGAGACTATAAGATTAATGGTCAGATAATTGAAAAAGGGCCATATTTTACACACATGGAAAGTAATATTAATAAAGACAGCAACAAACCAAGATGCTAAAGCCATGATTAACAAAACCAGATTTGTTTTCAACTCTCTTCGTTCAACATGAAACCTTGTAAATGTCAGCCTTGTACATGGATAATAGGATTATGTTGTTTAACACGAATGCAAAGTTGGCCCTGCTATATTGCTCGGGGCATGGCACATGACTAGGCGTGTCACATCCAGATCGCAGATCTTCAGCAAATGTTCACATCGCTTACTTCGTGTTAGACAGAAAAATCATAAAAACCAATGGGAATTAAGTAGCATGTTCTCAGAAGAACGTCACTTCTTACAACTGCCAACCTATTTGGCTGCTATAAGTTTCTTGGCATGTGTGCAGTACTGTAGGTTGCCATACATGGAGGAGCGATAGCACCGAAAAATGTAGGTTTCTGCCAATACAGTAGATAATTTGGGAGAGAAAGCAGAGATGAATCAGAAAAAATCTGAAACACCATACAGAGGCATTTCTTAGATGTGAACCAACAATAAAAGAAACTCGAGGCAGAAAATGGTGGAGGAGAAAGCCAGATCAGTAGGGGTCTTGTAGGCGAGAACTAAAGAGGACGGCCCAGAATAGCAACAGATGCTCTCGGTCCTATGCTTCATGCTAAAACAGTCGGATAAATGATGAATGACACACCCACATAAATGTATGTACATATATAGTGAGTATGCATAAATGTCTGCAGAAATGAATAAATTCAAATCGAGAAATCGAATATGTCTGTTAAAATAAATGAAGACATAGAGAAATGTTCTGACATTAATCAACATGTCAGAACAGTAATTGAATCAAGTAATATTACATTAAGAAATAAATAATTCAACAGTGAAACGTATTATACGGATGAGTGCACATGTGTTCCACTGAAGTTATTCTATACATCACCTGTGGCTAAATGGAACCAATTTAGTTCAAACTACTCGTACTTGTATTCACTAATAAAGAAGTTTGTTATACCAGTAACAGGTGATAAACAGTGATGTCTAACCATTCTAGAACAGTGTACAACTCATTGCACTGCACACCCCAGTCTCCCTCCTCCCCTGCCTTCTCCGCCGATCACACATCATTTTATTTGTGGCGCATCAGATTCATCCGTATGGAAAAACGCACGAACAATACTCCCTCCCCCCACCCGCCCCCCCCCCCCCCCCCCCCCCACAAAGAAGGATAAGAAACCATTGTTTAACAATTTTTTTTGCGAAATCTGAATGACAAAATGACCTTTTTTACTTGTTCATTCTTACTGAAAAATGAACAGAATTGTAAAACAAGCTGTGTTAGATAAAAACAGTAACATATGTTAACTCATTTTTCCACCTAAATATGTTGCTTATGGGGGACTTGACAAACGGAAACACAAACAAAAATTTACTGATAAAAAAAACGAAAATTCACGTCAAAAAGAAAAATAATCATGTATCAAACACTATATGGTTGACGAAAGATGAAGAGTTATATGTCATTAAATTGTCAATGAAAGACGTTAGTATTTATTCCTTCACTAGCCGAATGTGGATAACATCGGCTCAGTTTTTATGGAAAGCTGATAACATCGGCTCAGTTTTTATGGAAAGCTGATAACATCGGCTCAGTTTTTATGGAAAGCTGTTAACATCGGCTCAGTTTTTATGGAAATCTGAAAACATCTGCTCAGTTTTTATGGAAAGCTGATAACATCGGCACCGTTTTTATGGAAAGCTGATAACATCGGCTCAGTTTTTATAGAAAGCTGATAACATCGGCTCAGTTTTTATGGAAAGCTGATAACATCGGTTCAGTTTTTATGGAAAGCTGTTTTTAAGTAAGTCTTCCTTATGTCACATGAAGTGAACATTCCCTGCCCACACTGACCAAGGTCTTTCTAGACCTGCACCGCGCGAATCTAACAAGTGACCGAATTTATACCAAATGATTTAAAAAAGATAGTGGCCTTCATAATCCGTGTTGGACAAAATAACTGAACATTAATTTTTCATCCATTATTTGTATAGACTTTTACTGCTAGCCCTCCTATTATCGTTAATGGAAAAAAAGCCTGACGATTTCAGAACGACTGGAAGAAAGAGTTATTACTGTTTGTCAGTCAGGTGTAATGATACACACCAAACGTGTTAGAACTGGGTTCACAGACCTCCGAATACACTTCTGAAACACATTGACTTGAACACAAAAGCAAGTGTTAGCGCTGTGAGTTTTCACCGAGTCTCTCAGCATGCCACTGATGGTAGTGTTCCCAATAAACGGGTTAAAACAAAACACCACCGCTCTTAACGTCGTGGTATGTTTTATACGTTGTCTTTGTTTTCCGCTGGAGTTGATTTGGGACCATTATAACGGACAGAAAATAGGCTTTTCATGGCATCATACTGGGTGTTACAGACGACGCTGTTCGGTGTTTTATTGTCACAGGGTCGTCTAGGCTAGATTATACTCCACTTTCATTGTTCCAGAGTCGAACAGGCTAGATTATTCTCTAGTTTCATTGTCTGTTGATGTTCTACTAGCGAAGGTGGATTCCAATTCATTGTCTCGTGGTAGTAGAAGAGAGACTATTCTCTAGTTTCATTGTATACTATAATGGGGATTATTATCTAGTTTCATTGTTTCATGTAAGGAAGATAATAATCTCATTATTTGTAATTTTTTAGCGTCAACGAGTATGTTATCTAGTTTCATTGATTGGTTTAGAGAGACTATTCTCTAGTTTCATTGTTTAATGTCACAAGTGTTATGTTCTAGTCTTATCATTTAGTATGGAGAAACTATTCTCTAGTTTCATTGTTTAGTATACAGAGATTATTTTCTACTTTCATTGTATATTGTTGGTTGGTTGGTTATTGATCCAGCGGCGCATGGGCTCCTCCCAATGCCATACAGTGGTATCTGTAAGTTGTTGTTTAGTTCTGTACAAAGTGTTCCATTTGTCTGGCCTCGGAGGAAGAAGCTCTTTCCTAACGCTGGCAAGTGCCGGGCATTCAAAAAGATGATGTTCAACAATTTCATAGGTATGTGTGCATAGCCGGCACTCTGGTTGGACTCTGTTTAAGTGGCTGTTAAGTTGTATGTATTGAGTGCGAAGTCGGAAAATAGTGCTTTGGTCTCTCATTTTCAGAAGGTTTTTATGCTGTCTTTGGATTTGGGATGGCCATATATTTGTAAATTTCTCTCCCAGTATTTTCCACTGCCCATCTATTCAGGCAGTCCTTTTTGTTAGCAGTCTTCAGTAGTTGTTTGGCTGTCTGTAGGATTGTTGGTGTGTATTGTTGTTCTTGACTTGATCCCTTCTTAGTCAGTCTGCGTGCATTGTCATTGCTAAATGTATCTGAGTGACCAGGGTTATATTGTATAATTATTCTGACTTGATGGGATATGAGAAGTTGGTTGGCATCTAGAGATACTTGGGTTAGTTCAGGCCTACTGTGACCACCATCTTTCAGAGCTTGAAGTGCAGATAATGAGCCTGTAAAGATTACATATATATATGTGTGCACACATATTACACTGACAAGGTTCCACATGTCATAAATGACAAAGAGGATAACACATTAACGGAAACCAAAGACATACTGAATAGATGGAGAGAGTACTGCAGAACCGTGTATGGAGATAGCACAAAGCGCTCAGTTACAATCCTACCAAAGGATGAGAAAGAACCTGAACCAACATTGGAAGAAGTACGCTCTGCAATTAAAAGTCTGAAAAAGGGAAAGTCCCCAGGATGCGATGATATCCCAGTAGAGCTAATATACGCAGGAGGAGAGACACGGGCTCGAGTCTATCCCAAGCTGTATAAACAGATATGGCACAGTGCAGAGTGGCCAGAAGCATGGAAGAAATCAATTTATATTCCCCTCCCCCAAAAAGGCAACATGAAGCTGTGCACGAACTACCGAACTATCGCGCTGATCAGCCACGCTAGGAAGATACTCTTTCGAATCCTATTAAGAAGGATAGAGAAACGGTGTGAATCTGAAATTCACGTAGTCCAGGCAAGTTTTAGGAAAGACTGAGGGACCCGGGACCACATATTCAATTTAAGGAATATCTATGAAAAATGTAGAAAGTTTAATGTAGACCTGCACACATGCTTCATTGATTACACTAAGGCCTTCGACACGGTAAAACATCAAAATCTGTGGAGAATCATGAAGGAAATGGGATTTCCTTTGCATATAGTCCATCTCATTGAAACATTATACCAAAATCAACAAGCCGCTGTCCGAGTATCTGGGCAAACATTAGATTGGTTTGCAGTACAAAAGGGAGTTCGACATGGATGTATCCTCTCACCTTATCTGTACAACATATATGCGGAATGTATAATGAGAAATGTTCGAGAATATGAGAACATTGAAAGTTTCGACCCATTTACGATTGAGGGGTACAAGATTCCAGAGTTACGATACGCAGATGACACAGTGATACTATCAAGAAGTGCAGAAGGTCTAGAGCAGCTACTTTCAGCCGTTAATGGACATAGTAAAGATCAAAATATGTTCATAAACATAAACAAAACAAAGATAATGACTACCGATAAAACACAATCTCAGCATACATTTACTGTGAGTGGTGAGGAAATAGATCAGATAACACATTTTGAATATCTGGGCTCCAGAATTGACAAAAATGGTAACTGCTCGAAAGAAATCAGACGAAGACTAGCTATGGCAATGCAGAGACTGAACAGCCTGAAGAAATTTTGGCAGAGCACCAACAAAACGATAAAAGTAAAAGTCTTAAGAGCCTGTGTTTTTCCTGTGGCAGCTTATGGCTGTGAAGCATGGACGATTACCAAAACTTCTAGACAAAGAATCGAATCCTTCGAGTCAAAATGTTACAGAAAGATCCTCAGGATACCCTGGACAGAGAAAAGAACAAATGTAGACATTCGGCAAGAGTTGAGGATAGAGGAGAACTGGTTTATCAATTCCATTTTGGCTAGAAAATGCAAATACTTTGGTCACATCAAGAGACACAACGGTCTTGAGAGAACGGTGATGGAAGGTATGGTGCCAGGCAAAAGAGGAACGGGTAGACCAAGAAGACGATGGCACCAAGATATCCAGGAATGCCTGAGTATGACAGTGGCGGAAGCTGGTGTTTTGGCAAGGGAACAAGTTTCTTTCAGACAGACTGTGATGGGAGCGACGTTCTACAAAGGACATGCTACATGATGAGCACACACATTATTATCTAGTTTCGTGGTATTACTATGCGAGAGATTATCATCTTATCATCTTTTTGTTTAGTTTCGTGGCTTATTATACTAGATATTATTATATTGTCGTATTGTGTAATATAGTTTCATGGTTTACAATAGGAGTGATTATTCGCTAATTTCATAGTTCACCAAATGTGTTGATGCACAAGACTGTGATGGAGACTAGTTTTCTCTTCCAATGGTCTTACAGATTTAAAGGCAATACTAATTTATAACTATGAGGCGCCTAAAGTCCATCACAAAGGCGGAAGAAGCAACTATCTTAGATTTCCTCTTTGCCGACTACTGCGCAATTAACACGTGCTGAGAACAGGACATGCAAGCAGCCATGAAATGAGTTCTCAACTTCGTGCACTAATTTTGGTCTTACTGTAAACACCAAGAAACCGGAAGCAATGTTTCTACCTGCGTCCGTGGAGCCCTAACACGAACCAAACGTCACTATACAGAGACAACGCCTAAAAGCAGTTGATAGCTTTACCTATATTGGTAGTAGCCTTACCAAGGAAAGAACTATTGACTCTGAGGTCCACAACAGGATTTCCAAGGCGAGCGCTACTTTCGGCAATTTTTTAAATAGAAAACGTTTGTGATCGGTAAGGAATTAGTGTTGCCACCAAGATACGTGTGTATCGTGCTGTTGTGCTAACCACCCTTCTGTAAAAAAAACACAAAAAAAAACAACAAATGTCAATACGACTTTGTCCCATTGCTGGTTTCTCCGAAGGTTTTTTTAAGGCTTATAACTACAGGCCGCTTCGCCACTGCTGTCACTTCATCGTTTGCTGGCTATCTTCGTTTATTTCACCCCAACAAAAAAACAACATATGCATACCGGGATTCGAACCTCTTACCTCCTTATCGACAGGCAGGCCTCGACACCATTCGGTCACGCGCTCCCCACCATCCTTCTGTATGTATGCGAAACATGGACAGTCTATAGCATGCATGTCAGTAAACGTAATCAATTTCATGTAGACTGTCTCCGCAGACTGCTCAGACTCGGTTGACAGGGTAGAGTGCCCAACTCTGTAGTTCTCAGCAAGCTGAGACTTTCTGGCATCCATACGCTGCTACAAAGAGCCCAGATCAAATGGACAGAGCCAGTTGTTGCATGTCAGATGAGCTGATCCCTCAACAGCTGTTGTACGGTGAACTCAAAATAGGGAGCAGTGGGAGAGGGGGGAGGGGAGGGGCAAAATAAACGATACAAAGACACTCTAAAAGTTTCTTTGAATAGTTTTTACATTGATGCTACTGCCTGGAAGCTGCTTGCTCCGAGCCACTCAGCCTGGCGCACTGCCATCACACACGGTGCTTGAATCGCTGAGCAGAGGACCATTACGAAAAAAATGAGCTGCACGAAAGGAAAGAATGCAAGACTGCCCAACTACAAATGCTATTCACGTGTGCCCTACGTGCGGTAGAGTTTGTCAAGTACAGATCGGACTAAACAGTCAAATGCGGTCACATCTAAATAAACATTACTAACGCTGTTGCATCTTCGCTTGCGACGGGCAAATAACTAGCAATCTCAGAATATAGTATCCGAGGGTGATCATTCCTGTTATTATCTCCTCTCATATGGTCTCGTTATCAGAGCTCCTTTTCTCTGAAGTACTACTGCTACATTAATGACTTTATTGGTATTTCTGAGAAGCCTGAGGCTGACCTATCTAGCTCCATTGACTTTGTTAACATTTTCAATCCAACAATTCACTTGACATCTCATATCTTTTTTACACCAGTCAACGTTATTGATATCACTTCATGTGATATCACTACATCCATATGATATCACTACATCCATATGATATCACTCCATATATCACTCTATATGATATCACTCCATTTAATATCACTACATCCATATGATATCACTACATCCTTATGATATCACTACATCCATATGATATCACTACATCCATATGATATCACTACATCCATATGATATCACTACATCCTTATGATATCACTACATCCATATGATATCACTCCATATATCACTCTATATGATATCACTCCATATAATATCACTACATCCATATGATATCACTACATCCATATGATATCACTACATCCTTAAAATATCACTACATCCTTATGATATCACTACATCCATATGATATCACTACATCCTTATGATATCACTACATCCTTAAAATATCACTACATCCTTAAAATATCACTACATCCTTATGATATCACTACATATGATATCACTACATATGATATCACTACTTATGATATCACTACACCCAAAGCACCTATAAACATTCTGACATACGTAGCATTTCTTCATCATCCCAGTCATGCCGTGACTCACTCATGTTTCTCAGCTTGTACACCTTCCTCGTCTATACCAGGATTACAAAAGGCCAACAACATGCTTGAATTGTCCACAAACGTCCCTACATTGAAGTTTTTCTTACCTCAGCCCTCTGAGAACTGAAAGGCTAGACCGGTTAGATGCAACATACTGACCAGGTCCACTATCACCATCTAGCGTTCCATCAACACCGGCTGCTTTCAAGACTGCTTGGCTGACGAGATGTGGCTCGACGTGATACCCGTACTAGTGAGCGTCCCACAGATGGAGCCAAGCATAGCACAACCTCCTAGAACACTGCAGTCGACCTTCATCAGCACGCTCTGGATGTGGGGGAAGCTGCTATACTCCGCCACTTAATGCCCTTTTCAGGGTGCACAAAACTGTGAAATTGCTCATTGTGGGCAACAACAACAACAACAACAACAACAACAACAACAACAACAACAACTTCCGCCCTCTGGCGAATTATCATTATCTTTTCCTCTTTGAACGACCTTCTCCGAGAGACTCCCTCTCGAATCTAAAATTCGTTTTTATCAGATGTGTATGATTCTTGTCCTCCTGTCTGGTTCACAGACTTGGATCCTACTTAAACAGGGTATATCAAGACTCGATGCCTTTCATACGCGCAACCAGCGACGCATGCTCAGTATCTGGTAGTTCGTTCTCGTCCGTAATGTCGATGTGTCTGCAAAGACAAGTCTTCCCTCCATCTCGGCCATTCTGCGGCGTGGTATGGGCCGTCTCCGTTCTACATGGCTCCGACAGATAGCAGTCGCTCCTTTGGTTCTGAACGAGGCTTGGTTACAAGCCTGAGCAGTTGGACATGGTAGTGGTCGATCGACGCAACGGGCCCTAGATGCCTAGGCAAACATTATTATTACTAATATTGACGCCCTCACCTCTTCCCACCGGTCCTCCTCCTGACCGTGTGAAACTGATGTTAATATTCTCTTCTCATGTCGCTTCTATTCGTAAGACACTATTTCGTCAGCATCCTATACTACATTCCAACAATCTCTCTAGACCTGTGATATTTCCTGATCTTCCTTTGCTACTGTACTGATGAGATAGAAACTTGCGTGACTTGTTTGTCCGAGGCCGAGTCAATATTCACCTCATAGACCATCACCGCACCATGTCCGGTAACAACAATTACAGTTTAGTAACGTGTCTCTGTGCCACCCGGACACATTCGGTGGCTATCCCTAAACTACTGTAACAACAATTGTAGTTTAGTAACGTGTCTCTGTGTAACCCAGACACGTTCGGTGGCTATCCTTAAACTACTGTTTGAGATACTAGTACCATAGATGTAACTTTCCATCACTGCAATGTTAAATATATCAGGGAAGTTGGCCTTGAACTTCGTGCAAATCCTACATCAACACAACATTTAAAAATTAACTTTGGCTCTCTGGTCGCCAGCCACTTCAGTAGTCCGGAATACCAGGGTAAGATTATTTCATCGGTCTGTAGAATCATCTTATCATCTAAACATATATGAACATATTATCTTAGCATCTGAACTTTCGACTCCAATTTAAGCTCACATATTGGATAGGAAGATACACTTTTTCTATTTTTGGTTTGTGCAGACAGGCGCTAACAACCTACATTTTCTGAACAAAACTCGACCTGGTCAACTCGATTCATTACAAAAACATACTTATATTTTCAAGTTATTTTTGTAGCTGCTTGTCACTTCTCGTCGACTATTTTTGCATTCACCACTGCATTATCTTTCGAGCAGGAATGGCGTGCCAACGTATTTATTATGCTCTTTCAGGTTGCTTACCTAATGCAAAACGCACATTATAGTCGTCATTTAGGTATGTATGCCATGTGAACGTCTGGCTCACTGGAAATGGTTCCTACAATATCGAATGGCGAACTTCTAAATAATAATGACCAATGCAGGAAAAGCTACAAACGTTGTTTATAATTGTAATAAAGATATTTAATAAAAATACATCAACAATGCAATAGACAAACAATTGAAATAAGAACATGGGTAGCCCTACCGATAATTTGTTCTTTTTCTTGTTCTTCTTGTTTTTGTTCTTCTTGTTTTTGTTCTTCTTGTTTTTGTTCTTCTTGTTTTTGTTCTTCTTGTTTTTGTTCTTCTTGTTTTTGTTCTTCTTGTTTTTGTTCTTCTTGTTTTTGTTCTTCTTGTTTTTGTTCTTCTTGTTTTTGTTCTTCTTGTTTTTGTTCTTCTTGTTTTTGTTCTTCTTGTTTTTGTTCTTCTTGTTTTTGTTCTTCTTGTTTTTGTTCTTCTTGTTTTTGTTCTTCTTGTTTTACTTATTTTTCTTCTTCTTCTTCTTCCTCTTCTTGTTCTTCTTGTTCTTGTTCTTCTTCTTCTTCTTCTTCTTCATCTGTTTCTTCTACGACTTTATTACTGAAAATGACGTTAATGGCGTCATGTTGTAGTTTACAGCGAGGCTGCGATATCTGCGGAGATCGTCCAGAACCATCGGATTTCAACATGGCATTTTAGGGACCGGGTTTGTGTTCTTTCACACATAATCTCTTAGAGAGACTGCATGGTGGCAGTCTATGTCTAGGGTCGCCACTTGTTGGTCTGTTATGGGCCATTGCCCATGATGCAAACAGCCAGCTATTAGTCTATGACTGCTGTCAGCTCATTCACCCCTGCATCACCTGCTCCTTGGCGACAAATACTAAAAAGTGGGGTGCCCGATTTTCTGGGAAGTAAAAGCAGTCAGCTTCACATATAGAGCGCAGTTGCTCTCGGAAATATGGGTCAAAAACCTTACTCACAGAATTCCCCATGACTCGTAGACGAGATCTAAAACGGGCACCAAAATACTGACAAATGTTTGTATGTTCCAATGAAAATATTCAGACTCATCTAAAAATGTATCGCCTATCAGAGGTCACATAAGTCCATGTTGTATGTATGTCATATTAAGTCTCAAAGCACGTTCTAAGTGGTAAATGTAGAGAGCATTTAAACTCAGAAAACAAATAGCACTAGCTTGGCCCTTACCGCGGATGAAATCGATACTCGTTGCTTGCCCGCATGAGAACAGGGAATACTGGACTGTTGTGGCCCCGACACTGTCGACGTCTGGAACAGAAAACCCAACAGGAAACATGGCGGAAGAACACACTAGCGGAGATAATTTAAAATGGATCAGAGAGTGAATTTTAACAACGATTTTCCACGACCTCCGCCAACGTCCTGTGTCCTCAGTCTGTCTCCAAGGAGACAGGATGAGTTAGGAATGGTTTACCGATTTCACTAACTTCCTGTACTCGCTTAACAGAGGTTATCGCTCAGCGCGGTTACCATTAGTTCAAAAAGTTGATGGGACCAAACTAGTACCATTATCGTTGTCTCGAGTAGTACTTTAGATCAGATCTCCTCCACTTACTCGTGTTTGACAAAGGCTAACGTTCACAACAAACAGAGCAAGTGAAGAGAAGGGCCTAAGTCTAAATATCTCCAAAATAGAAGCAATGGTTATAGAAAAGGGAAACACTCCGATTAATTGTGAGATTGAGATAAAAGGACATGTGTTAGAACAAACAAGAAACAAATTCAGATTATATAAGAATACCCATAACATACAAGGAAATGGGATATTTATTACAAAATACAGAATAGCGTGCATTTGATTTAAAAATCATCCAGAAAATACGCGGATGTAACTAACAAACAAGTCTCTTGTAATGTTTGTTTGTTTCGAATGCCCAAAATGAGCAGGTTTACTCTTTTGTTTAAAAAAAAAGTAAAGCAAAGTAACCCATAGCATTACTGCCGTAGGGGTGTGAGGTGTTAGCGATCTCACGTTTCAAAGGCTCGGCTGTATGAGGACGGTAGTCATCTCTTCTCCCTTGCTTTTGTGCCCCCTGAAAATTACGTTAAGTGACGGGTTGCAGTAGCTTTCCTCACATCCCGAGCGTGCTGATGAAGGTGGACTCTGGAGTCCTCCATGCGGCTGCGCTATGCTTTGCTTCATATGCCTGTCGCTCACTACTACGGGGATCACATCGATCCCTCACCTCGTTAGCCAGGCTGCCATAAAAACAGCCCGTTTCAAGGGAAGACTACGAGAAAGCCAAGGTAAGGGTCTTGGCCAGTATATTTTGCCTGACCCTGACTAACATGTCTGATCAGTATGTTGTGTCTGACCAGACGTTAGACTTCCTTCCCAGTCTATGGAAGAAATCAATGCAATAAAGAGAGAGAGAGAGAAAGAGAGAGAGAGAGAGAGAGTGAGAGAGAGAGAGAGACAGACAATTTGCAGAATTGTGTATAACCGAACAAAAAGAGCCACGACAACATCAATATGGCACCAGAGAAGCACATGATGGCAAAACTAACAATGAATGAAACGAATGAGGCCATGAGAACTTTAAAGAAAAAGAAATCACCAGGAAAAGATTGGGTAACAAACGAAATCCTGATGGGGTTGGACCAAACAGGAAAGAGGAAGTTACTATCAGTCCTGAACTAAAGCTGGAAAAGGGGTATTGTACCGCAGGCATGGAAAAATGCTGTACTTATTCCAGTACCAAAGAAAGAAAAAAATAGTACAGACCCAAATGGATACAGGCCCATCAGTCTACTGAGCTGTGTAGGTAAACTGATGGAGCGTATAATAAACACCAGATTGATGTGGCACCTGGAAAAAAAAAACATATTAATTCCACAGCACGCAGGATTTAGACAACACAGATCCACTGAGGACCAGATCACTCACATAGCACAGGAAATAGAGGATGCTTACCAAGAGAAAAAGCATACAGAAGTAGTTTGGGTGGATCTAGAGAAGGCATTTGACAAGGTGTGGAAAGAAGGACTTAAAGTCAAGCTACAAAGAAGTAAAGTATCTGGAAAAATGTACAAATGGATCAGCCACTACCTCGAAAACAGAACAGCCAGAGTTCAAGTACAAGAGCAGATGAGCAAAAAGGTGACACTGGAGCAAGGAGTACCACAAGGGGAAGTACGGTCACCCACACTTTTTCTGGTGTATACAAACAACACCATAGAGAATATACCAAGAAGAGTCCACAGCTCCATGTTTGCAGACGATCTTGCTATGTGGACCTCTGAAAAAAATCTCACCGTAGCAAACATTCGGTTGCAGCAGTTGGAGGAGTGGGCGAAATCATGGCTGGTCAAAATAAATGAAGAAAAAACAACATGTACGATATTCTCGCTTTCAAATAAACCACAGAACACCAAAATAAGTCTTAACGGCAAATATCTGCGGCCTAACGACAACCCAAACTACTTGGGAGTCACATTTGATCGGCGCATTACATGGAAAAGTGAGATTGAGAAAAACCGAATTAAAGCCAGACAAAGAATGGCAATCATGAGGAAAGTTGCTGGCACAAGCTGGGGAGCAGACGAAAGAAAATTAAAGAAACTGTACACTGGAAGAGTGAGACCAGTTCTCGAGTATGGCATTGCGGCAACATAAATTGCACAACAGCAGCAAAGGCAGACTTTAATAAAATTAGCAAACTTCAAAACCAAGCCATGAGAGTTTTAACAGGAGGCATGAAGTCAACGCCAATTGTAGAACTTGAAAAGATTACAAATCTGCAATCAATGACCTACATAAGAGACTGCAGAGCCCAGCAGAAAGCAGAGCAACTCAGAAGACTGACAGACCATCACATGCATCAGAGACTAAATAGATTTGGAAATGGGAAACTAACGCGGAGAAACTTTGCAGAAATAGCCAAAGCAAATATGAACGAAGACCCTATGAACACTGTAACAACACCAAAGCCCATCCCTGCTGTACGCAAACCTACCTGGAAGCAGCATATCATTCTGAAGGTGGTAGAAAATTTACCAGGTATTGGAAACAAGAACAGTCAGACTGAAAAAGAAAGAAGAGACATTACCATGAGGTATTTAGCGGAAAACTACCCAAGCATGGACTGGACCCATGCATACACTGACGGTTCTGTAACAAACACTACACAGAATAGAGGGACAGGGGTATTCCTGAGCCTACCAAATGGTCGAAAAATAACACAGTCAGTGGCAACTGGAAAATACTCCAGCAATTTCAGAGCGGAGGCAGAGGCACTGAAGGCTGCAGCAAAAGCAATGCTGACAGGCGAAAGCAATGAAAGCCAGATAGTCCTGTTTACAGATGCCCTGGTCATAGTTACAGCACTAAAAAGCCAGAAAAATACTGAACAATGATTTAAGAGCAGTACTCTGTCAACTATGCCAGCAGTCTGCACCAAAAAGAGTAGTGCTACAGTGGGTTCCATCCCACTGTAACATCCAAGGCATGGAGGAGGCAGACAGACAGACTGGCAAAGGACCGTGCAAGACTACCACAACCAGATTCTAGTATGACCTACGAAGAGTACAAAAAGTTTATTAGGACCAGATACATGGCCAAATGGGAAACAGAACATACTGGCTACACAAAAAATGATGCCTATTACCAGTTGAACAGAAGAGAGCAGGTCGTGGTCTTCAGACTCCGCACAGGCCACAACAGACTGAGGTAGCACCTATTCAATAAACTGAAGATAGGTGCTACTGACGAATGCACCTGTGGTACAGGGAAAATGACCACTTAACATCTGCTGCAAAATTGCCCGACAAACGAGGACCAGAGAAAGCACATGTGGCCATCACCAGTGGCAACACTAGACAAGCTCTATGGCAGTGTCGACAGCCTCAGGATGACAGCTGCTTTTTTCGAACAAATTCAAGTTGACGTCTGACAGCGTACGAAGAAGAAGAAGAAGAAGAAGAAGAAGAAGAAGAAGTATAACCAATTTTGTTTTGTGAATGTGAGTACTAGACAATAAAGAAACAAGCTGAAAACTCGCTAGCAGCAACAGCAGAAGTCGTTCAACAATAATACCTTCTCACAGTTAACTATAAATAAATAAAAAGAAGAGATACATGGTTCTTTCTTAGGACTTGGAATACTTGGAATTCTGGTATTAAACAGGTAGGTTATGCCTGCTGTCAGGTAGTTGAAGACTTTCAGTAGTACGTTTTTTATTTTGTAATGTTGACTTCCTGCGGGTTACTAGACATGGGGGAAGGTAGGTTGCTTATTGGGTAGGAATTTCTTGACTTGTTAGAATCTATGCCTGCCCACCGACTAACAGTCAACTCTTATCGATTTTCAGCTGCCAATGGTTCATTTATGTGCACAACGTGTAAACTGGATCTTCGTGTTTATCGTCAATCTCCAATATGACTAGATGCTGTTCTCACCTTTCTTGAAATTTGTGGGAAACGAAACCTCAGTGTTTAATGCTTTCGTTTCTTGGGAGGTAAGCCTCTTTATCTCTCAACTATAGCAACGCCTTATAGAAGTAAAGGCCTAGAAGACTATGTGAGAACGGGATAGATAGAGGGCAAGAGAAGTAGATGAGGATACAGAAAACAAATGTGGGATGTTATGACAAACTGGATGGTAAACAAAGACAATCTTTGTACTGGTATGTTCAAAGGACATATGGTTGTGAATGGTATTGATAGGCATCGTCACATGGCATGCCACATGATGATGGTGACGGTCATGAATACCAGTTATACGTCCAGGACTGAGAACAGTAGACACAAAACTGCCGATAGAGAGAGAAAAATAGCAGAGGAGATCTGCATGTTGTATGTAAATATAGAAATACGACATTACTCAAGCTGTCATTGCATATTGCATATTAACCATACTAATGTTTTGGAAATACGAAGTGTAGGATCCTCCTATGAGAGAATAAATGCAGAGAAAGAGAAAGAGAGAGAGAGAGAGAGTGAGAGAGAGAGAAAGAGAGAAACGAGAGAGAGAAAGATAGAGAAAGAGAGAGAGAGAGAGAGAGAGAGAGAGTAGAAGTAAAAATTATGAGCGTGTTGCGAAATATGGAAATGAGAATATAACAAACAGGATTTGAATGACATTTGGGAGGAAATCATAGCTCTAATGTTCAGGATCATTAGAAATCTACTTTATTGCAAGCGGTTTGTGTGGGCACATGAAATGAATGCAAGAGACTCTTTAGTGAGATTTCCTCACATGTAGATACAGATTACCACAACTACCAAGAGATATTCCATTTATGCACGCATTTAAATTTACTCGTGTTTGGTTAATCGATGTGTGTGTAAAAGTGCTGACTAATAGGTTATTATAGGGCGATGTGTAATGCACGTGATTCTATTTTTAGTACATTATTCTTCTACATTTTGCTCTTTCAAAACAGTGCTACCAACGTGAAAGAACTTTACAGGAAACGTGCCAAAGCGCTTTGTGGTCGCTGCGAGGCGATGGTTTCTGTAACTATTTGTTTGGCGTGAGTTTCAGATTCCACGCACATGTCTCATTAGTGGTGTTCTACGACATAATTAGAAGGTCGTACTGGACATATATTGTGCATCCCGGACAACGCAGTAGTGAATGGTACGCATTTGATGTAAGACTTTGGTGAAGGGAACGCCTTTGATGCAAGACTTGGGTGAAGGGAACACATTTGATGTAATACTGCAGTGAAGGGAGCGCTCTTGATGTAAGACTGCAGTGAAGGGAACGCATTTGATTTAAGGCTTTGGTGAAGGGTACGCCAGGATAAGGTAGAACTGCAATGGTAATTGTGAAGGCAATCCGCCAGGGTCAGGTAGAACTGCACTGGTAGTTGTGATAGCAATCCACAAGTGTCAGGTGCAACATACTGACCAAGATTAGATACGCCTATACGCGGTGCACTTTTGAAACACGATGTGTTGCAGTAGCCTGGCCAAGGCGGTGGGAATCAACACTGTGATCCCCGAGGCGATGAGACCCTTGCAACGAGGAGAATCTTGGTACATGTTCTTCAGCACACCCCTGGGATATTCTTATTCTTCGGGATCCGTCCTGAAAATGACGCTGGTCACATTTGAACGTACCTTACAGCTAGGCTGCAATATTAGCACGCATTTTGTGGACCTGCTTTACCTCCATATTTGATCCCTAAGCTCAGCCACTCAGATCCGCTACTTAGAGGCGGAATAGGGACTTGGTCAGTTAGGGTCACTGACCCTGATGCAGGCATCCGCCTATGAGCAGTCAGCTCTTTAAATACTACATCTTCAACCCCCACCCCTCCCTCCCCGGCCCCCTCCTCGAGGGAAATAAGGAGAGTCACTAAGCATACTACAGCAGAGAAGACGTCAAGAAAGGATAATTCTGTTCAAGAAATTGGGACAGTAACAACAATAATAATAAAAACAACATCAACGACTACATGCTCCCCCCCCTCCGCCCCAAGCACCCATCCCCGTTCTCAATTGCATTTATTCTCATACTAATCGATCTACAAATTGTAGATCAGTTTAGAAGGACAATGCTTTCTCAATCACCGACAGACTTTCTGTCAGACTCTCCTTTCTGGAAGATCAAATATCAGCCGAGGTTTTAGTTCTCTGGTTGTTCTCGACGTCCTCCCGAGGCCAGCTCGGACATGGAAACAAGCAATTTTCCTGGATAACCCCGTCTAAGCGCCTAAAAACACGAGTCACGGATAGGCAATTTCCTGTTTACATTTAAAAGCTATTTTGAAAGGCAAGGATTTCCGCGTCCATTTTGATGGCAAGGTTGGAGGATCAGAGAGGGTGGTCTCTCAGGATGAAGTAGCACGCGCAGAGAGTACAGATAAAGGTTATCAATAATGTCAGACACCTTGGAGTTCCAGACGAAACCCAAGTTACCACATGCTGTGAGCCACGCCATTTTTATTGAGAGGATGAGAAGGTCTGTAGATGGCGTGTCGAGCTTAAATCTGGCGGTATTGCTTTCAGATTGATACTGTTCTTATTTTGGGTTTAATCGACACTGTGGGTATTTCTGGTGTGATTGATTATTTTGAGTGTTATTCGTATATCTGCTACTGTGGGTATTATTGTTATAATCGATTAGTACATTTGATATTGATACATAGGGTGTCAAATGAAGTTTAATGTAGATAAATGTACAGTCATCCACATGGGTAGATCCAATATGGAACATGATTACAGTTTGGGAGTGAACAATATTAGAAAGATAGACAATAAAATAACGTAGGGGTTATAACAGATCATACAAGTAAGGTGAATGAACAAGACCAGATAGCAGTGAAAAAGAAAAATGTAATGTTAGGTATGATAAAAAGAAATATTAAATATAGCAGCATAGAAGTGTCAGTCAAATTTCATAAAACATTAGTTAGACCTAGATTGGAGTACTGTGTACAGGCGTGGAGTCCTTATCGTAGCGGGGATATACAGATGCTGGAAAGGATACAAAGAAGAGCGACACAACTGATAATGGGATTCCATAATTATAGCTACGATGATGATCTCAGAAAAACGGCCTACATTGTCTAAGAAAGATACGAATTCGAGGTGATTTAATACAGGTTTATAAGATAAAGAAAAGGATAAATTAGACTATAACAATTTTTTTTCTCCAAATACTGCTGCCTACAGGGACAAGAGTGCATAGCTACAGATTAATTAAAGAAAGATCCAGATTAGGTACCAGGAAATATTTATTTATGGTCTACGATAAGGACTTCACACATTTTGTTCTGCAAATTTAGGCCATTAGACCGTGCCGTTCAGTGTCTTCACTAGTTTGCCTTTAATTTTGCTGTTAGTAATATGTATGTGGCTCCTTTCTACTAGGCCTAAAGAACAGGCATCTCTGGAGTTTTCAGCCTCCATTCTTTTCCATGATGTCATTTATCTATCGAACAATACAAGCATTCCACTCTGTCTTTGACGGTACAGGTAACCGTTAAGTTGTCATTGTGAGAGGTCCTGTTACAGGGCTATTTTCACATCACATCTAGGAGGTATGTCAACATCCTCGCTGGTTAAATACATAATACAATGTTATATGACTCTACGTTTGCAATATCAGTAATACTGAGAAGATACATGCCGTTTGATACGACGGAAGAAGGTTTTGTAGCGGACTAGCAACATTATCATGGTTTTGTAGCCAACTGTCGACATTATAATTGGAAAGAGCTTGTAACAGAGATCACAACTGCAAGAGCACAGAAATTACTTGTTTCCATATGAATTAATATACAATGGCGACCCTAAACTTCGCAGGGGCGACATTGATAACAAAAAAACGAGATGTAGTTAGCCAGATCCATCTGCCGCATTCATCGTGTATTAACTAATATCATCTATACAACAATATTAATGTATTACGTATAAGTGTATCTACGTCAGCAAAGCCCAACATATATCTTACATATGAAAACTGAACATAAAACACAATATAAAGGACGAACAAATAACTTACTTTTGTATAAATAATTAATATTATAATGTAGATAGAGTTTGAGACCGAACGATGAAGAAGAAGAAATATTAATTGTTCCTCTTATATTGGAATGTTTACAGCTGTAGTCGTAAAGGACAGAATGTGTGTTATCGAAGATCACAAAGACAAGTATGCTTCTGCACTTGGAAAACATATATTAAATATTCACATATAATAAACAATTGAAAATAAAGTGGAGTAACAAACAGCCCAGGTTCGAGCCAAGAATTTGCAGGTGACGAGAGTGCCTCGCCATAAGACGGTGATGAGTCATGGTGTTAGAGCAGCATGGCACTCCCAAAAAGTGCAACAAACTAGCCAAGCCTTTCGTCGTTTACAACTTGCGACAATATGATACAGGCCTTGCTCTGTCTAGACATACTCCATTACTTTTTTACATTCATAAATTAAACATACTTGATTAAAGCATTATAAGCTTTGTGTTGTAGGTAGACAAGCAATGGGCAGTGGCATTACGACTTGTGTTGAATTCTTGGAATGCATTGCCACAGAAAGTAGTGGAGGCAGGAGCAATTAATGCATTAAAAATATATTGGATGCGCAAAGCTTTTAGAGCAAGGAAATGTAAATGAAACTTATTGTATACAGGTTCTGCAGAATCTTCTAAACCAGCATATGGATGTCAAGTGTTGCATGAAGACAAGCAATGAATAGTGGCATTACACCCTGTGTTGTAGGTAGACAAGCAATGAACAGTGGCATTATGCCTTGTAGGTAGACTATGAATGAACAGTGGCATTACGCCTTGTAGGTAGACTATCAATGAACAGTGGCATTACTCCTTGTAGGTAGACTACCAATGAACAGTGGCATTATGCCTTGTAGGTAGACTACCAATAAACAGTGGCATTACGCCTTGTAGGTAGACTACCAATAAACAGTGGCATTACGCCTTGTAGGTAGACTACCAATGAACAGTAGCATTACGCCTTGTAGGTAGACTACCAATGAACAGTAGCATTACGCCTTGTAGGTAGACTACCAATGAACAGTGGCATTATGCCTTGTAGGTAGACTACCAATAAACAGTGGCATTACGCCTTGTAGGTAGACTACCAATAAACAGTGGCATTACGCCTTGTAGGTAGACTACCAATGAACAGTAGCATTACGCCTTGTAGGTAGACTACCAATGAACAGTAGCATTACGCCTTGTAGGTAGACTACGAATGAACAGTGGCATTACGCCTTGTAGGTAGACAAGCAATAAACAGTGGCATTACGCCTTGTAGGTAGACTACCAATGAACAGTAGCATTACGCCTTGTAGGTAGACTACCAATGAACAGTGGCATTACGTCTTGTAGGTAGACTACCAATGAACAGTGGCATTACGCCTTGTAGGTAGACAAGCAATGAACAGCGGCATTACGCATTGTGTTGTAGGTAAAGCAATGAACAGCGGCATTACGCATTGTAGGTAGACTACCAATGAACAGCGGCATTACGCCTTGTAGGTAGACTACCAATGAACAGCGGCATTACGCATTGTGTTGTAGGTAAAGCAATGAACAGCGGTAGCTTCAAATTAAGGATCGGGGTTAGGGAATGGAACATTGAGAAACGTCGATACAGTGAATTGTAAGTATACAAGGTATGATTGTTAGCAACAAGGAACCCACGACTAGTAATTCTCTGCACTCGGAAAACATATATAACGAACAACAGAAAATAAAATGAAGTAATAAGCAGCCTGGATTCGAGCCACGAAACCTCAATGTGACATCAGCGCCTTGCCCCACGAAACAGAGAGAGAAAGAGAGAGAGAGAGAGAGAGAAAGAGAGAGAGAGAGAGAGAGAGAGAAAGCGAGAGAACGAGAGATAGAGAGAGACAAATAGAGAGAAAGATGAGTTAAATAGTTGTTAACGAACATGATATTCTCTTGGACCAGTGCCATATTTGACACTTTATTGCAATTAGTTTTCATTAAAGCTACTTTGAGATAAATGAAAAGTGATAACATGACGGGGGTTACTAATACAAGAAAACGGAAAGTGGTTTATAGGACCGACTTTATTGCACCTGGGCGCTCTCATATCTTCTCAGTCCCGTTTACTACTGAAAGTGAAGACGACAGAACTCGAACTCCGTAGCTACAATGGCGGCTCCAAACTATTACTTCGTTAAGTAACCATTTACAGCTGGATTGGCTGGGAGAAACGATCACACCATGAAAAAACCTACGACACTACCTTTTTGTCAAACCGAACACGACGTGTCTTGAACCCCTTAACTACCCGTTCCCGGTACTTACTAATGACCGAATGTTAGAAGGAAGAATTAAGGCAGGCAACGTAGAAATACTTAAGAATAGGACGCATGTCATGCAAACAGACAAATAAATAATAGAAATCCTTAAAAATTGTATTTGAAATATGCACATCAAAAACATAAAAATTGTGCAAATGAAATCAATATTTTGTAAATGAAACAACATGACATTGCACTAACCCCACACGTGATTCAAAGAATGTACACAAACGGAAGAGGAAATCAAGTATTTAATATCAGAAAGAGACCCACATAACTTAATGGGAAATAGCGTACAAGAGTGTACTAAGGCAAGAAGCAGTTTTCGAAGTTCCGGTACAAGCGTCATCAATACTTGGTCTTCTCAGTTACATCTCTTCTAATCCCGGGGTGGGGGTGGGGGGTGGGGGGGGGGGGGTGGGGGGGTGGAGAGACAGGTGATTGGCTTGTTGTATCTTTGCATGGTGGAGGGGGCCTCAATATGGTCTTCGTGCAGCTAACTGTTGGGTAGGAGTTTTGTTACCTCTAGAATGTTTGCCCCGACAACGATGAACTGCCTGCTCTTTTCCATCGTCAACTGCCTTTAGTTCTTTCACGTGCAAAATGTGTACGCAGGATCTCCGAATTTATTGTTCGTCTACATAGAACTAAGTACTAATCTCACTTTCTGTGAGACTAGAGGACGACTGAAGCTTGTCGAATTGGAACAACCAGTTTCGCAATTTCATTAGTTCGTTTCCTGACAGACGAGAGCCTTATCTCTCCGCTACAGCGACATTCAGCAACACTTGATGTATGTATTTATTTAAGTTAAGCAGATTTACGTAAGTAAAGTCGTTGATAGACAAAAACTGGAAAATCTTACATACTTGTTGCAAGATCTTATTTTCGATTAACAAATGGGCATTTATTGTACTTTGATAATGTGTGTGGTAACTATATCATTGTGTTCCCAGTGTAAGTACCGCACCTTTTACATCTCATTGATTTAAATGCAAGTAATGTACTACCAAAAAATTAATTTTTTGTGCCCAAGGCTGAAGCTAAATTATTAACAATTTGAATACTGTTTAAACAGAGCTAGCGCTGCTCTATTAACATCTCTATCGTCATTTAAGCAGGGAGGCACTGTACTAATAACATATTTAATAATGTTTATATAGCAAATACAGCAATATTAATAGGCCTCATAGTTTAAACAGAGCAGGTTATACAATGTTAACAATGTTTGAACAGAGTAGATGCTGCACTATTTGCAGCTTTGGCGATGTTTATGGAGATCAAGTACTGCACTATTAACAACTCTCTCATGTCTGACAATGTTTAAACATAACATGTCCTGCACTATTAACATCTCTGACAATGTTTAAACATAAAATGTGCTGCACTATTAACATCTCTGACAATGTTTAAACATAAAATGTGCTGCACTATTAACATCTCTCGCAATGTTTAAGCCACGCACGTTCCACACGACCGACATCAACAAAAAGCCGATACTGCTGCCAGTTTCTCTAAAAATGAAGAGATAATATTCTCACATGTGGCAAGGAATAATGTTTACTTCATATGTCAAATTAGCTCAAAATAAACAATAAACACCGAGCCATCTCTTGGACGTTAATGGAAACATCATTCTTTGGCATAATTGATATTGTTTTTTTTTCGATGGGTAATTTTCCCTTTTACCCATGTGCTGAACAGCCTAATTGAAACATGTCTTGCTTGAGGACATGAATTAGGCATAGCAAATCATTCTAATTTAGATTCCTTTAATGCCCACTAATGAGCGAATTCATAATTATTTGAATTCAGAGATGCGGAAATTGGGACAAGCCGAGGCCATCTAGATCAATACATAGCCATTGATTGATAATGCTTTAATTTGACTAATTTATTAAGCTTGGCGAGAGAATACAAACACAGCTAACAAATGCTCGACAAAGTTCTGATGGTCTGATCAACAGAAGAGGAAAATGTAATATTTGCTAAGGATTTTTCTAATGGGGTTTTCATGACTTTCAGTGTTGAATCTGATCGCTCAAGCTTGACAGATATGAATAATGACCACAGAGGAACTGAACTAGTTGCACGGTTTATATAAAACAATGTAATACCAAAAAAATTAAAAAAAAAAAGATATAACAGTAAATAAAAACCAAAAAAACCACAAAAAAACCCCCCAAAACCCAGCTTTTTAATAAGATGCTTTTATAGTTGAAATATTTATTAATTGCAACAATTAACATCAATAAAAAAAAAGGAATAAGTGTTCACAGAAGCGCATTGCTTATGTAAAGGTCTCATTGTTTATGTAAAGGCCTCGATGTTTATGTAAAGGTCTCATTGTTTATGTAAATGTCTCATTGTTAATGTAAAGATCTCGTTGTAAATGTCGTTTGATGTATATATTTTGTTGGCAATGTCGTTTAATGTGTTAAACATGTTGTTTCGTGTGTTTAACATGTTATGAATGTTGTTTGATGTGTCTACCATTTTTTAAAAACAGATTGGTGTGTCTAATGTTTTGGCAATGTCGTTTGATGTGTCTACCATATTGGAATGTTGTTTCATTTGACTAACGTATTGGGATGTCTTTCACGTGTCTAACGTATTGAAATGTCGTTTCATAGGTTCTGAATGTTGTCAATGTCCGTGTGTTTAACATGTTGGCAATGTGATTTTTTTTGTGTCCAACATATTAAAAGGATGTTTCATGTGTCAAATATATTGGAATGACGTTTCATGTGTCTTATATGTTGGAATGACGTTTCATGTATCAAACATGTAGAAATGTCGTTTCATGAGTTTTACATGTTGGAATGACGTTTCATTTGTCTTACATGTTAGAATGATGTTTCATGTGTCTTAGATGTTGGAAAGACGTTTCATGAGTTTTACATGTTGTAATGACGTTTCATTTGTCTTACATGTTAGAATGATGTTTCATGTGTCTTAGATGTTGGAAAGACGTTTCATGTGTTTTACATGTTGGAATGACGTTTCATGTTGTCAATGTCGTTCGATGGGTCTAACGTGCTGTCAATTCATTAATTTGGTATTGTCTATTATTCCTCTTATATCTTCCATGTTGTAGACCAAAGATGTACCATTTTGTTTTGTGCGCCCAATTTATTTATCTGTGATTTAGCAATATGGCGGCGAGGCTCGTCATGTGCAACCAACAGACAGTAGTCTTTCTGATGATAAGGCGAAGTAACAAAGGACAAGTTCAAGGTAGCCACATGTAGACATTGTTGACACAGATAATTAACAAGAGTCAAGTTCAAGGTAGCCCCATGTAGACATTGTTGTCGTAGATAAGTAACAAGTCAAGTTCCAGGTAACCCCATGTAGACATTGTTGACACAGATAAGTAACAAAAAGTCAAGTTGAAGGTAGCCCCATGTAGACATTGTTGTCGTAGATAAGTAACAAGTCAAGTTCAAGGTAACCCTATGTAGACATTGTTGTCGTAGATTAGTAACAAGTCAAGTTCAAGGTAGCCCAATGTAGACATTGTTGACACAGATAAGTGACAAAAGTCAATTTCAAGGTAGCCCCCATGAAGACATTGTTGACGCAGATAACGTGTTAGATCGTTTGTTGTACTAGTTTTTTTAATTTTGGTTAAGTGAGATGACCTGAATCCATTCTCACTGCCTTTCCTTCCTAACAGTAGCCACGTACCAATTTACAGGTGGGTAGACTTGAGCCTATAACTACAACTGGGATAATACAGAGCTATGGCCGTGAGAACCAAGCACTCTAGCTAGTTTGATGTTCAGAATTCCGATTCTTATATTATGACGTATTGACTATTACAATAAAATAATTTGCTTGAAGGCTTGAACCCGTTGAAGAGACATGAAAAGTGTTTCACCCAGAGAAGAGCACAGTCGTGTGTCCCTACATTTACAGACGTGAGGCTATCTGAAACTAGATGCTGCCATTAAGATAACACTGCTTGAACTTGTGTTATCTGATCTCAGCCAGACCAAGGCCGCACTAATATAGAAACGTCTTGAGAATATGCATCCCCACGACGGAACAGTTGGACTAGAAACGAATGTTTGTGACAGCAATACTTGTAGTTTTATTCGTCAAGTTGATTTTAATATCGAACTTTGACCTAGTATGAAACTACACGAAGGCTGCTTGGAAATAATGATGGCTTCTTTACTTTGATTAGACATGATTAAACAAATGAGGACAATTTTAGCACAAATAAAGTAATACACGAAAGGAAAGCCAACTGAATACATAATTGAGTAGCATAAAGATGTTGAGGACCCGTTTACGGACCACAGAAGCAGTATACCTTACAACCAACGAATCTTCACCGAGACAACGGATATGATACTTGAAAATATACAACTACTTTAGCAGAGAAATTTCACCTACTCTAGTCAAAAATATCTGAATACTTTAGAAGCGAAATTTCCCCTACTCTAGTCAAAAATATCTAAATACTTTAGAAGCAAAATTTCACCTACTCTAGTCAAAAATATCTAACTACTTTAGCAGCGAAATTTCACCTACTCTAGTCAAAATTATATAACTACTTTAGCAGTGACATTTAATCTACCGTCAGCCAAAAATATCTTTCTCTTTAGCAGTGAGATTTAATCTACCGTCAGCCAAAAATATCTTTCTCTTTAGCAGTGACATTTAATCTACCGTCAGCCAAAAATATCTTTCTCTTTAGCAGCGAAATTTCGCCTACCGACAGCCAAAAATATCTAACTCTTTAGCAGTGACATTTAATCTACCGTCAGCCAAAAATATCTTTCTCTTTAGCAGCGAAATTTCACCTACCGACAGCCAAAAATATCTAACTCTTTAGCAGTGACATTTAATCTACCGACAGCCAAAAATTTCTAACTCTTTAGCAGCGAAATTTCACCTACCGACAGCCACAAATATCTAACTCTTTAGCAGTGACATTTAATCTACCGTCAGCCAAAAAATATCTAACTCTTTAGCAGTGACATTTAATCTACCGTTAGCCAAAAATATCTAACTCTTTAGCAGCGAAATTTCGCCTACCGTCAACCAGATGGGTGTTCAATTCTTCTCATAAAATAGAGAACGATGTAGATACTGATTACTGATTGTTCCGGTAGCCACCTGGTGGTATTCACTGACGTTAAATCCTCTGAGTCAAAGCTTTGCAATATGTGGATCCCTTGTTCATCGATTAAAGTTTTATCATCCACAAGATCAACTTCAAAATGTCAACCTTATCTATTTCCAAGTCCTTACGACATATAACTTTGATGCCAGGGTGCCAGCTCTTTCATTTTCGGAAACCCCGGTATGACCAGTACGGTAGATACACAAGCAATCCCGACATTTCGATGTCACTATGTTTTTAATCCACTAATATCATAGCCAGCGGTTTTCTAGTTTCGGAGGCAAGGATCGACACGAAAAGTTGCAAACGATAAATTGGTACCTGAGACCTCTTTAACTATCTGTTTCCGAAACATCTTGGTACTTGCTGTCATGTATGTTTAAGCATTCTAATAAATATATAAAATCGATGTTCTCCAGTCATTGTATTATAGCTTCCATTCCATTCTAGACATTAATCCTTACACAGCAGACTTTTTACCTGAATGAATGTCGACGTATGCAATGTCTTAAGGTGAAGTGTCTTCTACCTTATAGGGTTATTATATTATATATTTTCCTTTTTTTTTGCTTCTCATTCTCAACAATCATCTACACCGAGAACTAATGGTTCTTCGCATAACTCATAAACTATGGTGTTTAGCTTGGACATTAGTAGCGTCAACCGAAGCTAAGATCTTGACTGAAATCCTTGTGTCAGGATCTTCTTGCGTGATCAGAAATCGCTAGTCATGGACAAGAATTGTCATTTTATTGTCTGTGTCCTTACGTCCTGTTAGATGCCTTATTCTAGTTAGCCCATTAGTTGAAGCACTAAACTGCGCTTACTGTCACAGACTGAGGATAGTTGATAGGAACAATGTTACTGCATCTGTCATGTTCATTAATACGTTTTGCACCCTGTGCTGTGCAACTGAAGTGGTTAGAAAACTGTCTTTCCCGCCACAAGCAAACAACATTTGCCACACGGTAGCGACACGCTCCAGTCTACCAAGCTCTAACCTGACTTTCATGAATAAAACAATGAATAACTCGATTTCAAAGTGATCAGATTAAGTCAAGAAGTGGCCACATTTCTCGTGGCTCATCTAATTCAAGACATTTATTATCGTCATTAATTATGTGACCAGTTTCGTCCAATTAAAAAGATCATAACTTTCCAAACAATCTTGTGGCTAGACACACACTTTCAACTGTAGACAGGAGTCCTTCTTGTTATATCCAGGCGTATTCTCCATTAAAAATCAGAAGAAACCCAACAAGTAGTATTTTTGGAGATGTCATTTATGTCTTATTTTATACTATATTTTATGCCATATTTTATATTAAATTTTATACCATATTTTATGCCATGTTTGATATCATATTTTATGCCATATTTTACGCCATATTTTAATTTTATTTTTACACCATATTGTTATGCCATATACCGTGCCATATTTTATGCCATACTATTTTATGCAATATTTTATATTATATTTTTATATAATATGTTATGCTATATTTTATATCATATTTTATGCCATATTTTTGCCATATTTTATCCTATATTTTATATCATATTTTATGCAATATTTTATATCATATTTTTATTTCATGTTTTATGCCATATTTTATATAATATTTTTATATAATATTTTATGCCATATTTTACACAATATTTTATGTAATTTTTAACGCCATATTTTATGCCAAGTTTTGTGCCATATCTTATGGGGAATAAATGACATATTTTATGCTATATTTTATATACTATTTTAATATAATATTTTATGCAAAAACTTACGCCATGTTTATGTAATATTTTATGCCATATTTTATGCTATATTTTATGCCATATTTTATATCATGTTTATATCATATTTATGCCATATTTTATGACATATTTTTATGCCATATTTTTATGGCTCTTTTCATGTCTTATTTTAAAGCTATATTTTATGCCATATTTGTATGCCATATGTTATTGTTATTGTCATATTCGATACACTAAACCTCAGCTATAGCAAACACCTCGTATCAAAAGTCAATTTTTTATCTGAGCTAAATTATATGTTCTCCACATGAATCCGATATGGAGAAAATAATATTATATCTTTTTCATACGTATTATTAACACTGCTGTAGCGACATGTACCGTAAGGTTGGCCATTTGAACAAAGACCATTGTCAGTATTTGTAATGGCGTGCTACTGAGCCATGCCACAGGCATAATTCATTAATCTTATATTAATATTGTTCTATACTTAGTTACCATGATACTAAACTTGCAAATAATCTGTATTTCTCATCAGAATTCCCACCCAATCATTCATAAAGTGTTTATGTGGTATAAAATTTGAGGACAGAATTCAAGCAATGCCACATAAATACTGCTATTGTTAGATAGCTCCAGTACTCTGCTCCACATTAGGACACTGAACTCAAGTAGAAACATTCAAGCAATAAATAAGTCGTTTTGGGCGAAGAATTGTTGATTCGGGGATTAAATAACAAACACGCGTCATTGTTGCTCAACAGCTGTGTAGTTATGGTCTGTGTTTCAAGATTTACGACCAGACAACCGACATTTCGTATACAACATATTGCGGCCCTTCCCTGTTCGGAAAACCAGCATGGATGCCAGACTACTCTGTGTGTAGCGGTTTAAGCTCTAAGTTTACGACTCATGTGCGGGAGAACCCGAGGCACACATGAGCAGGATGAAATCCCTCGACCAGCAGATGAGGCTCAGCTTTCAAGCTCGTGCGGTGACCAATCAGATTTGCCATATAATTAGACACAAACCTGGCCCACGAGCACTGATTGTGTCACGTCTGTAGTTTGATGTCTGTGTGTCGGTTCTTAATATCGAAAGATGACCTAGTATTTCCATTTATAAAGCTGATCCGTTACAGACACAGTTTCATCGAATACAGTTGTCATATTTCGTCTGTTTTATATCTCTAAAGGTCAACATTAACAGTTGGACTAAACAAATGTTCGTCGATTCCAAATAAAGATAACTTTACCCCTTCCATTGTAAACAGACATATCGTACTCTACAATTCATCTGGCATAGTTAGCTCAGTATGAGTGACTGCAGAAAAACTCAATGTCGGCTGAAAAACATGCAAGGTTTTTATTATTAATGTGTGATGTTTTTATTTCTCATCTAATCCTTGAAAAAAAGTATCTAAATCAATGTCATAACACGTCTGATAGTAAAGGTAAAGATCCCTTAACACACGTGTGTGGCATGTTGGGAATATGGTGTTAGGTCCACATTTTCTTGACCAACGGCCCACTAAGGAGTGATGTAGTCAACATCTCGCCGGTCGCCATGACTTTCCCAGATTATTATGGTACCCATTTTTTGTAGCCTAGGTTGACCCCCAGGAGCAGTTTTGTAATTTTAAAAAAGCCCGCACGAACTGGGGACCGAATCTCGATCGCTCAGCTGGGAAGTCAGTGTACTAACTGCTGCACGATCTCGGCTCCCTTTTCAAATAATGTCCTACTGTAATATATGTTCTTCTATTTGGTTCTCTCTCATGTCATTGCTACTATTTCCTTCATGCGCGTGTTCGTCCGTCTCAGTCTGCTCTCGTCGCAATACAATTGATATCTTAATTGGGTTCGGAAGTGCCAGGTAATCGCCATGCTCGTCTGGTAGAGCAAACAGATCTGGAGAACCTGTTTACTGTTTGTTCGTTTGTTTGTTTTCCTCACATGTCTGTGTGGCAGATTTTCAATTTGTTGGTGGTTGATTTTTCAGTCTGCAGTAGCCTATTCGTAGTCCGAATATTGTCACCTGATCTCTTCTTGGCAAAGAGCATTATACTTCTGTTTTCTCATATTGTGAATGTTTTCTGTGCCACTTGTCTTTGAAGTTTAACTGCATGACTATCCTTATTTTTTTTTTATATTGTATTTCTTCAATTTAGGTTTTCATTCAGCCTTTGGCTGGTCTATGTGTTTCTTGATTTCGATGCATTTTCCAATGTGAAGGAATCCCCAACCTTTTTTATATTTAAAAAAAAAATTGAAACTGGTTTTCTTAAGTGCCTGGTATGCTGTTTGTCTTTCTACGACGACTATTGCAGTTGTTCTTAGAGCCGCGGTCTTAGATAATTTTCAAGAGAGAACTTGAATTTGAATTACCATTGTTTAATTGCGTGTACTTCTCCCCCTACATTTTCATAGTTCTAATTGCTCATCATTCCGCGTACATGTGGGTCTATTCTATGGTTATATATATCTTTTGAAATATATTCCAAGACTGTATATTTTCTGTTCATATCTGTTGACGTGTACGTTTCGTCACTTCTAGTATGTTGTCATTCAGCTCTGGAAATGGTCTTCTCTTCTATGGTTTTAAATACGCTGTTGTCGTTATCTGTGCGAGGTCTGGTAATAGGGATCGTTTTGCGCATAGCAGCTGATCTGGAGTCTGACGACAATATTCTTCCAGTTTTTGTATTTATTGGATGATTTTTGAGCCGCTTGAATGTAAATGCTGAGCCAAACACAGCATTCTGTGTAGGCCCCACTAACTGATTCAGCCCTGTGATTATGTAAATCCTCCTTCTCTTTGTAATACCCACTAATTGATTCAGTCCTGTGATTATGTAAATCCTCCTTCTCTTTGTATGTCCCACTAACTGATTCAGTCCTGAGATTATGTAGTCCTGCTTCTCTTTGCATGTCCCACTGACTGATTAAGTCCTGAGAATATGTAAGTCCTGCTTCTCTTTGGATGTCACACTGACTGATTCAGTCCTGAGAATATGTAAATCCTTTTTCTCTTTGTATGTCCCACTGACTGATTCAGTCATGAGAATATGTAAATCCTCCTTCTTTTTGTATGTCCCACTAATTCAGTCCTGATAATATGTAAGTCCTACTTCTCTTTGTATCTCCCACTAACTGATTGAGTTCTGATAAAATGTTAGTTCTGCTTCTCTTTGTAAGTCCCACTGACTGATTCAGTCCTGAGAATATGTAAATCCTGTGCATATTTGTACGTTCCTCAACTAATCGCATCAATCATGACATGTCGTCAGAACCAGTAACCCTTTGTATGTTCCTGAACTAATCGCATCAATCATGACATGTCGTCAGAACCAGTACCCCTTTGTATGTTTCTGAACTAATCGCATCAATCATGACATGTCGTCAGAACCAGTAACCCTTTGTATGTTTCTGAACTAATCGCATCAATCAGCATATGTCGTCAGAACCAGTAACCCTTTGTATGTTCCTGAACTAATCGCATCAATCATGACATGTCGTCAGAACCAGTAACCCTTTGTATGTTCCTCAACTAATCGCATCAATCAGCATATGTCGTCAGAACCAGTAACCCTTTGTATGTTCCTGAACTAATTGCATCAATCAGCACATGTCGTCAGAACCAGTAACCCTTTGTATGTTCCTGAACTAATTGCATCAATCAGCACATGTCGTCAGAACCAGTAACCCTTTGTATGTTCCGAATTGCTTATAGCAAATACCTGCTGCAGATACACGATCACGTGCAATCTCGTTTTTTTCTTCAATTTAATTACAGCTCTTACATCTCTTGTAGAGATTTATCCGGCTGGAGGAATAAAGACCAATTGTCCTGCATTAGAGTGTGCGGGCTATGTTGGTTTTACATCTAACATTAGAGTGTGCGGGCTATGTTGGTTTTACGTCTAACATTAGAGTGTGCGGGCTATGTTGGTTTTACATATAACATTAGAGTGTGCGGGCTATGTTGGTTTTACATCTAACATTAGAGTGAGCGGGCTATGTTGTTTTTACATCTAACATTAGAGTGTGTAGGCTATGTTGGTTTTACATATAACATTAGAGTGTGCAAGCTATGTTGGTTTTACATCTAACATTACAGTGTGCAAGCTATGTTGGTTTTACATCTAACATTGGAATATGCAGGCTCTGATGGCTTTAACCTAACATTTTAGTGTGCGGGCTATGTTGGCTTTACATTTAACATTAAAGTGTGCAGGGTATGTTGGTCTTACACCTAACATTAGAGTGTGCGGGCTATGTTGGTCTTACATATAACATTAGAGTGTGCAGGCTATGATGGCTTTACACCTTACATTTTAGTGTGCAGGCTATATTGGTTTTACACCTAAGATTAAGTTATGCAGGCTATGTTGGTTGAACATACAAGATTAGAGTGTACAGACTATGTTGGTTTTACACACAAGATTAGAGTGTACAGACTATGCTGGTTTTACACACAAGATTAGAGTGTACAAACTATGTTGGTTTTACACACAAGATTAGAGTGTACAGACTATGTTGGTTTTACACCTTAGATTAGAGTGTACAGACTATGCTGGTTTTACACACAAGATTAGAGTGTACAGACTATGTTGGTTTTACACCTTAGATTAGAGTGTACAGACTATGCTGGTTTTACACACAAGATTAGAGTGTACAGACTATGTTGGTTTTACACCTTAGATTACAGTGTACAGCCTATGTCTGTTTAACACCTAACATTAGAGTGTACAGACTATGTCTGTTTAACACCTAACATTAGAGTGTACAGCCTACGTCTGTTTGACACCTAACATTAGAGTGTACAGAGTATGTCTGTTTAACACCTAACAGTAGAGTGTACAAGCTATGTATGTTTAACACCTAACTGAAAACGACCGTAAACCTTGCCAAAGTTAGTTTAGAACTCTTGTCACATTATAGTCAAATAGAGGACTCATTAGAATAGAGAATCGCGCTGCCGAATCGTTTCGATGCCTGCCTGCTGACAAGAAGGGCAAGGAATCCAATCTCCGGTAAAGCATATGTTGTTTTTTCTGTTGAGGGTGAAATAAAAATAGTCAGCACACGACGTGACGACAGTGATGGCGTAGCCGCCTGTAGTCCCCACCCTAAAACCCCCTCGACTTACCCAACAATGGAGATACAGTCTAACGGCTCAAGAAATAAATTAAAATAATAGAATGCGCAGAGGCGTCTCTAGAAATTGTTTATAAAGAAGGTGTCCATTCGATCAAATGTTACTGTGCAGGCAGGGCTGCAGTAAAATAGTGAAACAAGTCTGTTAAGGTAAGGGTAAAAGTAGTCAGTCATATAGCAGACACTGCCGTCGGGAAGACTTTATTGTACCTAGCCATAGCTTGTGTGAGGTGGGGTGGCATGTTTCCTTACTCGTTGCATTTTTCTTCCTCAACTTTAAATCAGGTACCCATTAACATCTGGGTTAACTGAAGCTTGTCAGTTTGCAGGTGTTGAATCTCTGTACCTATGCCCCGAAAATCGAGGTACATTAATCGGACGCTTAAGAAGTGTGACAAAATATTAAGGAAGTACAGATAAATGGCAGTTTGACGCCAGTAGAATAACATAATAACATTTGTGAGCCTTATAGGTGGATAGCCATAGTAAAGCTTGGAAAAACCAACAGCTGAGATAATATTTGGAAAAAAACTAGCTGAAAATGCAGTTGTGCCTGACTACTGCCAAATAATTGTGCCTGTTAACCTAATCTCCAAGGTGGTTCGGAAAAACTCTGTAAAAGATGTGACTCAGGATACACAAATAAAAATAAAAAACAATTTTACGTGTATACAGCATTATAATGCTAAGCTAATATTTGATTGGCTTAAGTGAAACTGAACTCCAGCGACACAAAAGCAAACCTTCGGAGGAAGGGAGGGGGGGGGGGGGGAAATTGGAGTGGGGTGGGTAGGGTGCGAGGAGGTGAAGAGAAGAGGAGCAAAGAAAAAATAATAGTTGAGATTTCAGTTGTATATATAACAAGATAATCCTACCAGGGGGCATTTGTTTACATTCGCTATACATTTGATATTGATATTGGTTTCACGTTGATAAATATTTGATTTTATTCTGTTTTTCCTTGTACAACTCTTATCTGCCAACTAAGAATAACGTAGGAAGTAATTGTTGATTTGAAATGTTTGACATTTTTTCACAGATTGTTTTAATTTGTCTACTGAACTGTGTTTTTTCTCGCAGTTCGCTGTTTTCTTTTTTTGTGTTCTTTTCGTTTGTCTATTTTATTGTAACGACATATTTTGCTAGAAACTTCGAGTAGCGACTGGTTCTGTTCTCGAGTAAAACTGATATCATACTGTGTTTCTCCTCGTCATTATATGTAATGGTTTTGTTATCAGAGTTGACTTTCTCCTTGTGGAGTTTCCTTTCCGGGGTAGCAATAACTACCCGGATCACGTAATGCCCACAACATGGGAGAGCCGCGTAGCGCAGTGGTTAGCGAGCTGACTTCGCATCTGAGTGGACCAGTTGAGGCGGAAATGTTTTTTCAGACCGTAACGGCGCCCGGACGACCCAGCCTTAAATGGGTACCGGTTCAGTCCGGGAAGTAAAAGCGGCGAGGGAGAGGAGATGGCTACCGCTCTCTTATAGCAGATCTTTTGAAATGTGAGATCGCTAACATCTCAGGTCCCTACGGCAGTAATGCTATGGCTTTACTTGATTTTTTTTAATAACACGTTTATAACAACAATAAAAACATCCAACATAAAAGTATGAAAAGCATTTGTTTTTCATTTGCCATGTCATCTGTTACTGAAGCGATGAAAGAAAAACACCTTTTAATCTGCTTCCTTTTCTCTGCCACCAAATGTCAACAACATATGTCATGACAAAGAGAGCAGTTGGAGATACAAGAAACATACAATGAATATAGATAAACGCTGTTCCATAGGTAGAACTGCAGTCAAGGTTCATTGTACCAAGTCCAATTTTTTATGAGGCAGCATGACTAGCTAGATAGAATAAATTTAGTGTCCAACTATCCGAAAGCAATGATTCTAACTACTACAACATTTGAAAGGTCACAACGAGTAAGCGTAATTTTAATACAGAGAGCTGTAATTATGCACATATAACAAGCGGACTTTGTATTTCCACGATGCTTACAGAAGATACACACTGGAACACACCGTGATAACAGCCAGTTGATGTAAAGATGCAAGACAACAAAGGGATATGACGCTGAAATGTATGACAAACTGGCATAAAGAATTGTGCAAAATGTAAGATATAGAACAATAGAAGAAAGGGAATAGTCTAGAAGACTTTCTCTGATGACCGACATCCCTTACGTTACCCCGAACAGTTTAACAATCCCATATTTTCTCATTTGGCTTATACTGGCTTCTCTTGAGCGGACGGTAGACAACGATTTTCCAGTTTGGTCCACCACACGTTCAGGGATTGTTGGGGCCACGAGACGTTAGACAACAATTTACCAATGTGGTCCACCACACATGCAGGGAGTGTTAGGGCCACGAGACGTTAGACAACGATTTACCAATGTGATCCACCACACGTGCAGGGAGTGTTAGGGCCACGAGACGTTAGACAACGATTTACCAATGTGATCCACCACACGTCCAGGGAATTGTTGGGGCCACGAGACGTTAGACAACAATTTGCCAGAGTGGTCCACCTCACAACCAGGGATTAATGAGGTGACGAGACGTCAGACAGCGATATGCCAGTGTGGTCCAGAGATTGATAGTATCAGGAGACGTTAGACAACGATTTGCCAGTGTGGTCCACCACACGTCCAAGGATTGTTAGGGCCACGAGACGTTAGACAACAATTTGCCAGTGTGGTCCACCTCGCGTCCAGGGAGTGATGTGATCAGGAGTCGTTAGACAGCGATACGCCAGTGGGGTCCAGAGATTGATGGGATCAGGAAACGTTAGACAACAATAAGCCTTTTTTGGTAGTCATTTACACAAATAGATATAAACAAATACACACATCTTTTTTTCTCCAAAAGTAATAGTTAAACGACAAATAGTATTGTCATTTTCGTGTTCTGGACCAATGCATTAGTAAAGATCGACTTTGTTTAACTTCAATTACCAACTTGCGTGTTGTCAAATGTAATCTATGATACATAGACTATGATACCTATCATCATCATCATCACCATCATCATCATCATCATGTAGCATGTCTGTTGCAGAACATCGCTTTAATGACAGCCTATCAGTAAAACTTTGCCGGTCTTTCGCTAGCTCCAACTCCCTCGCCTCTCTCACTAACATCCTCAGAGCATTTTAACGTTCCGTGTCCATCTTTTCAATCTGTTTCTATCTAATTTTTCATGGCTATTTGTGGCGTTTGATGTGGCCAAAGTCTTTTAGTTTCCTAGACGTAAAATTATTTACTAGATCATTTTGTTCTATATCCAACTATTTTAAGATGTATGTGCTTTCTTTTATCGTTATCCATGGATAGCGAAAGAAACTGCAAAAATCCTATAGGAGCTGGTTATAGAACCCAATTGGCTGGCAAACATTACGTCATGAAAATTAACATAATTTGACTGCATCAAATCCCACATTTGGCCAGAAACGTCGATAATGGAAGTTATGGTACCTGGCAAAATAGGCAGACATATAACATTACAGAGGCTCTGAGGTTGACAGTGGCAGAGGAGGGGAGTTAGCCGAGGAGCGAATGTCTTACAGACCGCTGTCAAAAGAGCAACGTTCTGCAATGGACATGCTACTTGTTGATGATATTTTAAGCGATTTCCTGTGGTATTTTAACTCGAGGGATTCAATCGGTCTCCTTAGTCCTTGTGGGGTTGTCCATATCTCGCATCCGTAAGTTGTCACTGGGAAAATGCAAGAAAATACACAATCTTCCAGGCAAAGAATCGAATCCTTCGAGTCAAAATGTTACAGAAAGATCCTCAGAATATCATGGACAGAGAAAACGACAAATGTAGACATTCGGCAAAAGTTGAGCATAGAGGAGAACTGGTTTTTCTATTCCATTTTGGAAAATGCAGAAAATGCAAATATTTTGGTTGCATCAAGAGACACAGAGGTCATCAGAGAACAGTGATGGAAGGTATGGTGCCAGGCAAAAGAGGAAGAGGTAGACCAAGAAGACGATGGCACCAAGATATCCAGTAATGCCTGGATATGACTGATGCAGAGGCTGGGGTTTCGGCAAGGGAACGAATTTCTTTCAGACAGACTGCGATGGATGCGACGTTCTATAAAGGACATGCTACTTGATGATGAATTTCTGTTTTTATCATTGTTAGTGTTCTGTCATAAGTTTTGTAATTTTATTAGCGTTTTGCCATACGTTTGGTCATTTTATTTAAATCTTATCATTGCTTTTCTCTTTACTTCCTTTAGACAATCTCTTGTCTTTCCTATAATCGACGTTCTTATCTTCGTGCTTCTCTATGATAACTTACAACCTTGTGTTTGCCTTGTCAGTGCTCATTGTAAATTTTGTTCTTCGCTGTGCTGTCTAATCTATGTCACTGCACGTTAGGGGCAAACCCATAGGCGTTAAGAGTAAATCGGTAAATGGCCAAGCACGTTTTCGGTAAAGGGCTAAGGATGTTTTCGGTAAATGGTCAAAGATGTTTTCGGTAAATGACCAAAGATGCTATCGGTAAATGACTAAGTATGTGGGGACTAATTGTTCCGGTAGTTAGCTGGTTGTACGCCTCTATACTCTGTCGTCTCAATCGCCATCTTTCTTGACCAACATATGATATCACATTGTCGCAATCTGTAGACCGCTTGCTAATTGGTTGGAGTGTGATCATACAAGAGGCGATCACTGATCGAATTGAGAATGTCATCGCTATCTCCAATCCTCAGTAAGTCTACCACAGCAGATCCCTGTAAACACCCGAAGGTTTGAGTCCTCAATGTCCTCTATCAACGTATGCCATCGCCATCTCTTTAGTACCTTTCGAAGAAAGGATTGCATGCTCAACACTACGACATCCCTCATTAAAGAGAGCCCACCCCGTTGCTGCAGTTACTGCCCCAATCTCAATTCTCACACTGAGGGTTGCCGCAATGTAAATCTCTCTTCGCCCAGTAACGACATTACCAGGATGTGAGCAGAGAAACTCAAACATAATTTCTTATTGCGCATTAGCGACCCATTGGTACATATGGCAACATCACTTTACTGATTATTACCGTTAGTTAATAGTTCAATAACCTGCAGGTCCATTGTACTGTTTCACGCTTTGCATTCCCGGCCTTGTGGATGCTGGCCTTTGGAAAGTTGAAGGCGAGCACCCAGGTTTGCAACGAGAAGCCGATCATGGACGATGCCCTTTCAACTTGTTTGTTGTCCCTTGGACAAGAGTTGAACTCTTGACGATGCAATAAAACAATTGTCAAGGTAGTCTCATCACAGACACTGTTGTGTGGGTAGCGTGTTTGAATCTTTCTTCTACTAGTTCCCAGCCTTTTCGGTGATGGGTTGACACGTTCACTTACACCGACCTTGCCTATCTCAGTGTGGTGAGATAAGTGATTGAACTTGGTCCTTGGCTACTAGAGATGGACGCTATGATCACTAAGCCACTCAGATGCTGGACATAACATGGTCTATAATAAAGCAACGGTCCCGTAAAGAAAAGCAATGCACAATGTTCTCCTTAATAGAACCCACGCTTTAAAGTTGATGAAAACGCTTTGCTGAAAGAGTGAAACGAGTTAAGGGATTGGACCAGTTTTAGACTTTCCCTGAAAACAGATACACGTGGCCTAGCCTTTCTTCATGCTCAGCTTGAAATTGCGGAACAAGACTATGTTCGATCCAGAACTGGTTGGCACATTTGATAGGACGAGACAAGAGACAGCGCACACAACAAAACCAGCCCTAGTATTACGAGACACTAATTTCTCGAGAGCAGGACAGGATAGACGTCTCAACATAAGTAACTCTAAGCTAATCAGCAACGTGTGAAAGGACACCCGATCGAAGATATTCAGACAGAACAAGTCACCAGAGATAGTCTGGCATTCACAATAATTACACTATATTATTGTGAGCATGATTACTATGACTTTTAATTTAGAATATAATAGCATCCCCGTATCACATGTTGTCAAGTATTTCTTTCAGATTTCTTTTCTAATTATGAGTTTAAACTTCCGCATTGAGATACTTTTCATAATTGGCATGTAATGAGCTTAACAGAACGTTAAAGTACTGAACAGAGAGATGTATGGAGGTATGCTAGTTAATTACAAAAACTATCTATCTTTTACCTACCCTGTCGCTTGTATCTACCTTTTACCTATCCTTGCTCTTGAATCTATCTTTTACCTATCCTGTCTCTTGTATCTATCTTTTACTTATCCTTTCTCTGTAATCTATCTTTTACCTATCCTGTCTCTTGTATCTATCTTTTATTTATCCTTTCTCTGTAATCTATCTTTTACCTATCCTGTCTCTTGTATCTATCTTTTATTTATCCTTTCTCTGTAATCTATCTTTTACCTATCCTGTCTCTTGTATCTATCTTTTATTTATCCTTTCTCTGTAATCTATCTTTTACCTATCCTGTCTCTTGTATCTATCTTTTACTTATCCTTTCTCTGTAATCTATCTTTTGCCCATGTTTCCGCTGGAATTAATCTTTTACCTGTACTTTATCTTGTATCTATCCTTTACATATCCTTTCTCTTGTATTAATCTTTAACCTATTCTTTCTCTTGTTTTAATCTTTTACATATCTTTCTCTTGTTTCTATCTCTTACATATCCTTTCTCTTGTATTAATCTTTAACCTATTCTTTCTCTTGTTTTAATCTTTTACATATCTTTCTCTTGTTTCTATCTCTTACATATCCTTTCTCTTGTATTAATCTTTAACCTATTCTTTCTCTTGTTTTAATCTTTTACATATCTTTCTCTTGTTTCTATCTCTTACATATCTTTTCTCTTGTATTAATCTTTTATCTATCCTTTAAATTTTATCTGTTATTTACCTATCCTTTCTCTTGTATTAATCTATTACCTATTCTGTCTCTTGTATTAATCTTTTATCTATCCTTTTACATTTTATCTATCTTTTAACTATCCTGTCTCTTTTATCTATCTTTTACATATCCTATTTCTTTTACCTATCTTTTACCTATTCTTTATCTTTTATCCCCCTGAAGCACATTTCTCCATCTTTGTTTTGTCTTCCTTTATTTCTTTTACTCTGGGGATTCAGAACAATGCATTCCCTTGTAATGCTTTCAGCTGGTTTCTGTAACCAAGATATCTCTGCTCCTAATATGACAGCTGCATTTTGGCGATGTTGAGCCTGACGGCAATTTCCTCCAACCCTAGAGAACCTTTATTTGTACCAATCCTTGTAACACAAATAATGTCGTTTTGTCTGTTTGCTTTAGCACAACAAAATTGCCAATTAACGTCGTAATTAACGTCACTGCCTCCGAGAATCGAGTTTATTAATTTGAATTGTGAATGTCTACAGTTGATAATCTTCCAGTCTGCTGAGAAAAATCAATGTAGTTTTATTTTTGACACCCGATGCTTGAGCGCCCATGCTTTAAACTAATTCGGCGCAAGTTTTACACGAAAATTAAACTACTCTGTTAGTCTGTCGGATGCTTAATCACGGATCACAAATTTCAATTACAATGCAAAATGTTGGCATTTAACTTTCAACAAGTTTAAAAACATAATCCCAACCAGCTTTCTAAAAACAGAAATGAAATTTTAGGATAACTTCTTGAAAAGGAATCCAGCAATTATCCCATTGTTTTCAAGGAACAGTGCACACAAATTGAATTCTGCCAGTACTGTAGCATCTTGTTTCTCGTTAACGGTGATGGTGCCAAAGTTGTACTTCTGTAGTACCTTCGAACACTGTAATTTGTAGCTAGTTCGTAACCAAACAACGCTTCCATGCACAGAAGTGTCAAATGAAGGAAACAGAATGAGGAAAATTGAATGGAAAGCCAGAGGGAAGTTAGAAACATCCCCCCCCCCCCCCCCCCCCCCCCCCCAGCTCTTCAGAACAACATTCTTGGCCTGAGCGAACTTCTGAACTTGGCAAGTTTCTAATTCTTAGTTGGAATGTTGAATGCAGCACACAAGAGGGAAAGGGCGGGTGGGATGAGGCGGGCGAGGCGCTGACCCTAGCCAAAATACAAAACTGTCCGCGCGTGGTAATGAAGGATTTGAGCGAAAATTGAATTTAGGATCTGTCTCCCTGTCACGGAGGCCAGGAGGGAGGATATGGAGGCCTAACGTACGGTGGAAACATTGAAACAAGCCCGCCCCCAGGAGAGAGGTCTATGTAGCGAGCGGTCAATACCGCCTGTAGCAATTATATTTGAATCCCGAGGGAGGCACTCTGGCTTACAGTGAGTGGAACCTGACTTAAACATTCTGTCAACATCAAGCCTGGCAAGCCAAAGTTTGCCTCATCACAAACAGAAAGAATATCGAAGAAAGAGGTAACACTGATGAAAAGTTCTCAATACCATCGGCAATGATTGTAAACATTGACAATACAGAGTTGTCTGTTCATTACATGTAGATTGGTTATGTACCACTATGTTTTGTCGAATCAATATTGATAATTAATGGGCGGCTGATTAGCGTATTGGTAGAGCACTCGCTTATCATGACAAAGGTATAGTGTTATACTCCCGCCACCTCAGCTCCAGTGGATCCAGCTCTAAATGGGTACCTGGTTGATGACTAGGGAAGGAAAAAAGCAGCTAGGATGGGAACTGGCCATCCCACCTGATACTTAATACGATGAAGGTGCTAATACTTCATCCTCCACGCCAGTATCTGCCATTGAGCTACCTTCACCATACCATGGGTACAATAAAACAAATAGAGAAATTTACATCCAGACAAATATGGTCTCTGAGATTTCTGCTTGGTATACCTTGGACTGCTAAGAAATAACATTAAGGTGTTTTATTAAACATAAAGAACAATATGGTATGCTCACTGCTAAATAAGATGTATCATTCATCTACGTTTATCTCGAAAAGGACATTATGACGAAATAAGGACATACACAGTTCATTGCACACACACACTCGGAGAAAAAGGGCATAAAGAACCGTACGACAGCAGGAACGATGGAGGACAACAGCGGACAGAGAAAACCGAGGGAACCATTATGGATGGCATGATAAACCAGATGGACAAACAAAATGCTTCTAATGTGATGACATGCTTAATGGATGTGGATGGAATTGATTGTAAATGTCACATGGGGATGTATCATTATTTATACGTTTGTCCGGAGTTCGGCAATATTCCACGTATCTAATGTGGTAACATGTATTTCGCTAAGGCAGGCCCGTAGCAGATGCCGCAGTCAAGGAGGAAGTGTAAGAGGCGTTATTATTAGTGGTCTCAGTTTTTCTGAGGGGTTTGGGTGGTTCAGTTCCAATCTTTTTGTCTTGCCTTCCCTAACCATACGACATGTATCCATTTACATGTAGCTAGACTAGATATGTGCGAACCAACTTTGATGTAAGAGGCACCGGCTCTAACCACTAGACCATGGCAAAACCATTCATAAATGTAGGAAAAAGGTGACTAACACTGAAATAATGCCACTTGATTATTGATTGTAATAGTATCAACTATAGTTGTGATATTATGAAGATATACACGATTTCTGTGTTCTTTATCATGATTGTTTTGTATCTTTACTTTTCTTTAAGATGTGTCTGCTTCCATTCGTGGTAATGAATATCAATTTTATAACACGAGAAAAGTCTAGAGAAACTTCGATAGCAAGTGTATATCACAGAAATGTAGAGAGAGAGAGAGAGAGAGAGAGAGAGAGAGGTGTATGTTCTTTGTGAGTCTTTACTTGTTTTCTACTTTAATATTTGCATGTGTTCGCTGTATTCAAACAAAACATAATGCTACCAGATATGTCAGTATCGATCTCTTGATTACAGTACTATAATTATAGCTTTGGCAAAAAAATGCAACCATGTTACTTAGCAACCAGTCTTTATCGATTTTGAGTTTCAGGTCCCTTGTCCGTGGCACGACATACATCACAGAGGTCATATTATGGTTCCTTCGTCTTATTGTCAAGCATATCTAACAAGCGGACATGCTTACAATGCTTTCTCTTCGTCAACAACAAGCGGACATGCTTACAATGCTTTCTCTTCGTCTACAACAAGCGGACATGCCTACAATGCTTTCTCTTCGTCTACAACAAGTGCACATGCTTACAATGTTTTCTCTTCGTCTACAACAAGTGCACATGCTTACAATGATTTCTCTTCGTCCACAACAAGTGGACATGCCTATAATGCTTTCTGTTTGTCTACAACAAGCGGACATGCTTACAATGCTTTCTCTTCGTCAACAACAAACGGACATGCTTACAATGCTTTCTCTTCGTCAACAACAAACGGACATGCTTACAATGCTTTCTCTTCGTCCACAACAAGCGGACATGCCTATAATGCTTTCTGTTTGTCTACAACAAGCGAATATGCTTACAATGCTTTCTCTTTGTCTACAACAAGCGGTCATGCTTACAATGCTTTCTCTTCGTCTACAACAAGTGCACATGCTTACAATGCTTTCTGTGTGTCTACAACAAGCGGACATGCTTACAATGCTTTCTCTTCGTCTACAACAAGTGCACACGCTTACAATGCTTTCTCTTCGTCTACAACAAGTGCACATGCTTTCAATGCTTTCTCTTCGTCCACAACAAGCGGACATGCTTATAATGCTTTTTGTTTGTCTACAACAAGCGGACATGTTTACAATGCTTTCTCTTTGTCTACAACAAGCGAACATGGTTGGACATGCTTACAATGCTTTCTCTTCGTCTACAACAAGTGCACATGCTTACAATGCTTTCTCCTTGTCTACAACAAACGGACATGCTTACAATGCTTTCTTTTCGTCTACAACAAGTGCACATGCTTACAATGCTTTCTCTTTGTCTACAACAAGCGGACATGCTTACAATGCTTTCTCTTTGTCTACAACAAGCGGACATGCTTTCTCTTTGTCTACAACAAGCGGACATGCTTACAATGCTTTCTCTTTGTCTACAACAAGCGGACATGCTTACAATGCTTTCTCTTTGTCTACAACAAGCGGACATGCTTACAATGCTTTCTCGTCGTGTACATGAATGCAAACTTACAAAGCCACATAGTGACAGCTCTGATTAAGAATTGTCTAGAGGACTTACAGTTTAAATACATTAACAACGTGATCACATGACAAAACAGCCGATAGTCTTATATTTCTTGTACTGAATCCAGAAGCTGTTTTATTTCATGTAATACAATTTGGGAGAAATTCATTTGTGGGAGTTTTCAAAAACAATCAGCTACTTGACACTCGATGTGCGAATACCCATGGTGCAGAGGCAGTATTGCCAACTTTGTTGTATTTCTCTCCAGATCTGGTAGATTTGTTCGGAAGTTTATCAGAAATAAACACTACTTTGGCTTGTAACTGAAAATCTAGCTGATTTAAAAAAAAACAAAAAAACTATTCAGCTTATTTAATTTAAATGTATATCTAACTTCAGATACCACACACATTTGTTTACAATTGTTTCCTATTTTCTTATCAATGAGTTCGCATCAGTGAAATATAAAAACTGCCATCTTTAACTTAGTTGGTAGCAACACATTAGTATTAGTGATACAAATCAGCCTTGTTGTTTTTCACCAACGACGTGCTGCGGCATTCAAGTGATACATCAAAGTAATTGTCTTCGATGTTGATTCTCAGGTGCACACATTTTCTGCAGGTCCTGGTCCTCTACAGGTGACACGTCATCGTTCAGCTTTGTTCAACATGTCTGTTGTCTGACATCATTTGACAGTTTATGAATTTCGATATATATGGGGATCTGAGATGGTAGTCCGGTCAGGCACAACATACTGACCAGGATGTCGCGTTCGTGTCAGATAAAATATGCTGACCTAAACCATTATCTCTCTTCTATGTTGCGTTCTTTGGAAACATGATGTTTTCAAGATGGTCTGGTTGACGAGATTTGGATCGATTTGATCTACATAGCAGTGAGCGTCACGCAGATGAAGCTAATTATAGCACAATCACCTGGAGGATAGGGGTCTATCTTCATCAGCACGCTCGGGATGTGAGGCAAGTTACTACAACATGCTCTTTAACGTCCTTTTTAGGGCACACACAAGAGTAAACTTACTCATTATGTGCATTAAACAACAACATTCTCTCTCTCTCTCACACACACAGACGCACACACACACACACACACACACACACACACACACCTTTTTGATGTTTAATTGCAAAAACAGTTTACGATTCAAATTTTCTGTTTTATATTTTGAATCTGTTTATGTTTTCGTAACTAGTTTTAACATAATACAAAATGTAAACATTTTCTGTAGTCATACTCTTTGCTGAAAATGTTGGCATTGTAACGGATTGCAATTGTTTGTGAAGGTATTACTGGCTGAACATGTTTAGTTTGGATTTACAACAATATGTGAAGGGCTTTCTACTTTGGGGTTTGGTTGGAGGGCGGTCTAGATGTAGGAGGAAATAATATGGGGGGGGGGGGGGGGGGACAGATTTCAGTAACAGAAACTTGGATGAGTATAAATAAGTGTTCTTTTAACGAGGTATTGTTAATATGAATCAGTTTCTTGACCTGTAAGACGGAGCCTACTGTCCAACCTTACATCATTATTGTGATTGCTAAGGTCTAGCCAAGGGTTTATTTGTTTGAGACAAAGTCCGCCGGCCCTCCGATCGCCAATCAGTGTGCAGGTTACATTTTAATTAAAAAAAATACTAATTTCGTTAAAAAAAAAAAGCCTTAACATTATTTGAACCAGTGTCCTTTAGACTAAAAGACTTGTGTGTTCCCCCCTCCTCTTAATCCCCCGTTTCCCCCTACTCCCCATTTCTCCCGGGTATTCCTTCTGTTGATATTGTATAATCATCTCTATATAACATGTACTTGGTTCGGCCTGTTTGTTTGAAGACTCCTGACCTACAGCTATTATTATTTGTCCTACTGTCTGACGGCAAGTAATAAATTAGTTGCTAATCGCTTCTTCTTCTTTTACTTCCTCTTCTTCTTCTTCTTCTTCTTCTTCTTCTTCTTCTTCTTCTCCTTCTTTATTTCTCTCCTTAGAAAGTATATTCCCATACCCCAACTGTAAGTGTTTTTACCTGCGCCAAAGCACACCGTGGGCTCTTGCAAGCTGTGTTGTCTGTAGCAATGTGTTTAACATACCGAGGTTCCTAGCCATATGACCAACCTCCGTTAGCGACCTTTTACCACATGCATGTGGTTACACTGGTCCTATTGTATACGCCCCCAGTTGGGGTCCAGGGATCTACTCGCTGATGCCAGTGACTAGTAAGCTATAAGAATAATATGAACGGATCATGCATTTATTTTTATATTATTCATGCTTTTCATTCAGATGAATTTTTCATGACTGTGTGTAAACGATCCAGTGATTATTTGAAACTACTGCTTTGCCTATCGTATCGTAGACAAACCCGTTTTTCTAATATAATCTTATCTTTACACTTATGTCGTTAGAACACTTGTCAACAAAGGTGTAAATGGGTACCGGACGAATCAAGAGGAGCATTTCCGAGACGTTTGCTCTAGCGCGGAGTTCTGTCGCCGGCGCTTTCAGCAATGAATGATACAGAGCACAAATAAGGGCAACATGGTGCAATGAAGATTATTCTATGAGACATTTTTCATTGTTCAACATTTGGAGAGGTGCAATTTTCCTTCTTGTGCCATCTGTGTAGTGTTGATATTTTCAAACCGTGTCTCTAAAGTGTTTTTTAACACTATTAATTCATCTTTCTTCGTTTTCTTTTTGTTTGGAAGTTCTGCTGCTTGTTGTGATAGGTTAGCGTATCGAGCAGACTGCATGCTGCTAAAATCATATGACCGAACAATTTTATTGAATTTAGGCATTGCTACATACTAACAGTTGTTATTATCATTTCGTTCTCAACGATACTGACTTTGGGTAATAATTTGAGTCTTTTCATGTAAACGATTATGACGGTTCTCTTGCGGTTTCATTTGATCCATTCTTGAAGGTTTTCCTTTAGCAGCTGTTGGTCGCTCTCTGTCATATATTCTTGGCGGATTTCTGTTAGCTTTTTTGGCCGTCTTCTGTTAACAATTCTTGGTGATTTTCTATTAGTCATTCTTGATGATTTTTGCATTAATAATTCTAGGCAGTTTTCTGTTAGCGTTTCCTGGTGGAAACAATATTTTAGACTTCCACTAACAATTTAAAAACGTAGTCTGTGCCACTCCTATCGGCCATTATCGTGTCTTCGCATTCTCTGGCCTATTTCATCATTTGTCGTCAGTCTGTGAGCGTTTTAAAAGCTTACCATCTCATTAAGCGATCTGATTCACGAACCACCGCCTTCATCAACGAACGCCAAGGTTTTTAACAAAGCGTTCAGCGGATCCTGCGTGTTAATTTCACGAGCGTGAAAACCAGTGATCGACAGAATGCCAGACTTAATCTTCATTTGAACGTGAGTGCCATCAGGGGCTGCAGTGATTAAATGAGAGTTCAGAGCGACTTCGATAGGGGCGGGAGGGTAAAGGGTTTGCTGGTGTTGGCAAAACGGGAAGGGGAAGTGGGGTTTCTCGTTGATTGATTTTGGGTTGGATTTGATTTCTATTTCTTTTGTTTGATACCAGAGCTAGTTACTGACAGGATTAGCCGCGTGGCGTGCGCGTGTCTGTTTGCTAGCGTGCTCGTGTCCTTCTATTATATACCGTAATAGGCGTGGGTAATTGGGCGTACGTCTCTGTTTGTTTTCTAATAGTTCTTTACCAGGAGGCGTGGCTGCTGTTTTTGTAAATACGACATGTCTGCTGTCTGTTGTCTGTTTCGCTAGTTGACTTTGTGGCTTGCTTTGATAAGCCAATAACACAAAAGATAGCCTCACTGCAGAGACAGAGATACATGGCTACAAGTATTGGATGCTTCCTTGATTAGATATTAGCTTTGTTTTTGTTTTTGAGGTGGAGTTACCACTTCCAATCTTCGCCGGTAAGCAATTCCTCCCATGTCAGACAAGTGTTCATTTATACATCTGTAGACTGGTGTGTATAGAAAACTTAGATTATTCCTGTTTTGTTTTGTCGCTTTAAGCAAAAGCTCGAACATAACTGCCCTTCTTCTTCTTATTCTTACGCTGTCAGACGTCGACCTTTATTTTTTTCAAAAAAAAGCAGCGGTCATCCTGAGGCTATCGACACTGCCGTAGAGCTTGTCTAGTGTTGCCCCTGGTGATGGCCACATCTGCTCTCTCTGATCCTCGTATGTCGGGCAGTTTTGCAGCAAATGCTCAGCGGTCATTTTACCGGTACCACACGTGCATTCGTCGGTGCCACCTATCTTCAATTTGTTGAATAATCGGTACCTCAGTCTATTGTGGCCAGTGCGAAGTCTGAAGACCACGACCTGCTCTCTTCTGTTCAACTGGTAATAGGCATCGTTTTTTGTGTAGCCAGTATGTTCTGTTTCCCATTTGGTCATGTATCTAGCTCTAATAAGCCGTTTTGACTCTTCGTATGCCACACTGGTATCTGGTTGTGGTAGTCTTGCACCTTCTTTTGCCAGTCTGTCTACCTCCTCGTTGCCTTGGATGTTGCAGTGGGATGGAACCCACTGCACCACTACTCTTTTTGGTGCGGACTGCTGGCATAGTTGACAGAGTACTGCTGGCATAGTTGACAGAATACTGCTTTTAAATCATTCCTTTTACCTGTCCCCATTTCTTCCACTGCCGCCCTCAGTGCCTCTGCCTCCGCTCTGAAATTGCTTGTGTATTTTCCAGTTATTTTCCTGCCATTTGGTAGGCTCAGGAATGCCCCTGCTCCTCCGTTCTGTGTTGTGTTTGTTACAGAGCCGTCGGTGTATGCATGGGTCCATTCCATGCTTGGGTAGTTTTTCGTTATGTACCTCAGGGTTGTATCTCTATCTGCCATTTAAAAGCTTATTACCTTTAGCAAGCACAAAAATGAACCCACGAAAAACACAAACGGTGTCCCACCCCCCACCCCCCGGTCCTCCCAATAAAAAAAAAATACACACACACACAAACCACACACCAAACAAATGATGAAGTCTTTGAAGCTTTCTCCCTTTCTTATATTTCCAATCTCTTCTGTTTAATTATAACTCCCGTCGCCCCCATTATCATCAGCCTTAATTTTATCATCTCATCATTGTCGTCATCTTCATTTGAGACAATCGTATCTACCATAACAAACAATGCTAGTATAATATAAACACATATATAACATTAACCGAAAAAGGTAGTCACAAGTAAACATGCACCAAGAGATAGCGCTGGTAAATGTAACTACATAAAACCATAATAAGGTAAGCATTAACAGAAACAGTTAGTCTTTTGGAAACATAATAAGGTAATTTTTAACAAAAACAGTTAATCTTGTAGAAACATAATAAGGTAATCTTTAACAGAAACAGTTAGTCTTGTAGAAACATAATACGGGAGGCTATAACAGAAGTAAAGTTAGTCTAGAAACATAATAAGGGAAGCTATAACAGAAGTAAAGTTAGTCTAGTAGACAGATAGTACTGGTGGTTACCCAAAGTACGCTGTTACCCAATGTACGATGTTACCCAATGTACTGGCAAACCTTCTGAAGGTAATCACATTTCTACTCAAAAGTGGTTTGCATGACATGCATATGCAGGCCACTTCTCCATCAAGCACAATATTAAACCGACTAATCATCTGTTTGTCTACACACACATCAGACCAATCATCAGTCTACACACACACACACACATCACCAATCATCTGTTTATCTACACACACACATCAGACCAATCATCTGTCTACACACACACATCACCAATCATCTGTTTGTCTACATACACACATCACCAATCATATGTTTGTCTACACACACCCATCATCAGTCATCTGTTTGTCTACACACACACATCACCAATCATCTGTTTGTCTACACACATACATCGCCAATCATCTGTTTGTCTACAAACACACATCACCAATCATCTGTTTGTCTACACACACACATCACCAATCATCTGTTTGTCTACACACACATCACCAATCATCTGTTTGTCTACACACACACATCACCAATCATCTGTTTGTCTACACATATACATCACCAATCATCTGTTTGTCTACACACACACACATCAGACCAATCATCTGTCTACACACACACACATCACCAATCATCTGTCTACACACACACATCACCAATCATATGTTTGTCTACACACACTCACATCAGACCAATCATCTGTTTACACACCCATACATCAGACCAATCATCTGTCTACACACACACATCGCCAATCATCTGTTTGTCTACACACACATCACCAATCATCTGTTTGTCTACACACACACATCACCAATCATCTGTTTGTCTACACACACACATCACCAATCATCTGTTTGTCTATATATTCGATTGCAAGTAAATGCAAAAAAAGGCCATTGTCATTCCCAAGCCACAACAGTGGAACGACTAAGAAGAACATATGCTTGCTAGTTTGCTGACAAACCACTTCTGCCGCGTTTTGCAGCATAGATGAAGAGGCTATGTCAGTTCGCACGTTCAATGCAGACGCTGAATCGATGAAACACAACATGACTGAGCAAAAGCAACTAGACATGGATACATACGAGACTGACACACACAACGAATGAGCACAAGTAACTAGACATGGATACATATCAGACTCACACACACAACGACTGAGCACAAGTAAGTAGACATGGATACATACCAGACTGACACACACAACGACTGAGCACAAGTAAGTAGACATGGATACATACCAGACTGACACACACAACGACTGAGCAAAAGTAACTAGACATGGATACATACCAGACTGATACACACAAGGACTGAGCACAAGTAGCTAAACATGGATACATACCAGACTGATGTGCTGCTGACCTGGTATTGAGTTCTCAGACTTATCGGAAGACTTGCATGTACTGCCGAGACAGCACCTGTTAAATACACATTAAAACTTTTTTGTATAAAAAGTTAGAGAAACTGCCGTCCCGGATAAAGTGTGATTGAACATGGTCTTCGCATTTTTCTAAGACCGGTGTGACCAGTTCACTTTATCGGTGTCGTTGTTTACCTTTCTGTAAGTCAGGTTACTGTTTCCAGTTGTGAGACTGGACCGTGTTGAGGCCATAGACTGATAATTGTACCTTTACCGTAAGAAGCATGCGCTGTAACCATTCTGCTCCACATAAGTCTCCTCAAACATTACATATAACAAATACAGACTCTAGTGAAAGAGAGTAAGACAACAACCAGTACAGTTGGAGATGTGGATGAGAAAGGGAAACTGATTAGTACATACTCTAAGACAGCTACTCAACAGTCAGTTTGGGACAACGATGTAGCACTGAATGAGCTGACACTAGCCAGAGACTCATAGCTGACTGCTTGAGTCAAGGTCGGCGAACTATAGCTGACCAAGATCATTTATGCCCTCTCATATCATGCAGTCAGGTACCTATTTACAGCGAAGTGAGTCAAGATTAGCATTATGGCCAGGTGAAACATAATGGCATGACGACCCCTAGCCTCACGCCATGCTCCTGGAAACAGGCTGTTTTACAACTTCCTGGCCAGCAAGATGTGGGTCGATACTCTGATCCCCGGGTGGCGAGTCTACGGAGATGCCTCGCAGTGGACTACAGTCAGAAGGACAGGTCTACTCTCTTCAGTACGTTTCTGGCTATATGAAGAGCCACGTCAACCCAGAAACACGAAGAGTGAAGAACTCGTCACGGGTAGCTAGGAACAGTAATAACAATAATCTCTTGGTAGACTGGAGAGTACCAATTCATGGGATGGAAGCCTACACCTTTGCTGCAAGAAGCAAGCTCTTTACCACTCTGCTACTCAGACGCCCTGTAGCTTGTAAATCAATGCAATGTATATATTATAAACAGCGGCGTATATTCAATGTGTGCTAGGTGTACGTCGCACGCACAAATTAAACTCATACCATTTTTGTTTAATAGCATGTTATGAGAGTATTTTTTATTAATTATAAGCTAAATTATTTTACATTTATTCATACAATTGTGCTCTTATATCGTGAGTGAGAGAGGGTTTGGGCGATCAACACCACGGCTTGATGTTAGCATTTGACTAACTATTACACGTGTGCTTCAAGTGTCCCCCACTCAACTATATACATCGTGTATATACTAGTGTACGAGTATTTACTAATGTGGAGATCATCTATTTTTCTTCCTCTTGGGCGTTCATACTGAAAAAGGACATCTTAACGTTGTGCCTTAGTTTACAGAGAGACTGTGATAGCTGCGCCTTTCGGAATGACACACCTGGTTTCAGTCCAATATTATTTTGTTTGTCATTTCTCTGCGATTTCCATTCTCTTAGTCAGACTACACAAATGCAACCTGTTTCCAGGAACGCCATCTGGAGGCGAAATAGGGTCTTGGTCAGCTCTGATTCGCGAACCGTGACGCTAACAAGCAGCTGTTAATCGCTGGTTGCTGGTAGTAGCATTTTAATTGAGCCGCATATTCGGCCCTCAAGCATCGATTAGTGTATATAATGTTGTGAAATGTATTTTTATACATTTTTAAGTTCAATTTCCTATTTACAATCACATTAAATCGAAAGCAGCTGATTGCATTTTTTGAATATGTAGTAAAACATTCTGGTGAATGAGATGCAGGGGCTGTTGTAAAGTCGGAAGTGTTTTAAATATATGTGAGTTATTTTTACACAGTTTTTAAAATTGGGAACATTTTCTAAATTACTTTCATACACATACGTATTGTACAATGTTCTTCAGACTACGAAAGTTTATGGTTTTTTGGAATAAGAAGGGGAATGATAATCTTCTACGATGTGGCAGACAGGAGGCATTTGAAACAATATGGAATTAGCAACACTTACAAAAAGCAACTGTAATGCAGAGCTCAAGACTGAAAGAGTCCGTATTAAGAGTGGGAGTCAGTTTCATAGGAGTGCATATGAAATTAACGACAATCTAGTAGAGCAAATACAAATAAGATACATATCATTTTCAAAACAAGCATTTTTATAACTTCTGACGCACCAGCCATTTTACAACTATTCAACGTTTCATGATGAACTACTAAATACATTCAAATTGATTTTTGAACCACAGCTTACTTATGTATGTCCTGTATTTCAAGGGTTGCCTATTTTTGAACATGTTTATGTAAGACAATGTTTTAGAATTTGGACTTGAAGAAAAAGCGTTTGATAGGGTAGACATGATTAAACTTTGGATGATACTGGAAGATTATAATGTATAAGGCCAGCTTCTTGATAATGTCAGTGCACTGTATCGCTTGAATACAAACGTCGTCAGAACAACTGACAAGGGTGTGTACTTTCTCCCCTGTTGTTTAACATCTAGGTGAACAAAATCTCACCAGAAACTGATCAAATTGAGACATATGAAGCAGAACATAACTAAAAACACGAATTGCTCTTTGCAGGTGATCAGTGCTTGCTGTGCGATGACGAAAACAAACTGCAAAACCACGTGAACGAGCTCGCGACTACCTGTGATAAACACAATCTGCGAATTAGCGAGAACAACACAGAAACTATGATGATCAGTAGAGCACATGGGCCACTCAAGATAAGTGTCAATGATATTACTCTTTAACAGGTCCATGAATTCAAGTATTTGGGTAGTATCTTTTCGGCAGACGGTAGGATCGACATGGAACTTGAGACAAGGTGCCAGAAAGCATCTACGGTGACTTATCAGCTGTCCCCACTGCCTAGACACCCGAGCATTAGTTTGGCAACAAAGCAACAACTGATAAACAGTACATTTATGCCGATTCTGTGCTAACAGTGCCAACCATGGCCTCTGTCGAGAACGTGTGAGAGCAGAATTTCGACTTGTTAAATGAAGTGTTTGAGGAAGGTCTTCGGTGTCACCAGGAGAGATAGAATGCGGAACTACGATATTCGAAGTATGGTCGGCAGAAAATAAGTTGGTTTGGTCATCTCATGAGAATGCACCCTCATCATCTTCCACTGATGGCTTACAGTGCTGGTAGATCTGGCTACAGGGCAAGGGGGCGGCCACGAGGCAGGTGGATAGATGACATTAGAGTGATTGTGAAACAACAACGGCTCACATTGACCGACGCAAGGCACTTGGCGCCGGATAGACTACTTAAACTCCCCACGACGTTCAACGGCACAAGTGGAAAGAGAACTAACTAACTGAAAGAAGTCTACAAACTAAGTGAACTTATTTTGACTACAAGTTGTGTCGAGCCCTAATTTCCTGCTTTGAAACGGAAAGGTAGCTATTGCAGCTGACCTCCAAGTCAAGATAGTTTGAGGAGCTTGAGTCTAATTTCTACAGAAATGTAAATATTGCGAAATTTAAGACCGAAAGATTCAATTTATGATTTAGTGATTTATAGGTTTGTAAGCAAAGAAAACAGTCTGAAATTAGTATATAAAATACAAAATTGTGCAGTGTTCAAATTTGAAAGTAGACCTACATTAAATGTATTAATGTTTAAGATCAATGTGTTTTTCCTTACTATAAATTATTTTACTTACACCAAAACCCTAATTAAGCAGACACTATAATGTATAATAACACTGACAATACGTATGTATGTATGTATGTATGCATGTATGTATGTATGTATATTAATTATACTTAGCATACACTGTACATTGGCTACCATATGATTATATAATAGGATTGAACAATTTACAAATGACAATTTATAATTTATACTACTTATCTGAAGAAATTAGAGATAACTGAACCATCTCAAGTAGATCATGTGGTTTATATAACACGTCACACCAGTTTTAGGGGAATGAACTCTGTGAACGAAAATCTTTTCCTTATCTCGACACCCCACGCCCCCCCCCCCCTTTTTCCACCCCCGCATGTTCCTCCCAACTTTCTGTCGCCAAGAGAAATCGATACCGGCCAACAATCGACCTTTCGGTGACAAGAACAACGCATTATGTGTTGCTTGGGCATTAGTCTTGTGAGAAATGTCCACTTCCAAGACGCGAAATGAGTTGGAGGACAGTCAGTAACTTGCGAAAGAAGAAGAATACAGCTATTCTTGTTTTTCACTAACTGAATAGAGTCTTGGATGGCGGATAATTCGTACAAGAAACGCAATTTTAGGAAGAAAACAGTTTTGATCAGACACTATGTTAAAACAAATAGTATTTCATTTCAAGAAATATTTAAAGCTAATGCTAAAAATCATCTGAAGATGATATGTTCCAATGTGGATATTTATGATTTTATGACTAATACAGGAAAGCTAGGAGATCCAGGATCGTCTGCGTCTATCGGTGTGGCACATAATGGATATTTATACACTTTGACGGATTTATTTGCATATGCCCACTACTCCTTGACCTAACTTTGCAATAGGTCATATGTTAATCTAGGTATACATATTACTCTTGACCACATGTTACTTTTGGTCCATCTGTTTCTCTTGGTTCACATGTTACTCTTGGTCCACATGTTATTCTTGGTCCACATGTTACTCTTGGTCCACATGTTACTTTTGGTCCACATGCTACTTTTGGTCCACATGTTACTCTTGGTCCACATGTTACTCTTGGCTCACATGTTACTTTTGGTTCACATGTTACTCTTGGTCCACATGTTATTCTTGGTCCACATGTTACTCTTGGTCCACATGTTACTTTTGGTCCACATGCTACTTTTGGTCCACATGTTACTCTTGGTCCACATGTTATTCTTGGTCCACATGTTACTCTTGGTCCACATGTTACTTTTGGTCCACATGCTACTTTTGGTCCACATGTTACTCTTGGTCCACATGTTACTCTTGGCTCACATGTTACTTTTGGTTCACATGTTACTCTTGGTCCACATGTTACTCTTGGCCTACATGTTACATTTGACCCACATGTTACTATTGGTCCACATGTTACTATTGTCCACATGTTACTCTTGGTCCACATGTTACTCTTGGTCCACATGTTACTTTTGGTCCACATGTTATTCTTGGTCCACATGTTACTCTTGGCCCACTTGTTACTTTTAACCCACATGTTACTATTGGTCCACATGTTACTCTTGGTCCACGTGTTGCTCTTGGTCCACATGTGATCTTGACTCACATTTAGCCCACATATGAAGTTATTCAAAATTTCATTTGTGGCCTATATGTGGCATTGACCCATATGCGAATCTAGGACTATACTGTGTTTATATATGTATATGCGATTCATGGTCCATATGTGAGTCTTGACCCATATGCGACTCTTGGTCCATATTTGAGTCTTGGCACATACGTGAGATACGCGAATCTTGGCCCATACGTGAGTCTTGGTAGATAAGTGCATAAGTGCCTCTTCTTTCATATGTGGCCATTGGTTCAAATTTAATTGTTGGTCCATATGTGATTCTTGGTCCATGAGCACTTCTTGGTCCATGTGTGATTCTTGGTCCATGAGTACTTCTTGGTCCATGTGGGATTCTTGGTCCATGAGTACTTCTTGGTCCATGTGTGATTCTTGGTCCATGGGTACTTCTTGGTCCATGTGTGATTCTTGGTCCATGTGTGATTCTTGGTCCATGAGTACTTCTTGGTCCATATGTTATTCTTGGTTCATGAGTACTTCTTGGTCCACGTGTGATTCTTTGACCAAATTCACTTCTTTGTCCATGTGCACTTCTTTGTCCAAGTGTACTTCTTGGTTAATGTGTACTTTTTGGTCCATTTGTAATTCTTTGTCCATGTGTAATTCTTGGTCCATGTATACTTCTTGTTCCATGTGTGATTCTTGATCGATGTGTTATTATTGCTCCATGTGTGATTCTTGGTCTATGTGTACTTTTTGGTTAATATGTGCTTCTAGGTCCATGTGTACGTCTTGGCACATATGTGGCTCTTTGACCATGTGTACGTCTTGGCCCATGTGTATTTCTTGGTCAGTGAGTGATTCTTGGTCAATATGTGGTTTTTCGCCTGTATGTGATCCTTGACCCATATGCGAATCTCCGTCCATAATGTGTTCCTATGTCCTGATGTAACTCTTGGTCCCAATATGATTCTTGGTCCCAATGTGATTCTTGATCCATATATGATTCTTGGTCCATGTTTATTTCTTGGTCCATATGTGGTTCTTGACCCACATACACTTCTTGGTCCATATGTGATTATTCGTCCGTATGTACTTACTCTTTTGTGAATTGTTGGCCCATATGTGATTCTTGGTCCATTTGTACTTCTGGACCCATTATGATTTTTGGTCTATATGTGATTCGAGGCCTTTTGTGATTCTTGGCCCATACGTGACTCTTGATCCTTAATTGGCTCTTAGGCCAAATAAACTTATTAATCCATTGTGATTTTTGGTCCTTATGTGATTCTTGGCACACATGCACTTCTTAGTCTACATGTGATTTTTGGTCCATATGTGATCGTTAACCCACATACGATTCTCGGTCCAAAATATGTTCCTATATCCTCATATGACTCTTCATACATATGTGTTTCTTGGTCCATGTGTACTTCTTGGTCCATATGTGGTTCGTGGCCCACATCCACTTCTTGGTCCATATGTGAGATTCTTGGTTCCTATGTACTTCTCATTTCATTATTAAGAATTATAGATATGAGCAGAGACTTAGAAAAACTGGTCTACAGTGTCTAGAACAGAGATGAATTCATTGAGACAATACAGGTTTATACAAATCAGGACTCAGTGCCGAGAAGGCAGAGCAGGAGGTCGATAGTCAAGACTCTGATAAATTCAACAAGATGTTTAAATTAGCAAACTCCAAAACCATGCCATGAGAGTTATAACAGGAGGCATGAAGTCAACGCCAATTGTAAAACTGGAAAAGATTACAAATCTGCAATCCATGACCGATAGAAGAGATTGCAAAGCCCAGCAGCAAGCACAGAAACTCAGAAGACTGACAGACCATCCAATGCATAAGAGACTAAATAATTTTGGAAATAGGAAACTAAAGCAGAGAAACTTTGCAGAAATAGCCAAAGCAACGATGAGCGAAGACCCTATGAACGCACTAACAACACCAAAGCCCATCCCTACTGTACGAAAACCTACCTGGAGGCAGCATGTATTTCCAGAAGTGGTAGAAAATATACCAGGTATTGGAAACAAGAACAGCCAGACTGAAAAAGAAAGAAGAGACATAACCCTGAGGTACATAACGAAAAACTACCCAAGCATGGACTGGACCCATGCATTCATCGACGGCTCTGTAACAAACACAACACAGAACGGAGGGGCAGGGGTATTCCTGAGCCTACCAAATGGTAGAAAAACAGCTCTATCAGTGGCAACTGGAAAATTCTCAAGCAATTTCAGAGCGGAGGTAGAGGCACTGAGGGCTGCAGTAGAAGAAATGGTGACATGCAAAAGAAATGAAAGCCATATAGTCCTGTTTACAGTTGCCCTGGCCGTAGTCACAGCACTAAAAAGCCAGAAAAATACTGAAATTAATGATTTAATAGCAGTACTCTGTCAACTATGCCAGCAGTCCGCACCAAAAAGAGTAGTAACTCGTTTGTCCTGCAGGCAACTTTTCTAGGAAAAGGAAAACTCTGATGACAAACCTCACATAAGAGTCATCGCGTGAGCTACATAGATCATGCTCAGAAGTCGCTGTCTCCAGCAAATGGCGCCAAGAAAGATGGATGCAGAATGAGAGGAAGAGGAGGCAAGGGGAGGGATAAAGGAAATAGTTTATTAAAGAAAATGTTGAAGAAATAAATAGTCTTGGGTTAAAAAATGTCCGTATAGGCTATTGGACTTGCCTCAGCGCTACCCAACGCCAAATCCTTCTCTAAAGATTGGTGTACGGGTTCGACGTCTTCATGATCCAGGAGACCTACTTGAAGGAGAATGTTGTCATCAAGTGTCCAGGATACAGGTGCTACAGTAATCCATGCGGACCCGGCAAGCGGAGACTGGCGATGTATGTGAAACAAGAACGCCCTATACATGGAGAGATACTAGAACGTGTAAAATTGAGAATGTCGAGCTACAAGGGATTGTAGTGACTAGAGCCAGGCATTAGTCCACATAAACCTCAATGTTGTGAATTGCGGACGTCAAACTAGACTAGCATCTCGACCGAGTGATACAGATGGTCTTGTCGACCTGGTGCTAATATCCAGGGATGTTGTTTGATCTACACGATGGGAGGTATTTTGGGCACAAGAGAGCGACCACCTGCCATGTGTCGTACCTATACCCAGAGGAAAACACACTAGACACAGGACAACCAAACAGGTGTTCAAATACACGTATACACATGATAATGTATTGAACAAGCTGCGCCAGACTATCAGACTCAGGACAACTAGATCCCTCTTTTCCCAATCACCCTGGTAGAATCAAGTAGCTGATACGGCCTAGAGAAGTGGCGGAAAGCCAGAAAGATATCAACTACTAATATCGACGCATTGCATGAGAAGAAGCAGGTAAAACGCAAAGCCACCAATTCCTTTAAAGCGTTAGCTAGGGAACCCTACAGCAAGCGATGAGAGGAGTTCATTACAAGTGTGGGTAATGATATACCCTTCAGAAGTTCTGGCACATGCATCGGAAGATGAATGTAAAGACCACAAGTCAACTTATCCCCAACATTCAAGACACCACATGAATTCCACTAAAGACAGACGAAGAGAAGGGTCTGGGTTTTTTCAGTCGATATGTTGCCTAATCTGATAAAAACGACAGAAATGCCCGTCAGGAGATTCGGAAAGGCATTTTAGACGAAGTCATCAGGGAAGAGGCTTATGTAGACCTCATCACCGAGGCGGAGGTAGCAAATATCCTACGTACCAGCAAGAACACCACCCCAGGTCCTGAGGGAGTACAATTTTGCCATATCAAAGCAGTTGGATGAAACATAGATAAGACATATTGTGAAGGAGTTTAATTATTCTATTAGAAGTCATCTGTGCCCGAGGACTGGCGTCATAGCTATATGTGCACACTGCCTAAACCTGGTAAGCACTCCACGCTTCTCAGCAGGTATCGAATAATCACCATATGGCAAATTGCTCTAGAAGATAGTGGCCAGGAAAGTAATGTTTTATCTAGTAATGGAGCACATCCTACCCGATACACTGGGCAGCTACAGAACGAAGGAGATCTGGGTTAACTCTGAAACCTTCGAGTACCATGTGTATGAGGACTTGCAATCAAAGCAAGAAACAGTCGCTGTGGCACTCGACCTGGAAGACACACACAGCCGTGTCGATTTTAGGACTTTAATGACATGTCTGAAGCAGTGTGGTTTAAACACGTGGCTGGTTAGTTGGATATCAGCTGCCCCGAAGGAAAGAACAGTTGCACTACGTCAAAACCAAAGCAAATATGTCCAGGTCTGTCTCAAGGGACTCCGCTCTCACCAGTGCTGTTGTAATCTACACATTAAAAGTGGTCAGCATTCAACCCACAGGGACAGGGAGAACGTTGACATTTGCCGATGACATCCTAACGTACAGGGCTGGCTCAGACAGTCAAGAGTTGGTCAAAGACATCCAGGAAACATTGCAGGCAATCTCACAGTGGTATGACGACTCAAGCTCCAAGATCAATCCGAACAAGGTCTACATGATGTGGTGCTCTTTAAATACTTCTATAGTAAATTCTGAACTCCCGGACATCACATTTGATGGATGCACCGTTGACATGTGTGACAGGTTGACATACCTCCGAGTGACATTTGATCGCAGTCTTTCCTATAATTTCAATGTTGACCAGACCGTACAAAGATGTAAGCGAAGGTTAGGAGCACTCAAAACTATGGCTACTGCCAACTTGGAACGACGCCTCCTGTTCATCCTATTTCGTCAGGTCGTGTTGTCGGTTATCGATTACGGACTTGGTATCCTCATATCAAGAAAACAGTGGGAAAGGTTGGAACGCATCCAGAATAAAGGTATGCGACTGGTTCTGGACTACACTAAAGACACCCCGATTGTGATGATGCGGTACATGTTGGGATTATTATCGGTGACATCCAGACATAAATTGGTGCAAGTCAAAGTCTATATGCGTGTCACCACAGACATGCGGAATTCTCTGCACAGTAGAATCTCAGACATCAAGCGATAATCAAGGAGAGGGGCGGGGAGTGCGGGTGGGCGTCATGGATGGTACAAGCAGACACGTCACCCCAGCTGGGACGATAGCCAAGGGGGAAGAATGGGTCCACACTGATGATAGAATTATAGAGTACCAGTCATCATAACCTTAGGTAAGGAATGCAGAGAATGGAGCAACAGAAAAGCAGAGCACGAGGTGAATCAGCTGATAACTGAGAACACGCAGGATAGTCATGCCGTCATAAACACAGACTTATCAGTGCTGTGCAGTGGGACTTTAGGCTGCGGCTTCTCGGCTACAGTGAGAAGACAGCTCATTGCTGAGCGCAGTAAAGAATACTTGTCCACAACCTCCAGTATGAGAATGGAGACGGAAGAAGTGACCTCAGACTGAGATTGATATCTAAGACTTCTTTAACAAGGGCAGTCATCGTGACAGACACGCAAGCCGTACTTCAGAAGGAAACAAGGGATTGCTGTTGATGCCTCAAACCTCCAGGGGTTGACATGGATCTTCTGTTCTGGTAACGCTGGAGTTCAGGGCAATGAAAGAGCTAAAATCTTGGCTTCGCAGACTCCCATCATGGGCAAATTAGTGATGGATAGAAGTGACATTTTGAAATCAATCAATTACAGCCTGCTAGATGAGAACACCGCAATAGATGAAGCAGGAATTCGCAGGCTGCAAAGTGAAGACATCAAACGAGGCTTTAGGGGAGTAGGGCGCATGAGAGGACGGAGCAAGAGAGTGTACCACTAGTGAGCTATAGGGACCATCAGCATCCAGACCCTGCACCATTTGCGGAGAGAGACTGAACACCTATGGGTATTCCCGGAGTACAGTGACGTCAATTCTTAGAACCAGAAATTAAAAACAGAAATTAATCTATTGAATGGACAAATTAGACTTTAATGTTTTTCAAAGTTCAACTGGCTACAAGAATTGGAGGGCATATCTTCTAATTATTTAATGGTGCGTCAAAATTAGACTTTATAATATTTCTTTAGTCAGAAAGTGGTATATGCTTGAAATGCATTGCCACAGGATGTGGTAGAGGCAAGGTCAATTAACACATTAAAATTAGATTTGATCATTACAGACATTTTTAGAATCGGTGGAGTAGAATAAACTGGTTGTATACAGACTCTGTAGATCCTTCTTAACCAGTATAACGAAGTTATGTTGAAAAATATAGCAACACATAATGACAACATGAGCATGCTGCAGTTTGTTTTGGCGAATGCGCATGCGTGACATCATGCAATCCCTAAATAAGTTGACGTCACAGTTTCAATAAGCTCCACTCTGATGTTTCGGGAACCAGTTCTGAATTAGTAACCGAATCGTTCTTCGACTTTAAAATGTAAGCTTTTAATTTTGTTTCTTTAAGACAAACAATTTTTATTTATAGTGTTGCAGGTCTATGAGAGATTTGGGCAAGATAAGTTGGGAAAAGATGGCAGGTCATGGGCGGTTAGAGTGTGGTTGTGAAGGAGGAAGAGATTGGTGTATGTTCAGGGGGAGGGAAAGTGAGACTGGTGGTTTGATGGGGTAGAAGGATACGTTGAGTGGGGGGGGGGGGGGGGAGGGAGATAGAATAGCAATTGTTGGTTTAGGTTGAAGAGATCGGCAGGTTGAAAAGGGAAACAGAGCCGGATTAATTTAGTGGGATGGAAGAGGAAGAGGACAGTTTGGGAACTACTTTCATAATTATCCATGGTAAGGCGGGGCATCCCAGCTAGTATATATATATACGCAACAAATCATTCTCTAACCTCGTCACATCCAGCTAATCATGCTCTTTCATCATCACATTCAACTAATGCTCTAGCATCGTCACATCCAACTAATCCTGCTCTAATCTCGTCACATCTAACTAATCAGGCTCTAGCCTCGTCATATCCAACTAATCATGCTCTAACCTCGTCACATCCAACTAATCCTGCTCTAATCTCGTCATATCCAACTAATTATGCTCTAACATCGTCACATCCAACTAATCCTGCTTTAATCTCGTCACATCTAACTAATCAAAATCTAGCCTCGTCATATCCAACTAATCATGCTCTAACCTCGTCACATCCAACTAATCCTGCTCTTATCTCGTCTCATCCAACTAATCCTGCTCTAATCTCGTCTTATCCAACTAATCATGCTCTAACCTCGTCACATTCAACTAATCATGCTCTAACTTCGTCACATCCAACTAATCATGCTCTAACATCGTCACATCCAACTAATCGTGCCCCAACTAATCATGCTCCATCCTCATCACATAAATGAATCCACGTTCCATCCTCACTACCCACATTAAATCATGCACGCTTATGTGTCCAAGATCCATCTTAGCGTTCTGACGAGAGCAAAGTTTTGTATTGTGACGTCCTATGATGTATGTTCCACACTAAGACATCTCTTACATATCTATTTCAATAACATTATATTTCAGGATTGGGAGCTCTCCCAAGTGTTTTATTTTCCATGGAGTCTGCTGATCGTAGAGCGATTAGTGTCCATGGTTGAGTGATGTGATGTAGGACTGATGACACAGATAAGTGTATCGGAAGCGTTCAGGGAATACGATAAGAGAAATGAATACAGCTATGACATGATCGTGCGACCATTCAATAAATACAAAAATAAAAAGTGGAGAAACAAAATTGTTTGACCGACAATAAATGTTGATAATTGGAATATGACACTATAGTAAGGACGGTTAATGTAAATGCAAGGTCCTAGTACGCTGGAGTATTATTAAGGTTTTTCAGCCGAGCAAAGGAAACTTAATGATGTAATATGTCATGCATGCTGACTAACGATGGTTGGGAATATGTTCGGATGTCAATACTGTAGTAACTTTCAGCCACAAAAACGTCTAGCTAAAAGGTAAGAGTATTAAAAAAGGACAGCATTATATCAATCCTAAATTTGTCAAAGGAAGGTTCTCTCAAGAGGGCAAATGGGACGGTGCAGAGAAAGTCTAAAGCAACCTTAATCCCAACTCAGCGTGTTTCACCTTAGATATACCGGTCAAATATGTATGTGGCAAAAGTTAAAGGCGTGGCATAGAGCAGAAAGATATGTCTTGTATTTGTTGAAGACCTGAGCATTTCTCTAAGGATCTGACCGATTTTGATGATAATGATGCAAACACAACAACTAGATTCTAAATTACAGAAGTGACGTGACAAATGTCAATGTAACATCCAGTCAGGCTTCATTTTCTAACAAGGCAAAACAACAGAAATATCATAATCGGCTAAAAATTCCAAGGATAATAATAATAATAATAATAATAATATATTACCCCTAGTTGGGAAAAGAACGCCATCTGCTTGTAGATACACAAATACGAGTAAATAGTTTGCAAGTTCGTATCTCATTTAGCATTTTTTAAATAATAATTTGTAACCTAGTTACTGACTTGCCCTCGTATGTGTGTGTTACGTGTTTGTGCATATATATTTATATATATATATATATATATATATATATATATATATATATATATATATATATATATATATGTGTGTGTGTATTTATATGTGTGCGTGTGTACTACTCAGTTACAGCTACATTTATTTTCGCCGATGACAGCCAGGTATCAGTGAAATGTCCGTTAAGTTGAAAAATAAATACAGCCGGCAACCAGACAGGGGCACATGGGTGTCATGGCGTTAGTGGTACTGCTCCAATTAGTATGTCACGAGCACCAAGGCGTCTAATTATATGTTCGTTCTGATGATTCTTCATACGATCAGATTGTCTCCTTCTGTACATCTCTGAATATAATGTTTTATCACTCTCATTGAGACGGTACAAAATCTGACTGATGAGACGACAGGGGCAAGGACAACCAACACGTCAACACGTCATCAGGGCATGATACAAAGTGTACCTTATGTTCGGCAGACATATTTCATGCTTATACTCTAAGACATTTTTTGAAATTACAGAAGCGATTTATACAGAAAAAAACAGGGATTACGAAGACATATGCTATTTAAAAAGATGAAGTAAACCCTAACTTTAAAATAACGTTTTCAACGCTCCTGAAATATAGCCACATAATGTTGTGGGATGAAATAGTATGTGTTTTCTTACTACTTACTTAGTCGCTCCTCTTCTACCGTGAGGTGTAGAGGTAGTATGTGTTTTAAAAGGGTGGAATATAGAAAAGTTTGGATCAAACAATAATCACAGAGCTATGTTATTAACAGTTGATCTTTGCCGTCAAAACACAAATCGATTTGTCAGAGATATTTGAACTGTGACGCTAAGGTTGAAAACAATGGAACATTTTGCCGTTTTCGGAGTCTTGCTCAAAACGGCTGCTATTGTACGTGCTCTAGCTAAGCCAGTTTGTCAAGTTCTCTGACTACAGTTATGTTTCGTACACACTGCTATTGTGTAAAACTATTTCAGAACAATCCTGTCTCCCTTCCTGTCCTCCCTCCTACGCCCACATCTATCTCTCACTCTCTTTCGTGAACATCCCAGTCCTAGATGTCTCATCAGAGGTCTGGCAGATATATTCTCCTGAGAGATATTGATCAGGATGGTAAAATACAATATTTAATTAATTTTTAATCCTTCTTTTACGATGTCAACCGCCGTTAACTCTCTTTAATCTAGCAAACGAATCAATATTATCAAAATGATAATTTATCTTGCAAACATATCGATATTTATATAAAAAAAACTAATTAACAGTTTATCTATTTATCTAGAAGACTAACTCGTCTTTTATTTTGTAATTCAATTGCTGAGTACCTGGAAAGTTAATTACATAAATAAAATCAAACTGAGTTGTTGAGCAGATTATCAGTATTTTATATCAAAACAAATAATATTTATGATCTTATGCTTCAGTTAGAAAACCGACTTACAGTTTAAAGTTATTACCCATGTTTTTGTTAGAAAATCCGCCTAACGTTCATAGTTATCACTTTATATTTTAGTTAGAAAACTGACCTACCGTTCATAGTCAATTTCTTAAGTTTTAGTTAGAAAACGGCCGTTCATAGTTATCACCTTATGTTTTAGTTAGAAAACGGACCTACCGTTTATTGATCATATATCTGAAAATACCATCATTATGTGTCATGTCGACTGGTGTAGGCGATGCAGAATCTATATAACTTCCCAGCCTGAGTAATGCTTATCAATTCTGCAGTTGACAGTCTTATATCATACATTCATCAACAACTTTTAGCTGCCTGCGGAGCACACATTTTCAGCAAATACACGTGAAGTTCTTCTGTACTGGACTTCATTCTAGCTCTGTCGACGTTTTCCCTGCTTCCTCTATGTTTGTGAACAGTTTCACCCTCTTATCTCATTTGTATTTTGTTTAAACCACTTTCAATCTATCCTTTAGGTATTTGCCCATTTTCTCTGCCACCTGTAATCCATTTTCCTGCTTGTACATTGTACGAGAGTTCCAGATTCTAAACTTGGAGATATCCTTAGACGAAAACAGGAAAGTCAGTGATGAAGATTCTTTGTGACTTTCTCTGCATCGTGTCACAGAGGGTCATCTTCTGTCATAGATGGCTGCGTTGAATATTTCCTTTTCATTGACATGCCTAAAGTTTTTGAGGCTTTAAGTTTCTACAAGTGAAGGTTCCCAGACTGTGCCAACTCTCCTTAGTCCCCTCTTACAATATGCTTGGCAGGCTTACAGTGCTACTACTCTAGCTTCGATTTCAGGCCCCGGCAACACTCATGCATTCTATGATGTTAAACCGTCCAGAACTTTCTCTACGTTGTCATTCTCTATCCAATTTTTCTTAAACAATACTCGCTGGTAATGATCCAGTCATTCTGTTCTTACAATGTTCTCAAGAACGATAACTGATTTGTTGAGGCTCGTGTACTAAGTTTTTTTTCCACATGAGACATCCGCAGCACATTGCTATTTGTCTTATTTGTTGTCATTATCATATATTGAAAACACGATTCTATTAATGACTAAATAAATTAACCTTTCTTATTTTCTAGCCAGCTCACTGTCGGAAAAGATGCAATAATCAAAGCTGATGACATCAGCTAGTGATTCGTAGCAGGCTATTTGTGTCAGGTTTAGAGAACAAAATCTGACCAAGACCCTATTTTACCTCCAAGTGGTGGCCCTAGAAGCAGTCTGCACTCGTGTAGTCTGGTTAAAGACCGAACTAGGAATGAAAACATATCCCAAAAATGCAATGCTGAAATCCGATGTGCCGGGCCGAAAGTCGCACACATGGTAGTATAACTCCGATCTAACATTCCAACTTCCTTTTGAGGGCGGACGACAGAAGGAGAACAATTAAAGAAAGCCAGTCCACATGTTCACATACCGAACATCTAATTAGCAGTAATATTTGGTACTGTTTTGGTTAACTCACCTATGTATGTATGGTCTCTGTTGCAGTTTGTGCTAGCACCAAGCACAACCCTGTTTAGTCACCTGTTACTACAAGCTTGTAGCTCTATTCACACCTCCCCGATACGAAGCCCCGCAATCCACTATGGGACGGTAAAGTATTGTACATAATATTATTTATAATTATATATATATATATATATATATATATATATATATATATATATATATATATATATATATATATCTCACATGGTGAGATCGGATTCCCGTGTTCAGTGTCGAGCACATTGGAAAATCCTTGGTAGTTTGAAATCGAAAAAAGTGGGCTTGACGGCCGCTGCCCAAACAAACTTGAAGTTGTAAATTAACCCAAGTCATTTTACTTTTTCCCAGGTGGTTTGTTAAGAGCAGCTACAGATGGCGTCTAACTAGCTGCGGGTCTACTTAGCTCTAGTGTTTGAGTGAATTAAGATGGACTCGGACATCGGTTAAACCATACTCCAAGAAACTGGTTGAATACAGACTATGTAGACTCTTGTAAACCAGTATAAATACATTAAGTCCCAGAGTGGATTTCAGGGCTCCATACTGACGTGGAGTGAATAGAAAGAACTACAAGCTTGTAGTAACAGGCGACTAAACAGGGTTGTGCTTGGTGCTAACACAAACTGCAACAGACACCATCACTGTAGGATTAGACACCGATCCGTGGCGCATATTTCTACAGTGGGTGCTCTATGATTTGTGGGGAACGAAACGTAAAAGTATAAACAATTGTAGACATCTGTATTTTCTGCTTCAATAACGTTATGGTATATGGTTATATGAACAATTTTAACAGTTGTAGACATTTGTTTCCACAATGTTATGTTATCTGGCTATATAAACTATTTCAACCTTGTAGATATGTGTTTTTGTTGGTTTCCACAATGATATGTTATCTTGCTGAAACAGCTTTATTTCAATGACAAAATGAATTTTAATGATTATTTATCACATGAATTTACTTATCAAGCAATCTTATCTCTTATAGTGAAGAAACAATTATCTATTTTTCTTTTGTCCAACAATCTACATTCCTAAAAAGATGTCGGCTTTGTCGATTCTCTTCTGACCTGGTATGATGTGGTCTTTTCTTGTTCTTATAGATTTTGTTTCCACCAGAAGTGCATTGTCCACAAGAAAACTAATAATCCTCATCACAAACATTATTTTGTGGGGAGAAGAGACCAACGTCCTGTCAGACAAGACATACTGATCAGAATGTGTTAGTCAGGGCCAGGTAAAACATATTGATTTGACTATTACAGTAAGGGAAAGACAAAACATACTTATCAGACTATGCTAGTCACCGACGGTTCTGTAACAAACACTACACAGAACGGAGGGGCAGGAGCATTCCTGAACCTACCAAATGGCAGACAAATAACACTGTCACTCGCTACTGGTAAGTACACAAGCAATTTCAGAGCGGAGGCAGAGGCACTGAGGGCGGCAGTGGAAGAAATGATGACACACAGTGAAAATGAGAGCCATATAGTCCTGCTGACAGATGCTCTCGTCGTAGTCACAGCGCTAAAAAGCCAGAAAAAGACTGAGCTTAATGACTTAAGAGCAGCACTCTGCAAACTGTGCCAGCAGTCCGCACCAAAAAGGGTAGTGGTACAGTGGGTTCCGTCACACTGCAACATCCAAGGCAACGAGGAGGCAGACAGACTGGCAAAAGAAGGTGCAAGACTACCACAAACAGATACCAGTATGACGTACGAAGAGTCAAAACGGCTTATCAAAGCCAGATACATGAACAAATGGGAAACCGAACATACTGGTTACACCAAAAACGATGCCTATTACCAGTTGAACCGAAGAGAGCAGGTCGTTGTCTTCAGACTTCGCACTGGCCACAACAGACTGAGGTACCACCTATTCAACAAATTGAAGATAGGGTGTACCGACGAATGCCCGTGCGGTACTGGTAAAATGACCGCTGAACATCTGCTGCAGAACTGCCCGACATACGAGGATCAGAGAGAGAGCAGATGTGGCCATTACCAGTGGAACTGCAAGACAAGCTCTATGGCAGTGGCGAGAGCCTCAGGATGACCGCCGCTTTTTTCGAAAAAATAATGGTTACTGTCTGACTGCGTACGCAGAAGAAGAAGAAGAAGACTATGCTAGTCAAGATCTGGTAAAACATACTGATCAAAACCCCCACCTCACTTCCAAGAAGTTCTTCCAGGAAAAGGACTATTTCATGTCAATGTTACTAACTATTAGGGGACAGACACTGTGATTCCCAAAGTAGTGAGTTTATTGAAGAGCCTTCCACTGCACTTCAGTCAGGAGAACCCCGGTTCACCTTATCAGGTATGACTCGAGATATGAGGAGAGTTACTGTAACCCGCCATCAAAGAAAGGGGCCAAATGTTCTCAAATCAAGTAAGACTAATGTAGACTCGAATCCCTCGACAGCGTACAGAAAAGTGTCCTGCGCCTTATTATGGAAGCAATACCCACTAATGCATGCAAAATTCAAACATATGAGAGGAGAAAAATATTAAGCAAAGGCCATCCAAATGCACATCTTGTAGAAAAAAAAATGTCAACAAAATCAGATAATACAACAAAAGTCAGTCTTCAACTATATCAGAAATAAAAAATTTGAAACACAGAGTGTAACAAGAAATTTTTCACCACAAATATATCTCAAAATGCCATAAATTTAAACACAACTAATAGATAATACAAGAAGAAGTTCTGATCCAGTAAGTCTAATAAGAAAATAATAGAGAACGATTGACGTATACTCAGAAGAATAGATACATGGATTTACTGATGGGTCTGCTTTTAAGGCCCCCATTAAAGCGGGATATGGAGTCTACATAGTATATCCCGACAGAACATATGATAAGCTGTTTGGAGATACATTCAAACTATGAGGCAGAAATAACAGCACTAGAAATATACCTGTACCACTCGAGGACTGCATTTGATGATTTCCCATAAAAAGCTCAACGTATTCTTTAAAGATTCACTTACTGCCCTCTAAGCTTCTGACGGAAGGTGGCAATCATAAAACTGAACGTACCCGAATATCATTATATGAAAAACAGCTTATTACAACTTAAAGAGTTAGAATAGTTTGCAATGGACTTCTGGTTACTCAATTACACCTGTCAATGAAAGCAGACAGACTGGCTAAGAAGAGATCAAGTCAAGAACAACAGTACTCACAAACAACCCTACAGAGAGTCAAGCAAATGTTGAAGATTGCAAACAGATAGGCTTAACTGAATAGATGGGCAATGGGGAATACTATAAGATAAATCTACTTACAAATGGCCATTCAAAATCACAAAGACAACATGAACTTCCTGAAAAGTAGAGATCAAAGCCCCATTTTCGACTTCGCACTCAACACGTAGAACTTAACAATTACGTGAACAGAATCCAACCAGAGCATGCCCCAGAGTGCAGGCTGTCAACACATTCCCATTAGAGTCTTGAGCCCCGTCTTTTTGAATGTCTGGAACTTGCAGGTGTTAAGAAAGAGCTTCTTCCGCAGAGTCCAGACAAATATAACACTTCGTACGAAACTAAACAACAACGCGCAAGCATTTGTATATACTAATATATGGCATTGGGTCAAAGAGCAGGAGCCCACATGCGGCTGGATCAATAGCCAACTAACCAGCCAAGGTAGTCTGACTAACTATGTTGGAATCGGCACTGTGATCCACAAAATAGACATCTTACTGAGAAGCTTGTATTGCACTACAGTTAAGAGGACACCGGTCCACCTTATCAAATACTGTAACCGCCCACTAAAGAAAGTTGTCAAAAGTACCTAACTGAAGTAAGGTGGCCTTTACAACAACATAAACAACAGCTTCCGTCGGTCTCATTCTGCCTCATGCTCTCAGTTATGTACCTGTTAGTCTGATGTGGCCACTATATCATTCTGCCTCATACTCTCTCAGTTATGTACCTGTTAGTCTGATGAAGCCACTATACCATTCTGTCTCATACTCTCTCAGTTATGTACCTGTTAGTCTGATGTGGCCACTATATCATTCTGTCCCACGCTCTCTCAGTTATGAACCTGTTAATCTGATGTGGCCACTATATCATTCTGTCTCACGCTCTCTCAGTTATGTACCTGTTAATCTGATGTGGCCACTACATCATTCTGTCTCACGCTCTCTCAGTTATGTACCTGTTAGTTTAGGGTGGCCACTATATCATTCTGTCTCATACTCTCTCAGTTATGTACCTGTTAGTCTGATGGGGCCACTATATCATTCTGTCTCACGCTCTCTCAGTTATGTACCTGTTAGTCTAGGGTGGCCACTAAATCATTCTGTCTCATACTCTCTCAGTTATGTACCTGTTAATCTGATGTGGCCACTACATCATTCTGTCTCACGCTCTCTCAGTTATGTACCTGTTAGTCTAGGATGGCCACTATATCATTCTGTCTCATACTCACTCAGTTATGTACCTGTTAGTCTGATGGGGCCACTATATCATTCTGTCTCACGCTCTCTCAGTTATGTACCTATTAATCTGATGTGGCCACTATATCATTCTGTCTCACGCTCTCTCAGTTATGTACCTGTTAATCTGATGTGGCCACTATATCATTCTGTCTCACGCTCTCTCAGTTATGTACCTGTTAATCTGGTGTGGCCACTATATCATTCTGTCTCACGCTCTCTCAGTTATGCACCTGTTAATCTGATGTGGCCACTATATCATTCTGTCTCACGCTCTCTCAGTTATGTACCTGTTAATCTGATGTGGCCACTATATCATTCTGTCTCACGCTCTCTCAGTTATGTACCTGTTAATCTGATGTGGCCACTATATCATTCTGTCTCACGCTCTCTCAGTTATGTACCTGTTAATCTGGTGTGGCCACTATATCATTCTGTCTCACGCTCTCTCAGTTATGTACCTGTTAATCTGATGTGGCCACTATATCATTCTGTCTCACGCTCTCTCAGTTATGTACCTGTTAATCTGATGTGGCCACTATATCATTCTGTCTCACGCTCTCTCAGTTATGTACCTGTTAGTCTAGGTTGGTCACTATATTGTTAACGTTGTTGGTGATGTGGTCGTATGCCTGTTTGTACATGACGTCCTGTTTCTACAGGCAGATCATGTGTACTGTCGATCTGGACCACGTGGAAGTGCACCAAGATACCAGTAAAACATATTGGTTGTTCTTTTCTGTTTTATCACGCCTGCCCTAGAATGATACAAATGAGAAATAGTTTACGACAAGGTTAATGAATACAAATGTACACAGCAGCTTTATTTCAATTTTCTTCACTATCATTTACATAATCATCATTATCTTGTTCATCCTCTTATCGTCGTCGTTGTCGTCTTCTTCTTCTTCTTCTTCATCTACTTTCTCTTTTTCTTTATTTTCTTTTTCTTCTTCTACTTCGTCGTCGTCTTCTCCTTCTTCTTCTTCTTCTTCTTTTTCTTCGTCTACTTCTTCTGATACCTGAAGAAAATAAGTTATTTACGTGGTATCGTTTTCTAGAACTTTCCATCAACGACAGAAGACGTGCAATGCCGTGCGTTGGTTTGTCTTCCAGTAAAGAGAAGTTAGACCACACAGTATCGTAGGTTGATAAATCTTCCACCATAGAGGAATTGGACATCACATTGTGTGTCACTCCTCGCTGCATGTTTCAGCCACTTTTTAGGAAGCAGTATCTCTATGGTAGGACAATATAATCAGTGATGATAATGTAGCTCAGACGATCGAATGAACACAAGAATGCGTAGCTACACTCGCTGGTCGCGTTAGAAAAGAACGATACCGTGCAGACATCTCTCTCACATAGAAAGTCAAATTGTATTTGTTTATATGACGAATAATCAAAGTCGCTGACTTTACTTTCAAGTGTTGAAAGCCATGAAATAATCATACTCCCAGTACCTTAACAGACATGTTTTCTTTATCAAAGTCCAGCTGCAGCCTTTAAGAATTGGGTGTTAAGAATTAGGAATCTGTACACCAAAAGAAAGATTATAACACATCACTGGTTTCAAACAGATAGACAGCTTCATATTTTTTAGAAACAGTTCTTTCTGGCTTCCTTGTAATTGGATTAGAATGCTCGAATAAGCCCGTCGAGGACATGCCCCCGAAAACACAATCAGAGCCTTGTTCTACATCAATAGAACATCAACGATCGATAGAATCAATACATAATTTATTTCACACCAGATCGATGTCTCTTCCATTGATTTGGTGGCCATTGTTACAGAGAGCAAGCACTGTTAAACACAATCACAGTATAACAAAATGACACGAGTATTGACTGCACACTAGGGTTTTGCAAATTTGATGTGCAAGAATATATAAGGCTATCCATTACATCATCAAAGGGGAAACTTAAGAGCAGCAAGCAGAAGCCTGGCCATGAGCTTGGTGTTGTTAGTTAGGTTTGGGTGCTTCAGTTTGACGAAGAATTTCTTGTCAACTACTGACCGAATACTTTTGGTATATCATGTCAGTGGATGTTTAATATCCTGATGTTGTGGCAGCAGTTTGTTTGGGCCTAGCCCTGAAAAGGGTGAATTATAATGTATTAATGTGCACCTGTCAGAACATTTGTGTTACGGTGTACTTGTCAGAACATTTGTGTTATATAGTTCATATCAGAGCATCAGTATTATAAAGTTCCTGTCAGAACATTTGTGTTGAAAAAAAATAATAAGATAAAATACAATTAAATATAGCAAAAACAGAGAAATAAAACAAAATAGAAAAAAGATAAAGAAAGAGTTCAACAAACAAAGAGAAGAAAAACGAAATAGGTACCGTTTAACGCTCCCAAGAAGAAATAGTAAATGGAATTATATAAATGTGAAGCACGGACGGAATGATTAGAAAATAGGAGGTATCAAAAGTGGAATCGATAATTGTAAGACGCGAGCAAGAGAAGAAATGATTCACTAAAACATATTCAGTTTATTTGTTTCTGGTTTGACATGACAAGAAAAAAACATAGGAGTCTAAGAGCATCTTGTGAAAAAAAAGGAATGGAAAGAAAAGTATCTGGATGTGTTGATACGTCCAATCCTGAATCCAAACAAATATCTTTCAAAGTTAATAGCTTTATTTTCTAGCTGGTTCTGATCCATATCTGCCCGACCGACCAAGTTTACCTTAGTTCCCGCCTAACAACAGATCAATGCAAAGAAACATTTTTATCTGCTCAGGTGTTTGCTTAAAGAAACAAATATATCTTACTGAAGAGCCCTATTTCTTAAAACATACACGTCATGATCCAATTTCTTTATAACATGATTAGTTATAATATTGGCCTCCAGGCACACGAGACCTCAGACTCTGAGCTTGGAGCTAACACCAAATGCTCCGTCTTCAGCTCCTAGAGGAGTGACCAAAGCTGGGGATAATTAGAGACCTGACACTTCATTTCCCGGTCACTTCCCTCACACCCCTGGGACTACCGAAGTGTGATCCGCTGAATCTTCAATTCGTAAAGGAGAAACATTTAATGATTCAGAAAGCAAATGCCTCTGCCAATAGAACAAAGAAACGAAACACAGAATCAAGTAAATGTATTTTGACACATGATTTATACACAACTCAAGTTGTGCAGAATTATTGAGGCAAAAAGCTGAATACAAATCAAAGTAATATCGTATAAAGGATGTTTGGAGTGCAGAAGTTTTTGTAGAGTAATTTATCACCATGAAATATAACATGAGATGCCCGATAGTTGAATACTAAAACATGGATGCATCAGTTATAGGACATATTTGTATGTGTTAGCCTGACATTTATGGTATGATCTTTTCAAAAATAAAAAACATAGTTTCGCAAACTTAATATAACTAATCGTGCTTTGAGTACACAATTTCTGAACCCCAAACACGTGATTAAAGTAATATATTATAAGGCGGATACACAATGCAGGTTAGAAGGATGTAACTGTTATAGAGAAATACAAAGATAGTTTGGAAATTCTTTGACCACATTATATATATATATATATATATATATATATATATAGATATATATATATACTTAAATATACTAATATATACTTTAAAAATACTCGTTCAATACGCTTATACATACTGGTACTCATGAATCAAGTTTTATACATTTACATCTTGACAGTTTAATACGTGACTAGATTTGTCTTATTCATTCTGGTTTCCTTAGATCTGAAAACTACATCTGATGCTTTACATTTATTCATATTTTGCGCCATCTTCTTGAGCTTTGCCTGTAAGATTCCAGTCGAAGTGACTTTCGCTTCAGCATCGGATGTCATTAGGCCGTTATTTTCTTTATTTCCTCCGTGGATTCCTTCCAATCCAACGCATGGTAGGTGAAATTGTTAGGTTTGTTTCTGTGGATCAATGCTATTCTAATTTCCTTTCTGTCTTTAGTTTCTTATGTGCTGTTTGTTGTTACGGTCCTTGCCACATATTTGTATTTGATATTAAGAGCAATTAATATGAACTATTATACAATCTTCAAAGCTATTAGCACAATATTTCCTGTCGAGTTCGACGTATTCAATGAGCGACATGGATAAAACAGATTCTCATTGTAGCATGTGATTTACAACATTAACCAGTACGTTTTGGATTGATGAAATAACGGCAGACAACTCAATTACTTCCAATACATCACACGTCTCAGGACAATGAATACGAACAAAAGAAAATGAGGACGGCAGAAGAAATCGATTTATATGTACTCTACTACTTATACAATCTTTTATTGTAATTTTGTATTACAATTTTTATATTCTACACGATTTTGAAGCTAGCATTTTCAGATGCAATGCTTTTCAGAAACTGGTACACAAAGGAAGCCAAGTAAAAACAAAAACCACATCAATATATTTCCTAAAAATAAACAAACGTCATAATAAATGAGAAACAAACCGGATAAATGTTGAATGAGAATAGAAGAACAAATTCTAAAGCAACGAAGAACCTTCAAATATATTAGACTGAACGGCCATAACGTAAGACGGAATACGATTGGCACTACAGGCCTTTGTTCCTGCGGCACAGCCCCCATGAAGGCAGAACATATTTTGCAGCCCTATCCACTGTATAACGACAAAGGAAGTAGCATTTGGCAGCAGCCAGTGTTCTTCTCGAGAAGCTTTACGGAAGTGTACAGAGACTTGAGTCGACTGCCGCCTTCGTTAGAGTCTTTGAAGTTGAGGTCTGAAGACGAACGAGGAAGTAGGAGAAGAATATAAAGAACAGGGCGCGGCAAAAGCTACAACAGGCTTGTGCAACTTAAAAAAATAATAATAACGAACAGGATCCTGACAAAGGATATGCCAATGACTCTTGCAGCGTTGTTTACTGGGTTGTTTGACAATCTACCCAGAACAAAAAACACATCTGGAGTGCTGAAAATAGAATGATGACCGAGGAAAGATATGTTGATCGACTTCATCAGACAAAGAACACGATGTTGAGAAATGTGGGAAACATACCCTATATAGAATCCTTTATACCATTAAAAACTAGGTCTTCACTATCTTTATGAGCTAAATATAGTATGCAATAGGGCTTCTTTAATCTCAAAACTGATACTTCAACACATAATGCAATCAGTGTACATAGTTATTGTTTTAGTGGTTGATGCAGTAAACATCGAAGGAAGCGGACACATATTAACACGTATAGCAATATCAATATGTACTTTACCAAAAACAGGTGGTTATTACTACAGAACACAAAACAATAACGGATAAGAAACTAAAAGGCTGACACATTTATTGTTGAGCATTATGGATCATGCCCCAAACAGGGTCCGAACCCATATCCTATCAACATAAAGATAAAGAAAGGAACATTTTAAATCTCATATATCACGTTAAAAGTAAGTCGCATGTCCTTTTACAGAACGTAGCTTCTTACAACCGTCACCTATTTGCCTGGTATTAGTTTCTTGGCAAGTGTGCCGTACTGTAGGTTGCCACTTACTTTCCGTACGTGGAAGAGCATTTGCCGGAGAAAAAACCCAGTGTCTGCTAAACTGGACACAAGTAGGAATAGAACCCTGAACGTTGGGATTGTGAAAACCGAGCAAGTTTCACCTCTTGTTGATTTGTTTTCTTCTTATTCCTTTTCGTCCTATATTGCTAAAAAGAATACAAATACTGTAGTCAGCATGCTCTATCGGTTGGAGTGTCAAATACTTTATATCATCATGAGCCTGACTCCAATGGCAAAATAGAGCTCTTTTCGCATTCATTTTCATGTTTCTGTAGCTGAGTTGGCAAATTCTTTGCTCCTGACGACTATGTCCAGACATTTTAATAGGTGAATGTTGCTTAAGAGTCTTCAGTAACGACGAAGACAAATAACAAACAATAATATCATACAAATACTCATTAAATGGCCTTTACTGTCTATGCAGACGGTCATGAAGCTGGTACGTCTTTTTTTTCACTAGACGAATCTTTTCTCCTTTCGACGTGTATTATAGTTAATAATGAGGACCTGGTAAAAATGAGGACTGAATGAACAATTTTGTGCAGTAAAAAATAAGTGTTAAAACTGACTAGTAAAACAGTCACACTTTATTTATGTACAGCGAACTTGGTGTGTACTGGGCCCGAAAAACGAGAAAACAATTGTAACACTGTCACCTGCCAGACTTGTCGTAAGAGACGTTTATAATTTCATCTCATAGAAACTATAAATCACAAGAAAAGGACAAGACCTCTTGACTCCATGATGGTTGAGAAGCGACTAATTCACCTCAGTCACTCTCTACTTAAGTATATTCATCGAATGGACCTATATCTGCAGTGGTCTATAAAAATGCTACACATTAAAATATGTCTGCAAGACTTTTATTTAATGACGAGTCTTTGAATGTTTCTTATATATTATCAGTGACATATTTCAAAATGGTAAATATATGTTTGTGACGATATAAATATTTCTTTTTACTTTGACGGAAACAATGAACGTAGCTTACTTTTATTCTGATAATCTTACGCGTGTTATCAAAGTATTAAGTACAGAGTAATTACTTTTGACAGCTTACCTTTGGGTCAGAGTTCGCATAAGATCGTCGACAGCACTCTGGGTAAAATGATTATACGTGCACGAAAACTGGAACTGTGTGAACTTTCCACAAGCAGACATGTGGGCAAAGGGACACATTCATTTGTGATTGAGGCATGCATTTCCATAATCAATAGACAGTCTGGACTTCTCTCTTCCCCGAGATGAGAATATTCTTTGGGTAAAAATGGCACCGCGGGTAGAGACAAAATAACCGCCAGGGCTTGGAGTCGAGCCCGAACCCTAAATTAAAATCGATCCAGATTGTAAAATGGACCCTAAATTAACCGAACGTTAACCTTCCCGTCGCACCATTTGTTGATGTATAGATTCCCCTAATCAGATTTGAGAAAATCCTGATTCCAGTCACTTTGCAGTGCAATTTTATAGCAATGGTTTTTACACGGTGAGACTGCCAACCCCATGCACACCCTTCATTACCCGCATTATACGACATGCAAGTAAGGAAACAGTTGTCCTGTTCTGATTGCCCCGGAAACAGGTCAATGTCGACCATAGCTAACCTATATGGGATAGCCTTCGCGATTGACGCTTCAAGAAAACCCTACACCCCTCCCGTACCCTTACATCACCTGTCATTGATAGCCTGAGCAGCGACTTGAGGCATGGCGTCATTTGCACGATTCCCTCCATCCGCATGTGGCCAGGTTCCTTCGTTCGCACCATCGATACCTTGGCATAGAAGCACACACTAGGTGGTGGGTACTTGTTGGGGTCTGCATCGCATCACAAAATGGTAGAAGTTCAGTCTGTGTTCCTGTATGTGCGACCAGTTATTCTCTCCTTCACCTTCCCTACTGAGCAGAAACTGACTGAAGTGAGACCCGTGAATGGGGTCAGTTCTAATGACATAGAGGCAAACATGAGAATTACTCCCATCTGCTTTGTTTCATATTTTCTGGCCACGTTCACGAGAGCCTGAGCCATGCGGCGAGTAGTGTGTCTTGCCTGGTCTGCTCACGAGGAAGACGAAACCAACGCTGTCGTTGCCAGCCATCCGGACTTGCGCCTCGCTCTCAACTCTATTGATCAACAGATTTTTACATTCCCGCCCAGAAGGGCCAGCTGACCAAAGACGTTGCCTTGGAAACACAAACTGATGGCAGCGTCAGTACACTGTATCTTGGAAATTCTTTCCATAATACAAGCCCTTCTTTCTCTACTATTGATTGGTCAACCTCAACCAACAGCCCCCAACCCTGCCACACTTTAAACTCCTGCTCAAACCTCCACCCAACTCTCTCTTTCTCGCAAACCGACAGCAAGCAGGGTCATCGCTAATGACATCGACAGCAGAGACCCGTCACCATCTTTACCATCGGCGACAGGACCACCGTCTGCACTGCTGTTGTCACGATGCCGATACAGGCACACATCACGAGCTGTTCATTAAAAGTGATGTCGTAAATTCTGCAAACTGATTTCCCAAGATCAACAGCTTCTGGAGGTTATTGGACAAAGGCATCGTGGAATGGTCTCTGTCTTCATTAAGTGGGTAATGTGTCAGTGTGGTGAATTGGATCGGCGTTTTAGTGTTTGGAAAGGGTTGCAGCATTTCGAGACAAAAATGAAGTTATAATTTGAGAATATGGCAGTGTATTACGGAGGTCTACAAAATGGAGGAAAGTAAAATGACACTGTAACCATAGGGCATGTTGTGAGGGGCGACTACATAGTGTTAATTAGTGAGGTTGGCTACCACACCCTGTAGAAACTATGCGCCACACTGACAGGAACTGAAGAGCGTCTACATCCCATTGTAGAAAAAGAGAAATAAAGTCAAAGTAAATAAAAATATATGAAACGTGTGTGTGAGAGGGTGCTCATGTGCAGGTATGTGGTTCACTATAATAAAAGTGTCCCATGTGTGCATATAGCAGAACTGACATATGTCTGATCATGTTTTTGAGTGTGCACGTGTGGAGGTATGTCATGTTCGTGTCACATCAATGCATATAGCTGAACTGACATAAGTCTGATCATGTTTGGGAAAGTGCCCAAGTAATTTTCAGGAGGAAACCTTCTGTCTACTGCTACACCGAGTGCACGTTTAAAAGGCAACTAATAGAATGGTATGGCTCATCTGTTTATATTTTCGTTTTTAAGAATTTACGTCACTGCACTTCGAGCATACCAATAGGTGCTCAGTTTCTCTCAGCAAAGGGCGCATGGTCTGTATGATGTTGGTCCCTGTAACTCGTTGGTTACACATTCTCCTGCTCCGTCCTCTCCTGCGCTCCACTCCGATCGAACCTCGCTTGATGTCAAAACTTGGCAGTCTGTGGATTGCTGATCCATCTATTCGGTGTCCTCATTCAACAGATGGTTGTTAATTGATTTCAAAATGTCATTCGTATCCATCACTAACGTGCTCAAGATGGGAGCTTGTGAAGCCAAGATGTCAGCAATTTAGTTGTCCAGAATACCAGCATGACCAGGACAGTAGGTCCATGTCAACCCTAGAGGTGTTAGGCCTCAACAGCTGCTAACCACTCGTGCCTCAGCCATCCATTCTGAACCTTCTGAAGTACAGCTTGCGCTTCAATCCCAATGATTGCCCTTGTTAAAGAGGTCTCAGCCACCTTGACGCTGAGGTCACTACTTCCATCTTCATTCTCAAACTGAATGTCCCACTCAGCAACGACCTGTCCTCTCATTCTAGCCGAGAAGCCACAGCCTGATGTCCGGTTGCGCAGCACCGATCAGTCGGTGTGCATGACGGCATCACTATCCTGCGTGTTCTGTTATCAGCCGATTCATCTCCAGCTCTGCTTTCCCGTTGCCCCATTCTCTGATTCCTTAACTAAGGTTATGATAACATTTTAGTACTCTGTCATTCTATCACCAGTGTGGACCCATTTTTCCCTCTTCGCTATCGGTTCAGCTGGTGGGGCTTGTGCGATTATTTGCTCTGCCTGGGCCATCCATAGCGCTCCCTCTTGATTATTAATTTCTTATCTTCTGATATCCTACTGTACAGAGGGTGCTACTTGACTGTGATGATACGAATATATGCTTTGGCCTGCGTCAGTTTATGTATGGATGGCACCGATACCAGTCCTAGCATATACCGCATCTTCACAATCGGGGTATCACTAATGCAACTCAGAAACAATCGCAAACCTACATTCTGGATGCGTTCCAATGCGATAATGGATAACACAACTTGACGAAATAGGACGAACAGAAGAACTCATCTGTGGTTGGAAACTATCTAACTCATGACACTGCACATTCCGTCATTCACACATGTCAGAAGACTACCAAACTACTGGATTGAATGAATGATGGAGAAGCGTTACCCAATATTTCGTTAACGAATAAGAGGCAGAAGACGCAGCAGTGAAAAAGCTGGGAGCAGCTAGTGACTAATAGCTGGTTGCTTTCGTCAGGATTAGCGAGCCACGGATGGCCAAGACTCATTTCAACCTTCAAGAAGCAGTCCTAGAAAAAAGCTGCACGATTCTGCACGAGTCTGTCGATTCAATTATAGTTTGAAGACGGCAAACCTGACCGATTCCATAAACGTCGTGCTGAAACCGGATGTGTTTGTGCCGAAATGGACAGATCTTGCAGCCTCGATGTAAACTACAATTTACTTTTAGTACGAGCGATAGAAATAATTAGAAAAAAAAGATTCAATTTTAAAACAGTGAACACAAAGTTTTCCTGAGCAACAGGAAAATTAAAATGTGAGAGAACAGACATAAATTTAGAAGAAGACGAACAATCTCCATGGATTATAAATAATATTCTATCAACGTTTTGACAAGCCATTAATCTGTCAACGATCATCTGAAGTATACCCTCTAGAGATTGCATTGAACAGTTTTTTGTTTGCACCTCTGAAATGTTTATTAAAACATTCTAGATTTGCAGGAATCTGCCTAAATGAGCACACACTAACTCTGCGGTTTGCGTAGCATGTTATTTTCAAGTGAAGTGTAGCGATCAGTGCAACTGAATGAGCTCAAGTCTCATGCTTTTCAATACCTCTTTTATTGCGAATTACTGGTCGAAAATGTCATTCTTTAACTTGTCATAATTCTCCTCGAATTTTATTTTCCTCGCTTTCATTCTCCTAATGTTTGGATGCGTCCTTCTTTCGCTTTACATTGTGAGATTGCCAGCCGTGTGCACATTAGCACTCTGCTTACTAGTCTTCTAAGGTGCAAGTGTTTGGATTAAGCGTCTGAATGGCAAAGTTGACAGTTCTCACTTCTCACGGCAAATGTACCGGGTTTGATTCTCATTATTGACACGCTAAAGTCGGCCCAACTGGGTACCTGGTTTAATGTTAGAGAAGGAAAAACAGCGAATAAGGAAACTGACAATCCCAGTTCAGACATAGCTGAGTCGTAGTGCATTGAAGTCTTTAACACTTCATCCCCGACAGAATTTCTTCATGTCCAGAAAGTTCCCTGTAGAGCATATGGATCAAACTATTAGTGACGTTATTTCCCCGAATCAATTTGCGCTATATACATACGGAACCAATATTTCGAGTTTGGGGAAGGTGTTTTTCCAGAAGTCCGGGTGTTACCTAGGTCCGAAAGTGGAGCAAAATAATTGTTGTAAGAAGCAAACTAAGGTGACATAGGGATGAAACCAACTACCCTCATGAAGAAATTCTAAGCTAAACAAATAGGACATTTTCGTATTTATATCCGGTTTGGTAGTTAAAGGTCTATTTTGGTATTTGTATCAAGAAGCATATTTTATGGCATATATTCATATTCGTATCCGGAAGTATAGTTAAAGGCCTAAATTCGTAATCGTTTCTGACTGCATATTTCTTAGTTCTTAGTTCTTAGTCGACCTGAACTTCTACAGGGGCAGATGCCACTGTGCAGGTACCAGCTATGGTATGAGCTGGATGTAGCTAGGAGGAGGGTTTTCTGCCGAGTGGGCTAGGCTCGAGCAGCTTAATATTCCGCTGCGTTGGGACAAGCGCTTACGAATGCTTGTTAACCGAGGTGTGAATCGATCTTAATAGACTCAAACACTAAAGCAAAGTAGACCCGCAGCCTGTAGTAAGGCGCCATTTATACTGCTCTAAACAAACCACTTAACCATGACCAGTGTTTTGACATGTCACAGTTAATCGCCTCTTACGACATGGTCTCTGTGAGGCAGTGGTGCTATTCTTGTCCTTGTCATACACAAGGATTCCGGCAGACCATTCGGGGATGTATATTTAAAAACATATTTTCTTTTTTCGCATCTTGCAAAACTGAACATTTTACACCCTAAACCTTGAAACAGCATAAATATATTCATAAAGTCAGGTCAGGTCAGGGCATCGTGTAAGCGGTGAAGTCGTTGGAGCACACATGAAGACATCCTCACAACCCCATGCTATCCTTCTCTATCAGCGGCCGCTGCCTATGCCTCTTCTGCTCGGAGATTGGTCCATTCTTTTATATTGTCCTCCCACTTCTTTTTGGGAAGGCCTCTACGTCGTCTGCCCGGCACTTTCCCGCGCATGATCGTATTTGCAAGACCATTTGATCTCGATATGTGACCATACCAAGTGAGTTTCCTTCTTTTGACATTTGCCAAGATGTCTTCAAAAGGACCTATTGTTGTTGTAATTCTATCTCGTATTTCCTCATTTGTAACTCAATCATTGTACGCGAGGTTTAAAAGTCTTCGGAAACATGTCATCTCCAAGTCCTGAATCCTTCGCAGAAGGTCAGCTGTAACTGTCGATAATTGATAAGTGCAGGAAGACATTTCTTTTACCATTTCATATACTATTTGCTTACAAATAAAATTGTTTAATTGTCAGTCTACAAGTAAAAGTGAAATATTTAATTGAATAGAATAGGCTTGATTTTCGAACAGAATGAATTGGACATAGAAGGAAGTAATGGGCTAAAGGTCAATATTCGCATTTGTATCCTGTCGTATAGTTAAAGGCCCATATTTGTGTTCAGTCTCATTCTTCTTTTGCCGTCTCACTTTCTACCGGGTTGTGGCCCAGTGTCGTCTTACTTACTACCAAGTTGTAACCCAGTGTCGTCTCACTTTCTACCAGGTTGTAGCCCAGTGTCGTCTCACTTTCTATCGGGTTGTAGCCCAGTATCGTCTCACTTTCTACCGGGTTGTAACCCACTGTCGGCTCACTTTCTATCGGGTTGTAGCCCAGTGTCGTCTCACTTTCTACCGGGTTGTAGCCTAGTGTCGTCTCACTTTCTACCAGGTTGTAGCCCAATGTCGGCTCACTTTCTACCGGGTTGTAGCCCAGTGTCGTCTCACTTTCTACCGGGTTGTAACCCAGTGTCGTCTCACTTTCTACCGGTTTGTAGCCCAGTGTCGTCTCACTTTCTACCGGGTTGTAACCCAGTGTCGTCTCACTTTCTACTGGGTTGTAGCTCAGTGTCGTCTCACTTTCTACCAAGTTGTAACCCAGTGTCGTCTCACTTTCTACCGGGTTGTAGCCCAGTGTCGTCTCACTTTCTACTGGGTTGTAGCCCAGTGTCGCCTCACTTTCTACCAAGTTGTAACCCAGTGTCGTCTCACCTTCTACTTCGTTGTAGCCCAGTGTCATCTCACTTTCTACTGGGTTGTAGCCCAGTGTCGTCTCACTTTCTACTGGGTTGTAGCCCAGTGTCGTCTCACTTTCTACCAAGTTGTAACCCAGTGTCGTCTCACTTTCTACCGGGTTGTAGCCCAGTGTCGTCTCACTTTCTACTGGGTTGTAGCCCAGTGTCGTCTCACTTTCTACCGAGTTGCAACCCAGTGTCGTCTCACTTTCTACCGGTTTGTAGCCCAGTGTCGTCTCACTTTCTACCGGGTTGTAGCCCAGTGTCGTCTCACTTTCTACTGGGTTGTAGCCCAGTGTCGTCTCCCTTTCTACCGAGTTGCAATCCAGTGTCGTCTCACTTTCTACCGGTTTGTAGCCCAGTGTCGTCTCACTTTCTACCGGGTTGTAGCCCAATGTCGTCTCACTTTCTACTGGGTTGTAGCCCAGTGTCGTCTCACTTTCTACCAAGTTGTAACCCAGTGTCGTCTCACTTTCTACCGGGTTGTAGCCCAGTGTCGTCTCACTTTCTACTGGGTTGTAGCCCAGTGTCGTTTCACTTTCTACCGGGTTGTAGCCCAGTGTCGTCTCACTTTCTACTGGGTTGTAGCCCAGTGTCGTCTCACTTTCTACCAAGTTGTAACCCAGTGTCGTCTCACTTTCTACCGGGTTGTAGCCCAGTGTCGTCTCACTTTCTACTGGGTTGTAGCCCAGTGTCGTCTCACTTTCTACCGAGTTGCAACCCAGTGTCGTCTCACTTTCTACCGGTTTGTAGCCCAGTGTCGTCTCACTTTCTACCGGGTTGTAGCCCAATGTCGTCTCACTTTCTACTGGGTTGTAGCCCAGTGTCGTCTCACTTTCTACTGGGTTGTAGCCCAGTGTCGCCTGACTTTCTACCAAGTTGTAACCCAGTGTCGTCTCACCTTCTACTTCGTTGTAGCCCAGTGTCATCTCACTTTCTACTGGGTTGTAGCCCAGTGTCGTCTCACTTTCTACTGGGTTGTAGCCCAGTGTCGTCTCACTTTCTACCAAGTTGTAACCCAGTGTCGTCTCACTTTCTACCGGGTTGTAGCCCAGTGTCGTCTCACTTTCTACTGGGTTGTAGCCCAGTGTCGTCTCACTTTCTACCGAGTTGCAACCCAGTGTCGTCTCACTTTCTACCGGTTTGTAGCCCAGTGTCGTCTCACTTTCTACCGGGTTGTAGCCCAGTGTCGTCTCACTTTCTACTGGGTTGTAGCCCAGTGTCGTCTCACTTTCTACCGAGTTGCAATCCAGTGTCGTCTCACTTTCTACCGGTTTGTAGCCCAGTGTCGTCTCACTTTCTACCGGGTTGTAGCCCAATGTCGTCTCACTTTCTACTGGGTTGTAGCCCAGTGTCGTCTCACTTTCTACCAAGTTGTAACCCAGTGTCGTCTCACTTTCTACTGGGTTGTAGCCCAGTGTCGTTTCACTTTCTACCGGGTTGTAGCCCAGTGTCGTCTCACTTTCTACTGGGTTGTAGCCCAGTGTCGTCTCACTTTCTACCAAGTTGTAACCCAGTGTCGTCTCACTTTCTACCGGGTTGTAGCCCAGTGTCGTCTCACTTTCTACTGGGTTGTAGCCCAGTGTCGTCTCACTTTCTACCGAGTTGCAACCCAGTGTCGTCTCACTTTCTACCGGTTTGTAGCCCAGTGTCGTCTCACTTTCTACCGGGTTGTAGCCCAATGTCGTCTCACTTTCTACTGGGTTGTAGCCCAGTGTCGTCTCACTTTCTACTGGGTTGTAGCCCAGTGTCGTCTCACTTTCTACCAAGTTGTAACCCAGTGTCGTCTCACTTTCTACCGGGTTGTAGCCCAGTGTCGTCTCACTTTCTACTGGGTTGTAGCCCAGTGTCGTCTCACTTTCTACCGAGTTGCAACCCAGTGTCGTCTCACTTTCTACCGGTTTGTAGCCCAGTGTCGTCTCACTTTCTACTGGGTTGTAGCCCAGTGTCGTCTCACTTTCTACTGGGTTGTAGCCCAGTGTCGTCTCACTTTCTACCGAGTTGCAATCCAGTGTCGTCTCACTTTCTACCGGTTTGTAGCCCAGTGTCGTCTCACTTTCTACCGGGTTGTAGCCCAATGTCGTCTCACTTTCTACTTCGTTGTAGCCCAGTGTCGTCTCACTTTCTACCTCGTTGTAGCGTAATGTCGTGGTATGTATTTGTTATTCGTCTCTCTAGTGGCCCGAGTAACATTTTCCCCCATTTTTCGGTATGTCATTTACGCTGTATATCTACCTTTTCCTCGGCCTGGTGTCCTGATGTTCTCCTGTAGGCCCTCCTACCTGATGTTCTCTTGTAGGCCCTCCTACCTGATGTTCTCTTGTAGGCCCTCCTACCTGATGTTCTCTTGTAGGCCCTCCTACCTGATGTTCTCTTGTAGGTCCTCCTACCTGATGTTCTCTTGTAGGCCCTCCTACCTGATGTTCTCTTGTAGGCCCTCCTACCTGATGTTCTCTTGTAGGCCCTCCTACCTAATGTTCTCTTGTAGGCCCTCCTACCTGATGTTCTCTTGTAGGCCCTCCTACCTGATGTTCTCTTGTAGGCCCTCCTACCTGATGTTCTCTTGTAGGCCCTCCTACCTGATGTTCTCTTGTAGGCCCTCCTACCTGATGTTCTCCTGTAGAAGGTTGCATGAACAATGTGACCTTAATGCATTCTCACAATGTGGTCAAACCAATTCATTCTCTGTTGCTCGATGTATTGTAGGCAGAGAATTGTTCCAACTTTCTCCCGATTACTGATATTTGTGATATATCTCTTCTGGTGTTGTTAGTGACCTTTCGTAGACACCGCATTCCGCAGCTGGCTAACTATTCAGTCGCATAGTAAAAACACGTATTCAGTGCATTCCTATTGGGTACAGATTTAAGATGAAACATCTACACAATATAAACGGGTGGTTTTTGTAAAAATATAGGAACATAGTAGGTACTATATAAATCTACTATGCATACCGAGCGGCGACTGCGTCGGCAAGCAGCAATTATTTGTCATAACTTTACTACACTCGGCCCTTCTTTGCCCCAGGCCAATCCAGTATCGAGAAAAAATTGCATAATTATTTTATTTTTATTTATTTAGTTTTAAAAAATATCAATATTTGCACAGAACTATCCTCATTATGACGTAGAGAAGTACTGAGCGCCAGAACTGAGTCTAAATAAACACATCATTTTTTTTAAACGACCATTAACGCGGTCGTTATTAAATGATGCCATTCCGGGTAGATAATTCACATTGTGACGTTAGTTTAAGATTAATGGGACAGGCTGAGTGAGGTTTTTATCAAGAAAATAAAATAAAAAACACAAAATGCAAGTGTGAGAAGACTGCTGCATGTATCACTATTCCTATATAAAAGATGGTTGAAGTAGACAGAGACATGAAAGTTATGAAAATATTTAACTGAATAATAAGAAAGCAGAACTGCGAGAAGAGAGGAGATTTGATGTTTTAATTGTAACCGGTATTCAAATATGTGTTGCTTACGGTTATGCTGAAAGTAGAGAAGAAGGAAATGTATAAATAGATTGATCAATTAGTTACTTACATAGATACTCTGATAAGTGAACAGACAGAAGGGCACATATAATATAAAAACATACTCATTGGCATCATGTCAGTCTCGAGAGACAATGGACTTCACCCTAGAGAGGGGACAGTCAGTTGTTGGCCTATTTTTTGCTGCGAACATTTGTAGTCTGCATCTTGATCCATCATGTTTTCCCCTGCCTGCAGACCAACACACAAAGCCTGCCTAAAGCTGGGTCTATCTTTGGCAAGTTTCTCCCGGCTGCAGGCGTTCATATCCAACGTCTTCAGGTCACGCTTGCAAACGTCTTTGTAGTGAAGGAATGATCTATCTTTTCTACGCTTGCCCTAGATCAGCTCTCCGTATATGATATTTTTTGGTAGTCGCCCATCCTTCATTCTGCACACGTGACCAAGCCACGCAAGCGGCGCTGGCGTAGGATCGTAACTAAGCTGACAATGTTAGCACGGTCCAACACTTTGTTGTTAGTCACTCTGTTATTCCATGAAACTCCAAGTATGCGTCTCATGCAGAGCATATGGCTTGGCTTGGCTTCTTTCTTTGTCAATCTCCCGCTACCAAACCCCGAAAGGCTTAAGTAGCAGAATGTAGTCCAGAGAACGGAATGCGTTGTGTCGTAGTTTACAGTTTGACTGCGATATTTGCACCTTTCGTCCAGCACATCCGACTTCAGCAAGCATTTTTTAAGTACAGGGTTAGCCAGTCTGCAGCCTGTTTGTTATCCAGGATCACTGCGTGGAGGTGTAGAAGGGTCTTGGCAGCTCAGGCAGAGCATGTGAAAAGCATTTAGCCTTATTTCTTGTGAGGCATACAGTGTCCATGTTTCGCTGCCATAGAGCAGGGTACTAATCACACATGACCTGTACACATCAACCTTTGTGGAGATGGTCAGCATGTTGTTCTCCCACATTCTCTGTGAAATCATGACAAGTACTGATGAGGCCATTCCTAATCGTTTTTGCAGCTCCTGATCCAGTGAAAGGTTGTTGGTGATGATAGATCCGAGGTAGTTAAAGTGATTTACTACTTCCAGATTTTTATCGTATAAGACAATGTCTGATGGATCTGCACCATAGCCATCACTTTCGTCTTTTGTACGCTTATGGTACGTCTAAACAGATTACAGGATTTTGCCAAACTATTATTGAGGATCTGTAATTCGGATTTGGTGTGGACGACCAGGGCAGCATCGTCTGCGAAAAGCATATCCCGAATGAGAGTCTCCCTTCTCTTACTTTTTACTCGCAGTCTGGTTAGATTGAATTGTCTCCCATCTCACCGAGTATGCAGAAATACGCCCTATGTGGCAGTTCCAAAGGCGTGTCTAAGAACGATGGCAAAGAAAATGCGGAATAAAGTCGGAGCCAAGATTCAGACTTGTTTAACTCCGCTGTTAATGTCGAAGGCCTCATATTCCCGACTGTCATGCAGCACTGTACCTTTCATGCCCACATGAAAGACCTAATCATGCTCAGTAGTTTAGGTGGGCAGCCAACTTTAGACAATACTTTAAAACGACCCTCTCTGTTTACCAAGTAGAATGCCTTGGTGAGGTCAATGAAGGCAAGAAACAGTGGTATAAACACATATACATACTGATAAATAGATGAATGTATAAATAAACAGATATACCTATAAACATTGAGGTTAATAAATAAACATGTGGACAAGGTACTTCAATGCAAAGGAAAGGCACATATTCCAGCAGCTTTTGCCTACTTGACATCAGGAAACCTTGCCTGATTGAATACCAGGATTCAAGTATAGCTATTCACACACACACACACACACACACTCACACACACACACACTCACACACACACACACACACACTCACACACACACTCACACACACACACAAACACACACACACTCACACGCACACACACACACAAACACACACACATGAATATAAATGAAACTCACTTAAATGAACTTCTCTTTGCTGATTACCAAGTAATAATAACGACCTTAGACAAACAACTGCACGAACATATCAACAATGGAAAATAAACATAGAGACAATTGAAGTTATGATGATTGTAAGAAAATAAATAGAAACAACAATATTTACACAAAATGTACAAGTAAAATAGATTAAAAGTTTCACATTCCTGGGAAACACAATCTCAGCGGGTGGCAAAGGAGACACCAAAATCAGAAACAGGTGCAATAAAGTAAATCAAATCATTATGCAAATGTCACTGATACTTCTATAATAACACGTGACAATGGATACAAAAAAGAATTCTAAACAACACAATATTCCTTCTCAGGTTGTGCTATCAAGTGCAAACATTGGACACTAACTAATAAAGATAATAGAAACATCAAAACAACAGAGATGAAATGCCATTGCAGAATTCTCAGAGTAACAAGAATGGATAGAATCAGAAGCGAAAATATTAGGAGACAAGTAGGTAACACATCAGTGAAAAGCTACATCAAGATACAGCAAACCAAATGGTTCGGCACCGTGATACGTCAAAGATCAGAAAGTATCCATGAAAAAGCAATGCTATACAAATACATTGTATACAAAACCAAGGGCCAATCACTAAAAAGATGAATAGCAAGAACCTGAATTTGCTCTGGTGTTAGTCCTCATGCCTGACAAGACGAGACACGAATTTGACTGGAATTTATGTTTAGATAGGATGTGCATAGCTTTTAAAGCAGGGTAATGCAAATGTGACTGGTTGTCTGCATACTCTGATGAGTCTTCTAAGCCAGTATAACAACGTTAAGTTAAGTTAAAGAAATATATACACAACGTGGGAAAGGCAAAAGCAGGACAAAAAGCGAAAAGAAGATAACGCACGGACACACATTCACGCACCGACAAATAAATACATAAACACACAAACATACGCCTAAACAGCGGCTGGATTCCTGTAGAAAAAAAAATTCTCTTGATCGCGCTTGTAACCACTGAAGCACCACCTACTGGACCTCTTCATCAGTTCTGACTATCTTTCATCCCAATGCCTCTCTTAGTTGTCAAAGGATGTGGACATAACTTGGGGCTAGGTCTGGTGAGTACGACGGATGTGGAAGACACTGAACGTGTAGGTCCTCGATTGTTGCAGCTGTTCCACGGGCAGTATGGGGGTCAAGCAGTGTCATGTTGCAAAATGACACCTTTACTCAGAAGCTCATGGAATTTGACTGCCGGTCGATGATGGATTCTGAAAAGATCTGTGGACGTTGCACTGGTGACAGTGTACCCCTAGGCATGTGGTGATCTAAAATAATGTCTCGTTCATCCCAAAAGAGAGTCAACATAACCTCCCTTGAACATTGAAACTTCTTCGGTTTCAGTGAGAGGGTATGCGTCATTCCTTGCTCGCTCTGTTCGTTTCAGGCTCGTGGTAGTCAATACAGATTTAATCTGCAGTAACAATTCTCGCTAGAAGACTATCCCCTTCTGCTTCAAAGCGCGGCAAAAGTTCCTGACAGGCATCATCATGTCGTTACTTCAATTCTGTAGTAAGCTGCAAACATTGCAGACACTTTGTGATACTGTATCATATAATGGATGATGTGGAGTGCTGAACCCCAACTGATGTGCGGCGATTTCATGCACAGTCAATCGGCGATTTTCCTTTACGAGGCTATCATCAGCTGCAATCGACTGTGATGCGCTACTCGATGTGCCTGACCTGGTCATGAACAGTCTGTCAGAAACTCACACCGTTTTAGAACTCCCTACTTCACTCATACACTTGCTGAGGAGAAAAGTAAGCATCACGGCACTTGACCTTCATGATGAATTGCTATAGGTTTCGCCCATTCGCTGTTCAGAAAACGGATACCAAAACACAGCTCCTCTGTCAAAAGTGGGGCGGCTATATTTTATCTGAAATTATGACGTCATGGTGTTTGTCTGCACCATGATGGTACGTGCAGGACAATCGTGATAGTCTTAACAACCATATTTACAAGTTACAATACAGAGGCATGGTTCTTATAATTGCTATCTCAGTTTTAAGGTTTTCATTTGAAACTTCTGCGTAATTACGAGGGATGTTCAAGTCAAAGACGTATTGTTCGGGTTGTGGTGATTGCTCACGGATGTACAGCCTTTTATAAAACGTTTACACCATTCATATGTTATACTGCTGATGAGTGGTTACCGTGTTGTGATTGTAGTCTTTTGTAAATTTCCGCAGGTTTTCACAAGAAACTTCATCACAACACGCTGTCACATGCATGCACTAACATTGTTGTCCGCCATTTTTTTTATCTGTCACGTGAATTTCCCATGGCAAGTGGGCCACCTAGCCGTAATAGGACACAAGTACCCCTGACTAATGATAGTAGTTCAGCACGCTTTAATCCATTCAGGTAGACCAGGACACAAGTACCTCTGACTAATGATAGTAGTTCCAGCACGCTTTAATCCGTTCAGGTAGACTAGGACACAAGTACCTTTGACTAATGATAGTAGTTCCAGCACGCTTTAATCCATTCAGGTAGACTAGGACACAAGTACCTCTGACTAATGATAGTAGTTCCAGCACGCTTTAATCCATTCAGGTAGACTAGGACACAAGTACCCCTGACTAATGATAGTAGTTCCAGCATATTATAACGCATTAAGATAGAACTAAAACTAACATTCCCGGTTTAGTTTGAATGCCCCTCATATATATATATATGTGTGTAAAGACAGTAAACAGACATACGACAGGCAAACACACGTATAGATATTTATATAGATGGATAGATAGATAGATAGATAGATAGATAGATAGATAGATAGATAGAGTTGCAGTGTAATCCCGCTATAACCAATGAATTTATTTTCGCCTAAGTCAGATGGCAAGTTTCGCTAAAGATTCTGAACATCAAACATCTGCCCTGAGAGTTTTTCCCCTTGACCACACACTGTAGACGTATCAACATGAGACGCGTATTACCGGCTCAAATAAGCCGAAAATGAGCTATTAGCAAAAGGTCTGTGTCGCCAAGCTTCTGCAGCAGCGACCGTCGCCATGGAAACAATAAACGTGAAAAGCTAAGGATTCCGGTTCGTCATATTCTCCTAAAATCTCTGAATAGTGACAAATTATTTCCAGCCAGTGAGCAACCATCGATTCCGTATCGTTCACACGTCAACAAAATGGGGCAGAAAGGAAGCTTGTCTCATTCGTTGAAATTAAGCTATTTTATTCTTTACAAAAAAAAATTCATAAGAATTCTGACTGTAAATCCGAAGCATTGTTGTTATTGCTGTCTGCTAACATTTGATGGTACATATCTGATTGATTTACGAGAACTTTCAGCCTATGTTCAAGGAATGTATAGAAAGAACTTATTCGATAGGAAAGCCATTTTTCTTTATTTCGAATAACTTGGAATTCGAGATATTCATTATTTATTCGTTTATCACACAAGGGCGCTGTTTCTAGATTTTTCTGACAAACCATGAAGGTTACACCCCCCTTATTATGCCTTTGGCTTGAGTATTTAATGAGGTATGCTCTCAGTCATGAGCTGGGGAGTTAAAATAAAGGTGTCACAATAGGTGTTGAACAAGGAGTTAAACTGAGTATGGTCTTACAGTTTCATGTAAAATGTTACTGTTATGGCATGCAGGCACGTCGATCAAAACGATGTTTTGTGAAAGAAGACATGCGCAGAAGAGACAGAATCACAAACATGAATATTTGGGAGAAGGTTAGAACAATTCCCTGCCTAAATTACATCGAGCAGCGGAGAATGAAATAGTTTGACTACATTGTTCCTGCAATCTTCTATAGGAGAACATCAGGAAGAAGGGTGAGAGATAAACCGAGGAAAAAGATTGATAGACATAGTAAACGAGACCTGCCATAAAGAGAGGATACGTGTCACTCGGGCCCTGAGAAAGGCGAAAGACGAATACATACCACAACAATGCGCTACAACCAGGTACAATGTGAGACGACAAGAGAAGAAAGAGATGAAGAAGAAGAGCTGTCCATACTAATTTCGTAAATGTAGGTGCAGTTACAGCTGCTCTTTACAGATTTAAAGCCGTCAAATTCAACAAAACGAATGATCACATTGTGTCCATATATTAACAATTAGCTGAGTAGCGCTTAATTCATCATAGAAGAATGGACAATGCATGAACTGCCGCGATCAGCAACCCAGGGCTGCAAGACCCTTCTACACCTCCACGCGGTGATCCTGAATAACAGACTGCAACAGAGCAGTCTGGCTATGGAGAAAGGAATTGAAGCGGGATGGCTAACCCGGTACTCACAAATGTCTGCAGAAGTTGGATGTGTTGGCCAAATGGGAAACAGAACATACTGGCTACACAAAAAATGATGCCTATCACCAGTTGAACAGAAGAGAGCAGGTCGTGGTCTTCAGACTCCGCACAGGCCACAATAGACTGAGGTACCACCTATTCAATAAACTGAAGATAGGTGGCACTGACGAATGCACTTGTGGTACCGGGAAAATGACCGCTGAACATTTGCTGCAAAACTGCCCGACATACGAGGACCAGAGAAAGCACATGTGGCCATCACCAGTGGCAACACTAGACAAGCTCTATGGCAGTGTCGACAGCCTCAGGATGACCGCTGCTTTTTTCAAAAAAATACAGGTTGACGTTAGACAGCGTACGAAGAAGAAGAAGAAGAAGAAGAAGGATGTGCTGGACCAAAAGGTGCAAACAGTCAAGTTGTAAACTACGACACACCACATTCTTCGAACAACAGCCTGCTACTTGCAAAGTCATTTTCAGGATTTGGCAGCTGGAGTTTGGGAAAATTTTCAGGGTTTGGCAGCTGAAGTGTGAGAACATTTGCAAGGTTTGCCTGCTGGAGTTTGAGAACATTTTCAGGATTTGGCAGTTTGAGAACGAACGAAGAAGAAGAATGGGCAATTCATGCATTGTTTCCTCTTTGTAAGAAGCCACCATTCAGGCATGTATGTGTCGGTATTGGTGGTTTTTATGTAATAGATGTGACATAAAGTGATTGCCAGCCCCATAGGCAACTCTCAAAAGTGGAAATCTGCTCCATGCATAGTAGTGTTTTCAGTTCAGGGACCGTCTCCAAATCGAAGGTCACTGCAATGGTTCAGCAGTGACAACTGTCTCATCTCTTGACGGTCAGTCTACCAGGCTTTTCTCTGTCCGTAGATGCCCAGTTGTAATGGCAACCAGCTATTTACATGAGGGATACTAAATGGCTCATGTTGTCTTGTTGTAGAATCTGCTATAACTTTTGTGTGATATTCTGGTAAATGGCTATTTTTTTTCTCATGTAAAACTGTATTGTGACATCTACTGTATTTGTACGGCTCTTGTCTATGAGGTACACTGCAGCGTCGTGTTGAACGGAACTTGCCGCCAATAGGAAGCTATTTCTAAATTATGTTATGGTTGTAGTAATAAATATTTATTTCTTATTAGATGTTTAATCGTGTCGAATCAGATGTTTATTCGTGTCGAAGCAGATGTTTATTCATATCGAATCAGATGTTTATTCATGTAATGTTAGATGTTTATTCATATCAAGTTGGATGTTTATTCATATCAAAGAAGATGTTTATTCATGTAAAGGCATATGTTTATTCATATAAGGCTAGATGTTTATTCATTTTAAGGTAGATACTTATTTATGTAAAGATAAATTTATTCAAGTCAAGGTAGATGTTTATTCGCGTCAAGGTAAATGTTTATTCATATTTATATAGATGTTTATTCATGTTTATGGAGATGTTTATTCATGTCTATGCAGATGTTTATTCATGTTTATGGAGATGTTTATTCATGTTTATGTAGATGTGTATTCATGTCATTATAGACGATTATTTATATCTATGTATATGTTTATTCATGTCAAGATATACGTTTATTCATGTCAAGATATACGTTTTTTCATGTCAAGATATACGTTTATTCATGTCAAGATATACGTTTTTGTCATGTCAAGATATACGTTCATTCATGTCAAGATATACGTTTATTCATGTCAAGATATACGTTTATTTATGTCAAAATAGATGTTTATTCAAGTCAAGATATACGTTTATTTATGTCAAGATAGCTGCTTATTCATGTCAAGATAGCTGTTTATTTATGTCAAGATAGCTGTTTATTCACGTCAAGATATACGTTTATTCATGTCAATAAAGCTGTTTATTCAAGTCAAGATATACGTTTATTCATGTCAATATAGCTGTTTATTCAAGTCAAGATATACGTTTATTCATGTAAGGATAGCTGTTTATTCCACGGAGAAAAGACCATTTTCCCAAAGCATGATATAATGCACATATATTTCCAATATAGACAAACAAAAAAATCTCAGAATGAACCAAACAGCTCTCGGCCCATCTCCCTAACATCGTGCCTGGGCAAATTAGCAGAGAGAATGATAAACACACGTCTCTATTGGTTCCTGGAGAAATCCAACACCTTATACCAGAAACAAGCAGTATTAGACTTGGTAGCTGCACAGAAGATCAGCGCTTGATTCTAACACAAAAAATAAATGAGCGCTTTCAGAAGAACAAACACATAGTGACCATCTTTTTTAAATCTACAACATGCTTACGATCATCGGGTCTGGGGGAAAGATCTTCTGTTAAAGATGTTTAACATGGGAATTCATGGCAAGCTCTTCAACTGGATAACGTACTTCCTGACTAAGCAAAGGTGAAGGATGCCATCTCTTCTAAAGTAGTTTTGGAAAAAAGAACTACCAGAAGACTCATTTTTAAGTTCTATTATTTTCCTGATCTATTCCAATGACTTGGTTGCCAAATCAAAGCAGAAATAGCTTTGTATTTTGATGACCTAACTATATAACTCAGCCATGAAGACATTGAGAATAGGGCACGAAGGTTAAATACGTTTCTGAGGAGACAGCATGGCTACCTCCAAAAAGGAAACTAAAAATCAATTGTGAAAAGACACTGCATACTATCTTCACAAAGTGCCACAGATGTTTATTCACGTAAAGTTAGATGTTTATTTATGTGAAGATAAGTGTTTATTCATTTCAAGATAAGTGGCTATTCATGTCAAAGTAGATATTTCATGTCAAAGTAAATATTTATTAATGTCAAGATAGGTTTATATTCATGTCAAAAGTAGATGTATCTTCCTGCCAATGTAGCTGTTTATGTAAGCCATTGTGGATGTTTATCGTCAAATATCAGTTTATTTGACTCTATTTTAGCATATGAAAGTAGTTTAACATTGACCATATTCAGTTATCAACAATAGAAACTGTACACATGAAGAGTGAGACCAGTTCTCGAGTATGGCATTGCGGCATGGACTACAGCAGCAAAAACAAACTTTGATAAAATTAGCAAACTTCACAACCAAGCCATGAGAGTTATAACAGGAGGCATGAAGTCAACGCCAATTGTAGAACTTGAAAAGATTACATATCCCGACAGAAGAGACTGCAGAGCCCAGCAGCAAGCAGATAAACTCAGAAGACTGAAAGACCATCCAATGCATCATAGACTAAATAAATTTGGAAATGGGAAACTAAAGCGGAGGAACTTTGCAGATATAGCTAAAGCAGAAATGAGCGAAGACCCTATGAACACCGTAACAACACCAAAGCCCATCCCTACTGTACGTAAACCCACATGAAAGTAGCATATCATTCCGGAGGTGGTAGAAAATATATCAGGTATTGGAAACAAGAACAGCCACACTGAAAAAGAAAGAAGATACATAACCCTGAGGTACATAGCGCAAAACTACCCAAGCATGGATTGGACCCATGCATACACCGACGGTTCTGTAACAAACACAACACAGAAAGGAGGGGCAGGGGTATTCCTGAGCCTACCAAATGGTAGAAAAATAACACTGTCAGTGGCAACTGGAAAATTCTCAAGCAATTTCAGAGCGGCGGCAGAGGCACTGAAGGCTGCAGTAGAAGCAATGCTGACAGACGAAAGCAATGAAAGCCATATAGTTCTGTTTACAGATGCCCTGTCCGTGGTTACAGCACTAAAAAGCCAGAAAAATACTGAACTTAATGATTTAAGAGCAGTACTCTGTCAACTATGCCAGCAGTCCGCACCAAAAAGAGTAGTGGTACAGTGGGTTCCTTCCCACTGTAACATCCAAGGCAACGAGGAGGCAGACAGACTGGCAAAAGAAGGTGCAAGACTACCACAACTAGATCTAGTGTGACCTACGAAAAGTCCAAAAGGCTTATTAGGGCCAGATACATGGCCAAATGGGAAACAGAACACACTGGCTACACAAACAATGATGCCTACTACCAGCTGAACAGAAGAGAGCAGGTCGTGGTCTTCAGACTCCGCACAGGCCACAACAGACTGGGGTACCATCTATTCAATAAATTGAAGATATGTGGCACTGACGAATGCTCGTGTGGCACAGGGAAAATGACCGCTGCAAAATTGTCTGACGTACGCGGACCAAAGAAAGCACACGTGGCCATCACCAGTGGCACCACTAGACAAGCTCTATGGCAGTACTGACAGCCTCAGGATGACAGCTGTATTCTTCGAACAAATTCAAGTTGACATCTGACAGCGTACAAAGAAGAAGAAGAAGAAGTTATCAAAAATGCCTTTATCCTCTAGATTAAAGTTAGTGTTGCGAATTATTGTAGACAGAAGCAAAACAAATTATCAAAACATGTTCTTTAGCACATTTGTTTAAAACACATACACCAACTTTAAACTAGCCTCGTATTGGTGAAACCAAACTCTATTTATCTCACCTCACAAAGAGAAGAAGAGAACTGAGCATCCCGATTAGATTTTTAATTCCGCTGTTTCACAAATTTATTCGGCAATTTTACGTTGCATCCTCATTTCAGGATAACCACGATGTTAGCGACATGACTAACAAGTCAATACATTTATCTTTCACTAATTATAAAAAGAATAACCGGATCTGATAATTACTAGCTGCACTTAGCTTCCAAATATGTAAATATTTCTGAGCCTCTGCGGCGTGATATTTTCAGTTCCTAAATACGGGGCTTCCTGTATAATATGGTACACTCTGTGATCCATACTTTCTATAATTCGACTAAAAAGACGTCAAGTTTGCAAGAATCGAATACGCCTGTAAGTCGAGATGCTAATAACAAAATATGCTACTGGGTTCTAGGAGTGACTCAATTGACAATGAACTTTTCTTCAAGCTGTATTAATAAAGCGGTTTGTTGAGTTGTTTGCACATGGGTCTTCTGACCATGCGTTCAACACCTCGGTAAAGCACCGAGTCTGCACAGGTCGTAGGGACTGCAGATGCAAGCGCCATTTATTCGTCAGCCATACAAATGGAAATAAACGTAGTATTGACAATTTTCATGTTTGGTAATAATAATAAATTGCTTAATGAATTCCTATTTTATTTTAGAAAATATCGCCGTCCCTAAACTACAAATTTCATTGTTACTTCCCTTGATTTTCTCTAAGAGTCTCATATGGCTCTGCCTCTCCTCAAAGAGCTCGTTGTTTGCTCTGGATTCAACCATTTTTAAAGATAGAAGCGCATTTTAGCTTTGCGCAAGATTTTGATCCTGGATACTGACAAATTTTGAATGGAACACACGATCACCAAAATGACTATCGCTGAAATTGCAAGGGTCAAATTGAAGGTTACAACCGCCACAAACAACAACTTGTTTATATTCCATAGAAGGAAGTTGAATGTGCAAAGAAATAATAGAGCAGCGTTAAAACCTCTTGTAGTGTTTATAGGATACTAGCCAGTAGTTAGACCTATCGTAATGTTCATAGGATACTAGATCAGTAGTAAGACCTATTGTAGTGTTCAGATAATACTAGATCAGTATTAAATAAGACCTCATGTTGTGTTCATATTAGACTAGACCAGCATTAAGACCTCTTGTAGTGTTCATATTATACTAGACCAGCATTAAGACCTCTTGTAGTGTTCATATTATACTAGACCAGCATTAAGACCTCTTGTTGTGTTCATATTATACTATACCAGCATTAAGACCTCTTGTAGTGTTCATATTATACTAGACCAGCATTAAGACCTCTTGTAGTGTTCATATTATACTAGACCAGCATTAAGACCTCTTGTTGTGTTCATATTATACTATACCAGCATTAAGACCTCTTGTAGTGTTCATATTAAACTAGACCAGTATTAAGACCTCTTGTAGTGTTCATATTAGACTAGACCAGCATTAAGACCTCTTGTAGTGTTCAAATTAGACTAGACCAGCAGGAAAATCTGTACTGTGTTCAGATGAGTATACTGTGTTTGTATTTAAATATTGCTCACATTTTTGTAATTGCGATCATTTATAGCTACTTGTATACGTTATGTACTGTCAAACATTTCACAAAACTGCAGTAGCGTATATTTTGGGACTGAAATTCGCAAGCAAATGACATTTTCGGGCAAACTTAACAACTGCTCTCAGTTTCTGAAATCTCTGCTTTCTGAACATAATAAACGCTAACCAGAGAAGAGCCGTATTACGCGTGCAAGAACACTCAAAATGTCGAGCGTCTTGTCAGTTATTTCAACAGTCCGCCCCATTTTCTCAGAAGAAACCGTATAGTACTAGAGAGTGAGAAACCAATTTCAAACTTCAATAGAGCTTTACGATGGCTTCCGCAATGTGCACCTGTTCTAATTGACAACAAAATAAGTTGTGGAACTGTAGACAGAGTCACTTCCTCTGTATTATGCTACTACTATGTAAGCAGGTCTGCGACAGGCGGCGTACTACTCTTTGATTCCAGGATCATACATGGAGTAATGACTCTAGAGCTATCCAGTCTTTCATTCCTCTATCATATACAGATTATTGGTTATATACGTTAATTGTTCCTGTACCATATGTAGAGTGTTTTTTTGGGTATTTTCCCTGTTTCATTTTCTTATCATATATAGAGGTATTGAGTCCACAGCATCCTTTTTAATTCAGATGGCTACTCCAATTTAAACACGTTATGGCCTGTGTAGACGGGGAGGTATGTAGTGACAAACTTTGGAGAGTCTTCTACTCTAAAATAGTTAATCCTCATTTTCACTTCGCAGTGTGGTAATGATCACATTCACGTCACTATCACACACAGAACGCTCTCTAAAAGTGCTAAAGAGCTATTAGGTACTGCCTTAATAATTATGTGATACTTCCACACAGCTTTCGATTTTGTAGGACAGACACAGAGACCTAAATTACTATTTAATCATCAGCCGTCACGCAGTCTAATAATATATATATATATATATATATATATATATATATATATATATATATATATATATATATTGGTCATCAATTATTCATGAGTGGGGTATCGCAGCTGTTAGTGAGTTGATTGACCAACCAAGTGATCTAGGTTCAATCCATTTTACGTTACCTTATTTTGGACTGGTTCCCAGGGCCCACCCATTTCAAATGTTGGATATTATAGCAAGTTTAGGACATAAAGGCCACCGGCGTGATGCTCACCACATCATTCACAGTGAAAATATATACCTAACACTCCATCCCCATTTTGCCACACTCCGTGTAAACGGGATATTAACATTTTGTTATATTCAAATACATTTCATATGGGTTTCAAGTTTATCAACTCAAACCAGTAATGGACAAAGGACATAATCATCACGTAGAAAACTTTCCAACACCCATGTCAAGCAACTGACTCCACTCACCCTACTAAAAAAATATAAGGGCCAGCATTATGATGACTAACACTTCATCCCCGACGTCACGAGCTAAGTCTACCGTTACCTTTAGTTCTGTTCTGACATTCTGTAGCGTAGTTATAGAGTTAGACCATACAACAAACAGTAATATATGTCCCAATCTGGACCTCTATCAGAACACCACTGGCGTTATATGTTACTACTTCATTTTATTGTTAGTTTGGTCAAAATAATACCCAATATATGTGCATCAGCAGGTTCTGACATTTTGTTATGGATCATAACATCTTATCTCACCGGCTCACTTTTATCATTAGTTCCCACGAGGTGCAAATTTGGTTTCTTTTTACCTCCCTTATTAGAAAGGAGACTAACGTCCTGTCAGACAACAAATGCTGATCAGACAATGTGAGTCATGGCCAGACAAAACATGCTGATCAGATAAAGTTAGTCAGGATCAGGCAAAATATGCTGACCAGACAAAGTTAATCAGGGTCAGGCAAAATATGCTGACCAGACAAAGTTAATCAGGGTCAGGCAAAACATGCTGATAAGACAATGTGAGCCAGGGTCTGGTAACACATGCTGACCAGACAAAGTTTGTCAGGGGCAGACAAAACATGCTGATCAGACAAAGTTAGTCAGGGTCAGGTGAAACATACTGATCAGAGACTGTGAGTCAGGGTCAGGGGAAACGTACTGATCAAGACACCACCTCACCTCCAAGCAGTTCTCACTGGAAACAGACCGCTGCATGATAAACTGACTAAAGAGGTGGGGATTGGCACTGTGATCCCAACAATGGTAAGCTTACTGAGGAGTCTCGCATTGCACAACATTTAGAAGGACTCCGGTTCACCTTTTCACGTACACTTCGGACTGTGGGAAGGGCCACTGTATTCCACTACCATAGACCGTCGCCAAGAGTACCCTTTTCAAGCACGAGTGGCATCAGCAATAATATCAATCCTTTTTAGTCCTCTTCTACGACATGTAAAGTAGATTTAGGATAACTCTGGTCTTGCTCTCCCATTAGGACGGTCATCACTCATACTGGGGGTATGCACATCTTAGATACAAATTCTCAAAACAAGATGTATGTTGTGTTTTGTGATGTAACAAAGAAACATGTATAGCATAGAAGGAAGAAAACATAAACACACAAACATACGATTACTCTAAAACAGATGTTAAAGAAGATAAAAGAAGCGTCGAGCCACATAAGGAAATATATTGTCGATGGAACAAATGTTAAAAAAGTGTTTCAAAACAGTTAAAAAAAACAAAAATCAAGGAAGAATGTGTTTCACGTAGAGCCTAAGCATAGAAAATGGATATCTGAATTTGTAGTTCAATGTATAAGAGATAAAAATATAGCATTGTAAAAATATATAGTAGCAGGTAAATAAAAAAAAACATATTTAAAATATTTGGACAAGCAAAACATAGAGTTCGAAAAGATCAAGACTGAAAGAAACAGATTCGTTTCGTTTGTTATAAATAAATAAAAGATAAAGTAGGCTCTCTCAAAGATAACACAGAAAAATTTAATAAGTCAAAATAGGGACCAGTACTTGATCAGTACTTTGGCAGTCTAAACGAAAGAAAATTGCTCCAAGATCCCAGAGCTATAGATATTTTCTAAAGGAACATAAATTCAGTGGGATTAATATCAATCTTTGCTACAGAGGAAATGGTTTTACAAAAATTGAAACTGTTAAAAGTGGATAAATGTCCGGTTCAAGATAATATTCATCCAAAATTGCTATTTAAATTTAGAGACCTGTTAGCTAAATCATCGTTTATATTGTCTTCTCAATCACTTGTGCAGGGGGTTGGATATATGCAGGAATGATTCCCTTGTTCAAAAAGCGAAAAACATAAGATCCAGAAAATTATAGACCGGTGAGTTTAATGAGCAAAGTCTGTAAAATGTTAGTCAATAATAAAAGATAATATTGAAATGCATTTAGACAAATTTAATGTAATCAGTAATAGTCAGCATGGGTTTACTAGAGATATATCATACTTAACAAATATATTTCAATTCATGGAAAACGGTATTAAAATGATAGATAATGGGGAGCCAGTAGATGTTACCAGATTTTGCAAAAGCCTTTGATAGAGTACTTCATCAAAGGTTATTTAGAAAGTTAAAATAACATGGAATAGGTAGGGAAGTTGACAAATGGATTGAAAATTAGTAAACATGAAGAAGGCAGAGGGTGGGCATAAGTAAGGAGGTCTCTGAGTGGTGTGAGGTAAAAAGTGGAGTTCCACAGTGCTCGGTTTTGGGACTAATTTTGTTCTTTATATATATATATATATATATATATATATATATATGTAAATGATTTGGAATAATGATATTGGATACATAATTGAATGATTTGCGGATCACACAAACTATGCAGATGTGTCTCATCTAAAGTAGAATTGGATATACTGAAGTCGGATTTAGATAAAATACGGGAATAGTTTGAGACCTGGCACATGGAGTTTAATGTAGATACATATGCAGTCATCCACATTGGTAGAACCAATATGTAACATAATTACATAATGGGAGATAACAATATTAGAAAGATAAAAACTGAAAAGGACATATTGGTTCAAATAGATCATTCAGATAACAGGAGTGAGCAAGTCCAGGTAGCAGTGAAAAAGGCAAATGAAATGTTAGATATGATAAAAAGAAAAATTCAACAAAGGAACAAGTAAGTGATTAACGCATTAGTTAGACCTAGATTGGAGTACAAGTGTAGAATCCTTTTCGTAGAAGAGATATAAACATGTTGGAAAGGATGCAACAAAGAGCAACACAACTGAAAGTAGGATTCCATAATAATAGTTATGAGGAAAGACTCAGAAAAGACTGGCCTATAGTGTCTAGAAAATTTGAGAATTCGGGGTGATTTAATACAGGTTTATAAGATAACGGAAAGGATAAATTGTACTATCAAGATTTGTTTCAATATACAGCCGTCTACAAAGACAAGAGGGCACAGCCACAAACAAATGAAAGGAAGGTCCAAATTATAAAACATAAACTATTTCTTTAGTCAGAGTGGTGAATGCTTTGCCACAGAAAATTGTGAAGGCTGGGTCAACTAATTATTAAAGAAAATATTGGATCAAATAAAAGATGTAAAAGATGTAACAGAAACTAGTTGTATACCGAATCAGCAGAGCCTTCTAAACCAGTAAAAAGACGTTAAGTTAAGTGTATTACTGGTTTTTACTATATAACAAAATCTGCATTGACCTATGAAAACAAATACATAAAGGGAAGACATTTGTGGCATATTTGCACTGTAATAACAAACTACATTTTCATAAAAATAAAAAAAAATAAAAAAACTTCCTGGCTTCTTTTAACTTTCGCATGTCTTAGACGTATTTAAGAAGTGAATTCAGCGAAGGGACAAAAATCCTTGTGGTTGATGTAGTAGTTTTGGACAGAATAACGTATAATGAATAGTGCAAGCAGCTGAAAGAATCACCGCAGGGTGTCCTTGTCTGGCAGCAGTTCTACACGGTTCAGCACTCATCACATTCCGCGCAGTTCATTCACATTATTATCTCTCCTTTCCTGAGGTCGTTCACAACATTATCTCCGCCTGCCTGAGGACATATTTAGCTGGTCTGCACTTTGATTACTGTGTGCCTTCATATAAGCCTTAATCATTGTATTTATGATCATGTTCAAGTCCCGGTCTCCTCCTTGCTAACACAGTTTTATTCTCGTTCGCCGTTTTGAATAGAACCATCTTTCCAAGCCTCTATTTTCAGTTCCGTTTAGATTTTGTGTTATTCAGCGAATATGGAATCGATGTAAAACAACTTCTGCCCCTAGAAATGACAGAATCACATATTTTTGCTGTTTGTTTGTTCTCCACATACGACCACATGTTAGTGTAGCCTATTTTGTATTTGGTAAACATAATGTTTTTTTTATAGCCTGTTTTGGTCTATTCGTAGACGGAATATTGTAACTTATCTCTTTTTGGCAAGGAGTAGTATACTTAAACTCAATTTATCTCTGAGTGATCTATCTACCATTTATTGTTTTAGTTAATATTTATCGGTGTCATTATTTTCTCACATGTAGCCCTGTCTGAGGGTTGGTTTCTTGGTTAGTCTGCCTTCCCATTCTATGTATCTTGCAGTTTTCAGGAACCATTGTATTTTCGCTCTGTTTAAATTGTAGCTAGTTTTCACGAATTCATGCTTCTGACAGTTTGTCTAATTCATTGTGTTTATAGTTTACGAGGACCATTACAACTGATAGGGAAACAGTAATGACAATTATCTTGCATCTGGCATGGTCCTTGTTTTCTAATATGGCTATTGCACCTGTTATTAGTGCCTCAGTTCTGAAGTTTGAGATTTTTTTAGAGACCACTGCATCTCCCAAACGATACATAAATCCGCTGACACTCCCTGCTGCTCAATTAAAGAGATAACTAGCACATAGTTCGAGCACTACAAAGTCACACTCAACCGTCCAGCAACTGCTTCATCATATCATTGAATGAGCGACTCCATCTTACAAATCACAAATAACGAGCTGGATTGCGACACCCATGCGACATGCGACATTGTAGAAGTACCCACCGGCCTGCTAGGGTTGAAAATCGGTCAAGTCACAGGATCTGATGGCATTACTCCCGAGCTGTTTAAATACCCAGATGACCCCACCAGCTGTTCACATCCGTTTGGTTCAGGCAACAGGTTCGTGCTGCACGGAGGGACGGAATCATAATCCCCCTGTACACAGGAAACGGACCTCACAGTGAAGGTAGCAGATACATGCCCATCCCATTACTGCCTGATCCAGTAAAACGGGCCTCACAGTGAAAGTAGCAGATACATGCCCATCCCATTACTGCATGATCCAGTAAAACAGGCCTCACAGTGAAAGTAGCAGATACATGCCCATCCCATTACTGCCTGATCCAGTAAAACGGGCCTCACAGTGAAAGTAGCAGATACATGCCCATCCCATTACTGCCTGATCCAGTAAAACGGGCCTCACAGTGAAAATAGCAGATACATGCCCATCCCATTACTGCCTGATCCAGTAAAACGGGCCTCACAGTGAAAATAGCAGATACATGCCCATCCCATTACTGCCTGATCCAGTAAAACGAGCCTCACAGTGAAAGTAGCAGATACATGCCCATCCCATTACTGCCTGATCCAGTAAAACAGGCCTCACAGTGAAAGTAGCAGATACATGCCCATCCCATTACTGCCTGATCAAGTAAAACGGGCCTCACAGTGACTGTAGCAGATACATGCCCATCCCATTACTGCCTGATCCAGTAAAACTCTTTGCTCACATAATTTTCTCCACCCTTCAACATACAAAAAAAGTCAGCACCCTCAAGTCCGGCTGCAGTGCCTGTCGTTTCATCACCGGTGTCATTCATGCTGTTCGTCTACATTTGGAGATACGTTGGAAATTCAATTTTTACATTGGAAATTCAATTTTTACATTGGAAATTCAATTTTTACATTGGAAATTCAATTGTTACATTGGAAATTTAATTTTTACCTGCATAACGCTTACGTTTCTATTAGGGCTGCCATTAACGCAAGGACAGCTCTGCCTTTTGTGATGCCTAAACATGAGTTAGAGTTGCCAGCACACAGCAAAGGCTAATCGAGTAGCTACACGGCAATGTTGGTGCAACCGACTGCCTGATTCACAATATCTCGCTCAGGCTCTCCACATCATCTAGTGTCCTTTAGGGATGTTTCCTCGTCCAAGCATTGCTCTAATACGCTATGGGCTAGATCCTCGATCAGCTGAAGATGTACAACACAGGCGTCCCCGTCTGACAGCTGCACATGAACAACCTCTACAATGCAGATGCCATAATCATACCAGTCTAACACCTTTCAATGTAAAAAGCAACCCGGACATCATTCGACGAATTGGAATGGTAGTCTTCTCTATCAACGTCCTGCATTAAGTCTGCAAAACTGAAAACCAAGCAAATAATTTACACAATCTGTGTGATCCCCATCCTGCTGTACGGTTTCGCCGTTTGGAAAATTCTGTAAGCTGATCAGAAGCCCCTTGAAATTAATCCTTTTACACAGCTAAAGATGCATTTGTGCAATCCACTGGAATGACTGATCTCAAACGACGAATTCGTCTGACGGACATGCCCCTAAATCACTCTCCATACTAAACCATCGCTGTTTGGTTCTATTTGGACATGTTGCCCACTTGTCGATGATGTCTTCGCCCACCAGATCTTAAAGCGGGCCATTAACATCAACAATTGGAAACGACCCTCTCCGTCTAGGTTTCTTGCACACATCACATATCTAAGTAAACACAGAAAGACATCATCCTCATTTTATGCAGCCTGCGACTCAGTCCCTTATTGTGCGCATGAGCGGTTTTCACGACGAGCCCTTGTCGCCTAGGCGGACTACACACCTACCTGCTGAGATTTGAATTTCCTGTCCATTATTTAATGTTGTGTTGACGCCTCGCCCTCCATTTTCATAGGTCTCATCGTTGAGCCATCCTTTATGTAGGTTGATTCTGTTGCTGAGTATGTATATAGCTATTCGGGGTTCTTTTCTTTTCGTCTGCTAGTTCATGTCTATTTAGTTGCAATGTGAATTTGTTAATTTTATTTGGAAGTGTAAAAACTGCGATCGTTTTCTTTTCATTGAAGTTGAGAGCCCATTTCTGAGCCCGCTGTTCTTCGCAGGGTTTCTTACATTCTGCACTTCGCCGTTTTGAAGCTTTCTTCAGATACTTCTAGATGAAGATCATCACCGTTTAGCGAGTATGAGTACTCTGTGAAGACCCGTCTACCTGGGTTGGCTTTCGTTTTCTGAGGTAGCCTATGAAACAGCAGGCTGAAGGGGATTTTAAACAACTGTTATTCTCATAGAGAAGCTGTCTTTTCTGAATGACGGTCTCATTTACCCTAAGCTTGTGTCTGATGTTAGTACGCTCGATGCTCGCCTCTTCTCCTAATATGCATAACAAGTGTACTACGAGAAGGCCATGCCGCTGCTGTCAAAGGATGTGAAAGAATTTAACCAGAGTTAGACATCTCTCGACTATGATATTATCTACTATCCACAGAAATAACTGGGTCATTCCACACCTTAGAAACCCCTCAGAAATAACCGACCCATTTCACACCTCAGACGCACCACAGAAATAACCGACTTAACAACTCAGGCTTTCCCCACGGATCACTGACTCCAATACTTTAACTATACCCAAAGATAACTGTCTCCCCATCTCAGACTTCCACCCACGGATCAATTAATTGTCATCTTGTCAGTCTCGAGAGAGAGTATGAGTGAAGTCCATTGTCTCTCCCCCATGGATCACTGACTCCAATACTTCAACTATACCCAAAGATAACTGACTCCATAACTCAGACTTCCCCCACGGATCAATTGATTGGCATCCCGTCAGTCTCTAGAGGGACTATGAGTGAAGTCCATTGTCTCTCTCCCACGGATCACTGACTCTAATACTTCAACTGTACCCAAAGATAACTGACTCCACAACTCAGACTCCACCAAAGAGTCACCGACTCAAATATTTCAACTCCAAAAAAAGACTGCGAACTCCATTGCTCCTACACAAAACGATACCAACCCTGACTCCATCGAAAGACGCCGACTCACCTACTCCAACAATTGAATCAACCTTAACAACGTTGTCTGAGTCTATTCTCCTTCTCTAGATGGGAAGCTCTCATCTCTTACCATAGCATACTTCTGCTGGTCATAGTGATTTGAAAGACAATTTTAAAAACACAACCCTAAATATAACATAAAACAAAGAATAACTGATTGTATAGCTTTTGACACAGAGATAGGCAAAGGTACATTGCTCGTGTACTTTTATTACTGTCATTCCTGAGCATAGAGCATGAATGACACGTCTTCTTGTGAGAAATAGAAAGCTATTGGTAAAGGTGGGTATATAGCAAACAATACTGTCAGGGATGAAGTGGTGCATGCTTGTTGTTGTACTATGCTTCAGATTTTTATGAAGCGGGTTGACCAGTTCACTTTTATTTCCCAAGAGTAAGACAGTCCATATTTACAACCGTGTGGGCTGCAGCTTGACGGTACATTTGCATTGAGAAGTGAGCGCCTTAGCACTCTGCTACTCACTCAGGCATAATTGAAAACAGAACAGAAAAAGTGTAACCTTGATTTGTACATTTTAATGTCTATCTTTCTTCGCAATTTAATCCTTTTTGCAATTCCTTTGTGACCTTTACACATATGTCCTAATTGGGACCTACTGTGTGTCTGTTGTTGTTGGAACCCACTTATCCAGATTTAATTGAACTCTTTACGAACTTTCCATGGTGGAGGGTTTCATAAACTTTTCCTACATTCATAAGCATACTTGTGAAGATGGGTCCGAGTCCTCCTGGCTGTAGTACAATGCAAGGCTTCTCAGAAAGCTCACCACTACGGGGATTACAGCGTTGATCCACATCTCCTTTGCCAGACTGCAGTGACGCAGCCTGCTTCTACGAACTCTTCGAGAAAGTCAGTTTAGGTTCTTGACCAGTAGGTTTCAAATGACCTCGACTTAACTCTTCATTCCCGTTGTATCATTTCGATGTATAGTATTTCTGGAATTGTTCGCTCCTGCCTCTCGATAGTTGTTCTCCTACCTGTGTAAGAAAATCGAAACACTTTGAGGCTAGCGAGATGTTTGCATACAAGCAAGTAGAAACAGCAATTGAGATGTCAAGTATTTCTGGCTCTCGGGGAAACATACGCCAAACTACGGAAAGGAAAGAGGGTAACAGTAATGTTTTAAGAGATTATTCTGCTGAACACCATGAAACCGTTCAGTCGTTTCTTCTTGAAGCTAGGAGACTTCGTCACAGCGAGGTTCAGGGTTTCACGAAAGATTGCAGATTACGTAATATCTTTATCTGTTGGTTGGTGTATAGGTTATCTGGATGCACAAATACGTGTACTTGCTCTCCATTGTCCAGACAGCTGTACTTTCTTTACTACTTCTCCATCTGTCCCTATCTACTCACCTACAAATATATATTTATATATATGTAAATGTGACCTTTCAGCATACCTTAATGTCTGTATAGCTAACTACCAGCCTATAACGTATGTATAATTAGGATAGATGTTAGAATAAATAAAACATTTATCTAAATACCCGGATACATTTATCTGATGTCGCAATGCTATTACTGCCCCTTTTAACCTATTTAAACTGTCTTGAGCCTGCATTCTCCATGCACGAGGCGATGCTCCCATGTGTTCAATTTAAATCAACACATTGTTCCAACGACAGCTAGAATCAGAAAATTAATGGAATAGAAAATGTAAAACACATGTGATACTTGGAACTAGGACATCTAAATCGATTACTTTTGAAAGTTTTAAAAGTGCATGTATTACATACTCAACGTACTGGTTTCATGTTTATACTAGCAATGTTTTGTTCGAATATATTATAAATAGTTGTCGTGTGGTGACGTAGATAGTTTTAGTATAGGAGTCTTCAAAAAGTAAGGCAATGAAAGAGTGCAAGAAACAGCAGTAGACGCGTTTAGATGAAATTATTGAGAAATGTATTATTTAAAATAGAAAGTATACAGGATAAGACCACACGATTCGTGATAGCCATTACAAAATTAATTTAGTTTATATTTTCATGGCCAAATGGCTTGGATGCCTGCCTGCTGACATGAAGGCAAGCGGATAGAATCCCAGTAAGGCATATCCTGTTTTGTCTGTTGTGTATGAGATTAACAAACCAAGTCAGCACACGACATGGACACAACAATGGCGAAGCAGCCCGTTGTCCTGAGTCTAAAAACTAATCGACAACTTCAGCAAAAGAAATGAAATGGGGCATTGGTTATTTTTTTCCATCTGATTGTTTTTAGAATACTGAGATATGTATGCCATTACATATTTTTTAAAACTTTTGTTTTGTAAAATAGAAAAGATAAATAAACTTCTAACCATTAACAACTGAGATTCAAGTAAATTATGAACAACAAATAATGATATTAAAAAACCTCTAAAAACGGGTGATGAAGATGATTTTAGATTTTTAGGTAAATCCAATTCTGTTGTCCGCATAGAAAATCTAACAACGAATAAACAAACAGGAAAGTTAATTGTAGAAAAACGTTTGCAGTTCCTGGGGGAAAAGCAAAATACTTGAATCATGTTCTATCACAATCAAGAAGACAGATTCAAAGACTGATGCTGAATGAAATCCGTTACCAAATCATACAGGTAAGTCACGATCACCTTGTGACTTTGGGAAAGATAAATGCACTATAAGGTCTGTGTATTATGTATGCATTTTAAACATTTTCATTGAGACAACTAGAAACATTGCCGTTTACGACATCCATTTTAGCTGCGATTCTAAGAAGAGCTCGTTAAAGTTTCAGTTGAGTGTTGCAAATTTCTTCCAGCTCAATCATGTGAAACGAAAGGAAAAGCGAAATGAATTCTAACTGCCTATTTGACAGTATTTGACTTAGTGAGTTCATTTTTTACGCTAGGCATATGCGGCTTGACTTATGCATCTCACATCACATGTGGAAATTTAACATCCATATACGAAAGGTAAAAAATATTAATTCAGGTGACCGAGTTAGTGCAGTGGTTAGTGTACTGACATCCCAGTCGAGTGATCGGGGTTTGGTCTCCAGTTGATGTGGAATGTTTTACCACTGCAAAATGGTTCCCTGTTGACCTCATCATCCAAGTGTAGTATTTAAAGGCGTCGACTTCCATCAAACTTGAGAATAGTTGTATATAAAGACGTAGACGCATATCCGACGTGAGAATAATTGTATATCGCTTCGTTTGTTCTCGATCTCCCCCTACCAAACCCTAAAAGGGCTTAAGTAGCAGAATGTAGTCCAGACAACGGATTGCGTTGTGTCGTAGTTTACATATTGAATGCGATATTTGCACCTTTCGGTCCAACATATCCGACTTCAGCAAGCATTTTTGAGTATCGGGTTAGTATTCCCTCTTCGATCCCTTCTCCTTAGCCAGTCTGCCCTGCTACAGCCTGTTATCTAGGATCACCACGGGGAGGTGTAGAAGGGTCTTAGCAGCTATGTTTCGCTTGCCCTGACGCTAGCAGTCAGCTATGGGTCGCTGACCACTTCAGCTCATGCGCTGCTCAGCATCTTGTATATAAAGACGTAGACTAATATCGCACATGAGAAAAATTGTATGTAAAGACGTAGACTCATATCGGACATAATGATAATTGTATGTAATGACGTAGAATCACATCACACGTGAGAATAATTGTATGTAATGATGTAGAATCACATTACACGTGAGAATAATTGTATGTAATGACGTAGAATCACATCACACGTGAGAATAATTGTATGTAATGATGTAGAATCACATCGAAGGTGAGAATAATTGTATGTAATGACGTAGAATCACATCACACGTGAGAATAATTGTATGTAATGATGTAGAATCACATCGAAGGTGAGAATAATTGTATGTAATGACGTAGAATCACATTACACGTGAGAATAATTGTATGTAATGACGTAGAATCACATCGAAGGTGAGAATAATTGTATGTAATGATGTAGAATCACATCACATAATTGCATGTCACAATTGTATGTATTCAACAGTCCGTGACACCTTGGATTACTAAGGTGTGAGGAGAGTCTCAGTAACGTCTTCTCTTCCTTAGATGATCGACACCGGTTTGAGTTTGACATTTTTGAATTTACCTTACTGGATTCCTCAAACCTCAGGGTTTGAATACGTTCCCTTTTGTGTAGGATCTTTTTCACTTCCATTTCTCTTTCTTTATATACCTTCTCTTGTTATTATTGCTAATTAATACATTTCCTTACCTTTTGCTCTCTCTCTCTCTCTCTCTCTCTCTCTCTCTCTCTCTCTCTCTCTCTTTTTCTCACTATGACTATGAAGAAGTAGGAGGAGAAGGTTGACATTTGGCCCATACGTGGCTCATTCAATTTGAACTGGACTGGAGAAGTATAAATTTCCCTCCTCGACGGGTTTACCCGGTATGGTGCATGGTGCAACACACTTTATTGACCGGATCTGTTACTCTAACGGTTTATCAGAACAATGGAGAAATCAGAGGCTAGAACTGTGATAAAATTCGTGATGTTGCAGGAAAAAACACCTACAGAAATACACAGGGAGATGGAACCAGTGTTTGAGGAATTCTGTCCTTCTGATGTAGGCAGTTTAAGTGTGGCCGTTTCCATGTTGCTGATTTTCCAAGATCAGGATGACCATCCTCAGAGTGCATCGATGGAAATGCTGCAAGAGTGAAGAAAATCATTGACCATGATAGGAACATGACAATTGCATAAATATCTAGGTCAGCAAAACTGAATGAAAGTACAATTTTTAGAATTTTACACAACAGACTGAACATGAGAAAAGTGTGTGGCCGCTGGGTCTGGCATCTGCTGACATGTGAACAAAAACAAACGAGGGTTGATTGCTGTGGCCAATTATTCAAAATGTGTAAGTCGAAAAACATGTTGCTGACCATGGTGATAGTAGATGAGACTTGGGTTCACCATTATGATTCAGAATCCAAAATTTCCAGAATGCAGTGGAAAACATCGGGCTCACCAACACATGTATAGACTAGAGCACATAAATCTGCAAGAAAAGTGAAGCTGACTGTTTTTTGGGACGTCAAATGTGTCATATTATAATTCTCTCGGGGGCTCGATTGGCGCGCATCCAGTGTTCCTACAGCCATCTCAGTCCCGCCAGGCGGAGTGAGAGCGCGGCTTGCCTACCAAGCTCACCCAAGTCTCCGCGGCTATCGAGCCGGACCAATTTTGTGGCATCGTACCGCTGGTAGCGGTGCGTTACTGTAGTCCGTATCGAGAAGCTTTGTCAGTCCGTGAGGTTTGTCGAAGGCTAGCGTGTATAGCCAATCTCGACAGTTCGTCTCATTAGAGGTCCTTCTCTGGCAATGAGCTTGGGACCGGCAATTGAATCGTGCCTAAAGGCCCTGTCCTCGCCCGACCAACCGGTCGGAGAAGAGCAGACCGGCAGGCGAAAATCGTCTCCAGTCCGAGTGAAAATCATCGCCGGGGCCGTTCTGTACAGAGCGCTGCAATCCCTCCCCGAGCGAGCCCGGTCGGTCGGTTGATGTGTGTACGGGCCCCTGCCAGGCGGTCCTAGGTCGACGGAGTGAGGGACGGAAAAATTGTCCGTCCGTCAGTCGGTCCCTGCGGCCATCCTCGTGAGGCTTTTTACACATCCATCCCCGACCGGTGTGTCTGTGTGTGTGGCAAACACACGGTGGCTCGTCTCCAACATATATCTGATTGATCCTGCCAGTAGGCATATGCTTGTCTCCAAAATTAAGCCATGCATGTCTAAGTTCACACTTGGATAACTGTGGCAATTCTAGAGCTAATACATGCTTAACAAGCTCCGACCATCGCGGAAAGAGCGCTTTTATTAGTTCTTCTTCTTCTTCATCGTACGCTGTTTACAGCGATATTTACGTTGCACTGTTTTGATTTGTTAGCCAGTGGCACGGTGCATCCGATTTCAACAGGCGTTTCTGTAGGGTTGCCCTCCTTAGCCTTTGGCTGTCCCCAGCCTTACTGCAAGGCAGCAGTTGTTTTTGGTTAGAGTTGTCTCTCTTAGGAAGTTGTCTTGCAGGACTATCGAGTCTTCCCTACTCGTGTCTATAGTGTTTGGCAATGATATGATGGACTATATACTAGTTTGTACTATCCCGGAAGAGAGACAGTCCAGTGTGACTTTTTCCCAGGATCGTCACGTCCTGCCAGAAACGTAGCATATGCATATGAGTGAGGTATCTTTTTGCTCGCTTTATTTTCTCGGCGCATCTGCAGTGATGGTACGCCTAGCATTCCCCGCCACCCGGGAGGTTGTCACCATAGGGCAGGAGGTGCAATGTCCGCTGGACTGCATCTCTTCTGCGTCCATTGGAATTACTGATAGCAGACAGAGGTAAAGAGAGAGGAAGGAGTGCATTTTACCAGGTGCATTCCTGCGGCTCGACCGGGCCGGGCTGAGACGCAAATCCCAGCCATGTCGTAGCCTCCCATCACAGCGGTGCTGAGATTTAGGGCGGGATTCTGGCTTAGAGGCGTTCAGCCGTAGTCCCTCAGCGGGTAGCTTATCAGCAAAGCACGTGGACCAAATGTCAGCGACCTGTGATTCCTCTCGAAAAAGTGCATTTGACCAGGGGACAAGCCTGGTCATTGCACGGAGATGTTGTTCGCCAGGTGCGGACATATCTCATGGTCAAGGGTTGAGTCTCAGCAGTTCGCAGTGAGGTAGCTGATCTACTGCTTAGAGCACACCGACCGAGAACTAAGTCTTCTACAAATGGTTTCATACCTCATCGCCGTATGGGGTGAATATTGAGTAGCTTCCCGCCCGCTTTGATCGGCAGACGGCAGAGACCTCATTCTGCGGCTCGACCGGGCGGGGCTGGAGCCCCAGGTCCCCACCATGTCGAGGCCTCCCCTTGCAATCGTGCTGAACTTTTGCGCGGGATTTTGGCTTAGAGGCGTTCGGCCGTTATCCCTCACATGGTAGCCTCGCGCCATTGGCTTATCAGCCTGGTACGTGAACCAAATGTCTGCGGTTCCTCTCGAGTTGAGCAGAATTTCCGTAGCAACGCCCTGTCATTTGTAGGGTAAAAATGACCTGTCTTCCGATGGTCTATTTCCAGCACCCGTTCATTTTTTGGCCAGGACGAATTAATCGAGGGCTTTTGTTTGTCCGTGACCAGGTATCTGGATCCTGCGGTTTCCGCGGTGTTAAGGCTCGGTCTCCGTAGCGATTCTTCATAAGAAGGTTAGAGAGCTGACCTGTCTTCCGTGGGTCTAATACCAGCACACGTTCCCTATTAGACCCAAAGAAGGTGCTCTCGATTTGTCCGTCGTTCTACAGTGTTTGCGTCTTGAGTCAAATTAAGCCGCAGGCTCCACTCCTGATAGTGCTCTTCCGTCAATTCCTTTTTCAAACACTGGATGCAGACCAGCCGAGCCACAGAGGGCATAACCCCAGATTTCTGAGGTTCTAAATCCAGCACCAGTTCCATATTACACCCAAGGAAAGTGGTCTCGGCATGTCAGTCATTTCAGTGTCAGCCGTGTTGAGTCAAATTAAGCCGCAGGCTCCACTCTTGGTGGTGCCCTTCCGTCAATTCCTTTAAGTTTCAGCTTTGCAACCATACTTCCCCCGGAACCCAACACTTTGGTTTCCCGGAAACTGCCCGCAGAGTCATTGAAACAACTCCTGCGGATCGATAGTCGGCATCGTTTATGGTCAGAACTACGACGGTATCTGATCGTCTTCGCGCCTCTGACTTTCGTTCTTGATTAATGAAAACATTCTTGACAAATGCTTTCGCAGTAGCTCGTCTTGCGGCGATCAAAGATTTTCACCTCTAACGCCGCAATACGAATGCCCCCGTTTGTCCCTGTTAATCATTACCTCCAGTTCCGAAAACCAACAAAATAGAACCGAGGTCCTATTCCATTATTCCATGCACCATTATTCAGGCAGCCGAGGCCTGCTTTGAACACTCTAATTTTTTCAAAGTAAACGAGCCGGCCACACGGGACGCTCAGCGAAGAGCACCCGTGGGAGAGAGCCGGCAGTCGGTAGGGCAGGAGACAACGGGCAGTGAATCGGCGCGAGCCGGACCGCCCGCCTGCGCCTGAGATCCAACTACGAGCTTTTTAACTGCAACATCTTTAATATACGCTATTGGAGCTGGAATTACCGCGGCTGCTGGCACCAGACTTGCCCTCCAATAGATCCTCGTTAAAGGGTTTAAAGTGTACTCATTCCAATTACGGGGCCTCGAAAGAGTTCCGTATTGTTTTTTCTCGTCACTACCACCCCGTACCGGGAGTGGGTAAGTTGTGCGCCTGCTGCCTTCCTTGGATGTGGTAGCCGTTTCTCATGCTCCCTCTCCGGAATCGAACCCTGATTTATTAGTTCAAAACCAATCGTCGTTTCCCCTCTAGGAGTTGAGGCGTCCCCACTGGTGACTGTGGATAACTTTGTGCTGATCGCATGGCCTCAATTGCCGGCGACGCATTTATCAAACGTCTGCCGTATCAAGTGTCGATGGTACGTGACATGCTTACCATGTTTGTAACGGGTAACGGGGAATCAGGGTTCAATTCCGGAGAGGGAGAACGAGAAACGGCTACCACATCCAAGGAAGGCAGCAGGCGTGCAACTTACCCACTCTCGGCACGGGGAGGTAGTGACGAAAAATAACAATACGGGACTCTTTCAAGGCCCCGTAATTGGAATAGTACACTTTAAACCCTTTAACGAGGATCTATTGGTCTGGTGCCAGCAGCCGCGGTAATTCCAGCTCCAATAGCGTATATTAAAGTTGTTGCAGTTAAAAAGCTCGTAGTTGGATCTCAAGCGCAGGCGGTTCACTGCCCGTTGTCTCGTGCTCTACCGTCTGATGGCTCTCTCCCGCGGGTGCTCTTCGCTGAGCGTCCCGTGTGGCCGGCTCGTTTACTTTGAAAAAATTAGAGTGTTCAAAGAAAGTCCTCGGCTGCCTGAATAATGGTACATGGAATAATGGAATAGGACCTCGGTTCTATTTTATTGGTTTTCGGAACTGGAGGTAATGATTAACAGGGACAAACGGGGGCATTCGTATTGCGGCGTTAGAGGTGAAATTCTTGAATCGCCACTGCGAAAGCATTTCTCAAAAATATGTTCATTAATCAAGAACGAAAGTCAGAGGTGCGAAGACGATCAGATACCGTCGTAGTTCTGACCATAAACGATGCCGACTACCGATCTGCAGGAGCTGCTTCCATGACTCTGCGGACAGGTTCCAGGAAACCAAAAGTGTTTGGGTTCCGGGGGAAGTATGGCTGCTTGGCTGAAACTTAAAGGAATTGACGGAAGGGCACCCCAGGAGTGGAGCCTGCGGCTTAATTTGCCTCAACACGCCAACACTGTAATGATTGACAGGCCTATAGCACTTTAGTTGGGTCTAATGGGGAACGTGTACTGGTATTAGACCCTCGGAACACAGGTCAGTTTTACCCTACTAATAACAGGGCATTGCTGAGGTAATCCTGCTCAATACGAGAGGAATCGCAGGTTTCAGACTCTTGGTCATTGACTGACTAATAGCTCTCTCTTGATTCGTTGGGTCTAATAGGGAACGGGTGCTGGTATTAGACCCTCGGAAGATAGGTTAGTTTTACCCTACTAATGACAGGGCGTTGCTACGGTAATCCTGCTCAATCCGAGAGGAATCGCAGGCCTCAGACACTTGGTCCACGTGATTGACTGATAAGCCAATGGTTCGAGGCTACCATCTGAGGGATTACGGCTGAACGCCTCTAAGCCGAAATCCCGCCATGAATCTCAGCACCACTGCGACGGGAGGCAACGATATGGTTGGGACCTGGGGCTCGATTCTCAGCCCGACTCGGTCGAGCCGCAGAAAGAGGTCTCTGCCGTCCCGTTGATCAAAGCGGGTGGGGAGCTGCTCGATATTCACCCCATATGGCGTTGAGATCTGAAATAACTAGTAGAAGACTTAGTTCTCGGTCGGGGTGTTGTAAGCAGTAGAGCAGCCACCTCACTGTTGAGACTCAGCCCTTGACCATGAGATATGTCCGCACATCAGGCGACATCTCCGTGCCATGACCAGGCTTGTCCCCTGGTTAAATGCACTCCTACCTCGTTCTTTACCTCTGTCTGCTATCAGTCATCCCAATAGACGCAGAAGAGATGCAGGCCAGCGGATATTGCACCTCTGCCCTATTGTGACAACCTCCCAGGTTGCGGGTAATGCTAGGCGTACCATCACTGCAGATGAGCCGAGAAAATAAAGAGAGCAATGAGATACCCCACTTACATGCATATGTTACGTTTCTGGTAGGACGTGATGATCCCGGGACACAGCCACACTGGACTGCCTCTCTTCCGGGATACTTAAACTAGTACATGGTCACCCACCCATGTGCTGTGGAGTCAAGGCACAAAGTGATGGGGCAAAAACTAACTATTGACCAAAAACCCAAGACCCTCAGAATACTACAGTGGAATGCGGAGGGAGTCATTAAGATAAAGATTTCCCTAACACATCACCTGCATGAAGGCAAGAATGACGTGGCATGTATCCAAGAAACGCACCTCAACAACAACCACAGATTCTCAATCAGAGGATACCAGACCTTCCGATTTGATAGAGACTGTCATAAAGCAGGAGTCCTGATTCTGACACGTAACTGCATACCGAATAGTGCGGTAGCTGTTAATCACGCTGGACAAGCCGAAATTTTAGGAGTCGACATAATAACACAAGAAACGAAGATCCGCATCTTCAACCTGTATGGCCCTCCAAACAAAGACCTGTCGCTCTCGAGTATGGAAATCAAGGACTCCAGCTGCCTAGTGGTTGGAGACTTCAACAGCCACTCGGAGAGATGGGGATATTCGGACACAGACAACAGAGGTGATGAAGTGGAAGACTGGGAGATAGACACAAATCTCTATCTTATCAATAGGCCGGAGAACAGCCTAGCTTCTATTCTAGAACATGGCATCCACCTCCACTCCAGACTTGGCCTTTTCCACGGTGGATAATCACCACAAAATAGACCGCCAGCTGCTGAACCAATTGGCAGGTAGCGACCACAGGCCAATTAGGCTAGAAGTTGATATGGAAGTAGGCCCACAGGAAATAAAACCACTCCCACTATGGAACTATAAACGAGCCGACTGGGACAGATTTGCAATGCTGACAGATGGACTGTGTGAAACTATCAACACACGAAATAACAATATGAAACCTATGGTGGAAAGCCTAAGCAAAGCAATACTGCAAGCAGCCACCGAAACCATCCCAAGAGGGGCAAGAAAACCTACAAGCCATATTGGAATGATGAACTGCAGAAAGCGGAAGATGAAGTCTCAAATGCTAGGAACATGGCAGAGAGAGAGAGAGAGAGAGAGAGAGAGAGAGAGAGAGAGAGAGAGCAATCTATGGAGGCAAATATCGCCCTCAAGACCATCACGGCGAATTACAAAAGAACACTAAACCAAATAACAAGAGACAGCTGGAAAAACAAAACAGACAGTCTCAATTTAGATAAAGAAGGGAACAAACTATGGAATTTAATCAGAGCCATGAATGACGAAACACCATCAAATAAACAAATTACCATCAAGCAGGGCGACAACATGCTTACTGGAAAAAAATCAGCAAACGCCTTTATAGAACATTATGGCAGAGCAAATCACATTGATGTCCCTACAGACAAGCATACATACATTAGTGAATAACAAAAGAGCCACGACAACATCAAGATGGCACCAGAGGAGCACATGATGGCAAAACTAACAATGAATGAAATTGATGAGGCCATGAGAACTTTAAAAAAAAGAAATCGCCCGGAAAAGATGGGGTAACAAACGAAATGCTTATGGGGTTGGGCCAAATAGCAAAGAGGAAGTTACTATCAGTCCTGAACCAAAGCTGGAAAAGGGGTATTGTACCTCAGGCATGGAAAGACGCTGTACTTGTACCAGTACCAAAGAAAGGAAAACACAAAACAGATCCAAATGGATACAGGCCTATCAGCCTACTGAGCTGTGTCGGCAAACTTATGGAACGTATGATAAACACCAGACTGATGTGGCATCTGGAAGAAAAACGAATACTAATTCCACAGCAAGCTGGTTTTAGACAGCACAGATTCACTGAGGACCAGGTCATCCTCATAGCCCAGGAAATAGAAGATGTCTACCAGGCACAGAAACACACAGTAGCGGTTTGGGTGGACCTGGAAAAGGCATTTGACAAAGTCTGGAAAGACGGACTAGAGTCAAGCTAAGGAGAAGTGAAGTTTGTGGGAGAATGTACAAGTGGATCAACCACTACCTCAAAAAAGGACGGCCAGAGTCCAAGTACAAGGGCAGATGAGCAAAAAGGTGACACTCGAGCAGGGAGTACCCCAAGGGGGAGTACTGTCACCAACACTCTTCCTGGTGTATATAAACGACATTACAGAGAATATACCAAGAAGAGTCCATAGCTTAATGTTTGCAAACGATCTGGCTATGTGGACCTCTGAAAAGAATCTCACCATAGCAAGAAATCGGATGCAGACGGCCCTAACATCGCTGGAAGAGTGGGCGAACTCATGGCTGGTCAAAATAAACGAGGAGAAAACCACATGTACAATATTCTCGCTTTCAATCAAACCCCAAAACACCAAATTAAGTCTAAATGGCAAATTCCTGCAGCCAAACGACAACCCAAACTATCTGGGAGTCACATTTGATCGGCGCATGACATGGAAAAGTCAGATCGAGAGAAACCGAATGAGAGCCAGAGAAAGAATGGCAATCATGGGGAAACTTGCTGGGACAAGCTGGGGAGCAGACGAAAGTATACTAAAGAAACTGTACACTGGAAGAGTGAGACCAGTTCTCGAGTATGACATTGCGGCATAGACAACAGCAGCAAAGGCGAACTTTGATAAAGTTAGCAAACTTCAAAACCAAGCCATGAGAGTTATAACAGGAGGCATGAAGTCAACGCCCATTGTAGAACTGGAAAAGATTACAAAACTGCAATCCTTGACCGATAGAAGAGACTGCAGAGCAAAGCTGCAGTCAGAGAAACTCCGAAGACTGACTGACCATCCAATGCAGAGACTAAACAATTTTGGAAATGGGAAACTAAAGCGGAGAAACTTTGCAGAAAGAGCCAAAGCAAAGATGCACGAAGATCCCATAAACGCACTAACAACACCAAAGCCCATCACTACTTTACGAAAACCTACCTGGAGGCAGGATATATTTCCAGAGATGGTAGAAAATATACCAGGTATTGGAAACAAAAACAGCCAGACTGAAAGAGAAAGGAGAGCTACTACCCTAAGCTTTATATCGAAAAACTACCCAAGCATGGACTGGACCCATGCATACACCGACGGTTCTGTAACAAACACTACACAGAACGGAGGGGCAGGAGCATTCCTGAACCTACCAAATGGCAGAAAAATAACACTGTCATTCGCTACTGGTAAGTACACAAGCAATTTCAGAGCGGAGGCAGAGGCACTGAGGGCGGCAGTGGAAGAAATTGTGACACATAAAGAAATTGAAAGCCATACAGTCCTGCTTACAGATGCTCTGGCCGTAGTCACAGCGCTAAAAAGCCAGAAAAACACTGAGCTTAATGACTTAAGAGCAGTACTCTGTCAACTCTGCCAGCAGTCCGCACCAAAAAGGGTAGTGGTACAGTGGGTCCCATCACACTGCAACATCCAAGGCAACGAGGAGGCAGACAGACTGGCAAAAGAAGGTGCAAGGCTACTACAAACAGATACTAGTATGACATACGAAAAGTCAAAACGGCTTATTGAAGCCAGATACATGACCAAATGGGAAACTGAACATACCGGCTACACCAAAAACGATGCCTATTACCAGTTGAACAGAAGAGAGCAGGTCGTTGTCTTCAGACTTCGCACTGGCCACAATAGACTGAGGTACCACCTATTCAACAAATTGAAGATAGGTCGTACCGACGAATGCCCGTGTGGTACCGAGAAAATGACCGCTGAGCATCTGCTGCAGAACTGCCCGACATACGAGGATCAGAGAGAGCAGATGTGGCCATCACCAGTGGAACCACAAGACAAGCTCTATGGCAGTGTCGACAGCCTCAGGATGACCGCCACTTTTTTCGAAAAAATAATGGTTACTGTCTGACTGCGTACGATGAAGAAGATGAAGAAGAAGAAGAAACCACTCGTCACACTCACATTTCACATCCAGGCAGGACGGCTAATTGAAACCACTAGTCACACTGACATCTCACATCCAGGCAGGACGGCTAATTGAAACCACTCGTCACACTCACATCTCACTTCCAGGCATGACCGCTAACTGACACTGCTCTTCAAACTTACATGATACATCTTTGCATAATGGCTAACTGAAGCCGCTCTACCCACTTACATCTGACGTACAAGCATAGAGGCTAACCGAAACCGCTTTTCATACTTACATCTCACAACCAGGAATGACATCTAATCGAAAAGCGCTCTTCAACTTACATTTCACATCTTACATCCAGTCTTGAATGCTAACTGAAACCGCTCTTCCCACTTGCATCTCAAATACCAGCATTATGGTTAACTGAAACAGTTCTTCACACTTGCATCTCAAATCCAGACATAACCGCTAATTGACACCGCTCTTCACACTTACATATGTCACCTCACATCCAGACATGGCCGCTAACTGAAATCGCTCTTCCCACTTGCATCTTAAATACCAGCATTACGGTTAACTGAAACAGTTCTTCAAACTTGCATCTCAGATCCAGACATGACCTCTAAATGAAACCGCTCTTCACAATAACATCTCACATTTCACATTCAGGCATGGCGGCTAACTGAAACCGCTCTTCGCACTTACTGCTCAAATCCAGGCATGCCTTCTTATTGTAATCGCATAAAACACTCCAATCTCACATCTCACATCTAGGAATGACGCCGAACTGAAACCCCTCTTCATACTTCCATCTCACAGCCAGGAATAACATCTTACCGTAACCGCTTTTCACACTTCCATCTCACATTCAGGTATGACGGCTAACTCAAACCACTCTTCACACTTACATCTCACATTCAGGTATGACGGCTAACTCAAACCACTCTTCACACTTACATCTCACATTCAGGTATGACGGCTAACTCAAACCACTCTTCACACTTCCATCTCACATTCAGGTATGACGGCTAACTCAAACCACTCTTCACACTTACATCTCACATTCAGGTATGACGGCTAACTCAAACCACTTTTCACACTTACATCTCACATTCAGGTATGACGGCTAACTCAAACCGCTCTTCACATTTCCATCTCACATTCAGGTATGACGGCTAACTCAAACCGCTCTTCACACTTACATCTCACATTCAGGTATGACGGCTAACTCAAACCGTTGTTCACACTTACATCTCACATCCAGACATTGCGGCTAACTCAAACCACTTTTCACACTTCCATCTCACATTCAGGTATGACGGCTAACTCAAACCGCTCTTCACACTTACATCTCACATTCAAGTATGACGGCTAACTCAAACCGTTGTTCACACTTATATCTCACATCCAGGCATGACCGCTAACTGAAACCGCTGTTTTTTTTACATCATGTTTTGATTGTTGTTGAAATTTATTAATGGCTTTTGTTCGTTCTTTTGTCCTTGGCGAAGGTTTTGTGGTTGTAACGTTGGTGTCGTTTTATTAATCCTGGTACATCACTGAGCCATTACCTTCATATGTTTTTTTAAAATCAATATCTGATTTTGAGTACCGCTGCAGCCACCATTAATGAATGTATTTTAACTAAGGCTGATAAAATGAGCATGGAAATGGTAGATGAACGTTGGTCGGGAAATGTACTGGTTTGGTCAGATTTACATTGAAACTTCAGGGGCTCTCTTTAGCTTAACAAATTCATACATAAGAAATATATATTAAAGTTAGTGAATTATTGTCAAGAGTAACATGGGTAGGAGTTAATCTAATAAATTCCTACCAAGGTCTGACGGGCTGTATGTAGTCTCATGGATTCACAAAACACGAGATGAGATTTACTTTGTCCAGCAGATTCACATCACACACAAGGTGATTGGTATTAGTCGGCGGTGGCATGAAAATCTCAAGGCTGATGTCACACCGTGTTTACAGTTAGATGGGGGAATACATAGGCGTCTCGGAAAGTGGGTTTTTATCCCAAAAATAGAAATTCTCGACATTAGAGGATGATAGAAAGAAATAACATTGGAAGGGAAAAAACAGAGACTCGTGTGCCTTACAACCTAGGATGTTGTTGATGTCATAGTGAGGAGGGGAGAGACTGAGAGAGCTTAATTGAGAGATAAAGAGAGAACAGTGAAGGGGTGAGAATGTGTGTGTATGTGCGCGTGCATATCAGATTTAGATTGAGAAAGACGAGATGATGGCTAGTAACGACAGAGAAAAAGGGATTGAGGCCTCCTTCTGTCGCATTAAAATCCACAAGTCTCTCAGGGGAGATCAAATCCAGCGTAAGAGCAGGACGAGACAAATCTTATGTCTGTGGTTTACCAACTTTATGAGCCCTCCCCAGAGTCATCGCCTATCCCAGCTCCCATCACTTACTCTGAATCTTACGCCCTCGTCTTATACTCCAACTTCTAAATCTTCAATCCCCTTCAACAATATCCATATTTAATGAAAACTGACACAATTCAGAGCGGAGTTTTGTGTTCTTGCTAAAGGGCCGTGCAGGATTCGTCGGAACCATTAGTATCTGTCTGTCTGGTCTCCTAGTTTAATCGAGCTTTGAGCACACCAGATTGTATTTAACATGCTGGACCGTCTTTATTTGAAGGAACAGTGCGAGATATCGATATGGAAAAAAGAGATAGACGTTAGATTCAGAAATGACTGTCAGAAAAGCGTTGCATGATCAGCCTCAGTCAACGACATTCGTCTGATTGTCCAACTTAAAACGTGGTACTTTGCCTAAATAACATTGTATGAACAGAAATAAGTATATTTTTAATTACTGAAGTTGAGCTTGAGAACTGAATCATTAAGAAAGCACTTGTTATCACATATTAACTTGGCCTACTTCCTTAAACCCTATTTTCATAAGGCAAATTTGTCAAATGTGTTAGCCGCCGCAATGATTATTATCTTTCGAATAGTTTCGTATTATCTTTGTTCTTGTTGTTGCTGTATGGTATATATGTGTTCAGTAAGCAACTTTGTTCTTGTTGTTGCTGTATGGTATATATGTGTTCAGTAAGCAACTTTGTTCTTGTTGTTGCTGTATGGTATATATGTGTTCAGTAAGCAACTTTGTTCTTGTTGTTGCTGTATGGTATATATGTGTTCAGTAAGCAACTTTGTTCTTGTTGTTGCTGTATGTTATATATGTGTTCAGTAAGCAACTTTGTTCTTGTTGTTGCTGTATGGTATATATGTGTTCAGTAAGCAACTTTGTTCTTGTTGTTGCTGTATGGTATATATGTGTTCAGTAAGCAACTTTGTTCTTGTTGTTGCTGTATGGTATATATGTGTTCAGTAAGCAACTTTGTTCTTGTTGTTGCTGTATGGTATATATGTGTTCAGTAAGCAACTTTGTTCTTGTTGTTGCTGTATGGTATATATGTGTTCAGTAAGCAACTTTGTTCTTGTTGTTGCTGTATGGTATATATGTGTTCAGTAAGCAACTTTGTTCTTGTTGTTGCTGTATGTTATATATGTGTTCAGTAAGCAAAGTTACAATACTCGTCCTTATCATTGTTCCGCTACATTAACTACATACATAAAGTCATCATCATCGTCGGCAAAGGGTCAGTTAGGGGTAACGAGGGGTTGGGGGCATACAGCGATTGGTGACAATGAGAACTGGCCTTAAAATATTATAGTTGCTAAGTGATAATGATGAGTAATTTGATATTGTCCTAAAAAAATATGCAATTGTAAGCAGAAATAGGTCTTTGTAAACACAATTATGAGAATATTTGGTCTAGAAGTGGTCCACTTGCTTTACGATCCTAATAAACAGTGTTCGAATCACATCATGTTCAATGTTGTGTGTTTTGTCATGGTAAGACCGCTTTTTCCCTTTGACTTAGCTGTAAATTGATACCTGGCGAAGGCAGGGAAAAATATCAAAGTTAGTATTCTGTGTTTGGAACTTTCAGCAACGCGGGACTGAGCACATACAGAGCCTAAGCTCATATATGGGCTGAGCTGAAGGGCAATGAAGTCCGTTTTATGAACATTTTTTTTTCACAAACATTACTAGATCTTTACGCCCTTTTAATATTCTCCACTAAGTTTCTTCTTAAGTATAGGAGCATCATAGCAGATGGCTGCTTTTTTTATGAAGTTTTCATCTTAATACTGTGTTTTTGCACTTGTAGTTTCTGTAGCAATTTGTTTGGTATGATGATGTTGCTAGATCAATTATCATATCTCTTCGGTCGTTTTTGCGACACGCTTGAAAATGCAGTGGACCTATTTTTTTCTTCCAAATAAGGAGTCCAGGGGTGGATCGGTCTTCACTAAGCAGATTTGAGCTTGCATGAAGCCCATATGAAAATTGTGCTGGTATGAAAACACATGATAATTGAGCTTGTATGAAAACACATATGAGAATTGAACAAGGAACACTAAATGAAATTGGTTGTATTCATACAATGCAGTGTTCTAAAACAGTATAAAAACATTGCATTACGTTATGTTTGCATCGATTCTGAATTCCGAGGTATCTAGCGAAGTGCAACTGTTCTCTCTATTAGGGCATATGAACCTCTCCAGACAATGGTTGATTGCACACTCCTTCAAACAGCGCAGTGGGGTATCAAAGTTATCATGCATCATATGTCAATGTCTCAGCATTACCCAAGGCTCCTTCATTGGTCCGTAGCTTACCAGGGTATCGGAAATAATGTGTTCACCTTCTAGATGGACAACTTTTTTCCAGATCCTTATTTCCTCAAACAATATTTGCCACATGCATTATGTAAGGTGATTATTCTATAGCTATTGATGAGTCCTTGGCCAGTTTGGGAAGCGGACGTAGCTAGCTATGGAGTCAGTCGTCAGTCACTGATGCCATCTCTATAGTGACATTGAACTCCGTCACCACATTTCTAATTTCTGCCTCACTCATCTGCTTATATGACACTATTGTACTCCATTGGAGCATCGAACGGTGTTCCTGATTGAGTTTAAAATAAATGTCCCCTCTGTCTGCATCAGCTATTAGATCTATATAAGCTTTTTCTATTATGGCTGTCTCTAGAATATAATTCACATTTTCTTGACATGTATCGCTATCCGCATTGTCTGAGCACCATATCGATTACAAAATCGCAGACTCTTCCCTTCATCTGTCTTCAGGAGAGTCTCTGTGAAATCATAAATAGTTGTGATAATCTGGCCTGTATTCTTTTCATTTATTTTTGTATGCACATTCCATAAATTCCAGAGAGTATTATCATTACCCACCCAAGTTATACCTTTTTCCCACTTCCCGTTGGTGTTATTAGCTCGCTACGGCTGTAAAACAATTACTTACTATATGTGTCTTATAATTCTCCTTGTCATCCTAGTCAACATTATTGTATTAGTCGTCTCTTTTGGACTTCCAGCCACTCTGGTTGGACAAAAGGAGATCAGGTGGTCCTGCATCTAATAGTCTGACGCAGATTATGTAAGGCATTATTTTCTTCCCGTGTGTTATAACTAAAAACGTATTTGTGATTTCCTGTGTCTGGTGGGTTTTCTTTACACAACTTCATTACGCTACAATGTGCAGATAAACCAACAACGTTACATATCAGTATCAGATCGATGTGTAGATAGACCAACAACGTTTCATACCAGTGTCAGATACATGTGTAGATAGACCAACAACGTTTCATACCAGTGTCAGATCGATGTGTAGATAGACCAACAACGTTTCATATCAGTGTCAGATCGATGTGTAGATGGACCAACTACATTACGAATCAGTGTCAGATCGATGTGTAGATGGACCAACTACATTACGTATCAGTGTCAGATCGATGTGTAGATGGACCAACTACATTACGTATCAGTGTCAGATCGATGTGCAGATGGACCAACTATATTACGTATCAGTGTCAGATCGATGTGTAGATGGACCAACTACATTACGTATCAGTGTCAGATCGATGTGTAAATGGGCCAACTATATTCTATACCAGTGTTCAGATCAATGACACCAACTGTATCCCCATACTGAGATGATAATCTTCATAAATGATTCCTACCCTTTTTCTGTTGAATTTCTCCGCTCCTTTGAACTAATATTATAATTACCAGCAATGAGACACTTGTTTGCTAAACACATCTGTCAATTTCATCTGAAAATGTAATTTTATTTAATAAAATAGATGGTCTACGTGTGCACACATTATAGATTCTTCAGCCTAGGTTGAGGTAGGAGGTTGCGTGGCATAGGGGTGAAACTTGCTCGGTTTTCATCAATCCCAACGTTCCGGTTTCGATTCCCACTTGTGTCCAGTTTGGCAGACACTGGATTTTTTCTCGGGCTTATGCTACTCCACGTACGGAAAGTAATGGCAACATACCGTACTGCACACTTTGCCAAGAAACTTATAACAGCCAAATAGGTGGCGGTTGTAAGAAGCTACGTTCTGTAAAAGGACATGCGACTTACTTAATAGTAGGTTGAGGATTGTCACGCTAATCCTCTGAAATTCAACATACTAAATTTACCTGGACTTGTATATATCCATGTGCGGGGTGCGGGGGCAGTTCTTGTATAGCTAACCCCCACCTGTTTGATGTGCATAGTTTACTGCAGCACTTTTTGGATTGGCTCGTTCTCAATCTCCCGCTACCAAACACTGAAAGGGCTTAATTAGCAGAATGTAGTCAAGAGAACGGAATGCGACGTTTACAAGTTTACAACTTGACTGCGATATTTGCACCATTCGGTCCAACACATCCGACTTCAGCAAGTATTGTTTGAGTATCGGATTAGCATTCCATCCTCGATCCCTTCTCCTTAGCCCGTCTGCCCTTCTGCAGCCTGCTATCCAGGATCCCCGCGTGGAGGTCTTGGCAGCTCTGGTTCGCTGGCCCTGACGCTAGCAGTCAGCTATGGGTCGCTGACCACTGCAGCTCATGCGCTGCTCAGCATCGTGATCCAGCAGCACCTTTTCACTGGCCACCTGATTGTGAAATTCCCCTTTAAATTGGTTTCCAGTATCATGAGGATATCGAAATCATAGAGCAGTTTTGGAGAATGATTTCACTTTGAGTATCAATGGGGCAATTCCAGTAACTGATACGCATATTTTGGAGAATGGCTTCACTTTGGAAATTCTTGTTTCAATTCTAGTAGCCGATAAACATTTTGGGTGTGAAATGGCAATTCTAATAGCCGACACACACATTGTTTAAACGACGTCTATATTTTATTTCCTTAGATCATTTAATTTCCCAACCCTTCTCTGTCTCCCTCTTTCTCTCCCCCCCCCCTCCCTTCCTTCCTTCCTCTTTAGTCTCCTCTTCTATCCCATTCCCACATTCTGCCAACGCATTTCTTGATACCATCTACTGGAGACGATCTCTGAAGCTCCCGCAATAATTTTGATTTGTGGTTTGCGAGAGCTGCTTGCCATGCTAATGAGTCTCATCTACCATGTTTGTTTTCGGTTACCCACGCCAGCCAACATCAGTGTAAAGATGTCAACAGATCACTTGTGTCTTTCCAGCTTCTTCATGAAAAACACAAACATATCGAAGATAATTCGGAAATCATAACCGGTTCACTGTTGGGCATTGACTACGCAGTATAGATGTTCCATTGTTACTGACTACACAAAATATATATTTCAGTGTTACTGACTACACAATATAGATGTTTCATTGTTACTAACTACACAATATAGATGTTTCATTGTTACTAACTACACAATATGTATGTTTCATTGTTACTGACTACACAATATAGATGTTTCATTGTTACTAACTACACAATATGTATGTTTCATTGTTACTGACTACACAATATAGATGTTTCGATGTTGCTGACTACACAATATCTATGTTCCATTGTTACTGATAGCACAATATGTATGTTTCATTGTTACTGAATACACAACATGTATGTTCCATTTTTACTGACTACACAATATGTATGGTGTGTTCTATTGTTACTGACTACACAATATGTATGGTGTGTTCTATTGTTACTGACTACACAATATGTATGGTGTGTTCTATTGTTACTGACTACACAATATGTATGGTGTGTTATATTGTTACTGACTACACAATATGTATGTTGTGTTCTATTGTTACTGACTACATAATATGTATGTTGTGTTCCATTGTTACTAACTACACAATATGGATGTTGTGTTCCATTGTTACTGATAGTATTATGTTGTTGTTCGTCCATTGTAATCGACGAGGCCTACTTTGCAAACATTCACTGTTCGTATGAGTTGGCTAAATAAGCCATTTTGAGCCCTGAATTATATACTGCGCTTTGTACATGGAAATAGGATACCCAGTTGAGAAGTCTTCACTGCAATACAGCGAGAATAAGCCATGCTCATCTACTTTAGTATGCTCTGACCGCCGAAGACGGATGTGTCGGACCGAAAGGTGCAAATATCGCAGTCAAGCTATAAGCTAGCGATACAACGCATTCCGTTCTCTGGACTACTTCTTGCTACTTGCGAAGCCCTGTTCAGGGCTTGGTAGCGGGAGATTGAGAACAAACGCAGAAGAAGAAGAAGAAGTACGCTCTGAAATGTAACAAAAATCCTTCTTCCAGAGAAAACTCGTCAGGAATGAACAGTTCAGTACGAGTAACTTCCTTAAGAACCTTTTCTGTTATCGGTACTGTTAGTTGTTAGTGTCTGAAATCTATCGCTAGTTAAATAAGAATAAGAGGAATGTTACGGATAGAAATGAAAAAAAATATAGTAAAATTGATAGAAATAGAAAATAGTCAGCGTAAGTTTAGTACAAAGACACATCAAACCACAACACAAAACTGGAAAATAGACAAATAATGGAAGGCGGAAATAGAGTCATGAATAAAGAAATGAATTAACAAAATAATTATGGTAGTGAAATATTCACACAAAAGCCTTTAAGAAAACAAAATCCGTAAAAATAGAACAGAAACTTGATAGAAGTAAGATCTAAATAACAAGTAAAGTCTGAGAGAAAAAGAAACAAGTGAAACAATATCCTCATCTATAATTTTCAATGGAAAACATTAAGACTCTTAAACAACGCTTTTATTCCATTTCAGCGGTATATGAAATGTTAAATGTACGACAGAGATAGAAAGAAAGAAAGAAAGAAAGAGAGAGAGAGAGAGAGAGAGAGAGAGAGAGAGAGACAGCGAGAGAGAGAGAAAGTGAGAGAGTGAGTGAGAGAGAGAGTTCAACAAATAATAACAAAGACAAAAATGCCGATTACTGTTGTACGTGCGCAAAATAACAATTATGCTAGTAGATTGTATGATAATTTATGTTTTCGAACTTGACAGTACCGACCCATATTGTAGATCTTAGCATGCATTATTTATTCCAAGACGATCTGTGTCGTCCTCTGAGACGAGCACTTGCATTGCGAATGTCAGATTCTAAAGTAATCCACGAATTCCAACTATCCTACATCAGACCTAACATTTCAAACAACAGTATTATGTTTGCAAAGGGGCATAAGGACATGTTAAGCATCAGCGTACAGTATACAGTTTTGGCATATAATATATAATACTAAGCAATAATATATATATATATATATATATATATATATATATATATATATATATATATATATATATATATATATATATATATTTGCAAAGAAAAAGTTAATTGCCCATGTACGTCCGTATCTGAGGTCCCAGCTTCACTAAATTTTAAATAAATCTCTTTTCATCTATATAAGGTTTAAGTTCGGGTTAGAATAAAAAACTTCAAATGGAAAGTGTATACGCTTTATAGAAATATTTTTAATGACAGAATACAGAAATATGAATTGTGATTACTCCAAGACATGAAGTTAACTGTCAAACCTCTTGTCACTGTCAGTCTGTCACTTTGTTAGTCTTCTCCGAATGACATGAAGTTAACTGTCAAATATACTGTCACTCTCAGCCTGCTGTTCTTCGGCACATGACATGTTGGACCAGGGTATGATTTCAAAAATGTATTCTGAGAAACACCATTCATCGACTGCATGGTCGTCTTGCAAGAGAGGGTTGTTGATCAACATAAAAATATTATCCCTTTCAATTATTAATTTTCTCTATACATGTGCAATTTAGACTAGATCCTCAGTTAGGTCATTTCCACAAACCCAAGCATGACCATGAAATTAGATCCAAAGAAGATCTCAAAGGTTTCCATAAACCTCAGCAGGACCTAGACATTAGATTCACACAAAATCTTAAAGGTTTCCACGAACCCCAGCAGAAACAATTTAGTCGAGTCAGACAAGATCCCAAAGTTTTCCGTAAACACCACCAATGACCAAGGCAGTAGATCCACATGAGACTGAAGGTTAATGGTCTATATGCCGGCTTTCAATTGACGCCATTTCTAGCTACTTTGAACACTTAAAAACAAGACTTGAGATTCAGAAACGAGTGGAACTTTCATAAAATATGCATAATTCACTTCATAACTGTTGTCAGGGCCTCAAACCCCATTCTTGTACTGACGGTTGTTGTCATGAATGCTCAGCTTCGCTCAGCAACGATATGACCTCTCACTCTAGCAGACATGCTGCTGGGATGTCTCATCACACAGTACAGAAAAATCGGTATATATGACATCATCATGATACCAAGTATTATTTCCATTAATGATATAATGTTAAACTGCCAAATCCGTTGTCACGTTTTGTCATCTCTTTTGTGTCCCTTTATCATGAAAGTAAATTATCAAATCTCTTGACACTGTTTAAAACAAAAAAATCTTTTTCTGTCCCTATGTTATGAAATTAAACTGTCAAAATTTTTATTACCGTCTGTCTTTCTTCTCTCTCTCTCTCTCTCCCTCTCTCTCTCATTGTGTGTATCTCTGCCTATTCTCTATCTCTCATTGTGTGTATCTCTGTCTTTTCTCTCTCTCATTGTGTGTCGCTCTGTCTTTTTTTTCTCTCTCTCTCAGATTGTCATGGTCTTACGCTGTAAACATTCTTGTCGCTGTTTACCTTCTCTCGTTATCTTTCTCTCACTCTCACTGCCTTTCTATTTTCTTTCTGTGCCATGGTTTTAAACTGTCACAATTCTTGTCATCTCTAGTCTTTTAAGTTCCACCTCTTTCCTTCCGGAGATGATAAACTGTCAAATATTTTATATCTGTGAAAATCTTAATTATCGCGGCTGCAATATCGTCATTTCTTTTAGAAGCTGGATTTAGGAAACATGGATAGGGAAGGGCGAAGTAAAGGAGAGAAGAAAAAAGCTACAAGAACAATCAATATCAATATCCATAGCTATATTCTGAAAAAGACTAAATATCTATGGGTTTCCCGGGAAAACCATGGAATCGGTGCTGCGTGACATCTTGATTCTGATGACCCGTTCCTCAGCGCAGCTGCGGATCTCAACTTCGACTCTAACGGACCCTGTCATGGGCAACGGAAGTCCAGTGCTGTGAGATATGGCATAATAATATGCAAGTTGCTGGTATTGTTGCTTTTGAAAGTACTCGAACTACATTTTTTCAGTCTTTACTAATTTACTCTGGTAACAGGATATAGTGGCTTTTCTTATACCCCAGGGCGTACCAGAACACGTGTCCTCCTCGTTGCAGTGCAATGTAAGGTACATAAAAAAGTCCATACTAATTGGATCACAGGCCTGCTGAAGTTGCATGTGTCGGACCGAAAGGTGCGAATATCGCAGTCATACTGTAAACTACGACACAAGGCATTCCGTTCTCCGAACAACATCCTACAGCTTGCAAAGTCCTTTTGAAGGCTTGTTAGCTGGAGTTTGAGAACGAAGAAGATGATGATAACGAAAAAGAAGAAGAAGGATCACAGTATCGAATCTGTTTTCAGGTACGTAAGGTAAGTCAGAATGGTGTCCAACGTGTCACGTGTTCTCAACGCGTAGTTCAAAATTAGAGCTTCTGATAACATGCCCATCAAAACGGCGCCTGTGTCCGCCCGAAAGTACATACTAAGCTTACTATGTACGTGCAGGGACACATTTCATCACGTGTTAAATAATTTCACATGTTTTAAACACTGCTCTCGCTATTGATCCTTTTGAAGATCTGTTCACAGCTATCAAAAGACGAAAGATGGTCTGGTAGAGGCACGTCGTGAGGTCCAACGGAATTACCAACTCGATACTCTTTGGTTCCGTACCGTGACAGAGACGGCGAGGACGTCCAATGAAGAGATTGGTGGACAACATCACTGAGTAGTCAGGCCTTCGTCCCGATGAGATACGACAGGCGGCGACAGACAGAGAGGGATGGCGTGGGATTTTGGGAGTGTCTTCATGTGTGCCCCAACGACCTGATGGGTTACGGGATGAATTGAACTGAACTGAAAACACTGCTCTGTACAAACCATGCCTTTGTAGCTTCAACTGTTCTTAATGTTTGCTTCATAACTGTCCCATGATTAGCTTCCGAATTATCAAAATGTACCCGATTGTTACCCGGACCTGAAAATGTAACACATGATAGTAACACTGTAACCTGTCAGTCACAGGGAAAGAGGCCAGTAAGGACGGTTGGACAAGGGGTGACTATTACATCCTGTGAATACGTTTAGCCCATAAACAAAAATTGACAAGTCCACCTTTCATGACTTGATATCTGCAGGTAACTGTTACGTTCTGTTTTGATCCTAAGATTCGACGACTTCCCTGTTTCCGGGCTAATCCATAGGCTTTCAGTCTCTGTCAGTAAATGGAGAATGGTGTGGATACTGATGGTTCCTGCAGGTCGTTGGTTGTACAATTTCTGTCCGTCCTCTCTTGTGCCCCAGTCCGCTCGAATTTCGTTCGATAATAAAGATCTCCAGTCTGCGAGCTGATGATTCAATTATTGCGGTGTCATCTTCTAGGAGGTGGTGATTGACAGACTTCAAAATGTCACTTCCATACATATCTAGTGTATCTTTATTGATGCTAGTGAAGTCAATCTGTCAGCTCATGCTTTGCCATGAACCCTAGCATGATCGTGACAGAAGATCAACAATAATCCCTACACGTTTTATGCCTCTACAGCTGCCATTTATTCACGCCTAAGCCAGCACTTCTGTAACTTCCGATCTGAGAATTAGAAGTCTGAAACAACCACTGCACCTGTTAAATAGGTCAAAGATAGCCATATCAGAGCTGCATTTACTTTTTTCTTCCATAATCTTGTACTGGATATTGCTGTATTGTATGACCTTTTTAATAGACGGCCTGCGATCTCACTCTAGTCGAGAAGCCCTAACCAGATTTCTGGCTGTGTAATACCGATCCGTTGGTATTTATGTTGGCATCACTATTCTGACTGCCATCAATTTATGATATGGTTAACCTCGTGCTCCGGCATTTTGTTGCCCTATTCTCTGCATTCCCTGCTTAGGATTATGATCTTTTGTGGTATTCTGTCATTCTATCACCAATCGTCTCTAATAATTATTGTCTCAACTGTGGTCACCGGTCCAATTACAATCTGTTCCTGTGCCATCCATGACGCTTCTCTCTTGGTTCTTGATATCTTGATATGCGATATGCTATTGTGCAGTAGGTGCCGCAAATAGGCTTTGGTCTGTGCCAATTTATATCTGGAGGCCACATACGTAAGTCCCAGCATGTACCGCATCTTTAAGACCGTGGAATCTCTAGTGCATCACAACACCATTCGCATCCTTTCATTATGGATACATATTATTGTCTAAGTCGCAAATAGAGTAAAAGAAATAATTTGAAATACTCGAGTCGAGGTTTAAATTGTTACCCGTTTTCAGACTCAAGTCCGAGTCGATCAACTCGAGTCCACAACTTCTAATTAAAAATCAAAGCATTTGTGTGTCTAAAATCAAAAAATAGTTTCATTATAAACCCTGCCGTCTGAGATTAAGTGATTCTTTTTCCATTACGACTGTACGTTTTATATAAGGGGGGGGGGGGGGGAAGGGGGGGGGGGGAGGGGAAGGGGAGGAGGGGAAGGGGAGGAGGAGGTGATCAGTTTCATTCATCTCTGCTTTTGCCCTCACTAACTATAAGTCATGTACCAATTTACAGCGGGAAATGCTGTTGGTCCCGAGACCAGGAAGCGATGCTCGGACACTTTGAAACAAGATACAAGTGCCCTAAATAACACAAGAGACAAGTAGTCTAACCTACACAAAAGACAAGTACCCTAACTGACACAAGAGACAAGTACCCTAACTGTCACAAGAGACAAGTACCCTAAGTAACACAAGAAACAAGTACCCTAAGTGACACAAGAGACAAGTACCCTAAGTGACACAAGAGACAAGTACCCTAAGTGACACAAGAGACAAGTACCCTAAGTGACACAAGAGACAAGTGCCCTAACTGACACAAAAGACACGTACCCTAAGTGACACAAGAGACAAGTACCCTAACTGACACAAGAGACAAGTATCTTAACTGACACAAGAGACAAGTGCCCTAAATAACACAAGAGACAAGTGCCCTTACTGATCTCGCTTACAACTCTGCCAAAAAATCGCAACTACATCTGCAACATTACATCCACAACATTGCATCCACAATATTACATCCAAAATCTTACATCTCAACATTACATCCACAATATTACATCCACAACATTACATCCACAACATTACATCCACAACATTACATCCACGACCTTACATCCAAAATCTTACATCCACAACATTACACCCACAACATTACATCCACAACATTACATCCACAACCTTACATCCACAATCTTATATCCACAATCTTACATCCACAATATTACATTCACAATCTTACATTCACAACATTACATCCACAACATTACATCCACAACATTACATCCACGACCTTACATCCAAAATCTTACATCCACACTATTCCATCCACAACATTAGATCTACAACATTACATCCACAACATTACATCCACAACATTACACCCACAAAATTACATCTACAACACTACATCAGCTGTTGTCTCGTCCATCTCTTGGAAAATCCTCTTTTCTGAGGCAACCAATACTCATGTCCAATTGTAGACAAGGACCTTTGTTGTAATGTTATGCTACAGCTAGAACAGACATCCTGCCACTCGTTTTTCACTCGTAATTATACGCACATCGGAAATTGTTTATATTGTGTTGGGCATCTTATATTTCTGCCACAACCTCTCTGTAACTCATTATGATTTAGCAGAAAAGATAAAATATATTAGGTGATAACACAGATCTGGGCCTACTCTTACGACGTATATATTTCAAATATCATTAGCGGATAACAAAGACCCTTGCCTACTTTTACGATCTGTATGTTTCAAATATCATAGGGTGATGACATATACTTTTCTCCAATCTTACGATATATACGTTTCAAAACATCATTAGGTGATAATAGATACTCTTGTCCACTCTTACGATATATGTTTCAAATATAATTAGGTGAAAACAAATACTTTTGTCCACTTTCATTATACATATGTTTCAAATATCAAATTTCATCTTCTTGCACTATCTCGCAATAATGGCTGCATAAAGCCACCACAACGGCTGTCTATACCCACACATCCCCCCCCCCCCCCCCCCAACCTATTTACAAGAAGCGATGTCGATGAACGTCTGCAGTGGTTGTTTCAATAGTAATGATTTTACACTATGAGGTTGCTAGCCCCATGCCCACGATTCTTTAGAGGCGTTTTACTAAATGTTTCGAATGGTTCCAGAGATTCTATTCCGCTTGCTCTCAATACAAATCGGATGTAAATGTTAAACTCGTTACCAGTTTGTTCTTACTTCCTTACTTCCTCTCCTCTTTTTCGCACCTGGTATTTCAAGTTATATTGTAGATATGTGGATGACAAACATAGATCTATGTGTGCACATCCTGGTACACACAAAATGATATAGTACAATGTCTAAAACTAAACAGGAATTAAATGTACAGGCTAAACTTGCAAGAAAACAATGCAATAAATGAGGGGATGGCATTACAGTTGAACAGGTAAAACAATCTCATCAAGTTGTAAAAAGACGTAAATGGTTGATCTTGTCTGTATTAATGGTGACGGAAACCCTCTGAAACTGACCATTGAAGTGGAGGTGGCAGTTGATCTTGTCTGTATTAATGGTGACGGAAACCTTTTAACTTAACGTCTTTATACTGGTTTAGAAGACACTGCAGAGTCTGTATACAACCAGTTCCAATTACATCATCTTGCTCTAGAAGCTGTACGCATCCAATCTATTCTTAAATGCATTGACCGTCCCAGCTTCCACCACCTCATTTGGCAATGCATTCCAAGCATTCACAACTCTCGGCTAAAGAAATACTTCCTAATATCTAATCTGGACCTCTCCTTAGTCAACTTGTAGCTGTGCCCTCTTGTTCTTGTTGGTGGTTGTACTTTAAAAAACTTGTTATAGTCTACCTTATCCATTCCTCTGATCATCTTATACACCTGTATTAAGTCACCACGAATTCTTCTCTCTTCTAGACACTGTAGGCCGGTTCTTTTTAAACTTTCCTCATAACTGTAATTCTGGAATCCCACTATCAGCTTTGTCGCTCTTTTTTGTATTCTCTCCAGCATGTCTATATCCCCTCTCTGATAAGGACTCCACACCTGTACACAGTACTCCAATCTAGGTCTAACTAATGCTTTATACAGTTTGACTATCACCTCCTTGCTCCTATGTTTAATATTTCTTTTTATCATCCCTAACATTGCATTTGCCTTTTTTTACTGCTACCTGAACTTGCTCCCTCACCTTACATGTATGATCTATTATAACCCATAAGTTCCTTTCTTTATCTATCTTTCTAATATTATTCTCTCCCATTCTGTAATTATGTCCCATATTGGATCTACCCATGTGCATGACTGTACATTTATTTACATTAAACTCCATTTGCCAGATTACAGACCATTCTCGAATTTTATCTAAATCCGACCTCAATATATCCACTTCTGCTTTAGATGAGACACTACTGCATAGTTTTGTATCATCAGCAAATTTTGCATTAATGGATCCCATACCTTTGTCCAAATCATTTATATATATATCAAGAATAAAATTGGTCCCAAAACCGAGCCCTGTGGCACTCCACTTTTCACTTCACACCACTCAGAGTACTCCTTATTTATACCCACCCTTTGCCTTCTTCCCTTTAACCAATTTTCAATCCATTTGGCAACTTCCCCACCTATTCCTTGCGATTTTAACTTTCGAAATAATCTTTGATGAGGTACTCTATCAAAGACGTTTGCAAAATCCAGATAAATAACGTCCACTGGCTCCCCTTTATCTAACATTTTGGTAACCTCCTCCATGAATTCTAATAGATTTGTTAAGCATGATCTCCCTCTGGTAAACCCATTCTGACTATTTCTAATTAGATTAAATTTATCTAAATGCATTACAATGTTTTCTTTAATTATTGACTCTAACAATTTACAGATTATGCTCGTTAAGCTCACAGGTCTTAACGAGCATAGTCTGTAAACTTTCCATTGAAGTGGAGGTGGCAGTTGATCTTGTCTGAATTAATGGTGACGGAAACCTGCTGAAACTGACCATTGAAGTGGAGGTGGCAGTTGATCTTGTCTGAATTAATGGTGACGGAAACCTGCTGAAACTGACCATTGAAGTGGAGGTGGCAGTTGATCGTGTCTGTAATATGACACATCATTAATGTGTTCACATATTTTAAAATTGTTTTGCAGTGATGGATTCGATACAACATTAAATTGCAAGATTTAATTAATTTTTTTAAATAGCTACAACAGCCTCATTGTATTTTTGACCAACAAACAAAAATATAATAAAGTCGTAAAACAATGACGTTCCTTTGGAATTATTCACTAAATTGTGGAAAATCTTAGAGAACGTCATTCTGTGAAAAAGGGAAGGCCGACAGTGTATTACGCCGGGAGGTACTTTCCAAGCAGCATCGTTTAATGAGCTAGTTTTCCGTTATTATGACAATGATTTCTCCCCGCTCTGCATTGGTCCTTGCCTGGAGTTGTCAGTGACTTTACCTTTAAAGGTCTTCACGAGAGCATATTGACAGGCGCTTAAATATAAGAGGTTTGGGGAGGGGTTAATTTGTGAAATATTTTCAAATGAAAAGTTAGTGAAGATGAGTGACGAGATATGTCGAAGATTGACATTGTGGGGAGAGAAAGATGATAGGAAAAAAATAACATAGCTGAGGACTGTGATTAAAAACATGAAAATGAGCGTAGGTTGGGAACTTGAGACGAACAGAAACATGGAGGTGAGCGAGAGACAGACGAGTGGATTAATGTGTGACTGAATCATGAAGGAAAGACGATCTCAGCACTGATGACCTATGCTTACTCGAGATGTGTGCCCTGAGGTATACTATTCCCTGGGATGAAGATAGAAATCATCAACTAATCTAAGAGGTTAGAGGTCAACGAAAATAATATGGTAGTAATCTTTCCAATTCTTCATTTTACCTCCTTTCATTCTCTACTTCTATTTTTCTATCTCTTCTCCTCTGTTTCCTTCTTATTTTTCTCCGTGTCACCTTGTGCAGTGTGCTAAACATTTCCCGTCCTCTTCTTCTCTGTTCGCTCTGAAACGGACGTATTGTTGCATTGTGTCATAGTTTACAGCGAGACTGCGGTATCGTTGCCTTTTGGTTCGACACATCCGGTATTTGTCTTCTCTCTTTGGTCTATATTCTCTCAGGTAGCCTGCACGGATGCAGTCTATGAGCAGGGCAACAACTTTGAGGCTTAAACGGGTCTTATGCAGCTCTGGTTTACTGAGCTTAAGAGTCGCTGACCCTGACGCAAGCTATCAACTTCGTGCCGCTGATCCGGATGTACGTAGTCACATAAGATCCGTTGACTCTAACGCATGCAGTCAGCTAAGAGCCGCTACACAAGCAATCAGCTAAGAGTCACTGACCCTGACGCCCACAGTCACCTAAGAGCCGCTGACCCTAACGCAAGCAATCAGCTAAGAGCCGCTGAATCTGAAGCATTCAGTTAGCTAAGAGCCGCTGACCCTAAACGCAAGCAGTCGTCTATTAGCCGCTGAGACCTTTAAAAGTGCATTTTGAAGTGAATCAATATTTATGTCACCTCCTAGGAGAGACTTGCACAAGATCGTATCACCTGGCAAGCTAGTATCGCCGAAGGCGCTCATATCGCAGAGAGTACAGCCATAGCTGAGACTGCGAATACGCGGTGCCCGAAGAAAACAATACTCACAGCGATTACACAGCTGGCTCTCCACATGTGTACCCAAAATGTTCAGAGTGTGCCGTTCCAGGATTGGTCTTTACATCCATCAGAGAAAACATTTCACAGTAATAGTCTGATGCTGTCCCCATTTTATGGACAACTATTATTATAGCGTTGAAACTATTGCTCATAGCCGATCCCATATTTGGCATCTTCCTCAGTGCAACCCAACTTGTCCTTTGCTGACTTGGTTTCTTCTTCTACAGCTCTTCTTAACTATTTGTCGAGGATGGATTTGTCACACTTCTCTTCTCCTGCATGTTCTATTCAGAGGAAGTGATAGTCAAACTGTATAACGCATTAGTTAGATCTAGATTGGAGTACTGTGTACAGGTGTGGAGTCCTTATCATAGAGGGGATATAAACATGCTGGAAAGAATACAAAAAAAAGCAACAAAGCTGATAGTGGGATTCCAGAATTACAGTTATGAGGAAAGACTAAAAAGAACCGCACTACAGTGTCTAGAAAAGAGAAGAATTTGAGGTGACTTAATACAGGTTTATAAGATAATCAGAGGAACGGATAAATTAGACTATCACGTTTTTCAAAACACAACCATGCACAAGAACAAGAGAGCATATCTACAATTAACTAAAGAAAGGTCCAAATTATATATTAGGAAATACTTTTTTAGGCAGAGTGTGGTGAATGTTTGGAATGCATTGCCACGTGAGGTAGTGGAGACAGGGACAATTAATGTGTTTAAGAATAAATAGGATGAGCATAGCTTTTAGAACACGGTAATACAAATGGAACAGGTTGTATACAGACTCTGCAATGTTATATAAACCAGTATAAAGACGTTAAGTTAAGTTAAATTATATATGACTGCTGACAATTTTTATTCTGAAAGTAGATCATATCCGTATTGCCGTTCTCTTTGTAATTTACATTTGTTTTTTTTGTTTTTTTCTCTGGTTGTTTTTCTCTTTTACATATGTGAAGGATTACTAATGGCAGGTGAAACTACTTTAAGAATGAGCTTCAGTAGAAGAATTACCAGAAAATGAACGATAGGAACCACTTTCACCGTAAGAGAGAAGCGACAACAGAATTCAGAATGAAACAGCAATAATGTGTTCCTGAAAATTTTAGCTAAATGTCAGTAACACTTCCAAGTATCAATTACATGTATCTGATAGAGAGACTAATAATATTATCTAGGCAGGCGATTAGAAGGCAGATACCATGAGTTCAGAACAGCGGTTATCAACCTTTTCTAGATCATGAATTTCATGAAACAAATGCAAATGATAAATCTCCATTCTCATACACCCAACACACACACACAAACACACACACACACACACACTTACTCATCCACACATACCAATACACGAGTAGATTGAACACATAACAAGCTAATTAGAAAAATCTAGATTCAGTTCGTGATTTCTATGACTTTTCGTGTTCTAGTGTAATATCGAAAAACAACTCACTTACTACTTCCAAAGTAACGCCCAAAATAAAATCGTCAATAGAAATAAATGAGGCACGTCAATCAATCAATCATGACACATATTAAAACGAACAGAAGACATTGCAAGTGTTATACAATCGAGTGTGAAACTTCTTAAAGATTGCTAAGTTCTGGTCACTGAGAAAGAAATGTTAAACTGTATGAAAAGAACAACCAGTGATATTGGGCAATGGCTAGTGTGATTCACAAGTAAAATACAAAGAAGCAAAACATTTCAAAATTTGTTAAATTAAACGATGAATACGATTGAGTTTGGGATAGACTAAAAACTCCAAATGTTATTCGAATGCTTTATGACTGTTATCCAGTTTCTGTTTACTGTTCAGAAAGTAGAGAGACAAAATCATATAAAAAGATTATGGATAACTATTTGTGCTTGTGAACTAGGAACATCCAAGATAATTCCACGGGCGAGATAGTAAGGTTTCAGCCCAATTGCAATCATTAATGACAGAGCTGGAAATGCCGTATTCATGACACACACAAAAATGGATCAGATGCAAGAAATATTTTCATTAACTCCTCAATCCATCTGGAAAACACAGAAACACCATATTCAGAGAGAACATAAAAAAGCAAACGTCCTGTCCTAAGAAATCGATGTAAATTCCAAGAACAGTCCATGAAATAATTTAGCTGGAATAAATGGAATATGATAAACAGGCCACAGAAGCCAAATGACTATAAAGAATTTGTAACCTCCATGTCAACTAGAAATGTACCAAGAAACTGGTTTAATAGAACACGTATAATAGTGTTTTAAGAGCTGTAAAGCTTTTTTGCTATGGAGTCATACAGTAAGAAATTAATGAAGCGTTTTTCAACCAGATAAAAAGACTGAGAGATGAATACAAGTTAAGTAACGCACTGTTTCCCTCTCAGGACAATTCAGAAATACAGTATTTGATATTTGATATAATTTATACAGTAATTGTAACATAATTGTGTATGTCAAGCATGTATAAGTGATCGACTATTTGGTTATGTCGATCCAAAAAAATATATAAACATTTTATCGACCACAAAATGGTCACTTAGAGCAAATGAAATGATAAATCTTCCCCTAGACAACAGATGCATATTTAATAACCGTACCAGGAGTCTAAAGTAAAAATAAAGCGAGACTGTGATGGTGCTGAGGTGTAAAATAAAGAGCAAAAAAGCATGAATATATGTTGTTCAGATACCGAGCTGGAACAAAAACATAAACTAAACCTTCACTACAAGCAAAATGCCTTCATTAGAGACAATAGACAGTATACTTAGGACAACTAATACATTGTGGAAGTGGAGATCTAGACATAAACGAGAGATGAACATATACAATAGTAACAAAAGGTACTGAGTTCAGAATCAGTGAAGACCATCAGCCAGGAAGGGCAGTAGCCAAGAGCTGGGTTAAAGATAGTCGTTAATATACACCAAGATTTAACGGCAGAGCGAAAGAGATAGATAGATTAGAGAGAGAGAGAGAGAGAGAAATAGAGCGAGGGAGAGAAAGAAAAATAGACAGAGAGAGACAGATACAGAAAAAGAAGAGAGGCGGGAGGAGTGACATATAGAGACGGAGAAAGATACAGAAGACATAATGAATACACTCAATTATTTGCTATCAAGGTCTTTAAAGGAAGACAATTTTGTTAGAACAATTTTTGTTAGGATAAAATAATCCTAGGAGGACATTTGACAAACGTTATTAGAACAGCCCTTACTAGAAGATGTCTCTAACAAACTCTGCAAGCTCTGGACAAGAAAGGGGGGGGGGGGGGTGTGGAAGGCGTGGGGGGGGGGGGGGGCGCTTCCTTTTCCACGTTTTGACGATACAATTAAGGGTAAAAAATCAACATTCTCGTTTTGGGAGTTATCTTTGCATTTCAATATGCACTGAATGCATTTGGATTTCATTCGTCAATGTGATTTCACCAGTCTCTGTCTGATACATTAGTTATTAGTTGTCGTCAATATCATCCTCTTCTGTTAGAGACGAGTCTTATATTTGTGTCGACATGTGGTTCGATGAATTCTAAAAAGAAAGTAACTTAAACTCTAAATATAATTACACATCATCATCATCATCATCATCGTCTTCTATCCACTAGTGTCGTTAGCTCACCTCGGGAAGGTTCTAAGATGCGATGCTAGTGCTCTGTGCCTAGGTGGCCATGGTTAAGTGCTAGGGTTTCGCTCTAGAATTTTGAGATATGCTTCTATTATAGGATTCCTTACTAGTCTTCTATACTAGAGAGTTCCACGATAATGTTTAAGGATATTGTTCCGGGTTACGGAAGATTCTGTTTTGTGCCAGTTTTGTTGCCGATCTTGTCATTCCGTGTTTCTTCAGTGTCTCACTGACACCATCTATCCATCTTTTTCGTCGTCTCCTTTTGATCTGCAACCCTGATGTTTGGTATTGTAGATACGAGCAGCTGGTAAATTTGGTTGCATTTTTGTCAGGTGTCCGAACCATTTTATTCTCTGCCTTTCTATGTATTCCATGCATGGTGTTGCACTCACATTCGGTCTAAATACTTCTTTTCGTATACTGTCCAGTCTTTTGAACCCGACAGCTTTTCTCAAACACCTCATTTTGCATGGTAGCGGATAGTTGGTAAAAAATACTATTTATCAACTGGCTTTTTGTCTTCAATGTAATGATTAGCAATATAATGATACATTTGATCAAAATAGCAAATCGGCACGCCAAGAACATGGCAATATAATTAATATACTTGTATGTAATAGGGAATCATCTGATTCCTCCACTTATGTCGTTGGACGGGGTTGGAAGGGGTAGTCGTATTTCGTGTATATCTTTGTTGATTAATGTTGAATTCAATTCATCTTTCTGTGGTGTTTCTTTCCCATGAAAAATGTGTATCTTTCTCTTGGTTTTTCCTTTGCTCTGGACCTCTGTTATCGCACATTTTGGGCTTGTGGAGTAAGTAAATTTAGATAAATCCTATATGAGCCTTACTAAACATTATTAATATATAGAGATCCCTTGAAACAAATGTTAAGGTCTTTCAGGACACTGGAAAAAAAAGGGCTAGATCCTTTTTAAACTTTATTTGATTTGATTGATTTCCTACATTTCCCTTGGAACCCTAGCACGAACCTCTAGCTGTAAATATTATCTTGGAACTCTAGCACGGATTTCTAGCGCGGAACCCCGAGCTAAACCCTACCAATAAACCCTAGCACGAAAGCTTAGAAGGAATTTCAAGAACTAAACTCTAACGCCGAGCTCCAGTACGGAACACTATCACTGAAACCTAGTACTGAATCCTAGTACTGAACCTAAGTACGGAAGCATTTGGCACTCATTCCTAACACGCAACCATAGCACTAAACCACCAGGGCCTTAGAACGGAACCCTAATACTGAATCTCGGGATTGGATCCCGTCAAGCGAACCCTAGCACTGAACATAGTACTAACCTTTAGCAGGGAACCCTAGCCTGGAACAACATCACTAAACGCTATCGTTAAACTCTTTAGAATGAAAGACTATTACGGAATCCTATAAGGGAAGCATATCTCTAAATCCTAGAACGAAACCCTAACACTTAACCCTGGGACTTAACGGTACCACTTCATCAACGCACTCAAATATCGCACATTACGGGACATGTTACTCTTCCACTGAACCACTTTTGCACAAAATACTAGCAAGGCACTCTGGCACCGAATCCAAGCAATACACCCTAGCACTGAACCATAGCACTAACCTCTATCGCTGAACTATAGCACTGAGCCCTAGCACTGAATTATAGCACATAATCATGGCACTGAACTAAGGCACGTTTTACTAGCATTGAAAGCTAGCACGGAATCCTAACACTGAACCTTAGCATCGAACCCTACCACAGAACCACGGTTGAAAAACTGTGATACAAAACGACTAAATGCATCGAAACCTTTGCACTTAAGCATTGGACCTAACTATAGAACTGCATCGAAGCACTAGAAAATTGTACTTATCGTCGCACGGAACTCTATTACTAAACCACATTGGCACAGAGCACTGGCACTGCATCCTAGAATATAATCCTAGCACTCAACCCTAGCATTGTTCCTTAGCACTGTACACTGTCAGGTAACACTAGTACCGAATCATAGCACGACTCCTTAGCGCGGAAGTTAAACACGTTACTCTAGCACTGATCTCTAGCACGGAATTCTAGCACTGAGTCATAGCACGAAATCCTAGTACTTGACTCAAGCATTGATTGAAACCTAGCACTAAATTCTACCACAGAATCCCAACACTGACCTCTAGCACATATTCCTACCACTGAACTCTAGCACAGAATCCTAGTACTAAACTCTAGCATTGAACCGTAGTTCTGAATCTTTGCACCGAACACTACCACGGGAGACCGTTTGAGAAAACCTGTGCTACAAATAACGATTGAATGCATTGAATAGATTGTTCATTTTGATATCCGAAGTACTTAAAATAAACATATGAATAATTTAACAACATATAATGAAGGTATGGATATCTGAGCTGCATACAATGAGCTGGGTTTATGAGCTACAATAAGCCAGGACATAAGAATATCTGAAAGGAAGCAATGTTCTAAAGGAAGCATCGATCATGCTGATAGATGGTACGTACATTCACTGGCCCAGAAGTTATCTCAGCATAAAACAATAAAAGCATACATTGACACTTTAATAGATATATTTTAAGAATTATTTTATAACGTTTAGGAAAGAAAAGCAATACGAGCAGACTTGAAGGAATATGTCATCAAGTTGGCAACGATTGGATATCTCCAACTGTGCACACATTATTAAGAAACTATGTTATTTATCAGTGCTTGCAAAATGATTGAACCGGTCATTCTAGAGATTTTAAAAAGTAGCCAAAGATGAAAAGCTGAGAGAAGAACAGACACTTTCGACTAAATAGGTTCTGTGTAGACGAAATAGGTTCTGTGTAGACGAAATAGGTTCTGTGTAGACCAAATAGGTTCTGTGTAGACCAAGTAGGTTCTGTGTAGACCAAATAGGTTCTGTGTAGACGAAATAGGTTCTGTGTAGACCAAATAGGTTCTGTGTAGACGAAATAGGTTCTGTGTAGACCAAATAGGTTCTGTGTAGACGAAATAAGTTCTGTGTAGACCAAATAGGTTCTGTGTAGACGAAATAGGTTCTGTGTAGACCAAATAGGTTCTGTGTAGACGAAATAGGTTCTGTGTAGACCAAATAGGTTCTGTGTAGACCTGTGTAGCTACACTGAGAATAAGAGATGAGAAGACTGGCGAATGGAACTCACTACATTATATCAGATTCACGAACTTGAGAAAGGCATTTGACAGCTTAGAGCCAGAATCACTGTGGAATTTGATCAGACCTCAAGAAATGCCCATGAAGTTGACTAACATAATTAAGAAATGACTGAAAATAGGAAATATACAGTTCTCCAATTAGGAGAGATTTATGAGCACTTTGAGAATAGAACTGCTGAAAGAAATGCATGGTGTTTGTTTCTATTTCACATTATTTTTGCTAGCTTTAATTCTGAAGAGAACAACATGAATTCACACTAAAGGGATTTAATGGGATTTGACCAAATAACTTAATGATCTGAACTTTATCTATGACTTGGCTCTTCTGAAACAACCGAAATCAGAAGTAAAATAGAATAAGTATACCTGATGAGTTGTCACACACAGAGAAGAACAACTATTATGAAAATAAATGCAAGTAACGAAAATCAAATTGTGTTTGCAAATATACTCCTACAAAATGTAGACTCATTTATACATTATGGCAACAATATATGCAAAATAGGAGATACGGATAAAGATATGAAAATTAGTTTGCAAAAGGAGAGAAGAGCTTTAATTGCATTGGGGAACTTACGGAAATAAAATAAAATTCGGATCAATTTAAAAATAAAATATGGCTAACTCAAATGTCAAATAATTCTATTGGAGGACATCGAAACACGGAAAACAACGAATCACGGAAAATAACGAAACACGGAAAACAACGAAATCAACGAAGGAAAAGGTGCATACTTTCATAAATTGGTGCCAGAGGAGAACATTTATATACTGAAATGATGAGATCACTAATGTGGAACTGTTGGAAAGGATGAGACAGATGTCAGTAAAACATGACGTCTACAGGAAGCGCTTGCATGTGAAAGGACACATATTAAGGACAACAACTGAATGCCGTACAAGACAGTTTCTGGTTCTGTTCTGCAATTACCAAGCAACAATACAGAAGCAGACTATAACACACATGAAGTATAGAACTCGAAACAAACGGAAAGGAAACATGGAAGACACGAAGAGAGATGTAGAACAGGGCATGAGAATATGGCAAGTATTTGCTGAAGACGTGCTTCACAGGTAGGTAGAAAGTTTAATTGACCGATGCTAAAGTGAACATATGAAAATCCGGGCTACGGAGATACATTTTGAGCATATGAATATCTGAGCTACAAAGATAAATTGAACATATAAATATCTGAGCTACAAAGATAAATTGAACATATAAATATCTGAGCTACAAAGATAAATTGAACATATAAATATCTGAGCTACAAAGATAAATTGAACATATAAATATCTGAGCTACACAGATAAATTGAACATATAAATATCTGAGCTACAAAGAGAAAGGGACAATATGAATATTTGAGCTACACAGAGATAGTAAACAACTGTGTTCCTACTTGGAAAGCTGGTATCCAAACAGACATGTATTTACAATATGTCTGTGCCAGGTAGCCGAAGGCTTCGGCTACGCGCAGTAGATTTTTCCGAACTTCCTTATGCTCACTAGATATGTTCATAGACTGAATATATAGATGTGTAAGCGAGCTCCTAGACTGAACATATGGAAATCTGAGCTGCACAAATAAATTGAACATAATGGATGTGTGAGCGAAGTTATTCACTGAAGATAGGCACATCTGTGCTGTACAGATAAAGTGAACATATGAACATATGAGCTGCATACATACATTTATTAAGTAGCGACAAAACGTATAAAATGCATCAAGTTAGCGATCCATTAAATCAGGGACTAATATTTCTAGTTGTTCGTGCCATATTACTACTGTACTATATATCAGGTTGAGCCTGTAGCCTTGTCGACAGCGAACTGGCTTGATAGACTTGGATTACAGCGCGATTTCAGGGTTCGAATTCACGGACGGACAGGAACAAGAAATCCGGCGCCGTAGTTCTTGCCTGGTACGACCTCTCCTCCAGTCGACCCAACTGTAAATGGGTACTTGGCGTATGAGTTAAGGAAAGTAAAAACAATAAGGAAGGCAACTGGCAACCCCACCTCACATAGGCTTCGGCAAAGTCCATGAAGCGTTATCTTCATCCCTGACGGAAATTATTGCCACGAGACTCACCTTTACCGTTCATATATCTGAGTTATTCGTGTCATATTGCTACTGTAATATATCTGACGTTATTCGTGTCATATTGCTACTGTAATATATCTGACATTATTCGTGTCATATTGATACTGTAATATATGACATTATTCGTGTCATATTGATACTGTAATATATCTGACGTTATTCCTGTCATATTACTATATATCTATCTTCAGTCCCCTTATGTCGAGACGTCGTGGGGAGGTGTGACCTCCTTTGTTTCATATATTTTGGCAGGTGAAAATCCACTGGTGACTTGACAGGTCATACCCAGCATCTATTACCCCGTGGAATACACTATCCCCTATTTTTGGTACTGGTGGAGGTGGAATCTTGAATACGAGCAAGGTAGACCCGCAGCCTGTCAGGTGCCATCTATGTCGATCTGCTAACCACATAACCAAGACCTGATGTTATAGCTACACACTCCCCTTTTTGCGACATATTCTCTGAAGGCGAATATCCCTAGCATAATTCGAATAGCATTTTAACTTGAAGTTTGTCCGAGCAGCGGCCGTTAGGCCTACTCTTTTCTATTTCCAACTGCTAAGGTATTTTTAACGTGTACACCGCTGCACACGGGTGTCTGATCTCACTACTAAGAAATCAGGGAAAATATTTACCGGTTCATCCTCGTGAAAAGATTCCGGTCTCTCGTGTCATATTACTACTGTACTGTATCTCTGAAGTTACTCGTGTCATATTACTACTGTACTGTATATCTGAAGTTACTCGTGTCATATTACTACTGTACTCCATATCTCTGCAATTATTCGTGTCATTTTACTATGATTTATAACATGCACACGATTTGAGATGACACATTACATTCGAAGAATAAGATGCCGACGAAGAACGGAGCGAGCGCTCATTTTATCCCCGAAGTAAATTGATTAAAAATACTGAGTGAGAGATTTAACAGAGAATGAGAGGAAAGAGTCGGAGAGTAGGAGTGAGGATACCTTGAGGCAACTCATTATCGTCTTCTCTTCCGGTATCATGAACTAAAAAAAGAGAAGTAGAATACAGAATCCCATCACGTGACGCTCTGAATCGTGTCAAAGCAACCAAGGACATAATTTTCCTGCATTACTAGCGTCCACAGTCTGCGCTCGGTTAGAGCTCCTGTCTGTTCTTGTCCAAACATCTAATGCTCTTTTCTCACTTTCCCACCCCCTCCCATCTCCCATCTCCCATCTCCTATAGTTAAGTGTTCTCAATGCTGGTTTATTGCTTGCAGGCCAAATGGCTTTCCAACTCCATTTCGGATTTTCAGTTCTGAATTGCATATGACGTAGCAGGACAATCTTCCTTGGGGCTGTTTAAAAAAAAAATTTTTATATCTGCAAATTGTGTAGGAATGTTGAGTGGGTTATGCAAATAATCTGTTTTAGATTTGCTATGATATTGTTCTACAATAACTTTCCAGAGCATATCACTCACTGAAGCTCAGGTGATAAACATATAGGCATGCTTTGCTCGGAAAGATAATTCCATATTGCTGTGTATATAACGCATATAGATATTTAGGGAAATATTAATCATAAGTTTTCTGTTTCAATCATAGGGCCACTTACTGGGAGGAAAACTACACTCTCTTCACGCTAGTAAGCATGTCCTAAATAGCGAATATGCTATGCATGGGGATGACAACATCATTATGTCAAATGAACCGTCACATGAAATGCCAGCTCATAGATAAAACATACATACAGAGCAGCATTTCTTCTTCTTCTTCATCGTCAGACAGTAACCATTATTTTATCGAAAAAAGTGGCGGTCATCCTGAGGCTGTCGACATTGCCATAGAGCTTGTCTTGTGGTTCCACTGGTGATGGCCACATCTGCTCTCTCTGATCCTCGTATGTCGGGCAGTTCTGCAGCAGATGCTCAGCGGTCATTTTCTCGGTACCACACGGGTATTCGTCGGTACCACCTATCTTCAATTTGTTGAATAGGTGGTACCTCAGTCTATTGTGGCCAGTGCGAAGTCTTCTTCTTCTTCTTCTTCGTACGCAGTCAGACAGTAACCATTATTTTTTCGAAAAAAGCGGCGTTCATCCTGAGGCTGTCGCCACTGCCATAGAGCTTGTCTTGCAGTTCCACTGGTGATGGCCACATCTGCTCTCTCTGATCCTCGTATGTCGGGCAGTTCTGCAGCAGATGTTCAGCGGTCATTTTACCAGTACCGCACGGGCATTTGTCGGTACACCCTATCTTCAATTTGTTGAATAGGTGGTACCTCAGTCTGTTGTGGCCAGTGCGAAGTCTGAAGACAACGACCTGCTCTCTTCGGTTCAACTGGTAATAGGCATCGTTTTTGGTGTAACCAGTATGTTCGGTTTCCCATTTGGTCATGTATCTGGCTTTGATAAGCCGTTTTGACTCTTCGTTCGTCATACTAGTGTCTGTTTGTGGTAGTCTTGCACCTTCTTTTGCCAGTCTATCTGCCTCCTCGTTGCCTTGGATGTTGCAGTGTGATGGGACCCACTGTACCACTACCCTTTTTGTTGCGGACTGCTGGCATAGTTGACAGAGTGCTAGAGCAGCATTTGATAGAGACGACTTGGCAATCTGGAAAAAAGACCATGCAAAAAACTTTGGTCAAGTGGTTGAGAAACTAAGAAAATATGTTAAACATTATATGCTTTTCTGGAGCATGTTTGTACGGGCTTTGCTTGATGGATTTTGGTAATTTGAATGGGGATGCAAATAGGGGAAGGGGAGGGGTGGGGGGGGGGGGGGTAAGGCCATGACAAATAGCATTAGGGTTCACTTGAATGACTTGCAAGAATGACATGGAAACAAGATTGCAGTTCAAATAAGGAAATAAGTCAGTCAATCAGTTAATCAATCAACAGTCACTATTTGTATCCTTTAGTAAATAAATCAATTTAATTATTCATTTTTCATTAATTCAGTCAGTCAATAAATCATATTAAATAGAGAATCAATGAATTGGACAGCTAACAATTCACATACCGTTTGGTAATTCTACGTTTAATGATGCATAAATCTCCGACAAGGTGCCTTCAATAATTCTCTACGACGAAAACCCCTCCTCCCTTTTATCTCGATATCCTGATTTTCCCACATCCTCCTTAGTGTCTTTCTTTGCATACCTTCAATGAGCACTATTTTGACTTGACTATCCCCATCTCTATCCCTTTATTTCCACTGAAGTTATATGCTTGTGTTTGTTGGACTGTGATATTGTCCATATCATACAACTTGCGCCAGTAGCACTTTTATGTCGCCTGCTTAATTTGTAAATATTTGGTTTTCTGTTAAAATTGTTTCTCTACCTCTTCACATGTCAGCATACAAGGAGCAGAAAAAAGTGCGTAACGAGGAATGAAGAAAGACTTGAAGGTATAGAAGCCGCAATAATGACACTGATAACATATCTATTAGCATTGTAAAACGGAACTAGGTGAAAAGGCTTCCTACTGATTACTGGTGTCATATTTCTTGGCATGAAAATCACAGAGATGGACACATGTACAAAACTAATCTAGATAGCGTTGCCTTTCATCAGTTTATCTGATTATACAGACGTAATGGCATAATGAGGCTTATTACGAGATCAGAAAGGAGCACTCTCGGTTTTGATGAGCATATTATGAGGTGAATGAAGTAACAGCACGTTGTGATAACGAACGATATCGTTGGTAACATATATGGAGGATTATAGAGACATTGCCAATAGTCATACGGGTAAAGTTAAGAATAGCAGCCATGTAAAAATTAAATTACTTCTGTGTGGATCACTTACATCGTAAAATGCAACTAGGTAGGGTTGTGCATTTGACTACCAATCGTATCATGTAAACAATGTTTCTGGAAGACAGATATCTTTTTTTTTTATAAAGCATTGAAAATGACGATGCACGTATTTAATTTCCCAAATATTAAAACCAGCGGCATCAAGAAGGCAATATCTCCTTACATTACACATATGTCAATTAATGAAAACGACCTTTCGGCTTTCTTTCTTTTTTACTTGTGAAAATCATCTGCTTTAAAAGACCTTGATGGGGACGGCGTGGCCTAGTGGTTAAGTGGCACGGCTCACAACCAGAAGGTGCTGGGTTCGATCCCCATCACAGCACCGGCCGTTACCCCGGGGAAGTAAACCCTTAGAAAATGCAGGAGGAAGCAGACCCTTACATAAAATGCATGCTGAAGTCGGATGCACTGGGCCGACAGGCGCAAAATAAAAACCACAGTGTAACGCACACACGCCTTGGGGAATAGATAAATAAGGCAAACGCAAAAAAAAAAAAAAAAAAAAAAAAAGACCTTGTTGTCTAAGTTTCTCTCCATTTATGTTTCATAGTTTAAGTTGCGTATTTGTAATACAGTTAATGAGGCCCAATCTAGGCGCTAAAGATAAATCATTCATAGAAGGGTATAAATAGATGTTCCAAGTGTGGGCTGTTTAATAAACGCACAGCACGAAATAAATGCTTTCGTGTATGCTACTTTGTAAAATGTAACGAAATGTGGTGTACATAAGGGTTGACAAACTCAATGCGTACGCCAGGCTGGCAAACTAATTGCGTACGTGAGGCTGGCAAACTAATTGAGGCAGGTAAACTTATCAGGTACTCAAAATTGTCGAAGTAGCCGGCCGACCAGGAGCACAAAACAGCTTTAGTACAGGCTTTCCCAAAGAAAGTTAAGCCAAGTGATGGCCCAGTACTGCATACATGGAAGGATAAAGATGATAATCAATAAATATAGTATATCATAGATGGTAAGAGTAAATAAATAAAGTAGATGGGCAGACAAAATAAATATAATCCATGGGAAGACTATATAAAAATAAATAGTAGATGGGGAAGACTAAATAAATATAATTGATGGGAAGATGAAATAAATATAATAGATGGGAAGACTATATAACAATAAATAGTAAGTAAATATAATAGGTCAGGTCAGGTCAGGTCATCTTGTAAATGATGAGGTTGTTGGGGCACACATGAAGACATCCTCACAACCCAACGGCATCCCTCTTTGTCAGATGCCGCTTTCTGTGACTCTTCTGGCTGGAGACTGGTCCATTCTTTTATGTTGTCATCCCATCTCTTTTTGAGCCGGCCTCTTAGTCGTCTGCCATGCAACTTTCCGTGGAGGATTATGTTTGCAAGACCATTTGATCTCGATATGTGACTGTACCAAGTGAGTTTTCTTCTTTTGACAGTTGCCAAGAGGTCTTCGAAAGGCACTATTGCTGTTGTAATTCTATCTCGTATTTCCTAATTTATAACTCGATCTTTGTACGTGACGTTTAACAATTTTCGGAAACATCTCATCTCCAAGGCCTGTATCCTTCGTTGAAGGTCAGCTGTAACTACTGTCCATGTCTCACACGCATAGAGGAATATTGACAGGACCAGTGTACCCATTAATCTGATTTTCGTGCATAGTACTAACCGTCTATCTTGCTGGATTTTGTTAAGCTGTACAAGCGCCGCTATTGTCTGTGCTATTCTGGCCAACACCTCACATTTTGATACTTCATTACTGACAATCGATCCAATATATTTAAAACGGTCAACCACTTCGAGTTCCTGACCGTCAGCTGTTATCCTGCTGTTGAAGCCCGTGGCGTTGTTGGTCATTAATTTTGTCTTTCCAGCGTTTATCTCCACACCATAGTCAAGAGCTGTTTCATCGAGCCTTCTAACCCATTCCTGGAGTTCTGCTTCTGAACCCACCAACTCGTCGATATCATCTGCAAAACGAAGGTTGGTAATCGTTCGGCCCCCTATCTTGACAGTACCAACGTGACCTCCAAGTGCCTAACTCATAATTCCTTCAAGGAATATATTGAAAATAGTTGGAGAGAGTGTACACCCCTGTCTCACACCAACTGATGTGCGAAACCAGTCCCCTCGCCTCCAATTCACAAGAACTGCGCTAGACGCCTTGTCATACAGGTGTTCAAGGACCGTTATAAAATTTCCGTTGATATTTTACATCCTCATGGTTGCCCAAAGCGCTTTATGCCATACCCTATCAAACGCCTTCCTAAAATCCACAAACACATGAAACAGTGTTTGCTGCTGTTCTACATATTTCTCGCTTAGCAGCCTTAAATTAAATATATGTTCTGTAGTGCTCTTTCCCTGTCTGAACCCTGCTTGCTCCTCGGCAATGATGTTCTCTGCTTGGGGTTTCAATCGGTCAAGGATTAATCTAAGCATGACCTTGCTAGGGTGGCTGATGAGGCTTATTGGTCTGTAATTTTGGCACATTTAGGTTTCCAGACGTATGTAACGGTATAACTACTGATTTCGTCCATTATTCCGGCCAGTTTTCTTATTTTGTTGCAGATGCGTGTCAGGCCTTCCACCACTACCTCTCCACCTGCTTGTAATAGATCTGCTGGTATATTGTCCACGCCGGCCGCCTTCCCTCTTCTGAATGTTTTTACCGCTGCAATTACCTCTTCCTTCGTTATGAGTTGATTATCCTCTATATTTGTTGGTGTTGGGAGGATTGATTTCTCAGTTTCGTTTCGCCCTTCATAGTTTTATATAACTCGGAACAGTACTCTGTCCATCGTGCCAGTACGTCATTTTCCTCAATAAGACACTTGCCGCTTTTATCATGGAATATAATAGATGGGAAGACAAAATAAAAATAACAAATTGGAAGACTAGATAGAAAATAATAGATGGGAAGACTAAATAAATAAAATGGATGGGAAGATGAAATAAATATAATAGATTGGAAGACTACATAAAATAAATAGGAAGACTAAATAAATATTACAGAGGGGAAGACTATATAAATAAAATAGATGACAAGACTAAATACATATAGTAGATGGGAAGATTTAATAAATAATTTAGATAGGAAGATCAAATAAATATAATAGATGGGACGACTACATAACAATAAAAGACGGAAAGACTAAATGAAAATAAATAGTAAGACTAAATATAATAGATGGGAAGACAAAATAAAAATAACAAATTGGAAGACTAGATACAAAATAATAGATGGGAAGACTAAATAAATAAAATGGATGGTACTACGAAATAAATAAATAGATGGGAAGACTAAATAAATAAAATGGATGGTACTACGAAATAAATAAATAGATGGGAAGACTAAATAAATAAAATGGATGGTACTACGAAATAAATAAATAGATGGGAAGACTAAATAAATAAAATGGATGGTACTACGAAATAAATAAATAGATGGGAAGACTAAATAAATAAGTCAGACGGTAAAAATAAATACATACAATAGAAATTAGATGGGAAGACTTATAAACCAATGGAAATAAAGAAAGACAGAGCGAGAGAGTGAGAGAGAGAGGGAGAGAGAGAGAGAAAAAGAGAAAGAGAGAGTAGTTGTATTAATACGTCCACATAATAACTCTCGTTTTCATCAGCTAGACAAAATAAAACCAAATTCATTACATTTTACAATGATTGAAATGAAAGCATATTAAAAAAAAATCAGCAAATGTCATTTTTGACTGTTCATCAATATTTAGTTTTCATTGTTCTTGATAGCTGAAGCAAAGCTTAATTCCCAACATATTTTATTTATGTTTCTTGCAACATCATTAAGCAAAAAGTTATGGGAAGATGGCTATGTACTTTACAATTTCATACAAAAGGGAAGCAAGCTGTTAACCAGAGATGTTCGGTATAACAACGTGGATTGAAAAGTACAAGAACATATTTAGTCGATGCCCAGAAACCGCAAATAGAAACGATCAACACATAAAGTGAACAGCATGATCTTGTATCTTTTAGTTGCTTCTATTCTCCAGTGCATTTTTTCAGCTGCGATCTGCATGTGGATGTTTTGCAGAAATGCTGAATTAGTCATTGAATGTGATCTCACAGGTTTAGTGTCTACATCACGTTGTTTGACAAAATAAGTATTTTAGTTTCATGTACACGAATGAGAATCTGTTCGGTGTAAACACATCAAAACATGTGTGATTAATGTGCCGTCTAAAGCTCCAAATAAATTTTAGAGAAAGAATACGATCCAGAAAAATACTCAATAAACTGCCAGGTACATTGACAAACAATCAGAAAAGAAATAAGCACAAAAATGAACAAATAGAATGAGGGAGCTCATCAAATTGCCCTTATCAGCTCTGATGTGGACGCCTATTCTGTCCTGCTTTTGTTTGATGTGGTAGCGAGGCTGACAGCTTGGCCACTCAGCCACCGTTTTTCATTAGCTTTCTTAATGCTTCACCTGTATTCCAAAGTTGTACACCTGTCTATTCTTCCTCCACCATCAGCCAATTTGGATCTAGTCATGATTGCCTTAATACTCTACTTCCCCTGGATTGTCAGGTTTTTAAACTTAACACGTCATTAAGACAAACTCACTTTGTCGGAATCATCAACTCTTGTTATCGCCAACTTCATTTAAAAAAATTTAATAATTTGTTTTGTTTGGTACAGAGGGCAGCTAGGTTTTGCTTCAAATAAGAAATCAATTATGCGAGAACATATCTAGGATCAATTACCTTGCATGACACATGTCTTGTGGAGATACAGAGCTGACAGACGCCATAATTATTATTTGCCTATCAAATAAATTAAGTCGTGTCACCCTGTTCTTTCCCTTCCACTTGTTGCCGATATCTGCAACTTTAATTCTAGTTATTATTGAGTAACTTTCGTTTTGTCAGAGAGTTTATGGAGATTTGACAGACATGGAGAAAATTTCGAGGTTTGAAAATAATTTGTTTTTAGGAAGACTGGTATCGTGACATATCTCCACTGAGTAACTTATCATTTTAGTAAGATAAATTTCACATTTTGCAGACGGCCTAGTTAAGTGAAACATTATCATTAGCACGATCACATGATTTACAGACGTACAATGATCTATAAATTAGGAGATGATCACTAATATGTGTATATAATTTGTCAGAAATATAACTATCGATGAAGACTGGTCATCACCAAGATGTGTACCCGATTTAAAGGACATGTATCCGCACAGGGTGATCACCGACCATGTGTTCATGCTTTAGAGATACAAATGTTTCAGTACAGAATGATCACTAATATATATACATGATTTAAAACACAACTACATCAGTACGGTGATTATCAACCTGTGTACATTATTTTGGGAAACATATGTATCCGTATGCGGTCTTTACTAACCTGTGTACACGATTACAAGACGCACATATAACAATACAAAGCGATCACTAACATGTGTACATGATTAAATGACACAAATGTATCAGTACAAGGCAAACACTAACCTATGTACATGGTTAAATGACTCACATGTACCAGTACACGGTAAACACTAACCTATGTACATGATTAAAGGACTCACATGTATCAGTACAAGGTGACCACCAACCTGTGTACATGATTCAAGTACACACATATTTAAAAGCACAAGGTGATCACCAACCTGTGTACATGATTCAAGTACACACATATTTATAAGCACAAGGTGATCACCAACCCGTGTGCATGATTCAAGTACACACATATTTATAAGCACAAGGTGATCACCAACCCGTGTGCATGATTCAAGTACGCACATATTTATAAGTACAAGGTGATCACCAACCCGTGTGCATGATTCAAGTACACACATATTTATAAGCACAAGGGGACCACCAACCTGTGTACATGATCTAGCACACATGCATATCTTTATTCCCTGTGTGCATCGTAGATCCGAATAATTTCTAAGGAAAGTACCGGATAGAATCCATTGTACAAGTCAGTTATAGGTTAATATCAATACGAAACAATGTTCTGTTTTTGGCATGGTAAACAAGAAGTTTAGAACACACTGTAAAAAAATGCACTTCAGAAAAAAGGAAAGTGCGTCAAGTAGAGCCAGTTTACCGTCACGGAATAGAGAAGCCAACAACAATTTATAAACAGAGCTGTGGAGAAGCACTTGTGGAAGACCATGTCGCCTAAACTAGACGCCACGACTCAAGAAGAAGACGTTTTCAAAAGGATTGTAGTGTCAGAAGTAAAATAAAGCTCCACTTTAATATCTTTTTATGCCAGGATCCCATCTTAATTCCACGTAGGTTGCCCTGGAAACGGTTATTTTTATGATATCCTGGCTAACGAGGAGGAGGTTTAACGTGTTCCCCGTAGTAGTGAGAGAAACTCGGATGAAGTAAAACAGAGAACAACCGCCAAGAGGACCCCGGACCACCTTCATCAGCACGTTCGGAATGTGAGGAAAGCTACTGCAACCTGATACTTCACATTTTCAGAGCGCACAAAAAAGGAATCTTACTCATGGCTGTCCATTAATAATAATAATAACAACAACAACAGACAACGATAACAATAATAACAACAATCTGTGGATTTTCTGCTGACAAGATGTTTAAAGTAATAGCATAACTGAATCCGAGTAGCGCATCCCTGAAATTATCAGTTTGTCTGAAGTAAGCTGATATTTAAATTGTCGCGTTGTTTAACGTAGATAGACCTGAAATTTTAGGTGTCGTGCTGGTTGTTATGTCATGGTATTATTCAGGTGTTCTCGCATGTCTCCGGATGAAGAAACATGTGTCTGTCACTACTTTTGTCACGTCGTATACTTTAACAGACGACCCAAATGTGAAGGTCCATGTAAAGTAATAACTAGCAATCAATGACATCTGCAATACGCCGGTATATCTGTCAACCGTTCGTATTATTTGAAGTTCCAATTGCCTAGTCCCTTGTGATGTGTTCTTCTTCAAGTAATCATAATCCATGAATTTATGAGATTATTTAGCACTGCAATATGAATATCTGATATACAGCGCAGTTGAAATACTTGATTTTCTCGACAAAGTACCAGTTTCTTCATCTTCTTGTTATTTAAATATAATTACTGGAGCATTCACTTTTTAAATTCGATATCACTTGTTATAACTTTAAAAAAAAAAATTTCACAATTTAAACTGTATTATCAGCCGAATTTCGGTTGGGAGATAGTTCTGTAATTTCATCTAAAGATTGTTGTGCTTGCAAATTGTTTCACTCTACAGAAGTTGTTGTGTTACAGTGGCTCTTCTTACATCTAGAGGTATAATTGAGAAGGCTGACCAGGGCACAATGCGAAACTGTTCAGAAAGCTCACCACTATGGCAGTTTCTGTGTCGATCCTCAACTCGTTGGCCAGACTGCTGTAATGCAGCCCGTTTTAAAGGATCACGAACCAGAACGTGAAGTGGGCTTCCTGATCAGCATGTTTCAAATGACACTGACTAATCGTTGATCCCACTGCACAGAGATAACAATAATCTTGCTTAACTCTTTATTTCATTTATAAATACAATTTCGCTTTTCGTTGCCAACTAATATAGTTGCTTTTTGTTATAATTCATCACATCAACAATTGCTCTGATCCATTTGCTGCGTACATTCCGTCGTTCTAAGAATTTGATAACTTCATCGTGTAATATTTCATAGAATTTATCGGTGTAGGCTATGATATTCACATATACAACCGATATTGTTGCCCACTTTACATTGAAACCCAGTTAAGTTTATTATTTCTGTAGTCATTAACACGTTTGTGTTTAGGTTAGTTAGCTTTTTAAATTTATGTTCTTCGTTTTCTGAAAACCTTTCTCTAGTAAAGTATATTGTTTTTGTTTCTGTGCTGGCTCCAGACGAGTTGGCCGAACCACGGATATAAAAATGATTAACATAATAGTAATAAAAAAAGAACATTAAATATGCGTCTCCTATTACTACACTTACGTCTCTACTCGACTTAAGGTTCGGTCATCAACTGTTTAAACGAGCAGAAAGAATACTTTTACCTTGAAATGCACATGATTGTGGTGAATGATGATCAACAGAGTTTGGTTCGTATATCCCTTAATGTTTCTACTTGTCATAGTAAACCCACTGAAAGTTAAATTTGGATTCACGTAAATATTTGAGATGTACTTAAACGAGCCATTTGATTTTAAATTATTATCAGCACTTACAACGTTTTCAATGAACTAATGGAAATGACGAAATACCATACAAGTAATCAGAAATGCTAATGAAAAATTAAGGCCAGAATCTGAAGAACAACTAAGATCAATATGCAATCGGTCGCTCTAGAGATACACATAATAAATATAAGCTTCGAATCAATGAGGTCAAGAGATTTAATCCTACTTCACTCGGTAATGACAAAAAATGGATTCCCAATGTATAATAAACATGTAAGATAACAGCGATAGAACGAATAATTGCAAAAACTTCTGAGAATAACAGGAAAAAATGGACGATCAATATTTATCTGAAGGAATAAGGCTGATCTTCCATTCGATATATTGATTCAACAAGGCTATAAAGAACATCAGTAAAAATACGTCATCCGGCATGGATGGCCTAAGAACTGAAGTAATTCAAGTTTATAGGAAGGCACTACTGAAGTGGCTGGAGAGAATCTTTAGAACAGCATAATCAGAAAGAAGAGATCCAGGAAGCTACATAATACTAATCTGGAAGAAAAACGGCAAGAAAACAGTTGTCATGCGTGCAGAAGCTGTACTATATTATAAATTCTAAGCCACACGTGGATAATGTAAGCGAAAATATTTGAACAAAAGAATAAGACCAATTGTGGAACCTCAACTAATGGGGTGCACTGAGGCATTGTTCACCATAAGACAGTTGAACCAAATAGGAAAAGCATGTTTCGAGTATTAAACATATTATTTATATACAAGAAGAGAGCTTTTGATAGAATATATAGGAATACATTCTACGCAATTATCGAAAACTATGGAATACAAGGATAATTATTAGTTAGCGGGAGAGCATTTTATCACAAGAATCAATTTATATTATAAAAACAACTCATGGAATCACACATCATTTTGAAATAACCGCAGAAGAAGAACATGGATATGCGCTTTCGTTATTGCTGTTCAACAATTACGTGGACAAAATAACAACCGAAACCAACCTAGTTACATAACTGGAGGTGGTACTCAATGCAAGATGCGAAGAATACAACTCAATACACGAACTACTCTTTGCAGACAACAACAGCCTAATATATGAAAACAAGATATCAAAATAATATGAATTCACCTAGCACAGACTGTGAAAGATATTTTTTTTTAATTTTTGCGTTCGCCTTTTTTCTCTTTTCCTCAAAGCGGTGTGCGTTACACTGTAGTTTTTATTTTGCGCCTGTTGGTCCTGTGCATCTGACTTCACAGCATGCATTTTATGTAAGAGTCTGCTTCCTCCTGTATTTTCTAAGGGTTTCCTTCCCCGGGGTAACGGCCGGTGCTGTGATGGGGATCGAACCCAGCACCTTCTGGATAATTTGAAGATATAATTTGGAGATCAAAATATCAAAGACGGAAACTTTGAAGATGGGCAGATTACCAGATCCACTAGGCAGTCGTGGAAACAATCTCCAACACAAATAGAGCCATGAGTTCCAATAACAGAGAAATAAGTTGACCGAAGGCTTGATATAGAAATAGAACTTCATAGCCGGAAGCCTCGGCTGCAACTTATCAACTGTCACCATGAGTAAAACACTCGAACATATGATGGACAACAAATTAATCAGCTATATAAATATAGCAACTCTGTGCAATCAGTGTCAATCATGTTCCCTTATTAAGATACTGGAGAGTAAAATTACAACTTGTAAAATGAAATGTCTAATAAAAGTCATTCCTTTCAAAAGCACAGACTAAATGTGAAATTGTGATATTAGAATTGTGGTGCGAATTAGCCCTTGTGATCAATGCATATCAAGACATAAGATACAACCTTTCGGTCATCTCAAGAAAATGCAGCATGATAAACTACCAATGCATGCTTACAACACAAGAAGTTCCGACTACAAGACACACAGAAAAAAAGGTGGCAGAAGGATTGATGACTTTATATAAATCTGACAACAACACGGGGTTGCAGCATCCGAGGCACCACACGTGACCCAAGAAAGGCTACTTAAGCTCATCACAGCTCAATATTGTACTCTTAATTCTTATGTAACCAGTACATTTTTTTGTCATCTTTCATAATCATTCTATTTCATTCATCCTCGTTGTACACCTCACTACATTGCATCTTCACAGTGTTCTATAAAATGTATGATGATGATTTGACATTTAAAGGAAAAATATTTATAAAAAACAAAATGGGATATATTTATATATTTTATATAGAAACATAACACTGTCATTCGCTACTGGTAAGTACACAAGCAATTTCAGAGCGGAGGCAGAGGCACTGAGGGCGGCAGTGGAAGAAATGGTGACACACAGTGAAAATGAGAGCCATATAGTCCTGCTGACAGATGCTCTCGCCGTAGTCACAGCGCTAAAAAGCCAGAAAAACACTGAGCTTAATGACTTAAGAGCAGCACTCTGCAAACTGTGCCAGCAGTCCGCACCAAAAGGGTAGTGGTACAGTGGGTTCCGTCACACTGCAACATCCAAGGCAACGAGGAGGCAGACAGACTGGCAAAAGAAGGTGCAAGACTACCACAAACAGATACCAGTATGACGTACGAAGAGTCAAAACGGCTTATCAAAGCCAGATACATGACCAAATGGGAAACCGAACATACTGGTTACACCAAAAACGATGCCTATTACCAGTTAAACCGAAGAGAGCAGGTCGTTGTCTTCAGACTTCGCACTGGCCACAACAGACTGAGGTACCACCTATTCAACAAATTGAAGATAGGTGGTACCGACGAATGCCCGTGCGGTACTGGTAAAATGACCGCTGAACATCTGCTGCAGAACTGCCCGACATACGAGGATCAGAGAGAGCAGATGTGGCCTTTACCAGTGGAACTGCAAGACAAGCTCTATGGCAGTGGCGACAGCCTCAGGATGACCGCCGCTTTTTTCGAAAAAATAATGGTTACTGTCTGACTCCGTACGCAGAAGAAGAAGATATATTTTATATCAGGAAATAAATAAATCAGGTCCGGATCAATTATGAAGGAAAATAAATATACTCATTCCCAAAATAGTCGCAGGAAAACAATTGAGCATATTTTGCCTCAGAAACTCGATTGGGTAAACTCAGGAACACAATAAAATGAAAAAAGCAACCAAATACCTACGAAGGACGAAAGCCTCATCAAAAAGCGAGGAACAACGGAAGGAACATCACGGGAACACCAGGATAGGTACAAACAGACACACACACGCATCCAATCACTGATTTATGCGTCTTAATATCGCCCAAATTGACTACGGTTTGGGGTGGAATAGGCACGCCTCCGCCAGTAGAAACTAGGTAGGCAAACACATAAAAGAAAAAAACAGATTTTAAAAAGAGGCCAGAATAGTAATGATAGCAGGAAAGTAATAACAATTAAATAAAACCCAGGTATATTAAACTGCCAGTCGTCAGAAATGATAATTTTGAACATTATTAGTTCTTCATTCTAATACGTTATACGTTATTTTAGGCTGGGGCTTGAACTATTGCAGACATGAACCTATTTTTTAAATCAAGACGTTTGTAGCCTAATACAAGGAATTCTTAGAGGTCTTTCGACAAATGGTTTGTAAGACTCTCTCACTCACTCCTTGTCTCTCCCCTCCCCCCCCTGCCATTCTCTATACTTCATCTAACTAAATTTTACAAAGTCAGCAACTCTATACAGATAGGTTTCCCAAAAAGGCGGTTTTACTGGATCTCAAACGTCGTTTGCATGCCTAGAAATAAAGAAGTGACAGTCTATTTCCATTTTTGGATGATATTCTTCTGCTGTTTTCATCTAGCATGTTTGTCATCTTGTTTTTCTTCCATAATTCTGTATTTGAATAATCCCATAAAGACATTAAAGCTGTCTCTTTATTATTTAAATCATCTAATAAAAACATTTCATTGCCCTGCAAAGTAAAGGTCCTCAATCAACATCATCCGAGTCTGTCGGTTTGTCCATCGCTCTCTACACCAAGATATGCCATAATAGACCTGCTTCCCTTATGTTAGAATACAGTTCTCCAGTTTCACTAGTTATTTCCAGTTTTAAACCATCTCCAATACTTTAATATTTGACTTGTCTTTTTCCCGCAATTATTGTCTCTTTCCCTTATATATTCACAACAAATTACACCGGTTGTCCTCTCCAACTGTATGTAATTTGTCCATGTTACTATTCAGTATTGTAATAATAACTTTATATGTCACTGGACTATTGTCATTTTCAATTTGTGGTTCACCTTTATATTTCAAATTACGATTGTTTCGGCTCAATTCACATCTCCTATTAAGGCAATTATATATATATATATATATATATATATAAATATATATTTTTTTTCAATGTTAGATTTCAACGTCATTGAATGTTGTAGGCCTCCGAGACCTCGTCAACTATGTTCGCCTGACCGACACTACTACTAGACATGTTCTACGCTCAGGCAGTTTCTATGGAGATATCATGCATAATACCCTGTGGTGAATGCTTGGAATGCATTGCCACATGAAAGAGTAGAAGCAGAGTCAGTTAATGCATTCAAGAAGAGATTGAATGGGTATAGTTATTTTTAGGTCAATTGAATGTAAACGAAACTGGTTGTATACATACTCTGCAGTGTCTTTCTCAGCTAGTATAAAGACGGTAAGTTAAGTTTCAGTTCCTGCTTCTCCGTTAGTGTACTTACTCAAGAGTCAGCCATTTTACAAGCAAACAAAGTGTCTCAGCAAAAAGAAGATACCTTGAACACAAAATGAAAATACCAACATCTTTGGTGTCTAATTATGTACAACTTTAATACTTCTTTTACATTTCGTCAAATACAAATAATAGTAGTTTAATAATATATTTCCCCAACTGTAATTCCACATAGAGAAGATATTTTGGTATTCTGCCATCATCCATCCTCCGAATGTGTCCCAGCCATCGGAGCCTTCAAAGACTAAGAATAGAAAAGATTGTGACAGTGCCTTTTCTCTCCAACACCTCTGCATTGGTGATCTTGTCTTGCCACCCAACGCCCAGGATTCTGCCTAGGCACCTCATGTGATAGCTGTTCAGCCGTCTCTCCTGGTGCATGTAGGTAGACCATGTCTCACTGCCGTAAAGAAAAGTGCTGAGGACACATGCCTGGTAAACAAGTGTTTTAGTGAGCTTCATGTTCTCCCAGAACCTTTTCGCTCATTTTTGTTGCTGCCTTTCCTTTCCTGATATTGATCTCTTGGTCCAGGGATAGTTTATTATTTACTGAAGATCCCAAGTACATAAAGTGATCTACCACATCGAGAGCTTCATCCTCATAGAGATTACTGGTGGTTTGTTTGCACTCTGGACCATAACTTGTGTTTTCGTTTTCCCAAACTCACAGATATTATATATGTATATATATAAATATGTAAATATATATATATATATATATATATATATATATATATATATATATGGATATATATATATATATATATATATATATATATATATATATATATATATATATATACATACATACACGTATGTCATTTTATGTGAAATATTCTTTCCAGAAAGTAGTCTCCTTCACAGCAGTCCTGATTAGATGTTGATTTCTTCAATCTGCCAGTAACATTATGCTACTATCTTCTTCTAAGACGACCTCTTTCCATTTTTCCCAGGTAACGGACTTCCACTATCTACCTCTCCAAGCTATTGTGTTTTTTTCATATGATGTAAACACCATAACTTAGCCTTGTGATGTTATTATTTAGTTAGTTTTCATCTACTTGTTGCATAACTTCTCTGTTTGATTTCTTCAACCTTCAAGCTATTTTCAGTAATCTTCCGTAACACTTCTTTTCGAAAGTTGATATGTTTTGTTGTTGTTGTTTTGTGCATTGGTTTTTATTTAATGTCCATGTCTCGCACCCATTTGTTACCACAGGAAAAAACACTTGTCCTAATCAGTTGCATCTTCGTCTTATTTCTGATGCCCTGTCACATATTTTTCATCTGCATTAGTTTGTATGTGGCAATTGCAGACCTCTGGGTGTTTTCTACCGACCAGTCCTCATTTTTTTAATGATGGATAATACTCAAATTCTTTCACATCTTTTTTTTCTAGATTATCGGTGGTAATTACTAATTTGTTCACTACTTTGTCTGTTGTAATAATTTTGTGTGTGTGTGTGTGTAAAATATAGATTCTAATCCTCGCCGTGTTTTTTGGTTGAGGCAATTAGCTTTTTCAGCCCATATTGGGTCGCCGATAGAAGGATTGTGTCTTCCGCAAACCTGATTTCTGGAATATGATATCCTAAAACGCTGAATATGTCGCAGTGTGTGCGCTATAGATCATCTCTGAAGAATATGTCGCAGTGTGTGCGTTATAGATCATCTCTGTATTTCCTCATAATGTTCTCGTAGCACATGTTGAAAAGGAATGGGGAGGGGATACAACAATGTCTCTCTTCTTTCTGGACTGCAAACCATTATAATGCTGCCTGTTGTTCGTAGTACAGTTGAACGATAAGGTGTGTAATGTGTTTAGGGACACCCATATCGTCCATGATGTTCCATCGACGAATGTTGAACCTAATTAAAAGCTTCGGTGAAGTTGATGAAACAAATTTGTATGTCAACATTGCATTTTCTACATTTCTGTATCATAATTCTCATGTTGAGCACAACGTCTCTAGTGCCTCTCACTACTCAAAACCGCACATGTACTTCATTAATTTATATTTCTAACTTTTGTTACAATCTTTTCATTATGATGTGAAGCAATATCTTGCCACTTTGGTAGATGTATATGTGGGACTTTTACAATCTTTTGGATATGTATCTGTTTGCTGTATCATGAGGCACAAAGAGTGGCATAATCGGTCGCTGCCCTCTCCGCCTGCCCGTATGATCTCGGCCGTTATTCCGTTACAGCTTAAGGTTTTTTGTACGTTTGATTGACCATGTAATTGGGTCTACAGTAGCTTCTGGCTGTCGTTTCGGTTCTGGTTTTCTAACATTGATGTCATGTGTTGTCTTATTTAGGTAAGTATACATTCTCTGAATGTATCCACGATGTATCCACGCCTATCCACGATGGCTTGTCACTCTGGTAGGGTATTACCCTTATTGTCTAATATTGCTCCTCTAGGTTTTATAAAATTGATGTTAGTCAGTTTTCACTTCTAGCAGACAAATACACACATACACATACTCATACACACACATATAATATATACACACACATACACACTAACACAATTACAAACGTATACACAAGGGTGTTCAAATACAAACCTTACCATCGTGATATAAATTCGGTACAACCTGTCATTGTCACGGATGTTAACATTATCTTTGTTAAAGACTTCAAGATGGCAGTTGGTTCACATAAGCAACTCGTCGTTATCATATGTGTCCCCAAGGGGACGGCGTGGCCTAGTGGTTAAGTGGCACGGCTCACAACCAGAAGGTGCTGGGTTCGATCCCCATCACAGCACCGGCCGTTACTTCGGGGAAGCAAACCCTTAGAAAATGCAGGAGGAAGCAGACCCTTACATAAAATGCATGCTGAAGTCGGATGCACTGGGCCGACAGGCGCAAAATAAAAACCACAGTGTAACGCACACACGCCGTGGGGAATAGATAAATAAGGCGAACGCAAAAAAAAAAAAAAAAAAAAAAAATATGTATCCCCACTTCCATGACTGCCCATAGCCTCACTTCCATGACTACCCATAGCCCCACTTCCATGACTACCCATAGCCACACTTCCATGACTGTCCATAGCCCCACTTCCATGACTACCCATAGCCCCACTTCCATGACTGCCCATAGCCCCACTTCCATGACTACCCATAGCCCCACTTCCATGACTGCCCATAGCCCCACTTCCATGACTACCCATAGCCCCACTTCCATGACTACCCATAGCCCCACTTCCATGACTACCCATAGCCCCACTTCCATGACTGCCCATAGCCCCACTTCCATGACTGCCCATAGCCCCACTTCCATGACTACCCATAGCCCCACTTCCATGACTACCCATAGCCACACTTCCATTACTGTCCATAGCCCCATTTCCATGACTCCCCATAGCCCCACTTCCATGACTTCCCATAGCCACACTTCCATGACTGCTCATAGCCACTCTTCCATGACTGCTCATAGCCACACTTCCATGACTGTTCATAGCCACACTTCCATGACTGTCCATAGCCCCACTTCCATGACTGCCCATAGCCTCACTTCCATGACTACCCATAGCCCCACTTCCATGACTGCCCATAGCTCCACTTCCATGACTGTTCATAGCTCCACTTCCATGACTGCTCATAGCCCCACTTCCATGAATGTTCATAGCCACACTTCCATGACTGTTCATAGCCACACTTCCATGACTGTTCCTAGCCACACTTCAATGACTGTTCATAGCCACACTTCCATGACTGTCCATAGCCACACTTCCATGACTGTCCATGGCCACACTTCCATGACTGTCCATAGCCACACTTCCATGACTGTCCATAGCCACACTTCCATGACTGCTTATAGCCACACTTCCATGACTGTCCATAGCCACACTTCCATGACTGCTGATAGCCCCACTTCCATGAATGTCCATAGCCACACTTCCATGACTACCCATAGCCCCACTTCCATGACTACCCATAGCCCCACTTCCATGACTACCCATAGCCCTACTTCCATGACTGCCCATAGCCCTACTTCCATGACTGCCCATAATCTCCATGTTGCTGTGTGTATTTTTTTTATCTCCAAACATGCATGAACATGTTAGCATTTTCAACATAGTTAAACAAATGGAAGAATACATATTTTAAAACAACCGTGAACGAACTCATGTGGGTTCTAAAATACTTAATTTCATCTCCAACATAATTACGGAAACAAAATAAATAAATAAAACACCTGCCTAAGGTGAAATCTAATAGATGAAATAACAAAAACACATTCGACAGCAATATAACAAGCACGAGCTCATTAAAAATATTCTTACGTTTCTTCGCGCGATGACACCTTAGGGGATCATTCAGACCGATCCAATGATGAATGTGTAGATAACTGGACAAATGAGAAGAGACAAATCTAATTGCCCCTGGGAAGAGAAGTCACCTGGTCCAATGTCCTCCGTCTGATGAATGTTTACAAATTACCTGTCTATGCTTAATATAGAATTTTCGGTCTGCATTTTGATTTTCTTTTTACATGTTTCTGATGACATTAGATTTAATCCGGATTGAAAAAACAAGTCAGTGAAAAAGTATAATAATGCGTAGAATTGTAGCTTCATATAAACAGTCATGTAAAATTGTGGCCTCGTACGAAATTGTAGCCACATATAATATATAGTCTCGTGCTAAACTAGCTTCATGTAAAACGCAAGACAACTTACAAATTCTAACCTGATGTAAAAGTGCAATCTTATTACAAACTGTAGCCTCATCTAAAACTTTAACTCATGTACAATTTTAGCATCATTAAAAAACGTTATCCTCGTGTCAAACTTTAGTTCATATAAAAGTGCAGCCTCACTAAAATGTTAGCCTCATTAAAATTTTAGCCTCGTGTAAAGCTTTAGTTCATATAAAAGTGCAGCCTCACTAAAATGTTAGCCTCATTAAAATTTTAGCCTCGTGTAAAGCTTTAGTTCATATAAAACTGCAGCCTCATTAAAAATGTAGCCTCGTTAAAAACTGCAACCTCGTGTAAGCCTGTAGCCTCATCTAAAACTATAGCCTCATGCACAGCTACATTTTAATATTGCTTGTTTTTTGTTTTTGCTTGTGCAGACCTTGAGAAAACTTATCTTAGTCGAAAAATCGTAAATGTCTGTTACTTTTTTCGTGTAGAACTGCATTTTAATCGTACCTGGTTATTATCTACAAATCAGGTTTGAAATTACCTGCATCCTCTTTCTGTCTTCCTTTGCACTGTTTTTGTTTGTTTAGTCCTAAATCTATGTATATGTTTTGCGGCAACATCATTGCGGAACTAAATTCTTTCTTTAATAAATATGATGTTAGAAATGCGGCAAGCAGCAGTTTAGTTTTCTCCCATTCGAGCTGGTAAAAAGAGAGGGTCTCTTTAAAGTATTGTCCAAACTTGGCTGACCACCTAAACTACTGAGCATGATTAGGTATTTTCACTTGTGAAAGGTACAGTCCTACATGACGGTCTGGAATCTGAGGCCTTCAACATTAACTAGGGAGTATTAACACGGTTGTGTCATGGCTCCGACTCTATTCGACATTTTCTTTGCCATCGTGCTTAGACACTCCTTTGGAACTGCCACGGACGCCGTCTTTCTGCATACTAGGTCAGATGGGAGACTATTCAATCTAACCAGACTGCGAACAAAAAGTAAGAGAAAGTAGACTCATTTGGTAGATGCTCTTCGCGGACGATGCTGCCCTGGTCGCCCACACCAAAGCCGAATTACTAATCCTCATTAATAAGTTGCCAAAATCAGGTAATATGTTTTGAACTCACTATCAGAGTTCAAAAGACGAAAGTGATGGCCTAGGGTGCAGAACCACCAGACATTGTCTTAAACGATAAAAATCTGGAGGTAGTAAATCACTTTAACCACCTCGGATCTATCATCACCGACAATCTTTCACTGGACGCAGAGCTGCAGAAACTTCTTCTTCTTCTTCTTCGTACGCAGTCAGACAGTAACCATTATTTTTCGAAAAAAGCGGCGGTCATCCTGAGGCTGTCGCCACTGCCATAGAGCTTGTCTTGCAGTTCCACTGGTGATGGCCACATCTGCTCTCTCTGATCCTCGTATGTCGGGCAGTTCTGCAGCAGATGTTCAGCGGTCATTTTACCCTTTTTGGTGCGGACTGCTGGCACAGTTTGCAGAGTGCTGCTCTTAAGTCATTAAGCTCAGTGTTTTTCTGGCTTTTTAGCGCTGTGACTACGGCGAGAGCATCTGTAAGCAGGACTATATGGCTTTCATTTTCATTGTGTGTCACCATTTCTTCCACTGCCGCCCTCAGTGCCTCTGCCTCCGCTCTGAAATTGCTTGTGTACTTACCAGTAGCGAATGACAGTGTTATTTTTCTGCCATTTGGTAGGTTCAGGAATGCTCCTGCCCCTCCGTTCTATGTAGTGTTTGTTACAGAACCGTCGGTGTATGCATGGGTCCAGTCCATGCTTGGGTAGCTTTTCGATATGAAGCTTAGGGTAGTATCTCTCCTTTCTTTTTCAGTCTGGCAGTTTTTGTTTGCAATACCTGGTATATTTTCTACCACCTCTGGAAATATATCCTGCCTCCAGGTAGGTTTTCGTACAGTAGTGATGGGCTTTGGTGTTGTTAGTGCGTTTATGAGATCTTCGTGCATCTTTGCTTTGGCTATTTCTGCAAAGTTTCTCCGCTTTAGTTTCCCATTTCCCAAATTGTTTAGTCTCTGGTGCATTGGATGGTCAGTCAGTCTTCGGAGTTTCTCTGACTGCAGCTGGGCTCTGCAGTCTCTTCTATCGGTCATGGATTGCAGTTCTGTAATCTTTTCAAGTTCTACAATTGGCGTTGACTTCATGCCTCCTGTTATAATTCTCATGGCTTGGTTTTGAAGTTTGCTAACTTTATCGAAGTTCGCCTTTGCTGCTGTTGTCCATGCCGCAATGCCATACTCGAACACTGGTCTCACTCTTCCAGTGTACAGTTTCTTTAGTATGCCTTCGTCTGCTCCCCAGCTTGTGCCAGCAAGTTTCCTCATGATTGCCATTCTTTCTCTGGCTCTCATTCGGTTTCTCTCGATCTGACTTTTCCATGTCATGCGCCGATCAAATGTGACTCCCAGATAGGCTGGGTTGTCTTTTGGCTGCAGGAATTTGCCATTTAGACTTAATTTGGTATTTTGGGGTTTTAATGAGCGCGAGAATATTGTGCATGTGGTTTTCTCCTCGTTTATTTTGACCAGCCATGAGTTCGCCCACTCTTCCAGCGATGTTAGGGCCGTCTGCATCCGATTTCTTGCTATGGTGAGATTCTTTTCAGAGGTCCACATAGCCAAACATTGAGCTATGGACTCTCCTTGGTATATTCTCTGAAATGTCGTTTATATATACCAGGAAGAGTGTGGGTGACAGTTCTCCCCCTTGGGGTACTCCCTGCTCGAGTGTCACCTTTTTGCTCATCTGCCCTTGTACTTGGACTCTGGCCGTTCTTTGTTTGAGGTAGTGGTTGATCCACTTGAACATTTTCCCACAAACATCACTTCTTCTTAGCTTGACTCTAAGTCCGTCTTTCCAGACTTTGTCAAATGCCTTTTCCAGATCCACACAAACAGCTACTGTGTGTTTCTGTGTCTGGTATGCATCTTCTATCTCCTGGGCTATGAGGTTGACCTGGTCCTCAGTGGATTTGTGCTGTCTAAAGCCGGCTTGCTGTGGAATTAGTATTCGTTTTTCTTCCAGATGCCACATCAGTCTGGTGTTTATCATCCGTTCCATCAGCTTGCCGACACAGCTCAGTAGGCTGATGGGCCTGTATCCATTTGGATCTGTTTTGTCCTTTCCTGTTTTTGGAACTGGTACCATTATTGCGTCTTTCCATGCCTGGGGTACAGTTCCCCTTTTCCAGCTTTGGTTCAGGACCGATAGCAGTTTCCTCTTCGCTGTTTGGCCCAGCCCCATCAGCATTTCGTTTGTTATCCCGTCTTTTCCGGGAGATTTCCTTTTCTTTAATGTGCTGCAGAAACGATTAGGAATATCCTCATCAGTACTTGTCAGGCTCTCACAAAGGGTGTGGAATAACATCACGCTGACCATCTCCACGCATGTTGCTGTGTAAAGATCATGTGTGATTAGTTTCCTGCTCTATGGCAGTGAAACATGGACTCTCTATGCCTCAAAAGAAAAAAGGTTATATGCTTTTCATATCCGCTGCCTGAGATGCATACTTGAAATTTCATGGAGTGACAGAGTGATTAACAACGAAGTGCTGGACCGTGCAAAGATTGTCAACTTAGTTACGATCATACGCCAGCACCGCTTGCGGTGGCTTGGCCACGTGTGCAGAATGGAGGATGGGCGAATACTAAAAGATATCATTTACAGAGATCTGACTACGGGCAAGCGTAAAAAAGGTAGACATTTCCTCCGCTACAAAGAAGTTTTTAAGCGTGACATGAAGGCGTTGGATATGAAGACCTGCAATTGGGAGGAACTTGCTAAAGTCAGGCCAGAATGGAGGCAGGCTTTGAGTGTTGGTTTGCATACAGGCAGGATACAGAATGCGTCAAGATACAAACTACAAACGTTTGCGGCATAAATTAGGAAAACAACTGACTGTCCCCTCTTTAGAGACTGACAAGCTGCTAATCAATTAATCAATCAATCAATCAATGAGTTTCTTCCTAAAGAAGAGAATAAGACAACCCAAACGTGTTCTTTAGGTGACTAAATTGTTTGCATTTAAAACACAAAAGATTGTGAATAATAAATTGTCACTGAACTTTAAAATGAAAAACAGATTACATGCATTTTTTAATTATGCAGATTGTTACTATGTCTTACAAAATAATCCTCCAGGAACGAGCTTGTACTCTGTGCTCAATAATTTATTGTCAAAGGCAAGCTTAGGATAAATGATAATTGATAATTTATCGATGTGATCACAGCCAATTTACATATAATTTGATTTTTATAAAAGAAGTAATTGGGATATAAACAAGAATTACATAAGAATGCTGAATGTTTAGGTCACATTTAGGTCTGGAGAATGGACTTGGTCATTTCTTGTCGGTTTGTGTCCCGTTGTTTAACTGAGTCGCCAACAGTGACCTCCCTTTACCGTTAAAAAATATGACATTTGAAACAAAAACGTCCAACTGTACCATTTTGTTGGAGAAAATCTGGCTTATGTAATTTTTTATCCTCATTGAATTGGCTGCATGTGATAGTTTAATGAATGGAGTCTGGACAGAGTTGTGAACACGTAAGGGTAGCAAACATCATGGCACAAGAGTAATGTGCCACAGGACACAGACCAGATGTTAGTGACGTGAAACGTGTAAGTGGGGCAAACATAGACAAAAGAATAAGGTGCCACAGGACATAGACCAGATTGTATAGCCATGAAAGAGAGGGAAATTGTTGAATATATAATGGTAAAAAGGATACATTAATTTGCATAATACATTTTAGGACAGAAGTACGTCATACAGACAAAAGATTAAAACTATAAAAAGGGTGTATAGAAAACAGTAACATATCTTTTCATGAAAAGAGGACATTAAATACAATAAAAACATAGCTAGGGATGGCTCAGTTACAATAAAGTGACAGAAACAGAAAAAGAAACCCACATGACGGCAAAAAGACCTTCGTCAGGGGACAAAGACAATATGAAAACACCTAGCAAATTACAAAATGATCAAAGGCGATGGACCAAACAACAAATCCAACAGGTATGGTGGAAAACATTAACCAGTGACTGACCGAGCACGTATGCGTCAGGGGATACTAAGTAGCGGTTCTACCACATTCTTCTTCTTTCAATATAAAAACCCAAGGCAATTAATCTATTGCACAGGGTAATAATTTAAATCGTTATAAACTAATCTAACTATATTTATAAATAGGGATCTTTTAGCACTTGCTTGATGGAATCTCCAAATCTGTGCATTTGTTATGTCTTCTATTACCTACTAACAATTTCTACCAATAAACTATCTAATAATTTGAGTCTTGTGATCCTTCGCCGTGGCTTGATGGGCTGGTCTCTGAAAGTCTGCAGCTTCCGTTCGTCTGGTCTCCACTGTCGAATTAAAAGTTTCCCACACCAGCTTTATGAGCGTGCTCCCTGGGGAGTATATGGTACACATTACTGACTCTGACTTCGGGAATTGGATCTCAGATGTTGGACACCACCTCACTGACTCTGTCTCAATCGCTGAGGTTAGTTCACTGTCTCTTTCATTAGACTATATCGCCATGCCTATGAAACACAGGGGATGACCTCCGGGCAGCTCTGCCGAATATACCCGTTGTTGTCGATTTTATCCAATTTCCATTAAAAAAAAATTCTGCCTATTACTCCTTTCGTTCCAATATGGCCGCCTGTCATAGAATACATGTGTCGTGCTCTTGTTGACCAGCTAGTTGAGTAGTTTGTATCACGGTTGGCAAGTTCGACATGTCAGTACGTCAATTTGCCTATCTCTGGTACCTTTCCCAACTTCTTAAGACATCTTATCTCCCTACGAATCTTACTGTGACAACCAAATCATAAGCAATTCAAAAACCCTAAGAATGTTTCTATAACGCTTAGACACAACGGAATTGGCGGACTCAAAATACCTGACGAATTAACGCTACTTATCTAATTAGTTGACTTATGAACTATTCCCAGATGTAACATGTGATGGTCATATGTTAAATTGACAAACTAAGCCTAGACATATTTCCCGATAACAGCGAAAGTAAAATCTTACCCTCCAACTTTCTCACGAACCGATTCTAGGACAATGAATATTCCCTCTGGCTTTGTTAGAATTGGCATAAGTTCTTAACTCTGCCTAAACCCTCCCTTATTTACACTAAAACGGGCTTACATTGCCTAAGCCATAGTCAGTTCTCCGTGGAAAATTGAAATTTACATCTTCCTTGCTTCATACGTGACATTTTCACACATACCTGACACTGACACTATTATATAATATCTACCACTATATTTCACTCACGCCTGACAGTAACACGATCATGCTAAACCAAACCAGAAATTATAATAGATGACGGAATGAGTATACTGACCAACACATACACTACATGTAAACATTTATCAACATGTATTAAGAAGTAGAAATGGATAATGAATGAAAGTGATAATTAATAAGAGAGAAAGATAGAGAGAGAGAGATGAGAGACAGAGAGATATGACGATAAAGAAAGTGAACTGACAAGGGTAAAGAGAGAGAGAGCGACTAGAGAAAGAGATAGAGTGACAGAGAGATCGAGACAGACAGATAGACACATCGAAAGAGAGGAATGTACAGCGTTGTCTGCGCAGAGGTATCGAATGTATTCAAACCATGAGGTTTAAGACAACCCAAAAGGTGTATTGAACTATTCTTGAGCTAAAACGAGTACCAGTCAGCGGTAGAACAGATGACAGTGACTCTAATATCGACCTTACCATTCCCACCCAACCATAGGATTATTGAAATGGTTGGAAGGTAGAAGAAGGAATTATTAGAAGTTCAAATTGAGGTGTTTGCGGAAGCAGGCTGGGAGTTCACGACCAGTTTTCCCGATGTATATCATATTGCAGTTGTTTGCAAATGCTAGCTTAAATTACGTTAAGACAGAAAGCATATGACAAAATGCTTGAGAGAACTTACTATTTAACTTTCACTTTAACTACCCTTCCACTTATGCTGTGAAGCGAAGTGGAGAGCTGTAGGTTATTCTCTTGGGCCAGATGTGATGCTGTGGCTGCTGTGAGCCCATGCTGGCAAAGGGTGTTGTTAATGTTGTCTATGAACATGCCTCGTGGTCTTCCCGTCGCTAGAATCCTGAATTACCTACTGCTGTATTTTTTAAATGTCAGCCGATTTGGTTTCATGTTCATGAGACGACCAAACCACTTAACCTTCTGTCATGAGACGACCAAACCACTTAACCTTCTGTCATGAGACGACCAAACCACTTAACCTTCTGTCATGAGACGACCAAACCACTTAACCTTCTGTCATGAGACGACCAAACCACTTAACCTTCTGTCATGAGACAACCAAACCACTTAACCTTCTGTCATGAGACGACCAAACCACTTAACCGTCTGTCATGAGACGACCAAACCACTTAACCTTCTCTATGTGCATGCATTCTTTGGAGGATGTTGTTCCCACAACTTATCTGATGTCGGTTTCAGCCCCTGTCTTCTGGTAACGTTGATGACTTTTCTCAGGCATCTCATTTCACAGGTTGCAATTTTATTTTCCTGTACCTTGGACAGAGAAGAGATTTGACACTGATATCACAGAGCTGGTAAGAAAATATAGTTTATGAGTTGCCCCTTTGTTTCTATAGTGATGTTCCGATGTTTGAGTAGTGATGCCAGGAGTAAACTGATTTGAGAAAACTAGTACTATAAAAATGTACTATATTGGAGATGAATCCACAAGTATTCTACCTTATTCGTTGGACAGACCAATAAAGGAAACATTGTTAATTCTGACCCATTCACTGGTCAGTTACAGACCAATAAAGAAGACATTGGGCAACGTTGGACTATTCGCTGGTCAGTTACAGACCAAATAAAAAAGACGTTAACTTTGGACCATTCGCTGGATAGCTACAGACCAATAAAGAAGACATTCCTAACTCTGGACCATTCGCTGGTCAGTTACATATCAATAAAGGAGACATTAGGTAACGCTGTACCTTCTGCATACGATGTGAAAGGGAGATTCCAAAATCAAGAAAGAAACAGTCGCCGTGGCTCTCGATATTAAGGATGCATCTAATCGGGTTGACTTTGGGAGTGTTGTTGCTCTGTTGGAATGACTGACGAATCAACTAGTTGCTAGTGAGCTAGACATCAGCTGTCATGATTGAGAGAATAGTTGAAAAACGCTTGAGAACTTGGGGACATCGCTTACATGAGAGTATGTCCAGCACTGCCCCGAAATTATCCGCTTTCTTATGTGATCTTCTACATTGATCCAATGGGACATCACAACATTAACATTTACAAAGGATGTCGTGATACATATATCTATTATAAATTTGAGACAATTAGAGAAATCCAGAAGACATTTGTCGACAACTTTGCAGTGATTCTAACTTCAAAATCCTCTGTTCTGTTCATGATGGAGTTCCAGGCAACAACAATAAGATGACATCCGCGCTTCGCAGGTACCCATTACGAGTACATTAAATATCGATAGCTGTGTCATTTTGGAGTCTATTAATGACCGCATGTTGGCTGAATCCACTGCAATAGATGAACAAAATAAAAACACAGACAGCAGAACTTTGAATGAAATCAAGTGAGGCTCGCATAATTTGAGCACATGAAATAGCAGTGTGTACAACCAGTGAGCTACAGGAACAATTAGTATCTATACTTTTCCCATATACTGATACTGAGATATATTAAGCACCTCATGGGTATGCCAGAGTGCATTGAAGTTAATTCTTCAGAGCAGAACAGATCACAAGGTGTTGCGTGACTTGCAGGTGAAATCCCTGTTATCTTAGTAACTGTTTTAGGGTAGGACACCGATCGTGTATGGATAACCGAGCGACACGTTACTCAAGCACGCTTGTTGCCGGACAGGCAAGGTGGCATAGTGATCCCTAAAGCGAGTTTTGAATATGCTTCTGACTAACGGATTACGCAAGTTTCATCGCTTGAATACATTTCATATACTTGCTTAGGCCCACCAGCAGATTTTTCTCTCTCCCTCTCTCTCTCTCTCTCTCTCTCTCTCTCTCTCTCTCTCTCTATCTCTCTCTCTCTCTCTTCATCTCTTTCCATCTATCACTGCCGCTTTTTTTTATCACCTTTTTGTTTTAACTCACTCTTATAGTTTTTAATAATGATTCTGCATTATCCATTAATGTATCCTTATCCACCAACTCCTCGATTAGCATCGTTTTATGCAACGCCATTTAGCTGTAACGTCGATGGAGGTGAAAAAAAACACACACTAATATTCGATAATGCAAAGTATTCGGTAGGAAGATAAAAATGGCACATTGAGTAATTGACCAGATTAGAGACGCCATATTTGCTTGTTATTGTTCCGTTGTTGGTTGATTCTCTGCAAACATTCATTTAGGAACCTTTTTTAATTCTGTGTCAGTTCAAGAACAATGCGTGCTAAGCATGCAAGTGTGCAGCACTGCCGTATGTGGTCACAACAGGAAGAGGAAAATATGAGACTAGAAGTTAAAATAGATGTGTTCTAGAACTTTAACATAGCACACGCTCTCGGTTTTGGCTCTACAACAGTATAAGCAATTGGTAGAAATGTAGAATGAATTAACGTATGTGATTAAAGTGTTACACCGTTAGCAGGGCTACAGTAGGTTTCCTTCCTCTTTATCTACATTACTAGCAACAGCCACAACTACACGTGTTACAGCCCCAGCCATACAGGAAATATTTGATTTAGTTTATAGTTAGTAACCCTTTCAGCCATGCCTGTCTAAAATGTGAAGTTAGTAGTTAGAAGCCCATTTCAGTCATGATTGACTGTAATACAAATTTAGTAGTTGGTAGCCCCTTTCAGTCATGCCTGTCTATAATGTGAAGTTAGTAATTAGTAGCCCATTTCAGTCATGATTGAATGTAATACAAATTTAGTAGTTGGTAGCCCCTTTCAGTCATGCCTGTCTATAATGTGAAGTTAGTAATTAGTAGCCCATTTCAGTCATGATTGACTGTAATTGCAATTTAGTAGTTGGTAGCCCCTTTCAGTCATGCCTGTCTATAATGTGAAGTTAGTAATTAGTAGCCCATTTCAGTCATGATTGAATGTAATACAAATTTAGTAGTTGGTAGCCCCTTTCAGTCATGCCTGTCTATAATGTGAAGTTAGTAATTAGTAGCCCATTTCAGTCATGATTGAATGTAATACAAATTTAGTAGTTGGTAGCCCCTTTCAGTCATGCCTGTCTATAATGTGAAGTTAGTAATTAGTAGCCCATTTCAGTCATGATTGACTGTAATTGCAATTTAGTAGTTGGTATCCCCTTTCAGTCATTCCTGTCTATAATGTGAAGTTAGTAGTTAGTAGCCCATTTCAGTCATGATTGAATGTAATACAAATTTAGTAGTTAGTAGCCCCTTTCAGTCATGTCTGACTCAAAGCTGGTTAGTTTCCTCTAAAGCTGTGTTAAATCTCTTGATTAGTGAAATGTCAAATATTCTACTTGCGTCGATGCGTGCCTTACTTTTGTTTCTAGTGTGGTGGAACTTCCTTGGCTGCTATGTTTGGGACAGTACCAATAAATGATCAGTGTCCCAGTCTGCACTATGATAAGATAGCTTCTTTTTTTTCTTCTTCTTATTCTTCTTCTTCTTCTTTTGTCGTCTCACTTTCTACGGAGATGTAGCCAATTGTGGTTTGTATTTGTCTTTCGTCTCTCTTGTGGCTCGAGTAACTTTTTTAAGATTGCATGAAAAGCACATACTTGAAGAGAAATCTTCTGATAAGAATTAGATCCATGTAATGCCAATACTTTGGTCGGGGTACATTTATGATACCTTATGTTGAAGATTTGTCTTAAAATAGACGCTGGTCACATAGGGCTAATTATAAACACAGATCTCTAAGAGCATTTGGCCATTTTCATTTAGTTGGCGACTCATGAAGGCCACTCCATGAAAACATGAAGGCCACGAGCGGGGATCAACGTCCACTCTTGCACCGAGTCACCTAGTAGAATAAGCTATTCTTTGACTATACATACTTCTAACGACTGCCGATAAATTCTCGTAACAATCATCTTTAGCTTCATATCTGGAGCGCATAGCAGGAGCAAATACACTGACCAGGGTGACGGGACCTCCCGTGTAATGAATATGAAGTGAAATCACACGCTCAGAGTCAATTTCGCCTGGTTCAAACACATACATATTTTATATGGGTATATTTATATTATTTGTATGTGTAGTCAACATTAATGAGAAAGCGTGACCTAGAGGTAACATTTCCGGTTTCCCAATCCCAACACAACAGGTACGATTCTTGCAGTGTCCAGTTTTGTGACAGTTCCAGTTCCCTTTGGAGCATACACGTTTAGGGCAGGGGAGATGCAGCTAGCCACTGTGTTTGATAAGAATCAAAAGTTGCCTGCATAGTAGTTAACGGGGCGCAGGTCAAACCCCGGTCACCAAGCGGACCGAAGCATGAGGTGAGAATTTAGTAGAACTGGGACACGTGGCTAGTATTAGGGGTGGGTATCAGTTTGACCATGTAATTGAAGACCGTCGGACTCATCGGACAAATACCCATGAAACGTCACATGTATAGGCCAACTAAATTACAGAACTCATCAGCACTAATATTGTGCCAGAGTTTATAATCAATCCATGCACCATTCACACAGAGTAATAAAACAAATTAACCGTACAAAACACAACAAATCATTGTTGAAAGTTATCCTTTCACAAAATCCTGCCCTGAATGAAACTGAATACCCATCTTCTTTTCTTTATTTATGGTATACAACAACCAGTCTTTTGAACTGATTACACCTTTCATGACTGAGTATTTTTGGAAATAAAATGTTCCCCGTGTTTTACGAAATCTGTTAAGCTTCAATCCAAAGAGCACGCGTTTTGAACAGTTATGTTAGTGCGTTCCATATGTAGTTTAAAATTATGTCAACAAGTATATAGGGGTAACAGATAAAGCGAAGGAGATTAGGATCGAGGATTTATTCTCTGGCGCTAAAAACAGTATTGAGGAGGTATTGGAGATGGTTCTGAAAGCTAGGATCAACACAACACCATCGTCAGATGTGTGTGTGTGTGTGTGTGTGTGTGTGTGTATATATATATATATATATATATATATATATAGATATATATATATATATATATATTTATATATATAAACATGACAGGAAAATATATTTCATATAGACAAGTTGATACAAAAGCATGGTCATATGTGTTTGAGACTGCCACCTTACTATTAACCCTTATACCCAATTGAACATGTTTGCGGAAAAGTTACAGGGAGGGAGGTAATTCATTGGAATTGAAGAGACGCCGGTGCATAAAGAAGACATTAAAAAATGTACAGTAAATTATTTTCTCAAGGGAAAAAATAGTTCCTTTGCTGACAAATATCAAAAGAACTAGCCACTTTTAAGAAAATCGCACTACCTTACACAATGTAAATTATTAGGTCATTGGGACATTGAAAGAAAGTAAGCACGTAGCAGGCTGTGGCATTTAACGTGTCCTTAATTTCTATGCCCTATATATATTGCAGTCAATTGGATTATTGATTGCGTGGGACAAAAGTTAATGATGGCTAGCCAGCAAACTAAGAAGGACCACTCAACAGCCATTTTTTGTTTCATGTAGTCTATAAAAGACAATGTAGAGATAGATTCAAGAGATTCGGAGAGACTACTTTTACCAGTGGTTATTTCATCATACACCTAGAGTCTTGAACTTATACTCATTGGTGCAATTGGTGGACATCATGTAACCAATATGAAATCGAGATCTGATCCCATCGAGTGAGAAGATTCGTCTTGGTACGAATTGAGTTGATCTAAAAGGCAGTCCGACTGTTCTCCAAAGAGCCATTGCATTTGGTGCCTGTTGAAAGAGTGGCTGACCTTCTATGATCACAGTGACTCGATTAAGGATTCAGCAAATCCTAGGACTGCGATCCTAAAAGCACGTAATTTCGGTTCGATTATCGATTTAGCGGAGTCTCGGAACAGCGATTCCAAAAGTACGTGAGTTCGGTTCGATTATGGATTCAGAAAATCCTAGGACTGCGATCCTAAAAGCACAAAATTTCTGTTCGATTATGGATTTAGCGAAGTCTCGGAACAGCGATTCCAAAAGTACGTGAGTTCGGTTCGATTAAGGATTCAGCGAATCCTTCGGACTGCATTCTCAGTGGCACGATTACGGATTCAGCGAATCCTAGGGACTACGATCTCAAAGGTACACGAGTTCGGTTCGATTAGAGATTCAGCGAATCCTGGGGACTACGTTCCCCGTGACACGATTAAGGGTTCTGTGAATCCTCAAGGCAAGTGAGTTCGGAAAGAGATGTGCATCACATGATCCCTGAGAGAACGAAATTGTTCGATACAGGTGTAACACGGATAATAAAGAGCATTGTCTTAAACACTTAAGAACTACTAACAGTAGTAAGTGAACCATAGCTGATTTGCTAAACCATATTTGTACGTTGCAACCTAAAGCAGCAACCCTGACAGAAACGGTAGATCATCACCAACGTACACTATCCGGAGGATAATAGGAAACGACTTAGAAAGAACCATTGATTTGTAATATTATTGGATTAAACTAAGTTTAAGATTTATGTTGGGTAGGAAGACTAATGTCGGGTCAGACAAAATATAATGATCGGACATGTTAGTCAGGGTCAGACTTGTCATACTGGCCAAGACCCTCACATAGGGGTCAAAGTAGCCCTCCCTGGAAACGCGACGTTTTCATGGCAGCCTGGCTAACCAGGTGAGGAATCAACGTTATCCCCGTAGTAGTGAGTGACACATACATGAAGCCAAGCATAGCACAGCCGCTTGGTGGATCCTGTCTACCTTCATCTGCATGTCCGGGATTTGAGGAAAGTTACTGCATCCCACCCCTTAACGTCCTTTTCATGGCGCACACAAAAGTAACCTACTCAGTGTGGGCATTCGCAAACAGCAACAAGATTTATGTTATTCCACATGAGACGGAGAGTCTGGGTTTATGTAGTTTACAGAAGTAACATCAACAGCACTTGCTTGGATCTTCTGTGTTAGTTTAGTATATATTTTTATTATTCAGTTTAGAAGTTTTTTTCGTTGTTGAAATTATGTAACAATTATTCATGATAATGAATGATATTGTTTTGCGTCAATGGTTAACGATAGATTTAGTGTATTCTGTGATTGAAGTGTAACGTCTTACAGTCTATGATGTGAATCAGTAAACGTTTAACTATTCAGCTAAATCCGACCCTGCTACATAAATAAATAATGGTCCTCGTGACCAGGATATGAAATAGCGAGGAACACTGCTACATTTAAATATTTGTGCACATGACCAGTATAGCTTTGATGGTGAAGAATTTGAGTTAACTTGCTATAGTTTGGCAGACACGAGATTTTTTCATGGTATGATCGATTCTCCACGTACGGAAAGTAAGTGCAACCTACCATACTGCACACCTGCAAAGAAACTTATAACAATCAAATAAGTTGGCAGTTGTACGAAGCGACGTTCTGTAAAGGACATGCTTCTAACTTTTATGCAAATTTATTTCTGTACACAAAACGGCAGTTACCTTTTTTTTCTGGTGATTCTTTAGAAACTGTAACATCTTTTTCTTCTTCTTACGAAGGAGAAGAAACTGTAACATAATATTTTAGCCAGAAGCCACTGAGTAAAAATAACATCTATTTATATAATTGCGTCAATGATAACATCTTTTAAACTTGACGTTAACCAAATTTGTTCATGAACCATACATTTATTCACATACAAAGTTGTCAGTTCTTTCAGCTACGTACCGACATAATCATGCAAATGCCAAACGATGCATGCTGTTTTGCAATTTCTGTTGAATCATAAAAAGGGGCCAAGATGCAGCAGTGCATAAACTGACAGCAGACAAGGACTTATAGCTGGATCCTTTCATTAGGGTCAGCCAACCAAAGCTGACCAAAACACTATTCTGTCTTCGCGTGGTGGCCTGAAAATTGACTGCATTAGTCAGTCATAAGTTTGTAGTGTGGTCAGGGGATAGTGATCGCAGTAGAAAGGCAAACAAGGTACTATAAAAAGGCAGCTGAAATCGTATGTCTCGTGCCGAAAGACGCACATGACTGTGACATCGCTGCCTCGCTGTAAACTGTGACACAGCACCATAGCGTCCTTTTCAGGATGAACCCTGAAAGAAAATTAAAAAGCATCTTGCAATAGTACACAGGGAAAACATTCATATTTCCACAGCTAAATGAAATGAATGTTCTAATAAAAAATTCCTCTCCAGATTTAATACGCTGCTACTGGATACAGAAATAATTTACTTTAGCATGTATATATAATCTGGGGATTATTTATTGCAGATATATTTCTTTGAAAGGGATTAATGTAATATGGAGTAAATGTATGCACTATTTCTTTTGATTTGATTTAAGGATGGAGAGACGATATTATATATTTTAATAGCTTTTTCACGATTTTTATAAGCCATTAAACAAACGATTAAAGGTTAGGTTTGTTAGACGCAGAGAATAAAACTTTAACTGCATTAATGTTTCAAATGTTTAAAATACTATGTGGGATTAGGCATTTAATATTAAGACTATGCGTTAATAATAATTTTCTTTTTAAGCAGCAGACCTCAAGAGACTCAATATGGATGTTCGTTTGGTTTCCTCAGCGATTTTTCGTGCATACTGTTTCCTGGAGAGTACTTGTTAAGAGTTCTACGCTGACCTACTTCTGAAATAAGGAACGTGCACTGAAAACGTGTTATAGTAGAATAGTTCCTACTCATTTAACTATCGATCAGTAAAGTAAAATGAATAAAGAGGCAATGCTATCTTCTTCTTCTTCTTCTTCTTCTGCGTACACAGTCAGACAGCAACCATTATTTTTTCGAAAAAAGCGGCGGTCGTCCTGAGACTCTCGCCACTACCATAGAGCTTGTCTTGCAGTTCCACTGGCAATGGCCACATCTGCTCTCTCTGATCCCCGTATGTCGGGCAGTTCTGCAGCAGATGTTCAGTAGTCATTTTACCAGTACCGCACGGGCATTCGTCGGTACACCCTATCTTCAATTTGTTGAATAGGTGGTACCTCAGTCTATTGTGGCCAGTGCGAAGTCTGAAGACAACGACCTGCTCTCTTCGGTTCAACTGGTAATAGGCATCGTTTTTGGTGTAACCAGTATGTTCGGTTTCCCATTTGGTAATGTACCTGGCTTTGATAAGCCGTTTTGACTCTTCGTACGTCATACTGGTATCTGTTTGTGGTAGCCTTGCACCTTCTTTTGCCAGTCTGTCTGCCTCCTCGTTGCCTTGGATGTTGCAGTGTGACGGGACCCACTGTACCACTACCCTTTTTGGTGCGGACAGCTGGCACAGTTTGCAGAGTGCTGCTCTTAAGTCATTAAGCTCAGTGTTTTTCTGGCTTTTTAGCGCTGTGACTACGGCGAGAGCATCTGTCAACAAGACTATGTGGCTCTCATTTTCACTGTGTGTTGCCATTTCTTCCACTGCCGCCCTCAGTGCCTCTGCCTCCGCTCTGAAATTGCTTGTGTACTTACCAGTAGCGAATGACAGTGTTATTTTTCTGCCATTTGGTAGGTTCAGGAATGCTCCTGCCCCTCCGTTCTGTGTAGTGTTTGTTACAGAACCGTCGGTGTATGCATGGGTCCAGTCCATGCTTGGGTAGCTTTTCGTTATGAAGCTTAGGGTAGTGTCTCTCCTTTCTTTTTCGGTCTGGCAGTTTTTGTTTGCAATACCTGGTATATTTTCTACCACCTCTGGAAATATGTCCTGCCTCCAAGTAGGTTTTCGTACAGTAGTGATGGGTTTTGGTGTTGTTAGTGCGTTTATGGGGTCTTCGTGCATCTTTGCTTTGGCTATTTCTGCAAAGTTTCTCCGCTTTAGTTTCCCAGTTCCCAAATTGTTTAGCCTCTGGTACATTGGATGGTCCGTCAGTCTTCGGAGTTTCTCTGACTGCAGCTGGGCTCTGCAGTCTCTTCTGTCGGTCATGGATTGCAGTTTTGTAATCTTTTCAAGTTCTACAATTGGCGTTGACTTCATGCCACCAGTTATGATTCTCATAGCTTGGTTTTGAAGTTTGTTAACTTTATCGAAGTTCGCCTTCGCTGCTGTTGTCCATGCCGCGATGCCATACTCGAGAACTGGTCTCACTCTTCCAGTGTACAGTTTCTTTAGTATGCCTTCGTCTGCTCCCCAGCTTGTGCCAGCAAGTTTCCTCATGATCGCCATTCTTTCTCTGGCTTTCATTCGGTTTCTCTCAATCTGACTTTTCCATGTCATGCGCCGATCAAATGTGACTCCCAGATAGGTTGGGTTGTCGTTTGGCTGCAGGATTTTGCCATTTAGGCTTAATTTGGTACTTTGGGGTTTTAATGAGAGCGAGAATATTGTGCACGTGGTTTTCTCCTCGTTTATTTTGACCAGCCATGAGTTCGCCCACTCTTCCAGCGATGTTAGGGCCGTTTGCATCCGATTTCTTGCTATGGTGAGATTCTTTTCAGAGGTCCACATAGCCAGATCGTCTGCAAACATTGAGCTATGGACTCTTCTTGGTATATTCTCTGTAATATCGTTTATATATACCAGGAAGAGTGTGGGTGACAGTACTCCCCCTTGGGGTACTCCCTGCTCGAGTGTCACCTTTTTGCTCATCTGCCCTTGTACTTGGACTCTGGCCGTTCTTTGTTTGAGGTAGTGGTTGATTCACTTGTACATCTTCCCACAAACATCACTTCTTCTTAGCTTGACTCTAAGTCCATCCTTCCAGACTTTGTCAAATGCCTTTTCCAGATCCACCCAAACAGCTACTGTGTGTTTCTGTGCCTGGTAGGCATCTTCTATCTCCTGGGCTATGAGGATGACCTGGTCCTCAGTGGATCTGTGCTGTCTAAAGCCGGCTTGCTGTGGAATTAGTATTCGTTTTTCTTCCAGATGCCACATCAGTCTGGTGTTTATCATCCGTTCCATCAGCTTGCCGACACAGCTCAGTAGGCTTATGGGCCTGTATCCATTCGGATCTGTTTTGTCCTTTCCTGTTTTTGGTACTGGTACCAGTATTGCATCTTTCCATGCCTGGGGTACAATACCCCTTTTCCAGCTTTGGTTCAGGACTGATAGTAGTTTTTCCTTCGCTGTTTGGCCCAGCCCCATCAGCATTTCGTTTGTTATCCCGTCTTTTCCGGGAGATTTCCTTCTCTTTAGTGTTCTCATAGCCTCTTCCATTTCGCGCATTGTTAGTTTGGCCATCATGTGCTCTTCAGGAGCCGTATTTATGTTTTCGTGCCCCTTTAGCTCTTCGCTAATGTCTGTATGCTTATCTGCAGGGACCTCGATGTGGTTTGCTCTGGCATAGTGATCGACAAAGGCGTTTGCGGCTTTCTTACCTGTGATCAAGTTTTCGCCTTGCTTGATAGTAATTTGTTTATTTGACGGGGTTTCGTCGTTCATGGCTCTGACTAGCTTCCATAGCTTGTTCCCTTCTTTGTCCAGGTTTAAACTTTCCGTTTTATTTTTCCAACTTTCTCTTGCTGTTTGCTTGAGAGTGTGTTTGTACTTCGCCGCGGCGGCTTTGAGGGCGATGTTTGCCTCCACGGATTTTTCTCGTTCTGCCATGTTCCTCGCATTTGTTACTGCATCTTCCACTTTCTGTAACTCATCATTCCAGTAGGGCTTATAGTTTTTCCTAGCTCCTCTTGGGATGGTTTCAGTGGCGGCTTGCATTATTGCCTTGCTTAGGCTCTCTACCATGGGCTTCATTTTGGTGTTTCGTGTGTTGATGGTTTCACACAGCCCATCTGTCAGGATTGCAAATCTGTCCCAGTCGGCTCGTTTGTAATTCCAACGTGGGAGCGGTTTTGTTTCCTGTGGGCCTACTTCCATGTCAATGGTTAGCCTGATCGGCCTGTGGTCGCTACCTGCCAGTTGGTTTAGCACCTGGCGGTCTATTTTATAGTGTATGTCCTGTGTGGAGAAGGCCAAATCTGGAGTCGAGGTGGTATGCCATGTTCTTGAAGGCAATGCTATCAAAATAGCTTCATCTAGCATTGATATTTGTCATGCAGGTGTGAATTATAAGTAATAACCTGGCGCACAGGGTGTCTGCTTTGTTATGACTCAACAAACTCTGACATGCCCCCCTCCCCCTACCACTACACACAAACTCTCAGTTAAGTAAAGCTATACCATAGTCTTTCTGCGAGTTAATGACCGAATATCTACTACGTTATATCTATCAATTAACTCAGAAGTTGCTTGCCTCTCAAAGAATGATTGAACCGAAGCTCAAAGCTCGGTTTCAAATCCTGCAAGTTCCATGCATTTTCAGGTCTCAATTACGGCGAAACTTGCCTATAGTCATATCGGAGATGGAAGAAATAGCATGAAGGTCCCATCAACACGATATGCACATAACAGAACCCCTGACAGTTGCAAATCGAAAAGAGCAGATTGTTAGCCGGTGTCCCGACAAACATTTTAACATATAGTGAGTGACATTCCTACTCAACACGCCACCTACCTTTCCCTAGTGAGCTAGGTCTAGTAAGCCGCAGCAAGTGACCGAATTTCTCAGGTGTTCAAGGTCATGTCATTTGTAATTTTTAAAGCCCATTAGGATCACGTAGTTTGTGTAGCAAAGCGTTCGTTTCCAACATTAATAGTACTGGGTTCAATCTCTGTTAAACCACACTCCAGTCAATGTAGCTGTAAATGGGTACGTATTTTAAGAATGGTAAGAAAGGTAACGGAACTACTAACCCTCCTAAAAGGTTTAGTCTAGAACAATAAAATGTTTAAATCATTATTCCGGACAGAAGTCATTGCTATGGACATTTTGGAATCACGGGAATATCAAGACATGTGGTCGTCATGCAGGAAACCTAGTATTAACCGACGTTATCTCACAGAGGCTCTTACTATGGTACTTTGTTTTAAATGATGAGATTGTCACTCCAATGCATATGCTTGCAAAGGTGTATCTTAACACATGCATAGAAGGGTTTATTAGTTGTATTTTCCATATCAGCAAGGGGTTCCGGGCATCAAGATATGGGTAATCCATACTGACTACTAGTTATGACTTAAGTTACAGTTGTAAGTCACATACCTAAGTGCTTTTCACAATATATTTAATACAGAGTTTTACAACGATTGTTATTTTCTTCGGCTTAAGGTTCTAATAAAATTAAATTATGTTTTACTATTACGTTAGACCTGTGACGCAGTGCACCCCAGTTCAAAATGCGCTTCTGTCATTCTCGTCTTTTTTATGCCTTAATTGCTTTCACCCTTCCAGCGATGCAGTAGATTTATTCGTTTTTGCTGGCTTCTACCATTCGTCCTGCACGAGATTGAAAGATCGTGCCCCCCCCCCCCCCCCCCAATCCACCCTTACCCCTTTCCTCTCATCCAGAACATGTCTTGGTGCTGCAGGGACACACTCGCTTCTCTTCCACGACGAAAGGATCACGATTAACATAAACAATGGTTTTGATCAGTATCTATGTTGAACATGCAATACAGTTATAAAATCTACAGTCATTATATCACGCAATGAAGGTCATCTTTGAGTTTTGATATCTAGGAATATACAGTCAGAAAATGGATATAACTGATTTATAGCAGGTATTTGTAAACTGCATAGAAATAGAAGACCAGAAGCAGATCTAAGTTTTACTTTTGTTATTTTATTCTTTATACTACCTTCTTACAGACCAGGTCTACTCTGGTCTTCAGTGGAAAGAAATTAGAATAATAGCAGCTACGATGGACGCAGCAGTGACCCCTTTGACACAGCCTGTAATCCACAGCACGAATGTACAAGCTCGCTGTACAAACAACGCCAAGCCTTTGACGGTCCCCTGTGTCTATTAAACGGCAAGGAAACCCACCAAGTTGTAAAAAAAAAAAAAGCTCATGAATTTCGATGGAAGATGATCATCAAATCAATTATAGGAGGATGGTAAAAGCTTTGACATGGGAGCACAAAACTTGAATGCGTCTGTGTTTTGTAAACGTTATGTGGTTGGATTCCCAAACATCCCTGTTCATTTCTAATATTACGCATATTTATAGGCGGTTTTCATTAAAAGTATTAGTCGCTGTTAAGAATATTACATTTATAAATGGAGGGGCTTTTATTTAAATGGACATTGCTATTGTTCATGACGCTATTCAAGCTGATGTTGGTTCTGCCATTATCGATGCCAAATTTAGAGGTGTACACTTAGTAATATTGGAAGACGATACACAATTGAACGAATGAAAAAATGGCTTTAAATGAAGTTACAAATATCTAAGCCAGTGTGAGTCCATTCCTTCAATTGTGTTCAAGCATATTCCTACTCCGGCCGTGAGAATTCTGGGAGCAAAGAACATATTCACGATAACCTTTCAAGCACGTCGTAAAAAGGGATTCGGGAAGTTTATGAATCGGACTAGTAAGCTCTTCATGTAAAATTAATGGTTACAGAAACCATCAATATAGCACAGGTGATTGCACTACTTTATTACAGGCTTCCAGTGATGACACCAGCTGTTACTCTGTTAAGTGAAAAATGGAGGCAGGAAAAAAGATTCATACCCGAGCACACATCATAGTTAATATATATACTCTGAAGGTGATAGTGGTAATAGGAAATGATCTGAAGGTAATAGTAGGGTGTGATCTGAAGGTAATAGTGGTAGTAGGGACTGATCTGATGGTATTAGTGCTAGTAGGGACTGATCTGAAGGTGATAGTAGGGTGTGATCTGAAGGTAATAGTGGTAGTAGGGACTGATCTGATGGTAATAGTGCTAGTAGGGACTGATCTGAAGGTATTAGTGGTAGTAGGGACTGATCTGATGGTAATAGTGCTAGTAGGGACTGATCTGAAGGTAATAGTGCTAGTAGGGACTGACCTGAAGGTGATAGTAGGGTGTGATCTGAAGGTAATAGTGGTAGTAGGGACTGATCTGATGATAATATTGCTAGTAGGGACTGATCTGAAGGTAATAGTGGTAGTAGGGACTTATCTGATGGTAATAGTGCTAGTAGGGACTGATCTGAAGGTAATAGTGCTAGTAGGGACTGATCTGAAGGTAATAGTGGTAGTAGGGTCTGATCTGAAGGTAATAGTGGTAGTAGGGTCTGATCTGAAGGTGATAGTAGGGTCTGATCTGAAGGTGATAGTAGGGACTGATCTGAAGGTCATAGTAGGGTCTGATCTGAAGGTGATAGTGGTAGTAGGGTCTGATCTGAAGGTGATAGTGGTAGTAGGGTCTGATCTGAAGGTGATAGTAGGGTCTGATCTGAAGGTGATAGTAGGGACTGATCTGAAGGTGATAGTAGGGTCTGATCTGAAGGTGATAGTGGTAGTAGGGTCTGATCTGAAGGTGATAGTAGGGTCTGATCTGAAGGTGATAGTAGGGACTGATGTGAAGGTGATAGTGGTAGTAGGGACTGATCTGAAGGTAATAGTGGTAGTAGGGTCTGATCTGAAGGTGATAGTGGTAGTAGGGACTGATCTGAAGGTGATAGTGGTAGTAGGGACTGATCTGAAGGTAATAGTGGTAGTAGGGACTGATCTGAAGGTAATAGTGGTAGTAGGGTCTGATCTAAAGGTCATAGTGGTAGTAGGGACTGATCTGAAGGTAATAGTGGTAGTAGGGTCTGATCTGAAGGTGATAGTGGTAGTAGGGACTGATCTTAAGGTGATAGTAGGGACTGATCTGAAGGTGATAGTAGGGACTGATCTGAAGGTGATAGTGGTAGTAGGGACTGATCTGAAGGTGATAGTAGGGACTGATCTGAAGGTGATAGTATGGACTGATCTGAAGTTGATAGTAGGGACTGATCTGAAGGTGATAGTGGGGACTGATCTGAAGGTGATAGTGGGGACTGATATGAAGATGATAGTGGTAGTCGGGACTGATGTGAAGGTGATAGTGGTAGTAAGGACTGATCTGAAGGTGATAGTGGTAGTAGGGACTGATCTGCAGGTGATAGTAGGGTCTTATCTGAAGGTAATAGTAGGGACTGATCTGAAGGTAATAGTAGGGACTGATCTGAAGGTAATAGTAGGGACTGATCTGAAGGTAATAGTAGGGACTGATCTGAAGGTAATAGTAGGGACTGATCTGAAGGTGATAGTGGTAGCAGGGACTGATCTGAAGGTGATAGTAGGGTCTGATTTGAAGGTGATAGTAGGGTCTGATCTGAAGGTGATAGTTGGGTCTGATCTGAAGGTGATAGTGGGGACTGATCTGAAGGTGATAGTGGGGACTGATATGAAGGTGATAGTGGTAGTTAGGACTGATCTAAAGGTGATAGTGGTAGTAGGGTCTGATCTGAAGGTGATAGTGGTAGTAAGGACTGATCTAAAGGTGATAGTGGTAGTAGGGTCTGATCTGAAGGTGATAGTGGTAGTAAGGACTGATCTGAATGTGATAGTAGGGTCTGATCTGAAGGTGATAGTAGGGACTGATCTGAAGGTGATAGGGGTAGTAAGGACTGATCTAAAGGTGATAGTGGTAGTAGGGTCTGATCTGAAGGTGATAGTGGTAGTAAGGACAGATCTGAAGGGGATAGTAGGGTCTGATCTGAAGGTGATAGTGGTAGTAAGGACTGATCTGAAGGTGATAGTAGGGTCTGATCTGAAGGTGATAGTGGTAGTAAGGACTGATCTGAAGGTGATAGTAGGGTCTGATCTGAAGGTGATAGTAGGGACTGATCTGAAGGTGATAGTGATAGTAGGGACTGATCTGAAGGTGATAGTGGTAGTAGGGACTGACGTCAGGAGAATGTTTCTTCTGAGAGGAATGACAACAACTGTTCACCTTTCTGTGTGATCCGAGCTAAGGACAGTGGCTCTGAGAGAACTTAGTGCTTTGATTTAAGAATAGCAAACGGCAGACATATATTTACAATTCGGTAGGAGTGTCATTGAAATGTCACGCTAATCCATGACTGTGTGGTTTCCAGAAGGTGGCATGTGTCCTAAAGACAATATAGAATGACTGCCACATTTACTGCATAAGCTAAGAGGCGAGCAACACTGCAGTTTAACCAGTGTAGTGTAGAAGACCCTTCAAATCGTAATTTCACACATACAACAATTCACACTTTTCAAAACCATGCGTAGAGTAATGAGTATCATTTTAAGATTTTAAAGTAAGCTTCCACAACAATTCTTCTTCTTCTTCTTCTTCGTACGCAGTCAGACAGTAACCATTATTTTTTCGAAAAAAGCGGCGGTCATCCTGAGGCTGTCGCCACTGCCATAGAGCTTGTCTTGCAGTTCCATTGGTGATGGCCACATCTGCTCTCTCTGATCCTCGTATTTCGGGCAGTTCTGCAGCAGATGTTCAGCGGTCATTTTACCAGTACCGCACGGGCATTCGTCGGGACACCCTATTTTCAATTTGTTGAATAGGTGGTACCTCAGTCTATTGTGGCCAGTGCGAAGTCTGAAGACAACGACCTGCTCTTTTCGGTTCAACTGGTAATAGGCATCGTTTTTGGTGTAACCAGTATGTTCGGTTTCCCATTTGGTCATGTATCTGGCTTTGATAAGCCGTTTTGACTCTTCGTACGTCATACTAGTATCTGTTTGTGGTAGTCTTGCGCCTTCTTTTGCCAGTCTGTCTGCCTCCTCGTTGCCTTGGATGTTGCAGTGTGATGGGACCCACTGTACCACTACCCTTTTTGGTGCGGACTGCTGGCACAGTTTGCAGAGTGCTGATCTTAAGTCATTAAGCTCAGTGTTTTTCTGGCTTTTTAGAGCTGTGACTACGGCGAGAGCATCTGTAAGCAGGACTATATGGCTTTCATTTTCATTGTGTGTCACCATTTCTTCCACTGCCGCCCTCAGTGCCTCTGCCTCCGCTCTGAAATTGCTTGTGTACTTACCAGTAGCGAATGACAGTGTTATTTTTCTGCCATTTGGTAGGTTCAGGAATGCTCCTGCCCCTCTGTTCTGTGTAGTGTTTGTTACAGAACCGTCGGTGTATGCATGGGTCTAGTCCATGCTTGGGTAGCTTTTCGTTATGAAGCTTAGGGTAGTATCTCTCCTTTCTTTTTCAGTCTGGCAGTTTTTGTTTGCAATAGCTGGTATATTTTCTACCACCTCTGGAAATATATCCTGCCTCCAGGTAGGTTTTCGTACAGTAGTGATGGGTTTTGGTGTTGTTAGTGCATTTATGGGATCTTCGTGCATCTTTGCTTTGGCTATTTCTGCAAATTTTCTCCGCTTTAGTTTCCCATTTCCCAAATTGTTTAGTCTCTGGTGCATTGGATGGTAGGGTCTGATCTGAAGGTGATAGTAGGGTCTGATCTGAAGGTGATAGTGGTAGTAGGGACTGATCTGAAGGTGATAGTGGTAGTAGGGTCTGATCTGAAGGTGATAGTGGTAGTAGGGTCTGATCTGAAGGTGATAGTGGTAGTAGGGTCTGATCTGAAGGTGATAGTGGTAGTAAGGACTGATCTGAAGGTGATAGTAGGGTTTGATCTGAAGGTGATAGTGGTAGTAGGGTCTGATCTGAAGGTGATAGTAGGGTTTGATCTGAAGGTGATAGCAGGGTTTGATCTGAAGGTGATAGTGGTAGTAGGGTCTGATCTGAAGGTGATAGTAGGGTTTGATCTGAAGGGGATAGTGGTAGTAGGGTCTGATCTGAAGGTGATAGTAGGGTTTGATCTGAAGGTGATAGTAGGCTTTGATCTGATGGTGATAGTAGGGTCTGATCTGAAGGTGATAGTAGGGTCTGATCTGAAGGTGATAGTAGGGTTTTATCTGAAGGTGATAGTGGTAGTAGGGTCTGATCTGAATGTGATAGTAGGGTCTGATCTGAAGGTGATAGTAGGGTCTGATCTGAAGGTGATAGTAGGGTTTGATCTGAAGGTGATAGTAGGGTCTGATCTGAAGGTGATAGTAGGGTCTGATCTGAAGGTGATAGTAGGGTTTGATCTGAAGGTGATAGTGGTAGTAGGGTCTGATCTGAAGGTGATAGTAGGGTCTGATCTGAAGGTGATAGTATGGTCTGATCTGAAGGTGATAGTAGGGTTTGATCTGAAGGTGATAGTAGGGTCTGATCTGAAGGTGATAGTAGGGTCTGATCTGAAGGTGATAGTAGGGTCTGATCTGAAGGTGATAGTGGTAGTAGGGACTGATCTGAAGGTTATAGTAGGGTCTGATCTGAAGGTGATAGTAGGGTTTGATCTGAAGGTGATAGTGGTAGTAGGGACTGATCTGAAGGTGATAGTAGGGTCTGATCTGAAGGTGATAGTAGGGTTTGATCTGAAGGTGATAGTGGTAGTAGGGTCTGATCTGAAGGTGATAGTAGGGTCTAATCTGAAGGTGATAGTAGGGTCTGATCTGAAGGTGATAGTGGTAGTAGGGTCTGATCTGAAGGTGATAGTGGTAGTCGGGACTGATCTGAAGGTGATAGTGGTAGTAGGGTCTGATCTGAAGGTGATAGTAGGGTTTGATCAGAAGGTGATAGTAGGGTCTGATCTGAAGGTGATAGTAAGGTCTGATCTGAAGGTGATAGTAGGGTCTGATCTGAAGGTGATAGTGGTAGTAGGGACTGATCTGAAGGTGATAGTATAGTCTGATCTGAAGGTGATAGTAGGGTCTGAACTGAAGGTGATAGTAGGGTCTGATCTGAAGGTGATAGTGGTAGTAGGGTCTGATCTGAAGGTCATAGTGGTAGTAGGGACTGATCTGAAGGTGATAGTAGGGTCTGATCTGAAAATGATAGTGATAGTAGGGACTGATCTGAAGGTGATAGTGGTAGTAGGGACTGACGTCAGGAGAATGTTTCTTCTGAGAAGAATGACAACAACTGTTCACCTTTCTGTGTGATCCGAGCTAAGGACAGTGGCTCTGAGAGAACTTAGTGCTTTGATTTAAGAATAGCAAACAGCAGACATATATTTACAATTTGGTAGGAGTGTCATTGAAATGTCACGCTAATCCATGACTGTGTGGTTTCCAGAAGGTGGCATGTGTCCTAAAGACAATATAGAAGGACTGCCACATTTACTGCATAAGCTAAGAGGCGAGCAACACTGCGGTTTAACTAGTGTAGTGTAGAAGACCCTTCAAATCGTAATTTTACACATACAACAATTCACACTTTTCAAAACCATGCGTAGAGTAATGAGTATCATTTTAAGATTTTAAAGTAAGCTTCCACAACAATTCAACACATACGATTTTCTTTTAAAATGTAAAGACATACAATTAAGCCATGGTTGAGGCTTTACGGGGGTTAAAATAAAGTGTAAGAAAACATTGACAGCTATGGCCAGATACCACGCTTGGACAAAAACAGACAAAACCCAAACCAACGTCACGACCTATATGTGTACATCATGTACAACAATCAAATATGAGCCAATCAATGATAGATGAAGAAACAAATGTATCAAATAGAGATCTGAGCACATACACGAGTAGGAAACGGTAGTTATCTGGACAGCACATGAGAACTCGTCACTAGTACACTCACGAGTAAACTTGTCAGTAGTTAGATCACAAGTGATATCTGACCATACATAGAGACGCATTAAAAAAAAATATGGCATTTGATAATTCAGTAGTAAAGTTTATAAATCATTTCCCCAGGAATGGAAGAAGAAGATGTCAGATATAACCTCGCACACATTAAAGCTGACACAGCGTGCAAGTTGTTGCTCGTAGATCCCCATCGTAGACAACACCTGCAACTCAAATTAGATTCTGAAAGACATGTACAAAATGTCAATGTCATTGTGGTTGTCAATGAGTCCCACTTCCTTCATTGCATGCCTGCTCCCTTACAGCTTGACATTAATATACAGGTTTCATAAGAAAGTGTGTGTGTATGTTTGCATGCACATGTGAGTATGTGTGTGCTAGTGTGTGTGTACGAACATGTATATGCGTTTGTGTGCGTTTCTGAATGTGTGTGTGAACGTACTTGTGTGTTTTATTTATTTTCTCACTAGATTTTCCATTACGCAGAACATTAAGAAAATCCAAGTTAATGTTTCCTCTTCTGTTGAAGATTATTACTCTTGCATAATTTTCTATAACTTTTTTAGTGGATGAATGTTCTCCTCCATGAACGAATAATGGTGATTATAATAGCACTTCGTTTCCGGTAAATAAATGCCGTTCTTTTCTTCTTCTTGTAATATGTCTGTATGTGGGTGTAGCATTTGTAAATCGCAATTAACTACCGTCTATCTTTAGGTCAATCTAGTTACTGTATGTGATGCAATTTGAATGCGGCTTACATTATTCATTTCCATTTTTAGCTTCCAAATGAGGACTCAGGACGTACGTATACTTCTTTATTTCAAACCCTAAAATAATGACACTATATCTGCCACAAGCACACACACAAAATGCTCCAGAACCCTCCCCTTAAGCAGCCCGGATGTTCTGTGCATTAGTCTGCAGTTAGTCTTCGATTTGTCAATTTTGGGAGTGGCGGTGAAATTTGCAGACAGCTGCTAAATCTTTACGCCTGGCTGCTGTCCTGGTAATTCGTAACTACATATAACGAGTTCGCCCAGAGATGTACAGCTGCCATTTTCCTCACAAATTTGCCTGGTGATTTTACTGCCACAACCAACAGAAAGTGGTCGCTGTAATCACAACTGTTGTGAACTCTCAACGAAACCAGTAAGTAATTAGGGCGGTTTATAGACGAATGGACTAGGGCATCAAGAAATTAGCTTCGTTTCTGAGATAATAGTTTCTGAAAGATGCAGAAAATCATCTAGTTTACGGTTAGAGCACACGCGTGAGTAGCGGAGAGGGATAGAGAATTGAAGACAGCTGAGATGGCACAAGGATTGGGTTGGATTGAAAGGCATAGAAGGAAATGCGAAGAAGATCACGTTAGTTAAATCTGAGACGATGGAAGTGAGGTAGGGGCTTTTCGGCTTCACGAATGTGACCCTTCCACTGACGAGTAAAAAGAGAATATGGATGAATTTGGTTGTCTGTTTAAGTTTGTTTGTCTCAATATAAATGTAATTGGTTATTACTTATGCCTATTTTCGTTATTTTTGTCTTTGTATGTGTGTGTCTGTTTGCAAATATGTTTATCTTCTTATTTATATCATGGGCAAATTAATGTAAAAAGAAGAAAAGAGTACAACTATAGTCCGATAAACAGTATATTTATACATAATCTGTGCTATCAGTGTCAGGCATGGTCTCTGTCCAAAGCGCGATAGTAGACTTTATATATGTCAAATGACATGCTTGAGGAAGGTCCTCGGTGAAATCAGGAGACACAGACTGCGAATAGAGGATATTCCATGTGTGATCGGCACTATGTCTTGTACATTTCCAGACAAATAATACGCTGGTTCCGTCATCTCATGAGAATCCACTCTCGTCAACTGTCACTGATGGCTTACAACTATATGTTAATACAGGACAAGAGGACGACCACGAAACCAGGACTTGGTTCTCGATGTTGTGTCACCCACAGTCAGCAGGAACTTCAGAGGTTAACAGTACGCTTCTCCCAGGCATGTAACGATTTTGGCCTAACAATAGGTTTCAATAAAATAAATGTGCTTGGACAGGAAGTAGATGGCACGTCAACTCTTAGCATCGATATTATGAACTGGCAGTTGTGCACCAATTCACATACCTGGGATCGCTCATAAGCGACGATCTCTCTCTAGACCCATAAATGGACAGGGACATTGGCAAAGCTACTGCTACATTTGCTCGCCTTGCAACGCGTATTTAGAAAAATCAGAAACTAAAAATTTAAACCAAGGCCATGGTGTACAATGCATGTTTTCTCAGCACACTGCTATATTGTAGCGAGACTTGGACAACATATGCAAAACAAGACCACATACTTAAAAGATTCCATTCTTGGAAGTACATGGACGGACTGAGTGACCAATGCAAAGATCCACTTTAGCACCGGTCTCAAAAGCATGTACAATTAGGCAACGCAGACTACGATGGCGTGGACTTGTTTACCGCATGGAAGATGGCCGCTTTTCCCAAAGATATTCTCTACGGACGGTTGACGGATAGCAAGAGATCAACCGGCTAACCACAGCTGAGGTTCAAAGACGTGTTCGCGGGATGTGAAGGCTCTGGACATGAATATGACATTATGAGAAGACGAAGCTGCAGACCGATCCAACTAGAGATGTAATAAGAAGGTCTACCCCAAGCTTGGTAAAGAGAAGCTCTTGCAACACAGATAATTGAAAAGAGAGAACTGCAACGAGAAAGACAACAAAAGATACGTTTATATTTTTTTGCTTACCACTAAAAGTCTTATAATTCTATAGCCAATCATGACGGAAAGGAGTTACTGCTATTGGGTCACAACGACCAATGTTACGCACTTGGAGCAGGACAGGCGACTTAAGCTCCCCACGGTGCTCAGCGGTGAGAGTGGAAGAAATTAGTTTGGAGTATAATCAGTGTGACGATCTTGTCTCTTCATGACCTCTTGTCCCTAAAGCTCGCTTGTTCATCTCTAACCTGCTTGTCCAATACATCTTTCAGCTGCTCAAGAATGAACCTATACAAAATGTATGTACGTATGTATGTATGTATGTATGTATGTATGTATGTATGTATGTATGTATGTATGTATGTACTATATGTAATGTATGTATGTATGTATGTTCACGGATACGTGGAGTTGTTTTCCGTCTGGGATTGTTATTTCGTTCCTTTTGTGTGATTTCTTCCATCCGTTTATCCTGGTCTGGACGCCGGCTGAATGGCGCTACGCTTAAACTAGTTATACCTGTGTCGTATCTCACGGGTTAGTTCTGCCGGTTCAACTTCACGAATATGGCGTGTGGGAATTTTAGATGAACTGAATACAGCTGGGGAAAGATGCCAGACCCACTCACACGCTGAGTGTTGTCCATACGACCTCTTGTGGTTATCGAAAAGGCACGACAAACTGCGTTAGATGCCTTCCCACCTTTCTACCCTGCGGGTTACATGTTTACGGAAAGGCTTCGGTGGTAACCCTGAGGCAAAATCTGCATCCTATGCTATCTCCAGTCGTCTCGATGAATGTCTTGCCACTGGCAAAAGGTAGCTTAGGCTCTGTGAGTGAGGTTGACAAAAGGCGCAGTTCTTCCTCACTTTAATCAAAATCTCCGCGCAAGTCACCCATTTCAGCGGACACAGCAAGAGATACGACTGTCCACGCGGCTGAACAAAGAGAGTGGTCTTCATCACTTGTGATGGACAAACTATCAATGTATGTAATAATATATGTAATGTATGTATGTATGTATGTATATATGTATGTATGTATGTATGTAATGTATGTAATGTATGTAATGTATGTAATGTATGTAATGTATGTATGTAATATATGTAATGTATGTATGTATGTATGTGTGTGTGTATGTATGTATGTATGTATGTAATGTGTGTAATGTATGTAATGTGTGTAATTTGTGTGTATGTGTGCATGCGTGCGTGTGTGTGTGTGTATGTTTGTGCATATGTGTGTATGTTTGCACTTATGCGAGTTATGTCACTAGGAAGGAATGATGACTCAGAGTAAACAAACAGACTAACATTTCTGGAATATTTAGTGAAGTCAATCTGTAGAGGAGCTGCAAGTAATATGGTATTAGTAGGATAAAACGTGTGGTAGAAGACATGAGCTGAACTCTTGGACTAATTCAATACTGTCACAGATAGTCAGTCTGGGCTATGGACTATAAAACTCTCTATATATTAGCAATGTCGATGTCGAAATGGATCTTTTATGAAAATAATGTTGGTAATTTGGTCTCATTTTCAGGACATACTTTCGTGGATAAGATCAGATTGTGTAAAGCATAAAGCAGTGGTTCTCAACCTTCCTTTCTTTTGGTCTATGGCAGCACTTTGAGTTTCACTAAACTCTATTGCCCTCATTCATATTAGCGAACGTAATTTGTAAAAGAAATATAATTTATAAACTTGTATTTAATTTGATTCTGTGCATATCAGAACATTACACATATTCTTCTTCTTCTTCTTACTATTATTAGTATCACTACTATTATTTTTATTATTATTTAGTTTCACTGAGAGATTAGTACTTGGTAATACAAAATAATTGTGCTAGGGTTTTTGAGGCCTTTCTTCCTAGCCCCGGGCACGAGCCAGAATGTGTTTGGTTCTTTCACGGAAACAGAGTGGGATGGGAGACTGATGCAGCTAACGGTTAACAATATCGAGTGCTGCTACCAATTATTAGGAGCCTTAGCGGGTTTACCACCTCTGTCGAAACACAGGGCCTCGACAGACGTCCGTGTTCACAAGTTCTGGCTGGTTTCAGACTTGCAGTAGCTTAGGAAAACACTCATGGCTGTGCAATGTCATGATGTGCACACTGAGCTATGTGCCATGACGTGTTGGATACACTCAGTGCTGTGCAATGTCCTATCGGATACCATCTTCAGCAACCCGCAGAACCTCGAAAGAGTACCGCATCAGTCAGTTCCACAATGTTTCAGTTTTGCAATAGGCCACGAGTTTTAAAGTGCTGAGTTGGGGCACACTCAGCTCAGCGCAATGATGTTTAACCAATTAAGCGCAGTGCATTGCTGAATATGATACACTCATAGCAGTGCGATGCCGAGCGTGTAAGAAAGCCATGACGACCTACCATCTTCACCAATTCATGGTTGTCTTGAGTTGGTCCTACATCCGTCAGTTCCGCAATGTTTCAGTTTTTTAAGAGACCATAACACATACTCAGCGCTGTAACATGTCGAGCTGGGCCCACACATGTCAGTACAATGTTGTGTTGGGCCCACACATGTCAGTAAAATATTGTGTTGGGCCCACACATGTCAGTAAAATGTTGTGTTGGGCACTCTTAGCGTAATGTAGTGGTGATTAGATACACTCGGCGCATCACAATGACTAAATCAGACCTGAGTCATAAGAGGCTACAAGAAATCTCTAGCTGGGCAAGATGTCAACGCTTCACTAAAGAATAAATGGTATCCCTGACTGGAGGGAAGATGTCAACCCTTCACTAGATACAAGACATCTCAAGCTGGACAAGATGTCAACCCTTCACGTGAGGATACAAGACATCCCTAGCTGGACAAGATGTCAACGCTTCACTATAGGATACAAGACATCTCTAGCTGGACGAGATGTCAACCCTTCACTAGAGGATACAAGACATCCCTAGCTGGACAAGATGACAACCCTTCACATGCCAACAATTCACTAGAGGAAATATGAGATCTCCTTACTAGAGGATACATGACATCCCTTAGTACAGTAAAGTAAAGTATCCCATAGCATTACTGCCGTAGGGGTGTGATATGTTAGCGATCTCACATTTCAAAGGCTCGGCTATATGAGGGCGGTAGCCATCTCCTCTCCCTCGCCGCTTTTACTTCCCGGACTGAACCGTTACCCATTTAAGGCTGGGTCGACCCGGGAGCCATTGCGGTCTGCAAAAAAACATTACCGCCTCAACTGGGGAATGAACCCAGGACCAGTCAGATGCAAAACCAGCGCGCTAACCACTGCGCTACGCGGCTCCACTTATTGACATCCCTTACTGGAGGAAAAATGTCAACTCTTCACTAGAGGATACATCACATCCCTGACTGGAGCGAAGATGTCAATCCTTCACTAGAGGATACATGCCAACAATTCACTAGAGGAAATATGAGATCTCCTCACTAGATGATACATCCCTGACTGGGGGAAAGATGTCAACCCTTCACTAGAGGATACATGACAGGTATGATGATACAGGTCTGCGACACGTACTCCGACGATACTACCAAACGCCATCTCCTACTTACATCATTGAGGTTGATTTCAAGTTTTAAATATTTTGCTTCAGTAATGCTATTGATAACAGTAAACCACTTCCCTTACGCATACCAAGACGGCTGAGAGCTTTGGGCAAAACCCAGCTAAAACTAGTCAATAAGCTAAGAAGTGGAAGATCCAATACAAAATAATGTTGCTTTCTCCAAGTGTTCATGAAATATATCTAGAATGTCATTACTGGATCCATGCTCGAAAAGCTTTGAGAGACACACGAGCACCGGAAACACAGTCTCCCTTGTGAACCTCTCTGGGTTAGATGCATAGCATCAGTTGATAAGTGAAAAAGAGGATGAAAATACTGTACCAATAACTATATTTGACGATGTTTAATCTACCTTGAGGTATTATGCTTCTCTGTTGGCCTAAAAGACAATCTAGTCATGTGAGATCAACACCAACTGTATTTATCCTAAATGAATCCACCCACAATCTGGAATATCCAGCTGTATTAGGTTTCTGAACCACAATTGCACATCAATATAGATTTCCTTAAAATGCACAACATACATACGTGGATCACGTGACTCTAGGTCAAAAGTGACCAGTGAGGGAAGTGCATTAATTCATGGCGTCCAATGACACTTTGTAATTGCCCAAGAAAAGCATTGATGGCCTCTTTAAATACAATCGAATTACTGTTTGTTCAATAAGTTTCAACTTTCAAAAAATATCGTATAGACAAAATATGTCCCCCTTAACAGCAATATTCTGTTCTCCAAGTTGTTGATCACTTATAAACAATGCGATACTGAACCAAAGTGGAACAAAACGACACATTCGATTTCCTATCGATAACATTGAACTTTTATATGAATCATTTGGTGTGTAAAATCTTTATAACTTTATTACAAAGTTTCTGGAAAAGGTGATCTTGAAGTGGATTTGATTGCATGAAGTTTTCAGCTTTTATTTCAATAGAAAGAGAATCATGCACGCGTCCTTCCAGTTATTTTGTATGCCACCAAACATTGAAGGAGTACCACACAGCTGATGCAAAAAAACTTCAGTGATATCGTTTTAAAAATGAGCAATAAATAATCGGTGCCTGTCTACCATCGAAACAGCATAATCAGTTGCATAAACTATTCAATGTTCAGGTGGAATATTGTTTTTCTGGAATACAATCTAACTTCAAAAATAGTCTAATATTTTGCTTTCAGGTAAATAACATTTCTTCACTAAGTTGATCATTCTATAACCTAACTTATACCCCCAAGGAGGCTTCTTTATCACTTAAAGTGGATCATCGATTTGCAAAACAAATTTTTGAACTTTAAGTTTTGCAACTAGTTTTTTCCACATCATCTGCCATTTCATCAATACACTTCGATGCTGATGAGTTGCTTAAAGGGATGACCTGAATAATGTCATGGGTTCTGATTCATAACACTAGAAATTACAACACACATTGCAGTTAAAATCAATGTTTCGTCTATAGTGTATGCTTTGCCAGCTTTAGCAATTAACTTGTAAATCTCATAGGATGCATGTAAACCTTTGTCCACCATAGTGTCTCTTTTAGTAAACATATGTTTAACCGTTTCATTTCTTGAATTTATCCAGCAGTTTTTTAAAAGTAATTTAGTGATTTGTCCTTCTTGTGAAAATGGTTTTGTATATTACATAGCCACATTGTTTCGTGTTAAAGTGTAATTCTACATTTTCGTCACATCGACAGTGTTATGTCATGAGACAATTAAATAACACTGAGAAAATGTTCAAATTACATTTGACGACGCTAGCCATTGGAAATATGATATCTTCCATACAAATTAAAACAAAATTCATAAAACATCTCTATCCCATCTATCCCTCATTCTCTAAACACACTCTCTATATCATATATATCACAGCTCTTCATATCTTAACCCAACATCATCTCTATCCCATTTCTCCACCCCCCCCCCATTATTTCAACTCATCCATCACTCCCACATCATCGCTATCCTTCCCATCACTCTATCATCTTTATCCCATATCTTTCCCCATCCCCTCAACCTACACATCATACCAACACCATTGCTATCCCATCTCCCTTCCCCCTGAACAAACTGATCGCTCCAACATCATCTCCATCCCATCTTATTACCTTACCATCAACCCATCCATCACTCCAACATCATTTCTTTCCAGTCTCATATCTTCCCTCCCTTAGCCCACCCATCACTCCCACATCATCACCATCCTATCTCTTCCCTACTCCACTCAACCCACCCATCACGCCAATATCATCTCCATCCTATCTTTTCCCTACTCCACTCAACCCACCCATCACTCCCACATCATCTCCATCCTATCTCTATCCTACACCACTCCACCCACCCATCAAGCCCACATCATCTCCATCCTATCTCTATCCTACTCCACTCCACCCACCCATCACGCCAATATCATCTCCATCCTATCTTTTCCCTACTCCACTCCACCCACCCATCAAGCCCACATCATCTCAATGCCATCTCTTTCCCCATCCCATCAACGTCCCTTACCCCATTACTCCAAGATCATCTCAACCTTATCTCTTTCCTCAACTCATAATTCCATCAACCCACTCATCACTCCTACATCAAATCTTTTCCATCTCATTACACTCCCCTCAACTCACCCATCCCTCCCACATCATCTCTACCCGTTCTATTCTCTCCTCCTCTCCACCAACGCATCACTCCCACATAACCTTTCCATGTCTTCTCTCCCTACACTCTATAATCACTCCCACATCATCTCTACCCTATCTCTTTCCTCCTCCTCTCAACCCTCATCTCCATGCCCCGCATCCCTCAATCAACCCAACGTTTCCACTCTATTTCCCATCTCTCCTCCCCTAAACCACCCATAATTCCAACATCATCGCTATCCCATCTCCTCCCTCTTCAACCCACCCATCACTCCCACATCATATCTATGCCATCTCTTCTCTCATCAACCCGCCCATTTCACTCCCGTCTCTTTGTACCCTCAACCTGCTCCTAACCCTACAAGCATCTTTTCTGCTCAACCAGCCTCCTCCCTTCCCATCCCCAAAAACTCGCTTTGATTCTCTACATCTCGACCTCCACCCTCAACGGGTCTATCAAAAAGTCTCTCTCTTTTCCATCTCTCCTTCGCTTCCTCTCAGCGGTTGCTCTTCCATTCCTTAACCGACTCATCTCTTCTCCCTTTCGCAATCATTACATTTCTTTGTCCATCATTCTTCTCATCACTCGCCACATTTCTTCCCCATCTCCTCCCTCTCCCCTCAACCCATCCATCACTCGTCATATTTCTTCCCCATTTATTCCCCTCCCTCCTCTATCAACTCTTCACTCGTCACATTTATTCCCCATCTCACCCTTTCCCCCTCAACCAACTCATCACTCGCAACATTTCTTCCCCATCTCCTCCCTCTCCCCTCAACCCATCCATCACTGGCCATATTTCTTCCCCATCTATTCCCCTCCCTCCTCTATCAACTCTTCACTCGTCACATTTATTCCCCATCTCACCCTTTCCCCCTCAACCAACTCATCACTCGCAACATTTCTTCCCCATCTCGTCCGCTTCCCCCTCAACCCATTCATCACTTTCCATATTTCTTTCTCTCCCCTCCTCCGTCAACCCATCCATAACTCGCCACATATCTTCCCCATTCCCTCCCCTCCCTCCTCAACCCACCCATCACTGGGCACACTTCTTCCCCATCTCCTCCCTTTCCCCAATACCCACCCATAACTCGGCACATTTCTTCTCCTCTCCTCCCCTTCCCCAATACACTCCCCCCCCCCC